>JAOQGH010000077.1:18585755-18765965 GCA_025769975.1 Gallinago jamesoni | reverse complement strand
TCGTGTGGGTATAAAAAAAAAAAAAAAAAAACAAAGAAAAAAAAAAGGAAAGGCTTTAATTAAATATTTGAGATCTCACAAGGGATGGGGAAAGTGCCAGGTAACTAAATGGAGGGGGTCTGTTCGCTCATTAATGCGTGGGGGAATTTACAAGTGTAACTTCTACTACCATTAATTGGAGCTACAGTAAATGAGTAATGCCAGTGTACGCTGGAGGGGAAAGGCTCTTGTACCTAGACTGGTCTTACCTGGTAAGGGTTTATTGAAGAGTTATGGGGTGATTTTTGTATCTGAATTAAAAAGGTCACCAAGAGGGAACTTCTTGAAATAAAAGTTTGTACTACTTTAAATGTAAGATGATCCCAGAATAAAGCAATATTTTCACAAGAACTTTTCTTAGCAGCATTTTTTCCAGAATTGTGCAAACTTCTACTTCTCTCTGCCCTGCACCTCAGAAGTCCCAAAATAACCCTGTGGGACACGTGTCAGGTTCAAAGTGGATAAAGTAACTTTATTTCTGCAGTTCCTTGTCAGAAGGGTCACCAGTTGGGATGATTTGATCTTGCCTGTGCTGAACTGAGACAGGGAAATGAAGCCAGCAGGTCACTCACCCGCAAAGAAAGAGGAGAACAGAAGTACTTGTGAAAGGACCTAACGTTGGCGAGGGTGGGGGAAGAACTACAAGTGTACTATGTCACTGGATCCAATTAGAAACTCTATAGATTAAATTACATCAAATAAGCATATATACATTTTTATGCAGCTCCAAATTCCATGGTTTTCACAACTTCTATCACATGTCAAATTTTAAATGCATGTTAGCTATAATACAGCATTTTGCTATCCTCTGATCCTCCATTAAATCCGAAATTTGCTTCAAAACAAAATTTTAAGCTTCATCATTCCTATAGCACTATAATGAAGTCAGAAATTATTTACAGACTAAAAAGAGATTCCTTTTTTTTTCAACTGCAATCAGATAAATTTTGGAATAAGTAAAATATGCTGTATTTTCAGAGCCCACAAATGCAAACCACAAATAATAGCTTTGGTAACTCTTTCAGGAACATGAAATGGAGAAGTAAGAGTGAGGAAGCTTATGTCAGGGTCCCTTGTTGATTATTTTATCAGTATTCCTAACTGTAAAAGAGAAACCATGGGAGTTTCAGAGCATAACATTAAAGAAAGGGCAGAATTCAGCATCTGTTCTCCAGATGACTATATATCATGGGATGGTTTAGAATAAGGAATCTATTTAAAAAAAAAAAAGCTCATGAAGAAAACGGCTATAAGCCTTCACAGTCTTGAGGCCACATAAAAGCTTAATAAAACTGAAACTGCCCTCAGACATTCAAGAACTTGGTCTTTCAAGTGAAACGTGTCTGTATAAGCACATTTTAAGACTTTGTATTCTCAGCTTTTACTAAGGCTTTACCAGAAGGTGGTAGAAAGCATTAGTGGTCAGGTGATGCTGACCTGAAAGGTGGTCAGGCCACCTCAATAAGCCCAACGTTTTTGAAACTAACAGACCAATTTGGACTTGGAGTTGTATTGCATTACAGGAATAATACAATATACCTTATTGGGTATTAGCCCAATAAATTAAAATCATGACCACAGCTAACACTAAATAAAACACCCATTAAAGTATTTACTGTTCTTGAAGACCCAAATCATTTCATATCATCATCACAAGCTTACCTTATAAAAAGTTGCTGCCAAGAACGATTCGCTTTCTTCTCTTGCTTACCCTCAGAAAAATACGGATATCTGTAAAGGACAGAACAGATCCACATCTGCTATTGCTGTGAAGGACAATTTATTTCAAAAGTACATCCTTTACGGCCATAACAAAATCAAATATTAGACCACAATCAATTCATCCATTATTTTTATACAAAACTTAAATGCTGACACAAAAGCCAAAGTCAGTGTTACCAACCAAATTTGCTAAATTTCTCAAAACCAAGATGGGAAAAAATGGGTAATTTTCGCATTAAGGTGGTGGGCTATATTGTAGCTTAATTTATAATTTCCAGGCGTATAAGGCAAGCATAGTCAGACCATATGTCTTTTCTTGGCCTTTAAATGCTCCTATTTTCCACTAGACTTGCCTTTTTCTCCATCTATTGGCAGCCATACCATTTGCTATTCAGGTGATTGGCTGTAATGAGCCAACTCCTGTTTCTGTATGAATAACCACTTTTTTCCCCAATTACTTAAGCTGCTGGCAAGTCACTGGTGTCACGTTCTTTGATGCAAATCTGACTGTCAATAGAGAATAGGACTACATAAAGAAAGAATTTATGATGATACCCTTAGCTTAATATTTTTTGTAAACGTTATTCAGTTTAGCTTCCAGGGAACATGGGGAAGGCGGCAACGGTCCACAGTAAAAAGTAAGAGTATCTTTAATTGGCTTTGTGCTTCACATGCCCTTGTAATCAGCCTTCCCATATGGTAGTCTGAAATAAATTTATCAATCTCCATTTATGTATTTATGTCACTTTAAAAGGTCCATTTTAGTCAATATCAAAATCTATTAAAATGTCACATTTAATTTTAAAATTTTATTTAAAAAGTTAAAACTCTGAATACATAGTTTGATATTTACAGTTTTTGGAAATAAGCAAACACACAGAAATGCATGGGGAGGGGGGGAAGCTCCTGAGGCCAATGAACACCAGTTATTAACAATATAAGAACTAAATATACCATTTTAACTCACTTTTTGAAAGGTCATTTTTTATTAATCTTTCTTAAATGGGTTTGGATATTTTTCACTTAAAGTGAAAAAGCTTTCATTTTGCAAGCCAAGAGGCCTTCTTCAAAGCCACCACGAAAAGCGTGATTGTGGGGTAAGGGACAGGCTCCTTCCAGGTGTTGGCACTCCTGATTGCAAAGACCATGTCTGACAGTAAACAGCTACAGAACAAAGCTATTTTTCATCAAAAAATTGCTATATTAAAATTCCAATACAAAACAATAAAAGCAACACTATGCAGTAGTCAAGCCCTAGAGTATTAACTACCTACCTTCAAACCTGTAGCATTTCAGGAAGCCTCCCCAGATGTCTATCAAATAGATCTTCTGAGTGCTGCCTGTGTTTTCCAGGTGATTCCAATTAAACACCATTTGAAGCCTCTGAATAATTTCTTGAGCATCTGCTTCTGCAATATAGATACCAGCAGCCAATTGAAAGAGAAAGACATTTTCAGTACTTATTAAAAACTGCTGTTGAATACAAAACTCAGAGTCAGTTCTGCATGTTCCCAGGTGCTCACAATTTGGGCTTTACCTGTGAACTAATTAGCTCCTGTAGGAAGATCTTTTATAACAGCAGGTGTCCTAAACAACCACTACTCTTCTGCTGAAAGGGTTTCTGTGTTGTTTTTTTTATCATTCAAAACAAGATAATAAATTATTTTTTACGTAAAGTTGACAGCACTTTTCACAGAGCTGAGACAAAACAAGAAGTCAGCAAAGGGAAGACAGGTGAAAAGCAAAACTATTTCTTAAACAGTCTGCTAGGAGTTTTGTCATCTTTGTACTGATTTACAAACAGGAAAGGTTCTGTCTAATCTCTGTAAGGGAAGAGGAAGAGAAAATAGCTGCTAAACCTGAAATTCATTAGTAAAATACATTTAATATCTAAATGAAACAAAACAGTAATGTCAAACGCAATGTCCTTAATTAACTCACAAAAATATAAATTTTTTTTTAAATTCAAAGTTGCTGTTTAATGACCACCTGTTTTTATTATTATTATTACTGAGCTGAAGTCTGTTTTCAGGTGCAGACATAAAATCAGGGCAGCTCACAGGTTTCTCCAATTACTCAAGGTCAGTACTGGATCTGACTCAGTACTAAGGAAGGTTTTCTCCCCATGTGCTGAAATAACATATAACCAAAAATAAATGAATGTTGTAATCCATTAACTTTGGTACAGGAGCTAACTGGGATTTGTACAAATAATTTTATACCCTTTTTTTTCCAATGATGCATTTTGAAAGGTATTTTAAGACCATTGCCCATTATAAAGTCCATACCCAAGCAAAACCAGCTGCCACAAACCGTTGAGGGGCATTGCTGATCAGGTCAAAGGCATTTAGACCCTAGAAGGAACAAACAGATGCCTGACTGGATTTCTAAAACTTAAGGTACCTGCCTGCTCTCTAGTTGCCTAAACACTTTGAAATCCCTTAATAAATACTAATGGACTAATACAAGGCACGGACTAGCTGGAGCCTACATTTGAAATCTGCTCTCAAACCTCATTTGCAGATTGGCCAGATGGTAATTAGTGTGGAGGTGTTCTTCAGGCAGACTTGCTTTCAGGGCAGGGTTTTTTAAATTTTATTGGGGTTGGGGGAGGAGAAAAGGAAGTCTTTTTTTTTTTTTTTTTTCTGGCTAAGATTAGTAACAGCTAGGAAAGGGTGAATAAAAGCTGAGCTGCAGCAGAATATTCTCTAGTTTGTTATATTTAAGAAAGTGCTTGCAATTTAATCCAGAGAGACCAATAAACAGAAGACTAAAATAAAAAGGCAGAAGGCTGCAGTGTCAAAGTGCTGTTAAAGTACACGAGAAAAGCAATCCACTTGGGGTTCATTGTAACACTTCTAATAATGAGCTTCCCATATTTAGACACAAGAGATAGCAAATTCAAACCCCCTGGAAAGGATACAATACAGTTATACAACAACATAGCAAACTGTATTTGTTTTGTTATTACTACCTATGCACCCTATGGTTTCTTTAGGGAAGATGATATGATATCTTTATACCGTGGTGTGTAAAATAGTCTGAAATCTCTCTTTGACACCACTAACGTACCAAAATCCTTCCCAAACAGTGAAAGACCTCCAACTTGATGCTAAGCTTGATCTTAAGCATCACAAAAAAAAAAAAATAATATGTTTTGTTACTGCATTTCTCTCTGAGAGGTTTTCAAAATCCTTCCAGTCAGTACATGAGATAGGATACATATTGTCGGGGATAAGTTGTTAAAGTGAATTTGAAATGTGCTTCTCAAAATATCGTTTACACATTTACCAGATGGTAAAATAAACATGTAAATTGTTATCGAGTATACACCAACTTTATACTACAATTTTACCCACTGTAGAAATGGTGTAAAAATGTTGAATATAGTGTTACTTGTTCATTTAATAGTTTATTAACATTTTAAATACATTTGGAGAATAGATTTATTTTCCAAGAAAAAAAAATGCTTACAAAACCATCATTTTAAGCCATTGATGAGGCCAAATTCACCTACTCGCTTCTACATTTATCATTGACCTTATCAATAATAGGATTAGCATAATTACAGTTGGTTTCTAAATATTTGCCCATGTATATGGGGTTACGCATTGTTTAATGAAATGGGTTTTAAAAGATAAATATAAGTTCAACAAAGTGCTAAAAAAATAATTTTAAGTATAGTTACCAGCATCTTAATGAAAGTAAGTGCTATTAGACCAACAGGTCCCATTGCAATCCAAATTTACTCTTTCATGGGCTACCATACATGTTCAGAAACATGAAGACTTTATGAATAACAAAATAGAAAGTATGTGCTAAAAAAACCCCTGTATCCAAAGAAGAGCCTAATGCATGCACTACTCAGCAAGATGCAGGAATCAAAATCATCCAGCTTAAAGAGTAACCCTTGTCTTCTCCTCAAACAAAAGGTCCTATACACGTAGTTACTTGTTAACGACCCTGGAAGAAGACAACAGATGAAGGATTTTGATGGAAGACTGTTGCTTGTACTACCTATGACTGCTCTCTCCTTTCACAGTTCTGTTTCTACCAACACAGCACATCTATTACACTGTGCTATAGGATTTTCTCTCCCACATTTCAGACTATGCCAACTCTTTCTTCTGAAAAAAAAAAGGTTATTATTTTGCCATCCTAGACTTAGGAACTCTCCTCATCCGTGAAGGCACATATTCACTCAGCATATTTTATTTTTAGTGTTATGCACCCAGCAGACTCTGAACTAATTACCCCCTAGAAATGAGCGTATCAACTAGCCTTCGAAATATCCAAGTACTCTTTGGTCAATCCACAATAGAGTCTTGGATTCTTACTTGAGGTTTGCCTGAATTATTTTTTTCAGAGACTTTTCACAGCATCTAAAGTCAACCTCATGCCAGCCATTAAGCTCCTATTTACTATTACATTGTGGCTTTACTATTGTATGCTCTCGGCAGGAAGGTGTTATCACATAGATAAAAATAATACATGATTCTCAAGAGTAATAGCAGATACTATTAAACAGAGTTAATTTAAGAGGTAAGTTAACTTTATTAGTGAATTCTAGAGGAACATGCATATCCAACAAATACTATGTATTAGTAGGTGCCACAACACAAAAAACTTCTAACCAAAATTATATTTAAGGAATGTGTGTGTGTGTCCCTACACAAAGAGCTAGCACAAAAGCAATAGGTAATAAGCTTTAACAAACCTGTCTGGTTTCTCTGACTCAGACTGTGGAACCTTGTGGTTTAAGATTCAGAAGTCCCGATGAAAAACTAAGAAGTGCCAAAAGCTGCTCCACACCGGGTGCTTGATCAGGGCTCCAGCGGGATCTTCTAGGAAAAGATTAAAACCAAACCAATTTGCATGTGAGCACTTTTAAAACACCCCTTGGGATTTGCTATTTTACCAACCTACCTTTTGGATTACACTCTGCAGCTGAATTATTTTGGAAAAAGACACAGAAATATTTGATGATATCGAAGAGATTGCAATAATAAGGTTTTCACATGGGAATAAATAGTAATGTAACTTAATTATATACCAGTATATACCCCTGAAATCTCTTGAAAGGGCTGTCTTAGAAACCATTAGGCAGAAAAATACGTTCAGTCTTAAAGAAATAACCCAAGTGGGATAGGGGGAAGACTGACTGAGGTATGCAGAGAGGAGGTGTCCAACAGCACACCTCCAATTACCAGAATACCTCTATATATGAATGAACAAAAGTGTTGGGAAGCTTAAAAGTCTGACTACCAAAATCCCTAGTGCATTCCAGTCACGTACTGGCTTGGGTGTACAAACACGTACTGCAGACTAAAACACTAAACTCAAGAGGGAAGTGGTGAAGAAAGCATTGTCTTCAGAGCCTGTGCCACGGAGCACCAAACACCTCTGCCAACTAACTTCGAAGCAGAGCCTGAGCCAACACTTCTATAAAGGCAGGGTGAGCACTGGAAACTTGTAGCATATGCTGCTATTTACATAACTAATTGTAGCATGCACAGTCAAAAAACAGCCTCTAGCTTTAACATATACGTGCAAAATAATTGATTTTATTATGTACAGAAAATTAGAAACTGTCAGAAACAAAGCCACTAGTAACAGCCGTGAGGAAGAATTTAGAAGATGCAGCTCCTAGATTGCAGAGGCTAGTTTTCACACAGTTGTGTGGTTTACAGCTAGAATACAAATCTAGACAAGATTCAACGACAGCTGATACCCCATCCAAGCTTTCGGTAAAACTGACATACACACACCATAGTCTGATGGTGGAGACGCTCAAGAAAAATCTTCACAGTCTCAGACGAGCCGTGGTTTGTCACTGCAGACAGAGTAATGAAACTTTGCAAAGGATATTGCAAATATAAGAGTAATCTAATCTTACACCGAAAAAATGGAAGAAAAATGTGATGGAGTATAATAAAAGCACGCGAGCTGGGTTGCTCCTAAATCTCTGATGAAAAATAGAAGAAAACCAAGATGTGCAAAAGTACAGAAGACAGACTAAAGTTGCATTATACTGGCTACTTTTCTGTGAAAAAGAAAACAAAACAAAATTAAATTTCAGGATAGCTCAGGCAAAATGGTGTGATTGTGTAACCCAGAAAAAAAATGCATATTGATTCTAGAATGTTCTCCTACTATTCAGAAATAACATTATTTGAGACAATGTTTAATCCTATAGATTAAATCTATAGTGGCTAGATGTGATATACTTATTCTTGCAATTACAGAATGGACTAGAATTTGTCACAAGTTTAAATATTTTTGTAAAAGAATAAATTTTAAGAATATTATTTTAAGATATCCTCTGCCCAGTAGTTTCCTGGAAACCTATGTTAACATCATAAAAAAAAAATAAAAAAAAAATTGAAAAGCTATAAAGAATCAAGCTTAGATCAGCAGAGGTCCCATAAGTATAATGTAGCACCCATAAATCTGGGAGTCCACCTGTTACATGCTACTTAAGAAAAAAATCAGAAACAGACACCCCTGTTATGCAACTACAAATGCTAAAAATACTTGCATTGTGTATTCTTAGCAAATGTGAAATGTTAAATGTTTTGTATGAGTTAAATCCTTTACAATCACAAAAAAAATAACCTGTATATAAGTGTAAATTTAGAAGTTTGGATACAAAAGAGAGCAGCCTTCTGTGAATCTTGTCCTCTTCACTAATCCTGAGCAAGGCTCTCCTTGTTTAAGCATCCTCCACAGAAGGGGTTAAAGGAGAGAGCTTTCACCTCAAATTCTGAACAGAACAAGCCACAGAGGAGCCAGTGAAGTGGCCCCCCAGTAAGGAAACGGATGGAGGAGAGCAAGGCAGAGGCTGGAGCTCATGGGAAGATTTGAAGATCTACCAGGGAAAGGAGACCAAGAGGCTACTTGAGGTCCATTGGTGTATTTGCATCAGCTTGGAGCTCTGCTGCTTCATCACCCAGGACTACAGTGATGCACCCATTATCCTAAACAACTCTCCAAGGGCAGGTTTCGTGTTATAGATAAGCCCATCTCATACCCACCTGGTTGTGAAAGGGATCACTGGCTTCCTGCTGTCCTGCCCTTGCACCCGGCAGCCTTCCCTGTGCAACAGCACCACCACCATCCCAGGGACTCCAGAGAGCTGAACTGACAGCAAACCAACCCTCACGAACAGGGTTGGGTAGACAGAAATGCACCTAAAATCTCCTACATCTCTATCCTCAGGCAGCTGTAGATACCAAAATAAAGTCAAAATTAAATATAATTACTGTTTAGCACAGTATGTATTTAGCACAGGCACTACCTTTGTCCCTCTATAGCCGGGAAATGTGACCACAGTGACAGAGGTACATTTTAACTAAAAAGGGGGAAAAAAAATACCTCAAGACCCACAACAGATAACACTGTTAAAGCAGAGCAGACTTTAGGCCCTGGTTTGCAGAGACTTGCACGTATATGCTAAACTTTATACTGTCACAGGACAATTATTTGTGTTGTTTCTCCAGTTATAACGTATCTGGAAAATAAGCACACGCTGTTAATGGACTACTTTGGGGTTTGGCCTTTTAGGTTACATCTGTCTACGTGGTGTAGAGGGAAACGTATTCCTGCAGCAATTTTACACCCACATGTTGTTACAGTATTTTTTTATGTTAATTTTATAAGTCTATTTTTTAATTTCTGTCATTAGACTTCATGTTACTTTAGTTTACGTCTACTTATACAAATAAATCTGTTTGTAAACTAATTTGTAAAAAATTTTCATTTATATCAACATTATATCAACAATCAGAGAGAAGTTATAAGTGAATAGTATATGGAAATACAACAACCAAAACACTGAAATGTTTAGAAATACAATACTGAATGTCAACATAAGAGGGGGTTTACCGTATTTAACACAAAGAAAAGAAAAAGAGCTACATTAGATACAACTGCAAAGAACGTGAAAAATATTTGGGCATTACAAAATTCCAGACATATATAAGAAGGACTGAAAATACCTGATTAATTTCCTTCCATTCAACTTCTGAACATTTCTTTTATATTAAAAGAATATAGTTGGCCTAAAAATTGTCCCTAAAAAGGGACAAATTCTTGCATAACACACACCAACCAAACTGGCATTGATTCAATTATGAAGACAATTAAAGCATCAAAATCAACATTGACAATAAGCAGAAATGAACCTTCAATTATTCTTATAATCTAAATAGAGAGAAGTAAAAATATAAACACAGTAAGATGTCAGTTGATGTTTTTTATAATTATCTTAACACAGGAGAAACAAATATATATATATATATATATCAAATTAATACTTGGCCCTATTCATTCCATCAAACAGCACCTGCTTTGGGTAGTACCTAAACCACAAGAGGAAACACTCAGATGACAGAAATCAGTATTGAACCACTGAGGCCAATGAAATGACATAATGGTACTCCAGTTAAGGAGTTAATCCACGCTCTTCAGACCTCAACTCTGCAACAAATACCAGTCCCCAAAGAACATCTGAAATGACTGCTCGATAATGCACCCAAGAATAAAACTATACAAAGTGGGGAAATCACTTAGAACCACAAACACTGGAGATTTTTCTGTAAGATTTTCATCATTTCTAAACATGAGCTACTAAACCACTTGGAGACTTCTGAAAAATGTCCCTACTCCTCACCACTTAGGTACGGTGGTTTCCACAGCAAATTCAGGAACTGTCAATAGAAAACAAAACCTTTTACTTCTTATTCAATACCTTATATCTAATTCAAGTGAAATGCTCCCTTCCCCTGAAGAGTAAACTAAGCTACCAGAAGAGAGCTTACACCAAGCTCAAAGTAACACCTATGTACAAAACCGTCGGGCTTTAGGAGTCTAGTGGTACGGCAGCGGCAACGCGGGGCGGGAGGGATGCTGTAAGGGTTTGCTGAAAGGGGATGTGGTGTGGAGAGCAACCACTTCTCCGTGGTACTGCACCCCTGATCTACTTTAGGGAAGCGTAGGCACCGATCATGGAGCAACGGGAGAGACAGAAGGCGCTGCTGCCAGGCCCTCGGGTGGGATTCCCAGATGATTCGGGGTGAGCCCCGACTTTCCCCAGGGCCAGAGAGCAACCACCATATTTCCTCAGGGTCTCCAGCAGGAGGTCTACGGGAGACGGAGATCTAACAGCCTAGCTGTAGTCGACTCCCAATAAATAACTCATCCCCTTCAGCAAACATTTTCACGAAGGTAAATGAGCTGTAACCAGGGTGCTAATCAAACCACAAAAAGCATTTGTTAGCTTACATTTATGATTTCAGTTTCATTCTCTGTGGGTGGGTGTCTCTGTCTGAACTAGGACACCTTTCAGCAACCTAAATTTTCTCTCAAGGCAAAATATTGGTGTTGCTCTCACACCCTTTGGTCCTGGACCGCTGCTGTCTGCTTCTTGGATAAACAAAAGTAGTCAATTTGTAACTAAATATAATTCAAAGAAGCAGCCTACTTAGAAAAATTAATCCCATAGCATGGCCTATAGAAATTAAGATGTGACTTTTAAAAAGTTGAAATTATGTGTTAGTGCTATCCCTGAAAAAAAAAATTAAAAAAAAAACCCACAAACAAGACAAAAAAATATATTACAAGTGATTGAAGTGGGAGCTTGTATGATGCGCTTTGGTAACTCATCAATGCAGTGTTTCTACTATATTAAAAAATCAAATTATTAAGTGTATTCTAAATCAGTCAGTCACTTCAAGGTACACGACTATCACAATTGTTGAAAAAGGCCTTGATCCTGAAAACATTTATGTCTGTGAATTTTTAGACAAGTGAATAGTCTTTGTAGGACTGACCTCTTACTTTAAGTTGTTCACACATATGAACTTGCGTGCACGATCAGAGACTAAGGCAGGAATACACATTTACAAGCTATCAACATTTTACCTAAAATGTCTCTTAAAAAAAATTCAAAGTCATTACCAGCTGTTTCTTATTTAAAGCTTAAGAAGTAAATGCTTGTTAATATCAACGTAATGGTATAGATAGTTTTACACAGAAATAACATACCTGAAGTCTTCATCCATTCTGCCTTCAGTTTAAAAAAAAAAAAATTAAAATTGACCTAAAAAGTCAACTTAAGACCAACAAGATCATTCGTACTCGTATCAGCCCCTTAGTGTTAGAAACACTGCAACTATGAGAAATTGCAGAGATAGCATGAATAAAACATCACAGATTTTATTGTGTAATATATTTTATAAGGCCAAAAGTTACATCTAATCAGCAACGGCAACCCTGGATCTTTATGAATTAGTGATTATTCTACATCTGTAAGAAGGAAAATATTATGTAAGCTCAAAAATTCAAGAGAGTTACATATATTTTCCAACTGATTTTTTTTTTTTTCAGATATACATATTTGAACAAATGGACAGCTTTCAAGTGATCACGCTTTGAAATAAGCAGTGCTTTTGTTTGTGCATTCCCAGATTAATATGCATTCTGATAAATGCATGAAATGTTATCACTAGGCTGTGTGGCTCTCTAGATGTATCACAAATATATTACATCTATTTAGCTGGAAAGAAAGGGGTACTGAATGCAAACAGTCTGCTGCCTTCCATCTACTTATCACTCCGCTATTTCTTTTTTTTATTATTATTTGACTTTACCCTCTTATATTAGCAAGCGGCACATTCCCCCCTGGAGACCATAATCATGACAAGTTTTAATACTTAAAATGAAAACTTGTGTCCATTCTGCACAGAAACAGTACCTGGAAAGCATGCTTCTCATCCAAAATCCCTTTTTCTGCTTTTCCCAATACACACATATTCCTTTTTTGCACCACAGGCATTTCTAAATTGTCCTATGTAATTTAAATAAGATTTCCAAAAACAGTAACCTTTTGCAGGGATAAATCAGAGCATTTCCAGTTGACAAAGTAATTTGCGAGGGACATACAAAGCACCTGAAAACACAGACTGTGAAGAAAACCATTTTAACTATAGCAACAGCACTCACTGCATAATTTTATAAGGAAAATTATGCAATTAGGTCTCTTATCAGACTTATGAAAATTCAGATTTATGCCAGTTGGGGAGGAAGGGGGGGGGGGAAATCATTGTTCACCACATCTCCCTTGAGCACTACCTAGGGGAGGGGAGTGATGACCAGACAGTGAAAATTAAGAAGAACGTGTCCCACCTTACGCCTATTCTGCCAATCTGTCGCGGTTGTTCTTCTAGCTCCATAGGTTTACATGATTTTTTTTTTGATTTTTTTTTTTTTTTTTGCTGACAAGTAATACAAGACAGATTCTTGCCTTCTTAGGATCTTGCAATCTAGTTTAGACATAGCACGTCAAGTGGTGATGAAAGAAGGTTAGGGTGGGTTTGAAAAGATGAGGATTCCAACAGTAAACGATGCAGAGACATCAGTTTGGTAATGTACACATGTTTTGCATGATTCATTGGACCAAAATGGCCAAAGGAACTTAAAAAGCTGTCAAAGGCATCTTTACCTCTGACCTACCTAGTCATCCATCTGCTTCCTCATACTGTCAATCAAAACCTTCCCATCCTTATCACTATTCTATTACACACATTTTCCACAACCATTTCTCCTCCAGCTCTTAAAAAATATCTTAGCAAACATTTCAATCAGTCATTAAAAACCTTGTTAAAATATGCAATGTGTCATCAAATATGCACAGCGTACTCGTGCAAAATCTGCAGAGCGTAAATCACTGTATTACATTTCATATAGTATTAATGTGAAACATCGTAGAAAGTATTACCAATAAGAACTTTGCATTACTTTCTACGGATCGTCTCTTTCGGAGCTTGATTTTGTGTTATATCAAATAAAGCAAAGAAAGGGCAATTGAAGAGATTGTTTTACACAACAATAAAATTAAAAGCGCGTTCAGCGCGCCCAGAATAACAATACAAATTATACTTCGTGTAAAATCCATGCAATTCCTTGCTGGGCTAACAAATTCATACACGGGATTTTGCTTCGACTAAACTGAACGCACTGCAAGTATATTATCATTTACAGACACCGGCTCAAAACCTGCCTTTTCCACCCCAGGTGAACGCAAACATTTCAGTGTGTCCGTAAACATATGTTTAGCAGATACAATGGTGCACCCCTAATAATAGTAATAATAATAATAATCTAAAAAAATTATAATAGTAATAAAGTGACCTACCGACAGCATATAGCCTTTTTTACTCCTGCAGCCCTTACTTCTCTTCCAGTCTCTCACAGGAATTGGTATGGAATTATCCTGCCGAAATAGTTATGGGATAACATTAACCACTCACGCACAGGCAAGGATTTTGTTCAGACCTGTCACACGTTACGTTATTTATCCCAAACCCGCCGGATAACCCTCGCCACATAAAACCCAGCGAAGTGGGGTTCGACCAGCCGTCTGCCCGCCGCGGCTGCCGCTCCCCCGGGGCCAGGAGCCCCCCGCAGATGCCGGGGGAGCGGGCGGCGGCGGGGTCCCCCTCGGCGCCCGCCCGAAAACGCCGCCGAGCCCCGGTCCGGTCCCTTTGCCCTCTCGGGGTGGAGGGGGGGGGATGCAGCGGGGCTGGAGGGGCGGCTTTTGCTGCCCGAGAACGGGGGAAGGAGGGCAGAAAACATCGAATTTTGCAGAGCCTTGCTCCCCTAGGGGTGAGGGCGCCGGGACAGCCCCGTCACCCGCGGGAGGCGGAGAAGCGCGGGCGGATCCGCGGCCTCCGCCGCTCGGTGCGAAGCGGACGGGGAGGGCGCGCACCCCGGGTCGCCCCCGTTCCCCCCCCGGCTTCTTCTCCCGCCCGACGGCCAGGGCCGCCCGCCTCTCTGCCCCCACCTCTCCCGGCGGGGGTCCCGCGGCCGCGCAGCCCCCCCACCGCCGCCCAGGGGGGCAGCACCGTTGAGCCCGACGGCAGCGGCGCGGCCGCCGGCGCAGGCCCACGCTCCCCTCCGCGCCCCGCTGCAGCCGGCGGAAGGGGTTTGGGGCGCTGAGGCCCTGCTCAGGTAAAGTCCTGCACCCCGAGGGGGGGGAGGAATAGGTGAGAGGGATTGCAGTTGGGCTGCGCTGGTCGTGTTGTCCGTGTCGCCCCCCCCATACTGCGACAGGCCAAAATCCCCGCGTCAACTCCGCACCCGCGCTTCCCCCGCTGAGGTACCAAGAATAAAACTGTCTTTTTACCCCAAGGACCGGCGCACCCCGACCCACGCCAGTGCCGGGGGACGGCGCCTTCCCTAAAAGTAGGTATTTTTTAAAGTGGAGGGGGAGCATCCCTGGAAGGTCGGCAGAGGGAGGGAGGCGGGGGGAGAGGGAGCGGGGGGCTGGACACCCCGGGGAACACGGCGGAGAGCACCCCGGGGGCTCGGCCAGCGCAGCCCCCGTCCCGGGGGCTCTGCGGCCCCACCACCACCCCCGGGCACGGCTCCCGCCTGCACAGTGTTCTCTGGGATTATTTTTTTTTTTAAGCCTCACAACCAGGGATGATGAGAAACCTCTCAAACCCGACGGGGTTTCATCTCCCTCTTTCTCCGGCTGCTGCAAACCTCCGCGCTTAGCCGAGTCGGGCAGGCAGTCTCCTACGCCCTCCCCCCTCCCCCCCCCCCCAAAAAAAAAAAGACCGTCTGGGCAAGAGGGGCAGCCCCGGCAGGGAGGGGAACCGACGGGTTCCCCCCCCCCTCCCCGGCAGCCTCTCCCGGGCGAGGGACGGGCCCCCGCCAGCCTCTGCCCCGTCGCCTCCCCGAAATTCGTACTTGCAAAACGGCGAAGTGCTTTCCCAACACGACGTTAACGTTTTGCCAGGTTTATTTTACTTGTTATACACAGACGATACAAACGGGCAAAAACCGAAACATTTCTCAATGGAGCATGTACTGGTATAAATTATTCAGTTCCACAGACGTAACAGAACAAATATAAAAATCACAACATTCGATTTACAGAAGAGTCAAAAATATACACACGTTTATGACCCTGAATTTCTATTAGGAAATTTCCTCGAGTGTAATCTAGACTGAATATTTAGCCTGATGCATATTTCAGTTTGTAATTGTGGTGGTTTTTTTCCAATATAAAAATGAGTTAATTGTATAGATTTGCTACTCAAAATTCGAAGACTTACTATTCTGCTTCGCCGGGGGGGGGGACACCTGGAGGGACGTTAGTTCTCCTTCATTAATATAATAAGAGGTTTACAAGGAAAGATCGCTCTTACTTTCGATGTGCATTTGATTCCCCAGGAAGTCAGATCTCGGTTAGCTACTTTATGAAAAAGTCAATTCCAAAACTAAATGCAGTAAAATATACAACTCACGATTCATCTTCACTGGACTACACTATGGTTACCAACAATTCAGTCGTCTATATCTTTTTTTTCTTTTTTTTTTTTTTTTTTTTAGATTATTCATTACAAAGATTTACAGCAATATAAAGAAAGAGGGGAAAACTGCAAAGAAATTTGAAAAGAGTTTGTCAGCATATTTGGCACCTGCAGGGACCAGTAATGGATTTGGCACTTGGGGGCGGGGGGGGGTGAGGGGGGGCAGGAATACCACAAAAATATTAATATTGCTGATGTCGAGCTACTCCTTTTAAAGAAAAATACAGAGGCAGTTAATTTTGGTTTTGGAAGGCGTCATGCTACTTTAATCGACTTTCCTACGAGACGTATTTCTGTTCTTTTGAAGGGAAAGCTGAGCTATTCCTTAGCTGTGTTAGCCCAGGGCACAGCCTAATGATGTCATGCGAGGAATTGCGGAGAAAGTGAGAAACCCATTACTCGCTGCTACAGCTATGGACCACCCTGCATTTCCAGAGGCATTTAGAAAGGGTGTTTACCTGGGGAGGGCCAGGGGGAAGAGGGAGCAAAGGGTAAGGGGGGGGAGGATTATTTTAAAAGGAAATTTAAACAGGATCTAAGTTTTGCGACTTAACAATGAAAACAAAAAGAGAAGGAAAAAAAAAAAAAAGGAAAGAAGAAAATGAAAAGAAAAAATCCAAACAAATAAGAAGGAAACAGAACCAAAGAAAAGTAATCGGTTCCAATAAATGAAATATTATGTACAGGCATTTCACAGGCTCTTTTCCCCCACTATTACTGTTATCCCCTAGTATCCATCCGTGGTAAAAGGAAGGAAGCGCTGTACGGTTTGGAGAGTCTAAGCATCCTACTTATCAGTGGGTTTCGGAGCGGCAGTGCCCCCCGCGCCCCCGGGCCGGGCCTGGCGGGGAGCGGAGCGGAGCGGAGCGGGGCAGGGCCGGGCCGGGGGGGTGGGGGGGGGCGGCTGCCGGGCCGGGGGTGCGGATGGGGCAGCTAGGGGCGGGGGTCAGTGCGCTAACGCGGAGGAGTTATTGTGCAAAAGGACGGCGGGGCCGGGCGGGCCGCGCCTTAGCTGTGCGAGTAGAAGCCGTAGTAGCCGATGTCCTTGGCGCAGGTCTTTTCGCAGTCCCGCTGGGTGAGCACCTCGCTCTTGAGCGGCGAGGAGCTCTCGGACACCGGGGTGTCCGAGGGGGAGATCCGCCTCCTTTTGGCCTGCTCGTAAATCCCAGAATCGGTGGAGTCGATGGACTTAATGGACGAGGGCGTCTCGATCCAGCTGGAGTCGGACAAATCTTTGGGCTTGGAGTCCTCGGCGCCCGGCAAAGGGGACCGCTCGGGGGCCAGGCTCTCCGCCTCCTCCCCCAGGTAGGGGTTGCCGGCCGCCATGCGGGCCGCCGCCGCGCTGTTGGGCCAGCAGGAGAGGACGGAGCCCGACTTGCTGCAGTACTGCGGGGGGCTGCGGGCCCCCCAGCCCGACGGGTCGGCGTAGTAGCCCAGCGGCCGCCCGGCGCAGCCGGCCGCCTGCAGGGGTAGCGCCTTGACGCCGGCGGCCGCGTAGGAAAGCAGGGTGGCCGCGTTGCCGGCGAAGTCGGTGGCCGTGTCGTAGGCGGAGGCGGCGAAGTCGAGGCGGTTGTTGGCGGGGGCGACGAACCAGCGCTGCGGCGAGGGGGCCCCCGGGTCCTCGGCTTGCTGTGGGGAGAGCAGCCCGTTGGTGTGGGGCACGCTGCGGTCGGCGCCGGGCCCCGGGCCGGCTCCTGCCCCGGGGTGGAAGCGGGACTTGGCGTAGTTACTCACGAACTGGTCCTGGAGGAAGGAGCCGGCCATGGCGTAGCGGGCCCCGGGCACGATCTGCGAGCGGGGCGAGTCGTTGGGGGAAGGCGTCAGCCGGTCCATGTCGCAGCCCGTGTAGATCCTGCCCGAGAGAAGGGGAGAGAGGTGGGTGTTCGCCGCCGCCCTCCTCGGCCCCGCGTCCGACCGCCCGCAGACCTCGGGGCACCGACGGCAGGGGACGGGGCGGGCTGGCGACCGCCCCGGCTCCCTCCTCGCCCTGCCCGGGGCCCTGCGCTCCTCTCCGGGCTCGGCCTCCGGCGCCAGCGGCGCCCGGGGCCTTAACGGGGGAGGGAGGAAGGCGAGGAGGGCGGCAGGGAGAGCGCACCTTTCGGAACAGGCTGACCGCACGTTAGCAGGGCTGAGAGCCCTCGCTCCGGTCCGAGCCCCGCATCCCGGTAGCGTGACATCCCGCGCGGTGACACATTGACCGGTCCCGCTATATGCGCTACAGGCAGCCCGGTCATTTGCCGCGAACAGCGTGAATGGCAGACTACGGGATTATATCGGCTGTTTAACACTTATTATTGGGAGTCACAGACGAACCATCAACATTTCACCGAGTTTAAATTAAGCTAATCTTTAAACACCTACTGTAGGAAATGTAAAACCAGACGCATCCAGTGTTCCCTGCGTGGCCTATATATAATTCTCCCATGCTGGGCTGCAATTTGCGATTATAAAAACTTTAATGGATGAATAACTACTATCTGTATTTAATTCAGGCTAAAACTGTGCTTTAATTAACCCTCCACGCCTCCTGGAATTTCTTATCCAAAATAAACTTGGCCCTTAAACAAATTCAACGTGCTAGACAACATTGAAACTTCCCCCTCCCCCCGTCTCCTTTTAAGTGACGCCCTATAAAGTGTTTTTTTTTCCTATTAAAAAGAGAAAAGCCACTTGTGCCTGGGGGCGAAGGCCACGCAGCCCGTCTAAAGGCCGCGCATCTTCCTCGCAGAGCCCCGGGAAGAGCGGGCAGGCGCGGATGTCGCCCTCCGTGGCACCTGGGCCGCCGTTCCCCTCCCGGCAGGGCCCGGCTCCCCTTCCGCGACCCCCGCCCGTGGGGGAGAGCCGGTACTCGGCCCCGGGCACCTCTCGCACTACTTCGGGCCTCGACGCCCTTGAACCGAAATCCCGCTACTGGGGGATGCTGAACCGCTGTCAGAGCGGAGGGAGGCTTAAGCGGGCGCTGAAGATGCGCGCAGGTTCAGGGGCTCCAAGGGAGGCCGCTCCCCGCCGCAGTTTAGAGAGGAAAAAGGAGGTTTCCCCTCTCAAAGCTGGAACCCGTCCCGCAGAGCCGGGGCTCGCAGGTAAGCTCCAAGGCCACCCGCTCCCCCGGCGCCGCCTTGTGCCCGCCACCTCCCGCCGGCCCGGCCCGGGCAGGGGGGGTGCCGGGCGGGACGTACCCCCGGGGTGCCCCGGGCAGGGGGAAGCCGCGGCCGTCGGCCCCTCCCGGGGCCGGGATGTCCCCGTTCCGCTCCCGAGGACCGGGAAAGGCGGCGAGGAGGGGTCGGGGGGGCTGATGCGCCCACGGAACCGCACTCGGGGCGGCTCCAGCCGCAGGTCCCGTGGGGGGCCACGGCCGGGTGGGTCACACGGGTGAGCCGGGGACCCGACGGAGCCGAGGCGGACGGGCGGAGGCAGCACGGGGCCAGACCGCGGTTAAAAAACTTGGGAGGCTTTAGCTCCACCCAGAAGGAAGAAAGGGGGTAAAAAAAAAAATAAAAAAATCAAATAATCAAATCCAAGCCCAGAAAAGGACAAAAAGGGACGAAGAAATTTGCCTCCGGACACCGGCTCCGCGGAGCCCGGGGTTACGCACAGGCGGCGGGGTGCCCGGGGTCTCAGCCCGCGTAGCTCGGGTGCTGCTTTCGGAGCCCTTGCGCGCAAGTGAAACGGCGGCTTGGAAAGGGGCGCAAAGATACGTGCCAGGAAAAACCACCAACAAAACCGCCGCGAGTGCCAAAGCGAGATGCGGGCTCAGGTGCGGGCAGAGCGGCCCCCCGGGCGCGGAGGTGGGGGCAGGCTGCGCGGAGCTCGGCCGCAGGGACAGTCCCTGCGCGCCCGCGGCCCCGCCGGGGGAGCTTGTGGGTCCGTTCCCCCCCCCCACCCCCGGGGGGGCTCAGACAAAGCCTGACATTACACATTTCGGTGCGAAACGAAGCCAGCCCGCGTCCTAGCGCTTCCCCCTCCGACATGTGTGCGGAGCCGGCAGAAGGGTAATAAAAATCCAGATTACTTACGTGTCATAATTGTCTCGGAAGCCTTTTGCGAAAGGGTTGTGGTCTATTTTCAGCTGTGTGATCTGGGGAAAGAGAGGATCAGAGCGCACGTTGTGAAAGCCTGAAAAATGTACCCCGCTGCAGCCAATACATTTTTTTAAAGGATCGAGCTTTACTCTAGTGGATCAAAATGCCTCTAAACCGTGAAAAAAATAAAGCTTGGGCATGCTTAGAGATATCACACTCTAATATTAAGATTTGCTTTATTGTAAAAAGTACGATAAAACGTTTTGAGACGTGTCAGTATTCTTACTTCTTCTGAATGTATTTAAATCCAGAAATTAGGCAAAGCGTACCGCAGCTAAGAGTTTACATTTGCATGGAGCAAAATAATTAAAGCAAGAATGCGGACTGAACATATGTCATCTGAAAAAAAAGGGGACACCAGCCTGTAGCAAAGCCAGACCACTGCGAAACGCCGCCAAGCATTAACGAGCTTTTAATTTGAGGAAGTTGCTCCGTCACCCCCGGCGCAATCAATGAGCTTGTTAATTGATCTTTGCAGGCTTAAAGCTTAAGCTAACAGCCTAACAGCTAACTGAGCCGTTTCCGACGGGAAGATAAACGCCGCGGATAAACGCCCGGCTTCAGGCGGAGCGGCAGGATTCCTGCCCGGCCTGGCGCGGAGGGCAGCGCGGCTGCGGAAGGCCGGCGCCGGGCTCCCGGGGCAAACGCGGAGCGGCTTGGGGGTCGCCAGCCTCGGCCGGGGCAGGACGGCACGAAGGGGGAGATGGGGAGCCCCGTCCTGGATAGGGGGGGGGGCGGGGGGGGGAGCGGCCGGGCCGGACCGGCCTCGCCGTGGGGGGGGGTCCTGCGGGGAGCGCGGGCGACCGGGAGAGGGATAAACCGGGGAGCTCTTTACATCGGTGTTCTGGTAGGCGGTGACTGCGATGAACTGGGTCTCGGGGAAGGTGAAGGTCTGCACTCTGCCCGGCTGGTTGGTGTCCTCCGTCCCGTCTTCGTTCACCTCCACCACATGCAACCGGGGCTGGTACTTGTGGAGGGACTGCAGAACCACCATCTGTCAGGCAGAGGAAAAGGAGGGAGGGGGCGGCGGGAGGAAGAGGGCATTAGAGCAAGAAGGACGGGGAGAGAGATGCCCGCGGGCGGCGGGGAACCGTGCGCCTCCCCGGGCCCCTGCCACCGCCTCCCCGGGACGGCTGCGGGGTCTCCCGGCCGCACCGGACAGCGGTGGCAGCCTGGGCAACGAGCTCGGGATCGACGAGGCCCGTGGCAAAATAAACGGCGGGGCTTCCCCCCCCACCCCCCCCCACCCCACCCTTTTATTTTCACCTAACGACTGCATCTTAAAAAATATATACGTCCTTTTCGGAAACGGCAGGATTTTGCCTGAAGCAATAAAAATAAGTCTGGGGAAGCGTCTGCGTTTCCCCCACTGACCTGCCCGTTGTTGTTTGATGCTCCTTTATTGTTTGTGAGTTTTAGTTTCCCAAAGGAGATTTCCTGGCGCATCCAGTGGGCTCCCGTGTTGGGGGAGTCGGGGTGCATGTACACCCGGTTTCCTAAGCAAAACAACAAAAAACACAAACACATCGCAATTTTCCCGGATACTCCGGTTCTGTCACTTGCAACAGCACACGAGGTCGAAGGACACCGTTAAAGTTAGCAGTATTTACTGCCCAAATTCCCTCTATTTTAACCGAAAATTATTAAACCAGCGTTTTCCGAACACCTTTTACTTTCTCCTTCACCCTTCTTTTTTTTTTTTTTATATATATATATATAAAAACCCCAACCATTATTGGCCCTTTCTCGTTTCAGAATTCGCCAGAGCCAGTCCACAAAGGCTTTAATTAATCATTCTCACCTACATATGTGTCGGGAAAAGTGTTAATTGGAGGAACTTGCCTTGTACATTGGTGTCCGCCTTGCCGCAAGGAACCCATTTGCCTCCCTGAAATCTCCAGTGGTTGGGATCCGCCAAAATTACATCCACAAAAATATTGTAGTGAGCCGTGGGGTCGAGACCAGAAATATTAAAACTTAGGAAAGGGAACATACGCCTATAAAAAAAAAAAAAAGGAAAGGAAAAACAAAAAAAAAAAAAAGAGGAAAGAAAGAAGGAAAGCAAGCCACCGGCAGCGACAGGCACACGCGGAGGAAACAGCCCCTTGTGCTTCATCCTCACGGCTCCCGAGAGCGACCGGGAAATCAAAAAAAAAAAATCCAAAGCAACTCCCTCCCCGAAACGTCGGGCTTTCCGCGGGGAACGGCTGAGGCCAGCGGGCGCGGGGACCCGCGGGGCGGCGGGGAGGGCTGCCCCGGCGGGGACCGGCACCGGTACCGGCCCCGGCAGCCGGCGGCGGGCGGCTCCCCCGGGGCGGCAGAGGCTCCGGGCGGCTCCCCCGGCGGCTCAGCCCCGACACCCGGCTCGGGTCGGCGCGGCGGCTGCTTACCTCCCCTGCTTCGTGATGATCATCTCCGTCTGGTGCCGGTGAAATTTCAGCCAGAGTGGCCTGTTGCACAGGTAGACCTGAGCCTTACCGGGAACCAGCCCCGGCTGGGTGGAGGAGAACTGGTAGAAAGGCGCCCCTTGATAGGAATGGCCATACTGCTGGGGGTACGGGTAGCCCGCCGTGGGGTAGCCTTGAGGAGAAGAGTTGGACAGGAGGCTGTTATAAGCTCCGTTGGTGATCACAGGATGGTGAGCCATGTAGCGGCTGGGGCTGGCGATGGAGAAGGCTGGGTGAGCAGGTCCATGCTGGCTGGGGTAAGGGAACATGGTACTAGGAGCAGAGGCAGCAGACTGGGGCTGGCTGGACTGAGAGAGCAGATAGCGATCTGCAGCAGATCCATCGAAACTGTGACGAAGCTCAGAGACCCCGTCCAAGACGGGAGAGAGTTTATTTCTCTGGACGTCCCCTGGTGTGTCCTTGGAGTCAGGAAAATTGTCTGTATCTGACTGATTCGTCATCCCCCTGGTAATTTTTTTCAAAGGTGAACTTCTCTCCAGGTTGTCAGTGGTCGAGATAATGGGATGATCATGCAAGGCAAGCTCAGATCCGCCTGCATGTGGGTAACTGCTGCTCACATTGAGAAATTTCTTGGAGAGCATGATAGAGGGAGAAAGACAATGCTCCAGCTGCATAGCTCTAGCACCACAGTAATAACCCTTCAGTCCCTGGATCTGAAAGGGCTCCTTAGTATCAGAAGCTAGACATCCTGGGACCCTCACTAGACAGAAAGCACTTCATCCACCAAATGCTTCCCAAACGTTTGATTTACTTTTTTTTTTTTTTTTTTTTTTTTTTTTCCCTTCCCTGGGAGAAGAGATTGGCCAATTGACACTATGCAGCAATCAGGAAAGACTCACTTTTGATCTTGCTGCTTGTGGAGAGGATGAAACGGCTTCTGCCATTGGTTAACCGCTGACAGTAATTTAATTAGATAGACATTAATTAGGATAATCACCTGGCTCCTGGTCGCGACGATCACGGCAAATTGAAGGAGATGATTTTATTGTGAGATAGAAGGAAGGGGGAAGGGAAGAATATGTTTGCTGTAAGAGCTCATTATTATGTGACCTTTCCAGCATTTTTTTTTAATTTTTTCTTTTTTTTTTTTTTTTTTTACTACGGCTGGAAAATAAATCAACCCCCCTGCCTTTCCCCAAATATTGCGTGCGTGTCCCCCCTCCTTTGTGTGTCAGGGAGGAGAGCGGGTGCTGGGGGTTTGGGGAACCGGCTGCGAGGGGCTGGGCGGCCGCTGCCCTGGGCTCACCTCCCCGATTTGCCTTCCCCCTTCGGGGCGCGCAGCCCCTCTCCCGTGAGCGACCCCCCCCTTCCCACCCGTGCCTGCTTCGCGGGGGGAAAATACACCCTCCGTCCCCGCTGCCAGCGGCCGCGTATCGTCTCTTTTAAGTTCTGAAATAATCATAAGCCGCGCAGCCGAAGTGCCCTAATGTATTTGCCGCGGTGTTTACGGGTTCTTTAGTAAATAAATATTTTATCTGGGAGCCGTAACGCCGGAGATTATCAGCAAAACAGCGTGGAAAGCATCCATCTACCCATCCGGCTCCGGCTGGCTTTCCGCTCGGTGCCCGCTTTCCCTCCGTGACTCGGTCCCACGGGCAGCGCTGGGGAGGGGAGAGATCTTTGGTAACGGATTTGGCGTGAGCCGCTGCGGCGGCCGGCGGGTTCGGGGGCGGGAGCCGAACCGCAACGGTGCTGCGGCGGGAGCCGCCGGCACCCTCTGCCCGGGGGCGCCTCCGCAACAGCCGCGGGACCGGCCGAGCCCCGGCCCCGGCGGAGAGCGGCGGCCCCGGGCTGCGCACCCGCGGGCGGCTGGGGACCGCGCACTTTTGCGGGGGGCGGGGGTGGGCTGCGGGAGCTGGGCACCCTCCTTGAGCGGGAGAGAGCGGAGCGGCCGGCGGGTCCCGCAGCGCGTCCGTGCGAGATTCGAGGTTAATTGGGAGCGGGACCCTCCCAGGCGGGAAGATGCGCCCGAAGAGTTCGGGGGACTCGTTGGCCACCCCGCCTCTGCCCAGCATCAGGCTCAATTTCCCTGCCTAGGCGAGCTTGTGAGTTTGTAAAAGTACCGGTTTGTTGTTTGGGGTTTTTTGTTTGTTTGTTTGTTTGTTTTTTCCTGGGGAGGAGCTCTCCTGTTCCATTTTTCTTAGTATTTTCCCCTTAGCGCTTTGGACTTCAGTTATTTTACAGATCGTGTCTCTTCCCAGGTGACAGCAGCCGGCTTCAAATTCCACCCATAGCGAAGGCAGCCTGGACCATCACGTAATAAACCCAAACCCAGCGTATAGCCATCTGAAGCCAGGCTGAAACTTCGCAAACTCAAATCCCAGAAAGCCTAGAACCAGGAGGACTTGGAAGAACGCGCATTTCAACACTCTCAAATCCCATGGCCATTTATTTTTCTGTTGCTTAACTGTGAGCTAGTTCGGTTATTTGGTGTTTCACAGAAGCCCGTGTACACACACACACTCACCGCAAGGAAAAATTTCTAATAAAATGAAATTATGGCGCAAAAAAGCGAGCGGTTTACTGTTTTACTCACAGCCGGGTGGTAGAGCACATACAACTTTCCATACTACACCTTCTCCTTGCGGTGCTTAAAGAATAGTTTTATTAATATCAGTTCTAGGTACTGCTTCCCGACGCTTGTTTCACCGGTGTGCTTACCCTTCCCTTTTCCTGCTCGAAATCGACAGAAAAGTAAGGGACTTATGTAGGCAGGAGATGGGTCGAAAGGCAGATAAACCCTGGGAAACGCTGCCCTGAATTACGGAGCTACACCCATATAGATGCGGAGCCGCAATGAATTCAGTGGTGTGCTGCCAATCACATGGAAAGTGCTAATATATGCCAAAAATCCTCAGTGCACAACTCCTAAACTGGTATAATAGGGGGATATGCAATGGCAGGTGGTGTTATAGAATCGTCACAGAAAGCAGGAGAGAGGTTTGCTAATACAATATGCCCGTCCTTCGTGCTGACAGGTGACGAGGGGTCAAGCTGCTAATGAAGGTCTGCTCCATTGCGGCTGGGGGCTCAGAAGGTGGCTGCTTGAAAACCTCTTTCTTCCTCTAAGATGGTGTATTGGCTGCTGCTTTTCAGGTCGCTGCGTGCGCACGTTCTTCCAAATCCTCTGTGTAGCTCCTAAAGCACTGGACAAAAACGAGGAAAGATGCCCCCCAAAACCAGCCTCTTGATTATTCACGAAACATCTTAGTAAATGGAAAATCGTGCCTCCAAGTCAAACTGAGGAGCGGCTAGAAAGCAGTGTACCACAGCACGAGCTCATACTATGGGAGATCTGCATCTCCAAGAGACTCCCTTCAGCCACCCTCCGCAAGGTTTGACAAAAATTAATTTTGAATATGCAAGGCTCCCTTGTTTCTCTCCCTGCTTACACCGGCCTTTCCCGCACGTATACGCTGCAGCACTGCTTCTCTCCTGTTCTGCAGTGCCATGTTACCCGCGACCTGCCAAACTATGTCTCCCTCGTGGTGTCACACGTGTGCGTGGGAGCAGAGAGCGGCAGGAACGCGGAGCCCCTCCGGCAGATGAGCCCCAGGGCAGGTTCCCCCCCCCTCCCATCGCCTCCTGCCCCATCTCAGCCTGGGGTGGCAGCGGTGTCTGCACCCATCGGACAAGGGCAAGGCCCAGATACAGCCTCTTCCTCGACGATACGCAGGTTTTTAGTGCAAGCTGCCTGAAAGCACTCCCCATTTAACTACACGCAGGCAAATGTCGTTTGGTTTGTCTCCATTTTCCCTGCCTGATATTCTACTGCCTACTGTGGGGGCAGAGGGAAGGCCATAAGGAGGGCAGCTGCAAAAATCTGCATGTTTCCCTCTGAAGTAAGTGCACGCTAAATATACTTTGAGAGAGAGTTATTCTAAAATAGTAAATTAAAAGGCCTAAATAAGAAATCCCAAACAAAAGAAAAACCTCTGAATGGTAACGAATAAGTAAATAAAAAATTACTGGGCACAAAGCTGAAAATAAAGACAGTTTCAGGGGCTATTTTTTTTACTATGCAAGTAAGAAATCAAATAGATTCTAAAAAATCATCTTCAACACAAAAAGATGCATCAAGTTCTAGTTTTAAAATATTTGCCTGCCACAGTTGTTGCCACTCATTTAGAAAAAAAATCAAAAAAACCCCCCGTAAACAAAATATTGAGTGACACAGAAAGAACACTTCAGCCCAGACAAAAGAATCAGATCAGCCTAAGTACCACCCAATGCTTAAAAAATAAACAAACAAAAGCCCCAACCAGCTCCTGCCCAAACCCCAAAGTCACTCCCCAAGCCCAGTTACTTGGCTTTGCCTGCTTAAAACCAAGTAGCCAACCCACCTGCCTTCCTGTGACTGTTTTCTTCTCTAGTCAGTGGAAAGAGTTTTAAATGTCATATTCCAGTTGGGACTCTTTCCATATATTTATATATACGGACATCTCGTGTACGTTCTCTTTCACAGGAGGGAGGGAGGGTTCATATAACCTAGAAGAGGCTCTATCACTTTAATGTTTATTCTCAGAATACTGCTATTTATGTTACTGCTTGTGAGAGTTGTGTGATTCAGTTATCAGCAAAACTGAACTCATTTTCTTAAGGTCAACTGTTTTTTCGGTCGATATTAGAGTTCGAGTAATATCGAAAGGGAGCTGGCAGGGGAATTTTCAGCATTTAGGTTTTTGTAGACACTCAAAATTTAGCACTACTACAAAATTATTTATTTATTTTTTTTAAATTTCAATGAGAGTAGCTGGTAATCAATGGGAGCCAAATTTCATTAGAGGATTTTTACTGTCCTAGCAATTAATACGTAGTATTTTTACAGAAGGTAGAAATAAATATTTACCAACACTTTTCCTACACTGATAATTTTCTCAAAAAAGGCCATTCAGAACTTAAGACAGGTTTGTAAACGTATTTTTATTATGTTGCAACAATCAAAATATATATGTACTACTGATTTTTCCCCCCAAATATTAAATGAAAATGTAATACATTTTTGCCCACGTTGTGTTCTTGAATGCTTTGGAATCTGTAAAGACCCTGACATAAAGAAACTGAAGCAACCGCACAATTAGAGACTGAAAGGTGTTATAGTGCTGCACTTACATTGCAAATGAAGTCAGATGTCTCTGTTTAATCAAATATAGCCTAAACAGTCTCTGTTTTGCGAGTATTAGAAACAATAAACAAATATACACAGAAAGCATCACGAACAGGAAATCGGTTATTTAAATACAACTGTATCCAACATAGCAGCTAAACACTGGACAATGTTTGAGGTCATCAGCACATCCACATGCTCTTCTAAGTGACGTTTGGGATCCTGAAATACAAAGGATGCCATGAGAGAAATGACCAAAACACATCTCCGAAGGATCTCATTTACTTCAGGTCTCTTTAACATGATTCTGAGTTAAGGAACACAGGCCAGTAATGCTCTTGCATCTTCCATTCTAACAAGACCTAGCAAGTAACTGAATTTCCATGAAAAATATTTTACTAGTCCATACTATCATTCAGATAAATTGAGGATACATTTAGGAAGTAAATTTCTATCCAGCATCTGAAGAGTAACCATGACAGCTGTGAGTTTTAAGGACAACACACAATATGTGGAATTTACTATGCATCTCACTAAGGTCAATATTTTAATCTTAGTTCTGGTACACTGCAATTTGTTTTCAGATCTTAGTACAAATGTGTGTTCTAATCCTGTAAAGATTATAGCATGATCTAACACAGTCTTTGAATAGCTGTGTTGACTGTGGGGAAATTAGCATATTTATACCCACAAAAATAAAAAAATGCACAATGCTATGTTCAAATGTTCTGAAAAGTTGAATGTTAAGCCTGAGCACTGTTCTGAAAATACACATCCCCACACACTATTACTCAATTGATGTGGGCATTTGTGGGCATCTGCATAGAACAATACGATTATTTCTGGCTGAAAACCACACTCGTACACTTTTTCAGTTTCAGAATTGAGATTAGGTAATTAATCTCCACATACTGCAAAATTATCAGACACACTTAAAAACCATCCCTAAACTTTATTGTAGAATTATTGTAGCATTCT
Source organism: Gallinago jamesoni (assembly GCA_025769975.1). NCBI lineage: Eukaryota > Metazoa > Chordata > Aves > Charadriiformes > Scolopacidae > Gallinago > Gallinago jamesoni. Next base: position 18,737,194 of record JAOQGH010000077.1, on the reverse strand, counting down.
TGTGTGTAAAGACACTAAAAATGGAAGACGATCATGTGTGGAAATTTTAAATTTTTCAAAAAAAGAACTACTGTCAAAATCTAACGAACCCATCTGAGTTTACATAAAAGTGTACTAGAAAAATATATGCAAGGTGTCCTTCTTAAATAACTCATTTTCAAAGATCATATAGTTCTCCAATATTCTCTCTGTTCCTAGCAAATCATGTAGCCTAATAACATAATATCCCTATTGTGAGCAGCTGTCTCTTTACAATGCTTTTTATGTAAGTTGCATTAAAAATAACACATGGAAATTACTTAACTGAACCCTTTTGTAATTTAAAGAAAACTTAATAATTTTATCGGGAAAATTATTTTCTTTTTAAAGAACTGTATCAAAATAGATATTTTTTTCATGTATGTGTAACGGTTTAAACAACTAGTGAAGCTGAAGTTCTGTTTGAGTTGACATCATAAGCCTTAAAATACAATCCTTCTTACATGTTTTGTTTTATATATGTATTTATGTATGTGTAGGTGTGCATAAACTCCATTGTTCTGAATGCTACAGAAATACACGAGTGACTGAACAATAGTGCAGATGTGTTATGACATAGCTGCTAGAAGCTGACACATAAGAGCAATCCAGAAGCCTTTAAATTCTTCTACTGCTACTGGCAATACAATAAATACTGGTTCTTTACGGACACACTGCGTATTTTTAAAGCTACTTCTTGATGCCATTGCCTTTCTTGAATTTGAACATAACCTCTTACAAACTTGTTTTGCTCTCCCTGACCAAAGCACACTTCCTCAACCTTCATGTTGAAATCAAGCGCAGAAATAGTTTTCTGTCGAGTCTTCTATAAAGACATTACATCCTCATATTGCAAAGGGATAGAAAGCATTGAGTGGGTGTTTTCAGTTTCAGCTACGGTCCTAAACTGTTTTCCCCTAACAGCCATACAAAGCAGGGCGGCTCACTTGCTTTAGTGTGTATTGGAGCTAAGCACTGACACTGCATTCATGAACCCAGGAGAGGGGTGAGCTGGCTCTTCAGCCACGATAATGCATAAACAACACTCCCACCTTTTTTCAATTATTACTGTTTTTTAAAAGTCTCCACCGTTTTGGCCTCTCTGACACGGATTTGAATATCTTTATGCCTCTTCTTGGAAAGAATTAGGAAAAAAAAAAAAAAAAAGAAAAACTACGAAATCTCAACACTGTTCCTCGGCATGTAATACAAAGGCATGCAGAACACGACTTGCAGATATTCTCCGACTACCTAGAGCCAAAAGCCTGGCTCCTTACACGACAATCTTCAACAAAAATAAATTCGTTATTTGGAGCATTGAGAATATCTTGCACGTAGAACTAAAATTCACCTATGCACATATAAAAAAAAAAATTAATATTTAGAATGAACGAAGCATATCGTTTCACCTCACTCTAATTCATCACACCTCACCTGCTTGCCAACATTTTTTATTGCCAGCTGTTCAGGTGTCATCTTATCTTCTTCTTCAACAGCCTGTGAAAGAAACACAGAAAAGGTCAGTGTTTCAGATTTCATTTACTTTTTCCCCAAGCCACAAGATTCTCAAAATATAATTCTCTTTCTTAAAAAAAAATTAAAAAAAATCAAACGGCAACACATTTGAGAAAGTCAAAAGGAGAGGTACTTCAGCTTTTCAGCAGACGTGGTTTTAATTACTAAGTGTTAGTGCAAAAGATCAAGGCAAATACTCATGAATGGTTTTATTGCCAGATATTCACAAGACTGTTTTTAAGCAAAAATCCTAAATGAGCAGTATCAAGAGTTAAAGATAGTTGAAGATAGTTAACCTAGTAAAGCAGAATAAAAAAATAACATTACCTACATTGTTTCAACTACTGGAGGTTTGATGTCAATAAATTTTTACACTGTTTAAAGTCACATATTTTAATACATTTTTATAGCATTCTGTTGCTTTCAAACACAGTGTGTCTTTATAAAGTAAATCCACTAACTTAACTAGTGAATGTAGTATTGAATTTTGTTTTTAAGGGCTTCTTAGAAGTTAAAAAAATAGCACTTATTAAGAATGACTGACATGCTTACTACTCATAGAGTGCTTGTTGAGGTGTAGTATTTATAAAAAATATTTATAAGTCTAAGTGCCAGCATTTAAACAGTACAAGTAACTGAAATTCCTCTTTATTACAACACCAATAATAGTATCTTTATCTAAAAAGAACATTGAGTTGGGCTCTAGAATGTGTCCTAAATACTTACTGTCGATTTGCTGGAATGATACAGATAAATAACCTTTATTCTGCTATACTGGTCAAGTAGTCCTTGACTGAAGGAATGAAGAATAGCATCAGCTGCTTATTTTGATCTACAGGAATCTTATATTCTCTTCACTAAGTACAAATACAAAATTGATGAGATTACTCAAATTTCAAAGCAAAACACGTAATGAACGCTTTGCCAGTTTAGGGCAAAAAGTCATGTGGCAAATCCTGAAGAACTAATAGGTGACTTCACATAGAAATAAGGAACACAGTCTCTACAAGGCCATTAAATCCACGCTTGTGCGTGGATATTCCAAATAGCAGGAAACTCTGCTGAAAAGATTATACCAATCAAATAGCCACCAAGGTCCAAAAGAGTATCTGCAACAATTGTTTTCTTTTGGTTTACAGTCTAGCCCTTTACAAGTCATTCTGAATAAAACTTGTGAAAATCAACTTACTCCTGAAATTAAGTAATAAATTCATAAACACAGCTACACTTATACTATCATTTTGGGATACGAATACCTTGTTATAATTCTTAGCTAATTCTAGCATCTCCTTCACTACTGTTTCATTGAGTTTGCAATGTTCACTGTAGTCCTGAAGTGTCAAACCTTCCATCCAACTCTTCTTATGCAAATTTAGTAGCATCTGAAAAACAAAACCTCTTTAGAACCTTCCTTGTAAAATATATCCATAATACTATGAAGATCTCTGACAATAAACCAATTCATAATAGTTAGAATGTAATAAAAAACCTATAGATCTTACAATTCTGAAACATAGGAAACACAATAATCAACTGTTCTGCTACAGTAGACAATAGATTTTGCATTTTAAAGATCAAACTTCTTGAACCCCAGATATGAAAATGAGTCATGGAAACCAGAGGCACATTTACTTTGACAGGAATACTTAACGTTGTCCTTTTGTAATTTTTTACTTTTGCTGTAGGTTAAGAATACACAATTACATTGTAGAAAAGCTAACAGAAAGGTGAATATTTCAGCTGCAAAATAAGGAATGGCTGAAGCTTCTGGCCCCTGACGAAGTTGAAAAATATTTCAGTGATTTCAATGAAGTAGTTATTTAGGCTTCACTGATTATCTGGAACTGTATGCAAGCAGCTGCCACAGTTGTGATGAAATGAACTTCAAAAGAACCAAAGCACAGCTTGTGTGTGTTTGTCCTCCTACAAAGTAAACAGCCCTAAAAACAACATGATAAAGTGATAGAGTTTTGATGGTGATCAACGTGGGGACTATTAGAAATATCTGAAATGTTTTACTTGACACTCTGATGTCATTCTTGAAAGAACTAAGGAATAGCTATAAAAGCAATGTCCTGATTTTCATTAATAAAGAAAGCATATTTTGTGGCTCTTCGGCACACTTGAGGACTGTAGGGAGGATCCTTTCAGCAAACAGTTTCAGCTTGCCTTCAATTTGGAAACATTTACTACAGATGTCTTTGAGAAGCCATAAGCCCTGTAAGTGCTATCACCTGAATAAAAGTGCCTGTTTCATCCTCTGTACAGCTTCCAAAGAAACCTGGTTCTGGAACGTATGAACTGAGTTGAAAGTTTGTGTCATAATTTGTATTAGCAAGATCTAAGTTACTGACAGAAGGAGTTGTAGGCAAACTGCATATGGACAGTTTAGCTAGGCTATCTGGATTTTAAAATTATGGTTTGGTCTGATGGGCTCCTCATCTAATACATGAAGCATGTACCCGTCTTACTACAGATGGAGATAACAGATCACCACTACCACATGAGGGAGGGTTGAGATATGCATGAACCTGCCTTATGAAAGATGTGTGGAGATATCTGCTGCTTCATAGATTATTCTCCTACTTGCAAAGGTAACAGCTTACATATGTTAAGCCATTAAAGAAAATATGCACTTCAGAAAAGACTTGACTGGCCAGGCTGTTGGATTTGAACAGAAACAATAACCTCTGGAAGCTTCATGGATGTCCCCTGAGAGAGGTGGTTTTGTTGAATCAGTTACTCTTTTAAGTAACAGTGAGGTCTTGAAAGCCTGACACTGCCTTAGAAAGGTTTATGCATTTCACAACTTCTTTTCAACTCCCTGGTTTGCATGCACATTCTTCCATTAATTAAAAATTGGGTTTTTTTTAATTACTTCTAACCCCCTAAAACTCAAAATTAAGTGAGAAAACTATTCTGACCATTTCATCATAAATGATCAATTTATAACCCTAACAAGGCCATGAACATACATGGGCATAACTGAGGACAGAATCTGGCTTTTCAAGAATTAACTTCTGCAGACGATAAATAAGCCTTTTTCTTTTTTTTTTTTTCCTGTTTGTTTTCCTGGTTGAGATTGTCATGCTAGATTTTACTTGTAGCTGAGGAAGTCTGATACAAAATATTTGTTGTCAGTAACCAAACAATATTTTTTCTGTAAATGCAGGATGTCACTACTTCCTGATATTCAGTGAAGTCTTGCGAAGCTCCACTCATACCAACTGGAAGTATCTTTCTGTCAAAGCAATTATAGCCAATAAAAACATGACATTCTTTGGTTATACAACTCTTTTGGAAAATACGGTCTTGTAGCTTTAGGAATTCCAGCCTGTGAAAATCTAAGGCAGCTGTACGTCTTCCAGTTCCATCACTGAAAACTTTGCACAAACCTGTTAAGTGCAGTGAACAGCATGAGGACTTTCCACACAATACGTGGACAAAAATGTTGTCAAACTATTTGTATGAATATTGGAACATGGTTTTAGAAGATTTCATTATCGTGACTACACATCTAAGTGCCTTCTAGAAGAGAAGCCGTCTACGCCAGGAGAGTTAAAACAAGTACTGAAAGTATCAGCAGTTGAAATCAGAATATTGCCACAAAAATAGTTTCTTTAGTATTCTTCATCCTCTGAATAAAAGCTAAAACAATTACCTTCTGTTCTAGTTCATTCTTCCTGTAGTTGATGGTGATGGAATAGTAATGTCTGTTTAGTCCATGAATTAGTGCCTGCAAAATTCAGGGAAAAATTTGCATCAAAATTTTCCACCATTGAAATGAAGAAATACAAGAAGGGAAGAGTTGATTTAGAAACAGCTATGTTCAAACATCACTTAAATAAAAGAGAAACTGCAAAGAAACAAACACACAGACTATGAGTATGTATCAAGTAAATACCTGTTCCTATTTCTCTTTCAGTGTTCGTTAACTGACAGTTATACTTTCTATTTCTAAACCATGGATTTTTTCACACAGTAACAACTATCATAGGAAAAAGTGGTAACTGCCTGCAAACATTTGACCGATACATATGCACAAACATATTTCTCTCAAATCCTTCCTCTCTCAATAAATTCGGTAGTCACTTCTATTAAAATATAAGGCTCTTTCTGTTACAAAAGAACATTGGCTATCTATTTATTTACGACCACTGCCAACATTCCCAAGTTCATTCTCTAAGGTACAATATAAAGACAGTAGATGAAGCAGTGATTAAACACGTCAAGTATCGGTTAGACTACATGCATCAAATTAACCTTGGATACTAAAGCTAATTTTCTTTTTTAATTTTAAATGAACAAAAATCTTTCTCATTATATTTACATCCTTTGCAGATTTGTCCTTAAACTTGTGTGTCCCAATCTGGTCAACTGAGATTAGGTCAATAGAAGATACATGCATATAGATGTCCATTTTGCTCATATACCTTACATATTTATTTTTTTTGTACATTTTTGACTTCAGGATGAGTTGGATTAATATTTGGGAGGTTAAGAAAGAGTTAAGAAAATTCTATGATAAATCCTCATCACAACTAAACAACTAACATAGTCTATTTTTCAAATAAAATTTTACATTTGAAGTATACATTTAGAAATAAGACAATAAATCATACATACAATATGCAGAATTTAGTGGCAAATATTTCTTATGTTTCAATCATTCCACCTATTTATGTTTAAATATAGTCCTTCGAACTATACAGACTGCATCTTATGCAACTTAATATTTCAGCATTCCAAAATTATCCGTATGAAAGCTGAAAATGTTCTCATACATACATTTTAAACAGATTTCTTTTGCAAACACATATACAAAGATACAAAACAACCTGAATGGTTACATTTATGAGAACCAGCAGTTACAGACAACCATTACTTGTGTCATTCATTATAATTAAAATTGTAAAATACAGGTTTTATCATTAATAAAGTAAGTTATGGTTGAAAGTATTAGCAACAAGTAGATTCCACTGCCATTTTCTTATCCCAGTCAAAACGATTGCATATGAGGTTTTGGGGTTTGTGTTCAAACTCAGTTGTAGATATTTAGCGAGTTCTCTAAAGCTCCTAAAATTTCACAATCACCTTTGCCTTCCCCCACTATCCTCTCTCTCTTTCCTCTCCCCTTCCAAAGTCACTCTTTAAAAGAATGGACAAATGTAGAAGGTAAACAACTGTTCCACTTCAAACCTGAACAGTAGTTGCAGTTTAGCCACTGCAACAGGTTGAAGTAAAACCCAGAAAACACTTCAAAGCTGAGCTTGTTCTTAAGTGGTTTTTTTTTTTTTCAAATGGAAACCATCATTCCAACAAGCCTTGCAAATTAGATGCACAAAGAGCAAGTTAAAAAGCTGTTGATAAGGGAAGACAAGAGAAATTATTCTTATTCCCAAGATTTTAAGCAATGTCTTAAAATCCCTGCTTCTAGCCCAGCTGAAATCAGTTTTAAGTTTGCTGCTGATCTCACCCGAGTCAGAATTTCATATTCACGACCTCAGAATAAAAGCAAAACAACACTGCAAGAGCCCTTGCAGTTTTAAGAACGGAGTATAATTTTAAACTATGATTTTTAGCTTAACAGTGACATTTGCAACTTCTCACTGCCAACTTGCAAAAAATCAACACAAACAAAAAATACCCACTGTAAAAACAGAAACCCAAAACTCCCATGGCTAAAGTATGCCATGCTGTAGTGGCAGTGATATTAAAATAATGAAGCTGAACAATACTACAGGGGTTTACAAAGGAGGTCATTACACACAGTACAGAAAAGCCCAGCTAGACCAGCCCTGAAACATGCAAGCATGGGCTTGCCAATACCTAATCAAAAGTATTAGCTGCTTATTTCATGCTCATTATAATTTGCAGGTTTTACCGATTCAAAAATCAAAAGTGAAACACAACAACCTCCTGAAGCACTTTTTAATTGTCTGATTTTTTTTGGCTATCACTTTTATAAATAATAAAGGGCTTTGATGCATTAGTAATAAAAAAACCCCTGATCTTTGGAAAGATGGGGATATGGTGATCCAGTAACTCCCAAAGGATGGCTCTCTTACAGCCGAAGTTTAGCCCTTATTTCAGTTGGATGTTTATCTAGCAAATATGACTTTTGTTGTTCAAATAACAGATCAAAAGAGCAAGAATTAGGCTTTATGGTTGCAAGTGTACGTGCATTTTAGAATGCACAGTAAGGGAAAAAGAGTTTTCTGGTGAGAAAAAAGGAAAACATTGAGGCTGAAGAATGACACAAGTAAAAGCATTAATCACTCCAGAGGATACTTGTTTCAGGACAGAAGCTATTTCTCAAAATAAAGGTTTGCTTCGTTGACGACCGATACTTTTGTCTTATTAGCAAAAGTCAACTTCAGAAATCAAACTCTGAATATTTAGTTTCAGAAATGCTTGGAAAGAAATATAAGACAACACACTCAAAAGAAACATTACAGTTGAAGCCGATCAAACATCCTATTTATCCACCATTTTTTCAGAAAATTACTGCATTATATAAAAATCAGAGATTAATTATGTAAGACAATGCAAGGTTAAATCTAGATTAAGCAAGAACCTATATAAGCATATAATAGAAAGATTATTAATGAAGAGGGAACTTTTTCCATAATTTGCTTCAGAATAATGTATCTTTAGGAAAGCAGAGACGTTAATAAGCAGGAATTTTTAAAGTTGCAGTACTGAAAGCACTACCTATCTTGCATCACATGGTATGACATCAATTGTCACTTTTAAAAGTTTGCATTTCCATAAATCTGTACTTTAACCTTTGCAGTATATACTTATACATGCATTCACACTTAGGTAGCTAATTTAGGTCTCAATTTTAAACCCTTCACATTTATAACTCCATTGATGAATCACATCAATTATAAATGCATGCAGAAAAACGCTAGAGAGAGAACAACAAACAATTTGTAGCTTACTGATTTTAGGTACCTTTCCCCAAAATTGCTGAATAAATCTTGCAATTTACAGGACTATCAACAGTGGGTTTACCTGGATAGATGGCTTGTTTAAGTGACCCAGATTTGAAGTTGTTTGTCTTGGTTCATGTCCCAAGACCATCATATTAGCATTGATCAATCTGAAGGCATCAATAACAACCTGTAAAAACAAGATGTCAAGTCAATTCTTTTTAGAAAATGCAACTAATAGTGCCAAGCAACAGTGGACATGGCACAATCAACTCTCATCTGTTTTTGGCCTTTATCCAGAAAATCATTTAATTATAATATTAATAAAAACCAGCCTCCTGCTGGCTATGTTATCAGCACACTACACTACCTTGTATTGTAAGATGACACCAATTATTACCTTTTCCATGGAGCTCTAAGTTTTATATACACGATATCATCATATAACATTGAATTTTTATGTACGCTTACTCTAAGCTTGAAAGGCATGCATATGTTTGTCACCTAGATCTTATCCAATCAAAATGAATGACAGAGAGAGACTAAAACTGAAAGTGAGCACAAGCTAAGGGACCGAGTCTAAAGCCCAGTCCTGTCACATCAATTATACTACCACAATACTTGAAATGACAACAAAATTATAGCCAGCAAGGAACTTGCCCCATGTATTCCCTTCTAGTCAGATGCTTTTTGCTTCTTGTGACTACGAAAGGGTCTATAAACTGTCTGATGGATTAAAAAGTCCTTGTCAGTGTCATGCTCAGGAGTAATAAAATAGAGTAAAAGAAAACCAAGGTCATTTATGATTTAAAGGTACATGGTAGGTACTATTCAGTACTATTTCATTGCAAATAAAGTAAAACCATCACTGATTTTTATTCTGTCCTGTGCTGAATTTGTCTATGAAAAATCTTTGGAAATAGTATTTCATGGCCCCATATAATAAAACCCACACCTCCATCCAACACCTGTGGAAGGTGGAACAGAGCTGAGAACACACCAACAATACTCAAACCCACTCTTACTGGGTACTCACCATTACAGATTCAGAACTGCAAGGTAAGATTTCTTGTTTAGGCCCTGGTCTTTTCACTGGACCAGTGCACGTACAGCCTTGTACGCCCACAGAAATAGTACCAGGCACACTTTGCAGACATCTTGTCTACATACATTTCAAGAGAGATTCTAGTTCATTAAACGAAAGTTTAAATCTCCTTTTAACAGCTTTTCCACATTCATTTTTATTCTCTTCCTCTCCATACTATGGGATGGACAACAACAGATATTTATACGGCTGCTTTGATATTTTGAGGAATTACACCCCAAACCAAATCTTTTCTATTGAACAAACAAGAAAACAACCACCATCACTGATAGTCTGCAGAGAGTGACATCGAGTCTCCCACCTTCCTCTAGCATTTTTCTCTCCATTTGCAGAAATATTAATAACTAAATAAATATACAATTTATTAGGAGAATATAAATATTGAGGTAATTCATTTGGAAACAAAATTAACCAGCAAGTATTTATAACAGAAAAAATTATCAAAGTGTAAGCTGAAAAAGCCTAATAACTTATCACCTGTTGTATTTACTTTTGAGACCCAATTATTTCAGTGATGTTGAGTGACTCTAGTGCCACTAAGGGCTACTGCTTGGACCTTCAGCTGACTGGCCAGATCATCTGCATATGTCACATCTTAAACTGCATGCAAAAAATAATCTTCTTTAATAACAATGTTAGATTGTGACCCAATCAAAGTGAGTTAACAGTGATTTTTTTAAAATAAAAATAATAAAACCAAAACACAATTGAGATTTAATATGCAGCAGAAGCATGCCATCTGACACTAATGTTACAGAAAAAAAAGAATTACATTTAAAAAACCCCTTAATTATCAAAAAAATCTGAAACGTTTCTATACATCTATGCATTCTTTGTGGTAAGATACGAAATAATTGTATTTTTTTATATTTTTATCATGATCAGACTTTTATCTCAAAACACTTATAACAATCTTTTGCAGGTAGCTCTGTGTTCCATTTTAACCAGATGCTCTAATTTATGAACACCTGGAAATGTCCAATCATAACAAACAGGCAGTATAAATTAAAAAGTCAAAGCAAAGCAAAAAAAATTCCACACAAGTTCTCCAGAGACTTGCTAGATAAGGGGAAAAAAACTCAAGCAAGTAAAAATTTACCGAGGAGCAAAAACCATGAACTTGGCAGTATATTATAATCACAAAGAGCTGCTTTATAACTTCCCAATGGCCATATGTGATTTGAGTTTAACTGAGAACTTCCCTAGACAATGCTGAGCTTTTCCAACTACGAATAGCACTGTCCAGATTGAGTCTGAGTCATGTAAAATAAAAAGGAAATCCAAAATAAAAAGAAAACTGATTAAACTTTGTTTTGATAACAAATTCAACATTTCAGTTGGTGTTCTCAAGGTTATGTTTGGATAAATTTCACATTAAAATATGAGAACTAGCTGCTAAAATATTTCTAAGAGATCCTGAATATTACTCCAGCATCTTAATTCTGACTAGAAGCAACTTTCATTATGTCTCAGGTACTACCTGTGTGGGAAAGGAGGAAAGGACTGCCTGCTAAATCTGTCCCCTAGAAGGAAAGAAATGCAAGTATTTCCTAAGTAGAACTAACAGCAATCTAACAGAAACTAGAATGAAATATTAAAATCACAAATCCGAGGCTTTAAAATGGATAAAATTACAATTTCTACAACCTCAGAAAGGTACAAAAATTACGCATGTGAACGACATTTCTCGTCTCGGTTGCACTGTGACAACCAATGGTAACTAAATACTTTAACTACACTAAGATTAAAGGAATTTGCTGCTATCACTATAGCAACCATCTTAAAGAAACTAACATGCTCAACAACCTGGAGGCTAAATTTAGACCTAATACGCAATAAAAACATAAATACAACAATAAATCCTGCATATTCGTTTCTATGAAATCTAATTGCTTTTTTCACAGTGAGCACAAGTCAGTCCCTCCTTTAGAGGATTATATCAAAATAAATAGACTCATTAATGTCCAGTGTACTAATGAACAATGGGCGAAGTAGGTGTTAATTATGCCACAGTAAGACTCAAGAAAAAAGCCCCGGTGAGCACTCAGAGGTGTGTACAAGCTGAAGTCTCCCCTCTCCATTTGTGCATTTTGAAGTACAGCATGATGCAATCAGATGACAGCAACATGGTCCCCCATATTCTACGATGGAAACTTTAGACACAGTATTCTGAACAAAGGACCCCTAAGGATTAATTAAAAGCAGCGAAAAACCACACTCCGTTACTTAGGTTTTTCTTGTAAGAAGTCACTATTTCTCATCCAAAAATTTTAAGATTTCATTAAATATATACTTAAATTACCTAATGCAGTGTGCACTGTTCTAGTAAAAACTAGAGTTTCCAAGCTTCATGCTAAATTCCCTCTCTGTAAAGACATAAAAAAGTTACACAAAAGTCTATGTCACTGGGATATTTTCCAGAAACATGAAGGTAGATTTTTTTAAAAAATGCACTTCCATAGTGCAACTCTTTCACCACTCTGACCATTTAATTTTTCCTAGTACAAGTGTCTTCAGACTTTGCAGAGGTCATCTCAACAGCAGACAGCTTATAACAAAACCATTAGCAGTTTGGCTAGCTTAAGGAAACCTCTTACTTTCCTTTTTTGTTTATTATCACTGCATGAATCTGCAGCATATGAGAGTTTATAATTTCTCAGGCTTGTTAAATTCATGTTAAAGGTCTGTTTTCTTGTTGAATAAATTTTGTTCATATAATGCTGCCTATTTCATATACTGAGTCTTTAATAGCACCTTTGGTCTATGCGCAACTCACAGATCAAAACAGAGGACTAAAATAGGGGTTGATGATGCTATTTACATGTGTGATTCCTGCTGTCTTCTTGTTAGTAGCTTTAATATAATAGAAGACCTTGTCTGTTTTGTAATTAACACATCTTTACTGGAGAGATATTTGGAAGTGATTGCTGTGAATATACTGGTTAGTAAAATAAACACAATCACACACCACTTTCTGTTATCAGACAAATTTGTGAATTGTACACATTATACTCCAGATCAACAAACTGTGATATAACAGCCAAGTAGAAGACACATTTATATAACCCTTTATTTTTCTGAAAATATGTATTCAATCTGACCTTGCAAATATAATTAGCTTGTGGGATGTGTGGATTTCAGTACCATGGATGCTTTACTAATTGCAGCTCTTGGAAATAGATACTAAATATTTGGAAGCTGCCAATACAAAATAAAAACTGCATCTTTTTGTACATCTGTCTTAGCTTCAAAAAGCATAATAATCTAAAAAACAATAACTATACAGCATTTTTAAAGCATTTCCCCAGGGTCAGCAACCCACAGTAGAGCCCACATAATGTATTTTCAGAAAGAAAATTTACAATTATCTTCAGTGTACTTAATAAATTTGAAGATAGCTATAATTAATATGATTCATAGTTTTTCACAATCTAAAGACAAGCGCTGTACTCCTCAATTGCTAATTAGATAAAAATCTGGCCTTTTATAGTCTCCACATAGTTATTAAAAATAATGGCTTGATTAAAATTTAGGATGCTTAGCAGCCAGACTTGTTTTAGCTTCTTCTGAGAGTGCGAATGCTATAGATATATATGTTGCCACTGTTTCTAAAACAGTCTTCATAACTCCGTGGGGTGTTCTTTAAAAAAAATAATAAAATATTAACAGAGTACTTTACACACTTGATTCTATTAAATCCCTCCAATATCAGATCTACAAACAATACTGAAAGTTGCAAGACCCACTATGTTTTAATGGTAAACTTGAGTTAGAAAAAAGTCAGCCTTCTTTGTTTAAATTAAAAAGAAAAAATCCAACATCAATATTTTTTCCAGTGAAGAATCTAAGACATAAGGTGGCTATCTTTAAAAATGTATTGTGTCCTTGGCACTCAAATAACGATGTATTGTTTATGCCATATGTTTAAAAAACAAACATACCAGTGCTTAAAGACAACTCTGCGATGGATATAATGTGGTTATGCCAGGTGTGGAAAAAGAAGTAATGTCCCATCTAAAATCTCTTTTATCACCTGCAACTGACCTGTTATCAACTGCTTAGTTTGTTTCTAGATTCTTTAAAAATGAAGTGGAACATGTGACCTGAGAAGCGCAGCTCAGGTTTATGACCATTTCGTTATTTATGCTGCCATGCACTGTTAGACAACTACAAGTGAAGAACATCTTCTGTCCCCTGTAAGCCCACAACATAAAAAATTCAAAGAAATCTTACTTTTTATGCCATTTCCAATGAAAAGCACTAAGAACTGAAACTGACTCATGCCAAATGCATATCACTGAATTGCTGTGATTGTGAGTCTGAAGTTTGCAACATGGAAATTATTTATAAAATGTCAATTTTAGCTCTGGAAAATATATTCCTAGGAGTATGTGCATTTTCCTTCTCTATCCTTAGAGAATTGCTTACTTGTGGTCAAATCCACAGTACGACTAGAATATCCATACTGGGAGGGGAGAGAACCACAGTATAATACATTCAACTTGACAAGTGAGGGCATGCATCCATAACTTCCAAGTAGCAAAGCCACAAGTTTTAAAGCTATATGCCTTAATGAAGATAAATGGACTATTCTACATCCACCACAGCAAAAGGAAATTAAACATTTAATACTTTTCAACAAAAAATCTTCTTGGAACTTTTTTTGTTTTAAGGAAGGACATGAACTGAAGTAACTTATGTAAATGGTTTAGTAGGTAAACCACCATATGCACTACACCATACAACATACACTGCTTAATTAAATCACAGTTAGTCCAAGGGACATGGCATAGCAAATTCTAGAACACCAGGACTGATATTAACAGTTTTGGCATCCCATTAAAAAATTAGAAAGTAAAATATGCAAAATATGTTACTCTGAATATATGTAACTACTATAAAAATGATGGGTTTCAAACAAAACAGTAACAAAACTGTGGTATACTGGTGGTAATAAAACAGTTCAATACTTTGTAGTTTATAAGTATGTTTAGAAAAACATATCCTGAACTGAACCTGACCATACCCTGACCACTCGAGTGGTCTACACTGTCGTGCAGATGCAATTCACCTTTTACAAATGTGATTCTTCAGGAAAAAGAGCATCTTTATTGAATCAACAGGAATCAAACCCAGTGCAAAGGTATCTACTTCCTCATTCTCCCAATCAGGCTCCTGTTCAAACCCAGTTCTTGCCTAGATCAAATTAGGATATTTCAGTCTCTGATATGCAGGTTACTGCACCAAAAGCTCTGTTTGGTCAATGGTAAGAAATATCACAGTACTGTAGGAGTACCTAAGTGTACTAGACATTGTACGAAGTGTACAGAAATGTACCCTTGAAATTTCAACCAGAATTACACATTGTAAAGTTATCTTTTCTATTTTAGAATTTCCCCCTTTACAATAGGAAAGTGTTAGCAAGTCCAGTTCTAATACTGAAAATTGTTCCAGATATAAAAGACTCTGATGTAAAATTGTAGGTATCACGTTTTAAAATATACTTTCTTTTAAAATATTATCTGCATAATAATTCACAATAAACAAACACATCTCAAAGCAGTAGTGGCAATATAGTCAATCTACTGTTTTGTTTAGTTGTTTTTAATTAATGCTTTCAAGCTGTACCCTAATTACTGTTGAATGCAATTGTGTCTGTTTGTTAAGATAAAGGATATTAAGATAAATGCACAAAATGGGGAGGGGGAGTTGGGTATATAAGGAAAATCTTGTTAGATGCCTCCAATCCACTTAAAGCTCTCACAAACTTAATTCTTAACGGGCTATTTTAAATTTCAAATTTCTGGCATCACACTCATCTTTCCACACGTCTCATTTTAAGGATTCCTTTTTTTCTTCCTTCTTTAAAAACAGTCATCACCTCCTCCAATCCTGTGGTTAAGTCAAACAAACAAGGGAAAAGGACAGGTTCAAAGGAAAAATAATAGCACTCTGACAAAAGAGTGGAGGTCTGGAAATAAGCAATCTTTCAGAAAACCCGTGTAAGACGTGTTCAGCTGAAGAAAATTCTTGAGGCTAGATGGCAATTCCAATATTCAGAAGAGGAATTGTTAAATCTCTGCTTTCAATTTCACTCTTTCAGACTATCAAGTAATTACCAAGTTATAAAAGCATTCACATACATATTTATCTTGATAGGTTGGGAAGATCTGCAAGGCAAAAACTGACTCAGAAAAGGAGTTCAGCTGCCTTTCCCACATGCATCACCAAGCTGAGATAATGTAGTGTATAGAAAATTCAATCCAAACTGGAACGTAGAAGTAGCAGAAGAGATCAAAACTATTAGCAGATCGCTATTCTTATGGTCAGCACTCAACAAAATGACCATCTACTACTCTGAAGAATTAAAAACTGAAACCAGGTATTAATAAAAACAGATTGCTCATATACATAACTAATTACACACAGATTGTCACCTAGATTTAGAAGTATCAATGGGCCAAAAAAGAGGAAGAGGAGTGTTTTATGAAAGAGGTCACCAGAACAGGTCATCCAGCAAATGAAAAACAAAACTCTGTTTGACCATATGGTCTATTGGTTTTGGGGTGGTGTTTTACCTTACGCCTATATAAATTTTGTCCATTTTGAGAAGTGGACATAATCTTATCAGCACAATAAGAATTAAAAACGTGCTGGAATACTAAAAAATTTAAAAGTATAATATTTGAGCCACCACACTTTTACAAGATGCGCACAATGCTTTATCACTCTAAGGATAAATTTGAATACTTAAAGAGATTATTTTTCTTTGTTAACAGCTCAAGAAGACTTTTGAGACCCTCACCTTGCTCAAGATGACCTTGGCTTTGGACAGACAACTTTACTATGGACCTCCAGCAGCAACTCAGCTATGCTCTCTTCTTTTTTTTTTCTTCTTTTTTTAAAAAAAAAAACCAAAACCATACAGTGTAACTGTCCCTCTTTGGGACTTCTAGGAGCACGCTAAGAATAATTTTTTTTCACACTTTCAAAATGAGTAAAAGAACAAATGATAAAGTTCATCACATTTGTTACTCCTTTTAGAATAAAATTCTAAAGATCTCATAAATTGAACATAATAAAGCAATTTACAACTACCACTGAAACTGATTGAACAAAATGGTTATGGACTACAGCCCACATTCTGACTACTCTTAGAAGTAGCAAACCTTCCAGTTCCAGAAGAGGTTACTCAAATGACAGAATAAGGTTCTCCAATGAATTATTTGGCAGGAGACAGTAGTAATAAACTGAAATAGGGAGCTGATGACTGTAGATAAGGGGGGAGTGGGGGAAGCAGCCAATAATAAAGTATTGGAACAGGTAATCCCATGAGACTGTTGCATCTCAAGACTTAAGTGGACAAAACCCTAAGCAAGCTGGCCTGAACTCAACATTGCCACTGTGCTCTGCACAAAGTTGGATTAGATGATGTTCCTGAGATCATTTACATCTGGTGTTATTTTGATTTACCTGGCTACTCAAATGTTTTTTTCTCCTTGTACTCCATCTGATTGAGATTAAGCTAAAGATAAATACCACAGGAAAAACCTCTTTTGTGAAAGTGGCAGGATGTGGTTTAAGCACAAGATTAAGATTTGTGGCGTATTTGCTTTTATCTGTCAGGAGGTGATTAACATGCAAAGTAGAATGTTTCACAAGTTATGGCAAAGACAAATCTTTTCCTCAGCAAACAATTAAAAAATTACCATAAACCAACAGATCTTCCTACAAATACTTTTGACAGTCCCTTGCTAGGAAAAGTTATGGTATAATGGACATGAAATTTTGCTGTATGAATAAGAGATTTTTAGTAAGAGATGTTGCTACATATCCTACTAAACACCACAAGCGTCAACAGACTTCTCAGATGTACAAAACGTACTTCTGAAAATTTTGGATATTTTACCAATCTTTATGCCAGCAATTATTAATCAAGGGAAACCCATGAACAGCCTCAGAAAACTAAATGATTTTAAATGGTGACTTTTTTTATAATAAAGATTTAAAGTTTAAAACGGTTCAAAAAAGAAGACACCACTGTTTTCTTAATTTAATATATGTGAGTGCAACACAGTAAGTTAATGCTTGTGGAGTTGAAGACACTATGTTACAGTGGATTTAATGTAGTATATTTTCCTTAAGAGGTGAGGAACAGCTGCTAAGTTAAGGTCCAAAAAAAAAAAAAAGAATTTATTTTTAACATTTGGCAAAGGTATGTAGTTCTCTGTATAGACATTTCAAAATGTATGCTGGAAATAAATATGAAATGTCAATATTTAGCTTTAATCCAGATCTTTAATGAAATTATTGCTTCTGTGGAATACTCTAAATATGTATTACAACTTCTACTGCACAGACTGGAAAACTGGAGGGGGTAAAAGAAAGGTTTATTAGTAAGTACAAGATGAAGCAACAGCTACCCAGGTTGCTCCACTGACTGTATTTCAGCATGTTTACTTTGACTTCATTCATAGAAATCAATTAAAAAAATAAATCCAAAACATACAGCTTTTTCTCTCTGGGTTTTGATAACACTGACCTTCAGATAAAATTCACTGATCTGTTGTGAGTTTATTTTGTAGACAGCTAGAATGTCAGTAAGCTAAAAAATGCAATATATGGTACACAGTCATGAAAAAGCATACTGCATGTGCAAAAAGACAAATATAAAGTAATAAGATCAGTATTTAGAATTACTTGTCCTTCATGTGTCCTGCTATATTTATTTAATAATATCCCAGTCCTAAAGCGGTTATTAAAAGTAGTTGGCATTTAATCCACAGATCTATATGAGGGTTTTATCTTTATATGATTTTAAAATTTTTGCTCATTGGCTTTACGAAGACAAAAAATGTCTTTTTTTTTTTTAAAAAAAAACTGATGAGAATTATACGTATTCTTTAAACTGCAATCACACAACCTTGTCCTGTTAGATGTCTGGAACGCAAGGACAGCTAACAAAAAAGTTAACAAGTTTTTGCTTTCTACCAGTGTCAGGGCAAACTGCTTTTTAATGCTTTAGCTAGTCAAGGTGAACCTGAGGCTCCTCATCAGAATTCATTTCAACTTCCTGACACATGAAAATAACCTCTGCCCTGGTTATTCTTCACTGGCACAACCACAACTGCTTCACTGACTGTAAGCCACAGCAATTTATATGGGCATGGACCTGCCCCGAGGCAGGTTTGAAATTAGCTAATGTGTGATTTTGGACTTTGTTTTTAAATACACCTAATCTCAGTCAAAACACACCATATTAAAAATCTTCTATGCCACATGTTCACTACAATTTTTTGCCAGACAGTTATGCTAGTAAAAGGTATAACAAGTGATGATCTTGGACTCACATAGCTACATACATGAGCAAAAGCCCACCAGTATAGAGGCTACTACACCAGCAAAATTACCTCTGCAAGCAGTTTTTTTCTGTTGGTGCTGAGAAAAAGCAGGTACTTGCCTGAAATAGGCTTAGCTCAAGTTGTGTAACATGGGAAGAGGCACTGGATGCCATACTAAGGCAGCCACGCACATGACGCAGTCAAACCTGACCTAAGAAATCCCCATGAGCTCTAATATATTTTTTCTTCTCTCAGTTAACCTAAAATCAAAATACGTTTTAATATTAGTGATTTTGTCAGCCAGGATCATAAAAGTCATACATATTCTATAGCCTAATCTCACCCACAAAATCAAGAAATTAATTTTAAGCAATATTCATAATTTGGGAGATTCTTTCTATTTCTAAGCTTTTAAGGATGCACTTGCCAGAAACACGACAGATGAAAACTTTTTTTTTTTTTTTTAACGTGAAACCTGAGAATGTAATTTAATCTGACTGTAGCAGCTAGATATGTATGAAAAACAAACATTGCAAGACTTCCAGTGGTCTCAAGTACTGGCAGCACTGCCATAAGAGCTGTCTTATGATAAATTGTTAGATGGACAAAAATTCCGGAAATTTTTAGATACATAAAAATTTATTCACAGTCAAAATAAATATGCGAAAGATTACTTTCTTGAAGAGAACAAAGACCCTCAAAGATGACATCTGTGTCAAACAACAGTGGCAAAAAATATATTAAAAAAAAGCACTTGGTGAGCAAGTGTGGTATAATAGCAGTGTGACTTACTGTGAGGCTTTTCTCTTTAACAGATTTAATAGCTAGCAAGGTCTAAATTAATTACTACTATAGACCTGAAAACTGTATTTTGACAAAATAAAAAGAATCCTATTTCAACATTTCTATCAGAGCGGGAAAATAAGAGAAAGCAAAAAGAAAAAGTTCTAGGAAAAACAAGTCAGGAGTAATTAAACATTCTACTATGTCTTTGTTGTTTTTTCCACAATAACTACCTAAATTTTCGTCTACTCTTTATGCAATTTAAAAGGGAGCAAAATTAATTCAGATGTCTAATAGCTTTCAAACAACCAGAAGCTATTAATTTTTCAATTGTCTGTTACATAAACAAATTTGCTATAAAAATCAGAATTTAAAAAAACCCTGCTGAAAATGCAACTGTAGCTTCAGAATATTTTATTATGAAATTAAGGGAACCCTTAGTGGAATTGTTTGGTAGCTTTAACATGTCTCACAGGACAATATGTCTCTTTAAAATGTCTCAGGAAATACGATACTACAGCTTTACAGAAGACGAACGCTTACTTTTTAAATATTTATAAATTTACATTAACATCATCCATATATACCATGACGCATTTCAATAATTATTCTACAATACAATGGGAGTGCATGCTCAAACAAAACACCTCAGCAGTATTTTAAAGCAGTAAACCACCTAGCCAATTTCTGTATGTTCTGTAGTTTTTCTAATCCACTCTCCCTGTGGTTGAGCAAAATCGAATTGCCTCTCACATTTGCAGACAGCTCTGTGAAGGTGATAATAGAGCTGCTCCCTGCTGTCATGAGGCAGGAAATAGGAAAATGGCATATGGGGCTAGAAAGAAATAAAAAGAGAACTAAACAAGAACAAAAGAGATTTCAACAAAGGACAACTATAACCCAATATGCTTTGCAAGTTAATCTCTTTTCATAATCATTTAACATACTTAATCATTTATCTGCACACTTCTCAAAAACTCAAATATACCAAGTCTTCTGTAAAGTTTTATTGCCCAAAACATTTGGAATAGAAATGATACAAAAAGCCATCATATGCAACACCTATAAATCGATGCCGCCTTAGTTAGTACCCATGTTAAAGGGCTGAACTTATTCAAATCTGTTAGTAATTGATCTTATATTTTGTGACTAAAATGTAATATCTGAAACAATGCATACTTGGATTATTAGTTGCAAACATGTTGAGTGACATCTGAATAGCAAAATATTAAGGGAGGATTATGACTGGCTATGTATATTGACAATATCAAAGACTTCCAGCCTGTTTAAGGACTACTGATCTAAGACACAGAATACACTAAAAATGACCTTTTCATATTCGAGGTGATTTTTTTTAATTTTTATTTTTTATTGCAGAATGGGCCTTCAAAAATCAAGAACTTAAACGTATTTACAGTGTTTCTATCTTAAATCTGGAAAAGTACCTTAAAAAAAAAATAAAAAAAACCCAAGTCTACTATACCTTTCCTTTTACACTCTGAATGGGATCCACCACCACAGCAACAGCTCTTTCTGATAAGGCTTCAAAGCTCTGCTGAGTATTGATATCTACACCAGACAACCAACAGCCAAAGCCAGGGTGACTATGATACCAACCAACTACCATCTCAGGTCTGAAACAAAGAGGACATTGAGATTCTTAAAAATAAAAACACGTAACAAGAAGAAATAGTAATGTATCAAGGTATAAATTAGGATGAGCTGTGAAAAAAACACCATTAAAAATATTTAAATTACTCACCATAGTATGGTGAAAACATGGACATGAATAAATGTGACAAAAGAGGGCTATCATTAAGGGATGCACATTAGCAGTGGTAGATCATGCTTTCAGTTTTTCACCCTGTTACCACACCTTCACTGAACCAGTTTTTACCCTTTCAGCACTTGAGTAAATATCTACTCTTTAACTCCTTGGCGTCGAGGGTTGAATTTTCACGGCAGAAAGTCCATTTCAGACATGGACAACGGGAACCAACGGTGGGAAAGGATTAAATATCAATTAAACCAGCAGTAGAACTAGGAACTCAGTCAAAAAGCAATTTGCACTGTTCTGTTCAGCTGCTGAGCCTTTTGCTAACATTAATTTTGAAGTTTTTCCCACAGTAAAAGAATTTGAGCAAGCAGACGACAACTGTTGAGAGGTAGGAGTGAAATAAAGATTTGTTTAAATACTAGGATCTTTTACAAAATTATTTCCCCTTTTCATTAAAATTGCTCATTAATAAGCTACAACTTTGTAATTTTTTTTAATCTTAAGTAATTAAAAAAATCAATCTTTTAAGGACGTACTGTCTAGTAACTGCCTATACTAAATTGAGCAGCATTCTAACCTTTCTGTTCAATAATCAAAGCTGTAGGTTTAACATGAGTGACAATCTCCTGACAACTGAAATGCATGAAGTGGACTGAATTACATGTTATACTACTCACCTGATTTCTTGGCCAATTATTTCTTTTTAAACATTATTAATAGCCCCTAGATCACTAATATTGCAGGAAGCCAGCTGTTTCTTCTAACCAACATGCAGGGAGTACTTGTTACTGTCAGCCCTCTTTAGGGTGACTTACCTTCCCGTCTGTTTCAGCATGTCCAACATTTTTGCTTGAAATACAGGATCAACTGCCTCCACACTGACACCCTGATGCAGAATACAGACAAAAATCATAGTAGTTGTATGTAAAGCAACATTATCTTTTAATTTGTTACTTTCCACAAACAAAAAATAGATGACCTTTCATAAGCATCTGCTTAAAAGGACAAACCAACTACTTGATCAAACACCCTTAAATGTAAAATACAATTTTTCTAAATGTATTTCAATGCAACTTTAAAACACTGAAATATGATATTGAATTGCTATTTAAATCATCTCTTCTATGAATAAACATGATTAAATAAGCACAGGAATTCATCTTTTCCTCCTCTTTTTGTTCTACAAATCTGGCCTGTTGTTTTTCACAAGTTCAGCTTTACAGCTTTTATTCAAGATAAATATCACAAACTAGCTTTTTGCAGATTCTACTTATACTATGTACATGCACAGAATAAACTCAGGACAAAAGAATTCAAAAATTTCATTGATGTGCAGCTAACTTACAAAGGGATCCGTGCTTCTTTTAAGAACAGTATTTCATTTAAGTTACACACAAAAAAAATCATAAATTCCAAATATACTCATTTGCTCATCAGCTCTTTAAAGTATCTCTTCATAACATTAATATTCTTACACAAAATTAAAATATTTTTTTTCACATCACAAAAAAATCATTTAAGAGATATGTCACTGTAAGATCTGTCAACGAGAGCAAGGTTGAAGAATATTTACAGCACCATCACAATTAAGGGCATGAAACACTTTTCATCAAACCTTTTACGTTTTGAATCCTTCCCCTGGCTTATAGTATATGAGTTCTTAAAGTTATCAATTTATAAATCTTATAAGTGATGTTATACCAATATTTTTATACATACATCAAGGTATAACAACTCAATATATTGATATACATATTTACGTACTAGTCTTTGCTAAAAAAAAAAAATAATAAAATAAATCTGGTTTAACTAATTTTTTTAACTGAAACCCTTAAAAGCAGTAGACGTGTCTGAATTATACCTAGTAGGTTAAGATTGAGATTGTACAAACGAGGCAAAATAGAAAAAGCTTTTAAAAATATTAACCATAAGGAAAAAAAAACCCAAGCAAACAAAACTATCAAAGTCTAGATATAAAGAACTCACCGTTCCCGACTGTGGCATTGCAAAAACATCAATCACTCTCACAGTGTAATCATCAACAAATTCCCCGAGCATCAAACCCATAACTTCCATAGGGACACCAGCACGACCATGCTTCAACATCTGGAATTAAGACCAAATGACACCGTACATTTAACAGGAGGTTGAGTTTGACTTAGGATAGTTCTTTCAGCTTTTGCTGATCTATAGGTAACTTACAACTTGCAGCACTTTGGCAAACTGTAAAATAGTAAAAATGAAGCCAACAAAAGGAAGTTGCTTCCTCTGAGGGCTCCAAACAGTACTAATTTATTTTAGAAATTAATCTAAACCAGCAACTAAGGAGCACAAGTCCATAAAATTTGGATAGGTGCCAGGTGCTCGATCTGCAGCACTATACACAGATGCTGTACACAGAGAACACTTACTTTCAGCAGTGCAAGGGAAGAGATATAAACCTGTTCCGCTGTATCGACCGCAGGAGCATCTGTTGGTGGCCCCTATGAAAAGAATAAATAATTATTTTCTCCACCATTATTATTTTGCAGTTAATAAAAATTTTCTTCTGTTTTCCATATTACAAAACTTAAAGAAAAATGCATATACAATTGTGACTGTGTGTTAGATGCAGTTCTTCAAATAACACCCCGCCCCCCAAAAGCACACCTAAAACCCAAATGCTTCTCTATAGCACCTTCCCTTACTAAACTATTCTATAACGCAAGTCACCCAGCCATCCTCCTCTGTCTCCCTCACCACAAAACAACACCAATCTAAAGAGCAATCTTATCACAATCAGTCAAATAAAAAATTGGCAAGTATTGCACTGGGTACAAACCTGTTACAAGACATAGAGGCTAAGAGTCAGATAAGTTTCCATTATTCAGCCTTGTTGCAACGCTAACCTTCGTCAGCTGTAAAATACGGCCAGTTCTCCAATTAACTATGTGTTTCTTACAGTGGTGTGAATGTAAATGCTGCTGGGCTAGCATGATTAACTGGCACCAACACAAACAGCAATTTCCCTTTGCTTCATCAGCTTTCAGCTAAAGAGGACTTGCAGATAAAGGCTATGGGAGTACTTTGCAGATACACTGGTACAGTGAGAGAAAAAACGGACCTCCGATCCCTAGGTGGAAAAGCTGTGAACAAAATACTTTGCTCTTTGCCTTATGAGTAGTTATTCAAAAATTAGCACAACTGTCCCAGGTGTGAATGATTGGTTGAAACAGGTTCTGTGTACTGTTGAAAATGAAAAACACAGGAGGCAGCAGTTTAAGTGTCCCTTTCTCGAGAAGCAAGAGACATACTGCTCTTATATACAGAATTCTGTAGCAGCATACCTCATTGCAGCCAATTAACAGTCCATTCATTACTTTATTACCAAATTGTGTACAATAAATTTCCACTGAAAAGACAAAAGGTCACTTCTGCAGAAAGTGTTGTCAACTTAGAAGGGCAAACAAAGCCACTCTGGAGTAAGGTGGAAAAAAAAAATACTCCACATTAAGTTAAAGGAGGGGAAGAAACAGTGCAAACATTTTCTAGATTTAGAACTTTGATTCCACAGTTATAAACAAAATTGGGCAAAATAAAGAAAAACTTTGAGTAAATTCTTGAGTTTTCAGTTGAAGTGAAAAAATTCAGTACAATATGCATCCATGTAACATCAAACAGAAAGGATAATCATCAACACAAGTCATCACCTCCTGCAGATAAAACCAGAAACTTAAGTAACCAGCATATTAAATTAAGTAGTTGTCCTTTCTCCATACTTTCACTTTTACACACACAGAAAATCATTATCCAGTCTTCAGAATGCTTTAAAGTCAGTAAGAAAATTCAGTTTTGGTTTCTTTCACCCTAGTGCCACTGTATTCCTGCTCTATTAGCTCCAGACCCAATCCTTATATTTTGAAACCAATTTTAATATTTGGAAACTCACACACATGCATGGATCTGTGTCAACTACAACTGCTTCCTAGCATTTTCAAACCTTTATTTCCTACTTCAATAGTGCTGACTATCATGTCTTGGTATTTGCTCTCCCTCACGTTTTACTACTCACTGCTAATTCTTTTGACACTTTGGGCTTTCCACCAGCAATCTTCCAACAGATTTAACTTTTCATCTTCTATAATATTCTCACCAAATGTCCATTTTTAATCAATTCCACCTCTTCAACAAGTATTTCCCTGACTACCCCTAGACTAACAGTGAGATGCCCTCCAACACTTACCGTCAAAAATTCTACAAGCAGTTCTTCAGAACATTTCACAGAACCAGATTCACGGGGCACCTGAATCACTTATTCTAAATTTACTACAACTAAATTGTTTGACTGATGGAACTTCAAATCCCCAATTATTTTCTGATGCATGTTTATGGAGAAAAAACACCACAGTAACAATAAGTTCACTTTCTTAACTGTATCTCTTCTACTTTATTTTAAGTCTATTCTAAATGATCTTTTTTTCCATTTAGCATTCTTAATACTTTGAAAAGCACAAAGGCCCATATTTCCACATAATCATTGCTAGGAATGAAGAAGAAACAAGTTGGGGTTTAATTAAAAAAAAACAAACACTTCATGAGTTTGACAATAACGCCTGTCTTCACGCATAAAGCTCTCTTCCATTTTTCTACCAGTTCTAGACTAGAAAGAGTCTGAAATCGGGGCAAACCTTCTGCTTTAGGGAGAACTGTAACATCTATGCTGTAATCACCACATTCTACATATTACCAGATCTTGTTTAACATTTCACTGTGAACAAGGATGCCATTATACCATTCAGGATTATTTTTTTTAAATATAGAATAGCATAAAAATATCTTCTCCAAACTACCATAAGTAGTTCTGTGATTTTTGGAAGACTAATGCTGATGCTTGATTGAGACTAGCTTCTCAAAAATCAGGAGCTTGAGCTGAAGTTTATTCCACAGACTATGTCTTTTAAATAGGCTCTCCCATATGGTATTGCTAACATCAGGTAACACCGACACTCTTCCTGCAGCTGAGGAGGCATTAATCACATCTCTATCCCCTGAGTAGGCACCTGTGTTCACAACTTGTAAGAGTTTAATTATTCTTCATAACTTTCCCATTTTAAAATCAGTCAGTAGATTCAACTGAGTAGACAAATATTATAACATTTTGTTTCTGTAACAAGGTAACTAAATTACCTTTAGTTAAAGAAAAGGTAGGAAAGGTGTTACCCTACTTTAATTCCTGTACTAATTCCTAATCTTTCCTTCTTTCATTTCTGTATTCCTTCGAACTTTCAAATGCTTGTTCTCCTTGTATCAATCCTTTAGGGCATTCTATGACATAAAAGAGTTCCCGTTTTCAAAAGTTATGTTGAAGTTCTTTTTCCAGCTGCCAACACCCATAGCCAACAACTCCTTTTCAGTATAGGAAACGTTGCTACTTCATAAAGAGATGCTCCATTAGTGTAAATCAACTTGCTTAGCATGGTTTGTTTGTTGGTTTTTGTTGTTTGTTTTTTTAAGCCGTAACATTCACTGCAAATTATTTTGCCCACTAAATGTGAGTTTAAATACATTTGTAAGTGACTACACGAAGAGTTAGGAGATATTAACTGCAGGCTTCACCTTTTCCCTTTAAGCATATGCCTGAGATAGCAAAGATATTAAAGATTAGCTTCTACATTTCTCAAGCAGTTCAACCAATTTAGCTGGATACTTGAAGATTAGCTAATGATAGTATACTACGCAAATATAATGTAGGTTTATTGATGCTCAGTTGTCTTCTAAAATACAGCACATACCAAGTTACTCCCTGAGTCACAGACACTTCTTTTGTGAAGACCTCACTATCTTATTTCAATCTGCTCTGTTCTCCTCACTGATTATAATTACTAGCTAAATTATGAGAAAAGGAAACAACTCATTGCATTGTACCAATTATGTATATTAATTTTCATATTAATATTCCTTCTTTTGTTGTGCATATAGATTAAAATGAACTGCTCAAGACTTCTATAGTGATTCTGATGTACCGATTCTGAAATTTTGAAGAGGAAAGGATCCATAGGTCAAAACCTGTCCAGAATCTTTACAATGGATTTAATTTCACATTAGTTTTATACTAAAGATTAGTTTTATACTAAAGATTAGTTTTATACTAAAGATAAACTGGCACATACAGAAAGTTATAAACCCAAACTTCACCAAATTATTAGTGTAAAACTTTTAAAGATTTAACAGATAAAAACAACAGAATAGATCTTGGGTCTTTCAAGTAGTTTACTTGGCTTTAGATGATGCCGTTTGAAAAAGATCAGGCATTTGGAAACTGCATCCAATTTACTTCCATCTCTGTTCACTTCCTCTTTCATAAAAGGCTGATAATCTAACAGAGTCTTGGGCTGACAGCCACAGCTTCTGTGTGCTACTTAGTATGTGGGAGCTTGCTACAGGTTACACATTTTGAGATTTCTTTGGCCTGTTTCTGCTAGTCTTCCACAGAAATTTACGCATTTCTTTCATGAAGCAAAAAGGAAGAAAGACTTTATTAGCTAATCTCTACATGGAGGCAAAGTATTTTACGCTGACCCTCCACAGCATGTGCTATTATCACTGTTCATAAACTTCACTGCCTGCCAACTTTAACAAAGGAGCACCACCCTTATGAAACAGAGCACCAAATTAAATTAACTGGTGTCAGAAACCCAAACAAGAAAGTATTTGTATCTGTAACACAAAGTATCTGCTGGTACTTTTGGTGACATTATGGTATTCAAAGAAAGTCAGACTTCTCCCACTGCACAGAGCTTTGTAAGACTGTCCATCTCACCTTCATTCTGCCTGCCCAGATTTATGGGATAATTTATTGGGGAACTGGAAAAAAGGGATTTGGAAACTGCAATGAATATTCAACATTCTTTTTCCCCGGCATTACTGTACAAGCTGGATACAGTAATTATTAAAATTCAAAAACTGTTCTAGCAAATACTGTTATTGTGCTACTTACTGAAAATGGATGTTTCTTCTGAATCAACTATACATGTTGTCAGTCAATGAAATGAGCTGCCTGATGGCCAGCTGTTTCATAAAACCCAACCAAACTCTGGTTTTATTTTTGTTTAGAATTGCAGAATCCCAGTTTCAATAATAATTGATCAATTGAAGTTACCACTATTAAAATACACTTCTGCTTAATTTTTTTTTCAGTAAGACTTGCAATGAAAAAAGAATCACGTTCAAGTTATGAACAGAAGATTACATTGTAATATTAAGTTGTGCATGATACTATTTTTTTTCAAACAGTTAAAGAGTGATCCAATATAAAAAGCAGCCCTTTACTTGGGCAGCCCTTGTTGATGAAGTGTTAAAGGCATTTGCCATTCTAACAGGATAAAAACTAACGCCTTGAAGTGTTATCTACTCAGGCCTTTTAGCAAATTTGTTAACACTTTTAGGTATATTACTCCACCTTTCTCTTAGTGTGAACTGGTATCAATTATTTAGCCAATTTTATTATGTTATTAAAATACCTGCTGATTAAATGTGAACCAAAGTGTCATTTTAAAGCACTGCTCTTTATTTGTACTATTTTACATTTATTCAAATAGGTACAGAAAGTGGACTCAATTACACAAGCAATTGAGAAATTCCACAAATTGAGGCACTGTCTATTGTTTAAATGGATCTCAAACACTGCTCTGGTGTCATGTTAATTGCACAAAAGATCATTTTGAAGTACATTATAGCTGTTTCAACAAAGAAACCCCATCTTGCAGAAGCAACCGTAATAAAAAGGCAATGAACTAAAGCGCTGTAGAGCAAATCTTAGCTTTATTGCACCAAACAACGTATTTCTATGTAAAATTTAAGGACAGCTACAATCACTACTATTTTTTGCAACTGGACAACAATTTAAACATGAACATAGGACACACAAGCATACAGTGACTGCTATAGCGTTTATTTCTTTCCCAGTAAGCTAAAAAAGAACCTTTTAATAGTTTAATTTTGTGAGTATTAAACAACTAGTGCGAAAAACAAGCTGCATGTAAACTATTTCTACTGCCACTGCTTCAATGACTAGCTGAGGCAACCTGTTATAGGAGGTGTTAATTGGCAATAGGAGTACAAGTCAGAAGCATGTTCCCCATCGTCCTAACCCAGCAAGGCTAGGTCATTAAAGTGGAAATGAATTCTTTCATGCCGACTTAACCCTTTCAGTACATATTTTCAGCTGTTATATCTCAAGACAATTGAGAAAGATTAACTAAAAGAAAAAGACAGAAAGAACTTGCATTACTTTTGAATTTCAAAACTATTCACGCATTCACCCCCCCATTTTTTCTTCCCTTCTCTATGTTCTGCAAAAGAAGTGTTTCAGATAATCATGACATTTATGGGGTGTGGGGGAGAAGGGCAACTGGGGCATAAATGCAATGACAATCATTATAAAACAATAATTAAAGGATGTGTGGAAAGATCGGACATTTAAAGTGAGCTTGAAACTATTATTTTGAGAAGGTAATAAACCAAATGGTGTGCCGATAGCTTTGTACAAGAGCAAAAAACCATTACAGAATACTACCTGCAGAGAGGACACAAACTCAAATAAGTGTGTAGACGTGGCAGAGGTATTAGTGATAATAAAAAGACCTTAAAAGTTCACCAGAGTACCACTGCTCTTCTCGACTTCCCCTTTGTCAGTAAGTGGTATAACCTGATGATATAGCGACATAAAGGAATATAAGATTTCTTAGATCAGCATAGTGCTTTTCACACATTACTAAGCCTAAAAATCTAAACAAAATTGTGACTGTGGAACAATTTTTCCCTCCGCAGAGACAATACACTTACAGAAAATGCCAACTTGTATTTCATGAGTGGAAGGGGTGAAGGGAGTAGGCCGTATTCCTGATCTCAATGGTTCTAGCAACATTGTCATGACAAGCACCAGAAGCCATGTACTGCATTTCCTGCAGTACAGAAGTTAACATGAACAGTTGTGACAGAAAATAATCCAGTTCATAAAAAATAAAAAAGTCAGAGTCCATACAAAGGGAAAAATACATTATTTTTCACTGTGAATCACACACTAATTAGTAGCAGTTTAAAATTTTATTGCAATTTTCAAGCTAGTACACACATAATTTTACAGTTAGTTATTATCAACAGGATTACATTTTGAAGCTAGCATTATGTCTAAACAGTTTGTATGTTTAGGCCCATTTTTATACCAATTATAATCAAGCATACATAACAGACCACAAAATACCATAAGTCTCAACAAACAGCCTAGATTTCTGAAAGGATCACATTGTCTTGTTACACCATATGTCAGATGAAATAAAAATTGTAGTAATATGTTTTGTCTCGTAGACAGTCTCATAGCCTCCAAAATGGAGTAGAGATACTAAGGAAATATGATGGCATCAATTGCTACTTTAATTTAAAAATATCTGCCAAAAAACCTTAACAGGCTAGATTTAAAAAAAGAAAGACCACACCTCAGTATGTTCTACAAAATCCTGTCTCCTAAAAAAAGTTTATCCAGGTTCACATTTACAACAGAACTCCATAAACAGCAATATAGATGGACTTGAAATATACAATGTCTCCCATCTCTGTTCCTCTTCAGAAACCAAAATTACAGAACACAGAACTTTGTATAGCTTTGAGCAGTTGGTTAAACGGGTTGGGAACACCAGTTTGCAAACATCTCTTCAGTGCAGAGCCAAAACTTTACTACCTAACTTTACTGTTTGTTTGGCTTGTTTCCATCACTTTGCTTTTTTTTTGTAATTAAGTAGAACTTCAAACAAAAATAATCTCTAATTCACTGGGATACATCAGAGAGAACCTGGCTAGACTTATAAAGAAAATTAAAAAAAAGAAAGGAAGCCACTAGACTTAGTTATGTTTCTATCCTATCCATCCACCAGGAATCTCTTGCACCACTACGAGTTTCACAGAGTATAGTAATCTAGCGGCATGGGCACATGCAGCATTTCCCATGTACACCTGTAGAATGTGATGTGTTTTGCTCACCTAATTGCCCAAAATTGGCAAAAATGTCTTTTTTTTATAAAAAACAGCACTCCTGTCTTCCAACACTAACATTGAAAATATTCTTTAAGACTGAGGCTTAAAGTTTACTAAGGAAAAAAACATATTTATCAGGATCTGGCTAGTATGCTAGTTGAATTTGTTATGAGGTCAGCTAAGCTTAATTTTACTAAAGTGTGCTTTACAGAAAGTCATTCTACTTCATCTAATTTTTTCTAGAAATAGATGTGTATTACCCAATATTAACATGTATTCATGATATGAAGTTATTTACATATATCACCTTGACGCAATTCGCAATCATTGGACTTACAGTATGTTCCCAACACAACTGTTGCATGAAAAGGCCAGTTAAGTGTAATCTTTCCTGGTTCCAGTGTTTCCTTTCTCTTTACCTCATGCAATCTACAAATTCATTGAGATATGCAAAAAGCAAGGGAAGGTACGTTGCATCACTGCAATTAATATTGCTTATTATCAAGCATAAGGACAATTTCGACTAGATGACCTTTAAAGGTCCCTTCCAACCCAAACCATTCTACAATTCTATGACAATGTTGTGGTAAGCAAAAAGCCATAGGATCATGGACACAAAACAACTCCTCAGTAATGTTGTACATGTTTTCAAAAAGAACTGCTATTTTCCCTCCAACTTCAAGCTACTGAAACAAAAGAAAATGCAGAAAATACAAAGCTCAGTTTCACTCCGGAATAAAACCAGGACTAACCTATTATCTACTCCCATCATCATTTCAGAAGGTATTGGGATTTAGCATGAGCCTCAAGGCAAAGAACGAGTCACCATTTATACATTTTTCTGCCTCCAGAAATCTTGCTCTAATGTAGACTCTTAATTACCTTATTCTAAACAGTTCTGCCAAGAAAACAAGGTAGCCCTCAGGGAGTGCTGTCTGAGGTCACCCTAAAAATACACTTTGTGCAGCAGAGCAGCTAAAAGGGATTTACTCAATACGTAAAAGAATGCACCAGGTTCTATATGTCTCCAGGCTCTCTGTTGTGAAGTGGTGGTCCTCAGGACACAAGCAGGTGAACCGAGAAACCCAGTGGCAATATGCAGGAAGGTATATTTTTAAGTATACAAAACTAATAAACCACACACCACTATTAATGCAAGAACACTTCAAATTTCTAGGAAAATTTAAGGAGGATTCTTTTACACTGCAGGAAGAAAACAGAAGCCCTTTTTCAAAGGTGCTGTATAGTGGCACTGCAACTTAATATTCAATAGTAGGGGATTTCTGAACAAAGAAAATTTCTAAGAGAAATAAATTAAACTGATCACTATAAGGAGGCTGTTTCCTGCTTACACAAATGAACATTTCAAATGAACAGGTGTAATGCAAAAAGCGAAGATGTCTGCTTGTTTAGTCTTTTTCCCAGTTCTTTCTTATTATGGCTACACTCATTTCCTTGTCCAAACTCCTTTGTCTCTTCTGGGGAAAGTCGGCTGGACTACACTGGCAATTAAATTGAGGAGAGCAAAGCTAATTGCCTAATTATTAGAAATAAGGAAGTTTAAGATCTAAGGCCAAGAGGAGGCAGCTAAAAATGGTCTCCAGAGTTTATAGGAAAATAGCATTTCAGAGGAAACTGATAATGCTCAGGCACAACCCACTAGCTTTATTATTTTTAGTTTTGTTTATGATAGTGTAGCCCATCCTACTTTAAGGCAGTTTTTATAACACAAAGTACATAATGTGTTGTAAGTACAATCATAGGACTGTTTCTAAACCCAATTCTAGCATGTTTCTCTCCCCCTCTCCCATTAGCACTTTGCAATATAAATCACATTACAATCACTCAAATGTGTTTCAAACGAAGAAAACTATACCCAGCCTTTAAAAAGCACCAACAACTTCCAAATAAGCCTCCACTACCCATGGAGACACCATCATCTCCAGAATAAACACACTCAGGCCACGCTGGTACTCTAAATTTTATATGAAGCTTTCGGTTGAACAGCCTTGTGTTGAAACACTGACCAATGCAGTAAAATACTCATCCCAGTCAATGAAAGCACAGTTTAGTGTATCTAAGGTGTTGGGTTTTTCTCCATAAAACAAAATCATGTATTTTGGATATATAAACTGGCACAGACTTTCTACAGGCAAAAGAAAGTCTCACAGGCAATCACTTACATCTCACAGGCAATCCATTTCATCCTTTGAACTTTTTATAGGAGTTGATGTTGGACATTTTTAATGAATGAAAAATGTTTGTCACCAAGAACGTTTTTCTACTCTTTAAATGGGTTGATACTTTCTGGGGAAAAAAATAAGTAGAACTGGAATAACCCACCCCAACTGGACCCCATCTGACTTTCGGGGAAGTATGTTAGAATTCTAGAAATACTAACATTCTTAGAACTTGAGAACTTTGCTGGAAAAGGTCTCAGAAGCAGTTGCACAGAAATGATGCACAACTTAAAAGAGCTATAATTCAGATTTATTCCTCTTGTAGACTGTTCTCAAAAGGAGTATCTGAAGCTTCAAATACATGTGCAAAGCGGACAATAGCATATCACCACAATTCAAACTACATAAAGCAAATACACCCAGGAGACACAGGAAGCAAGAAGTCATGCAGGTGCAACAGATACCAAGATACCAAAACACTCTAGAGCTTTCCAAAAGAAAAAGCAATTCGTAAAAGACAATACATTTGCACCCTTCAAACTAAAACCTAGCCTGTTTCAAGAATCAATTAACCAAAATTTTCAAGATGTTGAGGTTTTTTTCTGGTTGGGTTTTTAGGGTTTGGGGTTTTTTTGGGAGGTGGGTGGAGAAGGATGGGGGTGTTTGTCTGTGTTTGTTCTGCTTTTGAGGGTTTTTTTGTTGTTGCTGAGGGTTGGTGGTTTTGGTTTGGTTTTTTTTTTTGTTGTGGTTTTTTTTTGTTTTTTTTTTTTTTTTTTTTTTTTTTACATAGGGAAAGTCAGGATGCGGATTAGCCAACCCAACCACCTTATTTACTTCAAGAGACACATCAGCTAAATGAAGTAACTCAAGGACACTTGCATTTAACTGTTAATTGGGAATGATCTACACTAAACCTGACCCTCCTTTGCCTGCCAGATTACCAACTCTTATTCTGAAGCCCTGCAAAATACTGAGCCAGTAATGCTCTCTTCTCATAACCATCCTGGCTTGATCAGCAGATGAAGCAGAACTTTAGATCAGTGGCAGGTCTCCCAAGTTCCCACGGTGCCACAGATTTACTAGATAGGATCAGCATGTTCTAAAAAGCCATGATAATATGAGGGAAAAAGGTTCCACAGCATCAAGCAGTGCAATGCTTGAAACCTCATAATCAAAGTGACAGTTTTCAAGTGCCATTTACAATGCCCTAATCTGGAAACATCCCAGCTAACCCATCTGATCAACTATTTCACAGATGGAAGCACTTGATGGCTAATTGGCAAGTCCATTATTCAAATAAAATAGCTATCTGCACTTCTATTTTCTATATTCCAAGTCAAGGTGTAAACACTCCTCATAAGACACAGGTCACTTCTCTGTCTCTCCCTCCCTTCCCATTTGGATTTTTTCCCTTTTCCTCTGCCATCAAATATGTTAATTCAGAAATACAGAATCAGTTTTATTTTCCACTTATTGCACTAGAACAGTTGTTTGCATCAACAGAGCAATGTAAAAGAATATTTTTTTAAAAAAAATCCATCAAGTAATGAAAAATTATTTCAACGCCATTTAAAAGTGTCATTAATTATTTCACTTCTTCCAATCACATCTGTATTTAGAAAAAATAGACAGGATGTGTTAGCACGGACAAGAACTTGTATAGCTTGGATTATTGTTCTGAAAGTGTTAGGGAGAGAGAGCTCTGCTAAAAATTCATTTGCTCACACGCCTAAACGTTTCCAGTAGGATTGCCTAATAGAGGCATATGCGAAACTGATTTCACTAGCAAACAATAGTTCTGTGCACAGAATGAAGAGGTGTGTTGCTCCAAATTCCTGCCTGTTACATAAGTAGAATGCTCTTCATACCCCACAAAGCCTGTTAATTTGTCTGCAGCAAATGTACAACGCAAAGAAGTATTAAATCACTAGTGAAATTCTGCGGTAGGCAGTATTCCAGGGGGATGATCAGGGAGAGACGGAAATGAATTAGCCAGGAAAGTGAAGATAATAACTAAAAAAAAACCAAAACCCACATGACAAGGGGCAGAGGACACCATACAAGAGAAGCAAAACAAGGGCATTGCCAAAATCTGAACTCCCATGAACTACAGAAAGGAAATTAAATAAGCTTTTTGTTTGGGACATCACAACACTTTCAAATGTTAACCATTCCCCCACTTCTTTTTAAAAAAGCTTGAATCACTCATTGTTCTTACACGTATACCACGAGAGCAGAAACTCAAATGCCTACCATACCAAGCATGTAAGACATAAACAATTTTTGCATGAAGGAGTGTTGCAAAGGTCTTATTTATGGCATCAACTTCAAACTAAACATAAGGTACCTTCCCATACAAAGAACACAAAGTTAATGACCAAGCTCACTACCAGAAAATACTGTGGATGACTTATCATAGAATCATATGGGGTTGGAAGGGACCTCTGGAGATCATCTAGTCCAACTCTCCAACAGAGCGGGTCTACCTAGAGCACATTGCACAGGAATGTATCCAGGAGGGTTTTGAATGTCTCCAGAGAAGGAGACTCCTCCACCTCCCTGGGCAGCCTGTTCCAGTGCTCTACCACTCTCACAGTAAAGAAGTTCCTCCTCATGTTTAGACACAACTTCTTATGTTCAATTTTGTGCCCATTTCCTCTTGTCCCACCACTGAGAAAAGACCAGCCCCGTCCTCCTGACATCCTCCCTGTAAGTATTTATAGGCATTGATCAGATCCTCCCCTAAGTCTTCTCAAGACTAAAAAGACCCAAGTCCCTCAGCCTCTCCTTGTAGGAGAGATGCTCCAGGCCCTTAATCATCTTTGTGGCCCTTAGTTGTACCCTCTCCAGCAGTTCCCTGTCCTTCCTGAACCGAGGAGCCCAGACCTGGACACAGTACTCCAGATGGGGCCTCACCAGGGCAGAGTAGAAGGGCGGGATGACCTCCCTTGACCTGCTGGCCACGCTCTTCTTGATGCGCCCCAGGATGCCATTGGCCTTCTTGGCCACAAGGGCACATTGCTGGCTCATGGGCATTCTGTTGTCCACCAGGACTCCCAGGTCTTTCTCCTCGGAGCTGCTCTCCAGCAGGTCAGCCCCCAACCTGTAGTGGTACATGGGGTTATTTCTCCCCAGGTGCAGCACCCTACACTTGCCTTGGTTAAATTTCATTTGGTTTCTCTCAGCCCAACTCTCCAGCCTGTCCAGGTCTCTCTGGATGGCAGCACAGCCTTCTAGGATGTCAGCCACCCCTCCTAGTTTTGTGTCATCAGCAAACTTGCTGAGGGTACATTCCATCCCTTCGTCCAGGTCATTGATAAATATATTATGTGATGCCAGAAGCTATCAGATTCCCTCCCCTACTCTTGCCCACCTGCTGCCCCATGAAGACAGCTGTTGTCCATCTAAGACTAAGAAATTTTAAGCCATTTTCTCTCTCTAAGCCACAAGTCACTGGAAGGAAAGTTTGATTTTGAAATATGACTTTAAGATCACCTCCTTAAGGATTTATTCATTAGCCACATGAAGACAGGCTTAGGGTCAATAGAATTTAGCACCAGCCACAACATTCAACACTGAAGGCAAATCAGCCACTCTATAGCATGCTGAAGGAGCAAGTAGTAAGAAAATAGAAGGACCACAAATTCACTGAAAGCAGTTTTCAAGTGGAATACAAGGCACTAAAAGACTTGAAAACAAAGTTGTAAAAACATGAATCCAAAGAGCACTTGAGACAACATATTTGAGTTTGGAAATGAAGAACAATAAACAAACAAAACCCCAAACAAGATAATAAACAGAAGAGGTGCTTTTACCAAGGGGAAAGAGCCAAGTAACTGCTGTTGAAGAAGCTGAGGCAAGTCAATAAGAAAGAATTCCTTGGCAGAGATCAAATAGAAACTGTGCTGACCAAGCATTTGCTGTTACTTGAACGTTCATTACAAAGCAAATCAAACAGACTGTTAGCAGACCTTATGTGATGCAGTCTTCTTTAAAAGTGAAGCCCTAGCTACAAGAAAAAAATTTCCCAATTTGAGTTTAAAATTACTTTGAAAATGCTTCTCTTTTTCTATGACACTCTACACACAGATGATTCCTGTACTAGCAAGAATGACTCAGTCAGATGTTTTTACTATGTTCAACCTTAAAAGCAAAACCACCAGAGACAGAACAACTGTGACACAGTAATAAGAAAAACAAAAAGCTTTGTACAGTGTTTAGAACAGTCTAGTGCAAACGAATGGTAATAACTTTGTTTACTTTCTAGCAGGACAAAGCATGTCCTAGGAATATCTGACTTCTCCCACCTTAAAGCCATCAGATTCACTCTGGATCATCTATCAGCCTCAATCATTAATCAATCAATATTCAGAGCAGAAGTGAGCCTTGAAGGTCTATTGAAACACCATATTTTAAGATTCTAAAATGATTCTTTTTGAAAAGTCTTCCTGCTGATTCAATAAACCAAAAGGCTACAAACATAGTCAAGATACCAAGTAAAATCAGCAACTTGCATAAAGAGCAATTCAGTTTTCCACCTTTTTTTTTAATCCAACACATACTCATCAATTCATTTAAGAGACAATTCCATATTTAAACAAACACAGAGCAGCTTTGCAGGCCAAAGCTGCCAGAGGAGTTCAGCGAGCTTCTTCTGAATGTTATGTTCTATTGTCTGCCACAATTTTCTAGCAAGATTTAAGTTAAAGCTGAGAAATTCAGAAAGCAGCAGAGAGAGTTAACTGTAAATCTGAAAAACAGCTTTGATATGCGTCAAGTTCAGAGAGGACTAAGAAGTGAAAGCTTGAGTGATTAGACTGCGCAGATGTTAAAAAAATGAAGAGTCATGAAGCAGGCTGGCAGCTCGGAGGAACAAGAGAAATAACTGTTTAAGAAAGTGAAACTAAAAATAACTGAGGGCTGCTTGAAGATTCACTAAGAGCGTGAATAGAATTTTAGCTATAAAAAGGAAAAAAATTATGCACCAAAAGTTACAGCTTATTTGGCAAAACACCTAGAGGCTGTAAATCAGCTTACAATATTTCAGCAAATGCTTCAGTATTAAACCACTCCTTTCCCAATTATACTGGACATAAACACACTACATGCAATCGAAACAAGCTCTCAGTTCAGAGATTTCAGTCATTCCAGAAGCAAACACACGCACCATGAAGCCTAAGACAAACAGAACTGATTCCTCCAGAACAACAACAGTCTGGATTCTCAGTTTAGAACAGCGCCCTAGAGGCAGATGAGGAAAGCAGAGAAAGGTCAGCTACTGCGGGCAGCAAAGACTACAAAGGAAGTTACACTAAGCCCCTTTCCTTAAGGAAATAATTCTTCCTACAAGCCTCAGACAAAGAAGCTCCTAATTATGTTTTCCCCTGTATCCACAGTAGTCCGCACAATGTAAGAAGATTAGCTTGGTTTAATTTTTGAAGACTGCTGGCCACACCGATTGGCCAAGGGAAAAAGCATTAGGACTTGCTCCAGTGGTAGAAGAAACTATTCAATGTGTGTAGGTCTCCCACTGGAACAGGAGAGTTGCTGGGTAGAAGTGAGGACAAAGTGAACAAGACACAATAAGACACACTCATAGGCGGCTACAACTACCTGCAGGTGATAAATTCAACTCAAATTACCTCCTGAAATTTACATACACTTCAGGATTGTATAAAAATTGAAAGATTGAAATATATCATTTATGAAGGGGCAAGTGGTTATGCTCAGCCATTTAGAACAATCTTCACATTCTGAAGATACGTAAAATTGGAAATTGATTTTTTTAATTTTATTCTGGGTTTCCAATGCTTTTCAATCCAAACTTTAAAGTGTTCAGACATCAAATGAAAAGTTTATAAACATTCTGTAAACTCAGTGCCAACACAAGAGTTCATACTGACAAAAAAAAAACCAGTAAGGCTGTAACAATGATTTGCATACACTTACATAGCATCTCTAGAGTCAGGGATTGTTAATACGAACTCTGGTTTTTTGCCGCTGTTTTTAGATATAAAAAAGTAATATTCCGAAATTGATTAATATTAAGAGAAGATATTGACAAGCTGTATACTAACCTGTCCCAGCCCAGGCATACCTCCTCCAAGTCGCAGAAGTCTATCCATATTTCTAGAAAAACAGAAACAAAGGAAAAATTTTCCCAAGCTCTGAAGTGTTTACTAAATTGCTATCTATATAATTCACCTTCAGTCACTCAGTATGTCAAAAATATTGGTGGTAATTACAACACAACATCAGACTTCCTGTTAATTAACACCACATATTAATTCAAGAAGCTGTCTTCCATGCTAATTAACAGACCTTGTTTTATTGCTTTGGTTCTGGGTTATCCCCATTTCTGAAGACAAGCACTCTTGTCAAACTTTTCAAAACTTTCCTATCATTCAGCTAATTGGGAGATTTTTGTTCCTTAAGAACAGCACCTACATCCAGGAAGTGCCTAAAACTTATTAGATATACAATCAAGTTTACTCCAATTTGTTCAGAAAGCATCAATAAAAACGTGAAAGTAAGATTTTAGCATCCTCATTAGTAAGTTTTGTGCTAATTAACTTACAGCTTGTCAGTTATCATCAAAACTACATGTGAAAGACACTGAGCAGATTATGGATCTCTGAATTAGCATCAAAAGCTTTTTTTTAATGAACTCATTATACTAAAAGAAATACTGTAAAGTAAACATTTAATGTGTATATAGTTAGAACATTATTGACAGTACAATCATTTAATACATTTCCAGTGTTGCACGTGCTATTGCTTTAGTGTAAGATTATTCCAAATGTAACTAACTTGTTACTTAAAAAAAACCAAACAAACACTTTTCTATCTTCCAACTTTCAAATAGGTGATCTCCAGGAATAAGAACTGTTAAGGTACCAAACGAAAAAAAAAATTACACTGATGTTTATTTCTTTCTATTCACTTTCTATTGTTGGAAAGCAATCTACTATTTAATTATTATTTACTATCTAAGTAAGGGTTCTGTTCCAGCTGTAACAGACCTTTATCTTGTTTACTTGGCTTTTTCAACTTCTTAGCTTTTATACAACAAAACTAAGTGATAAAATAAACCAAACCTATTGAATATTACTTTTTAAACAACTGCTTTCATGAAATCAAGCCAGTTATGAGGCTTACAGAAGTTAGTAGATTTTACTGGCCATTTTATTTGTGAAATAGAAGATACAAAGTAAAGCATCAGAAACTATGATCATAATTGCACAAGTTTTAATACAACACAATAAAGCACATTCAGGTGATATAAAAGCAATTGAGAAAAGCAACTATGGTATTTCCAAAATACATTAATCCTCACAAGGGATGTTACGTTACACCTTAGAGAATTATATACACAATTTCAACAGATTGCATTAACAATACCAATTCAAGGACCTTCTTTTAAAATTGCTTATGCAAAAGAACTTTGAACTTACCATAAAAGATAAATTTACTTTGTATATTAAAAATAAAAAAGTCTTTATGATGAAGGTGAATGTAATTTCATTATTCCCTCTGAAATGTGCTAATATTTTTACCGGCTAGATACTAACAGGCTTTATTTCAGCCTAAGTTTAAAAGAAGCATTTTAAGCTTCTTGTTAACACACACAGAGGCAGCATTTAAGCCTATGGCTAAACAAGATTATTTAACTCCTACTTTGATCATTTATGGAATTATACTCAAACACCAATATTTTAAGACGCATGAATCAGTAACGCTTGCTCTATTTGCTAATTTCACTTTCCTAGTTAGCTTCATTTGACTCACTACCTTCACTCTGTAGAACATGCAAACCCAACAACCTCAGCCTCAACAAGTACTTTCTTAAGAAAAGCTTTAAAGCTACCTCGTTCTATATGAATTAAAAAGTAGTTTAATAAAGGGTCAAAGATTACATCTTCCAGACACTCATTGAAACCAAGCTTCTTTATTACAGGCAAAAGCTGCACACAAAGTGTATATAGTTTCCTGTCCTGAATTACAATAAATTCCAAATCGAGTTGTAGAATTTCCACAGAAAGGTTAAGTTTAAAGCTGTTTAAAGCTCTTATGTAAGCACATGGTAAATGGCTCCAACAAAGCAGTCACGAGTACAAATTAACACCAACTACATTCATTTTACCCCTCTGTGGCAGATACTCCTCTATTGAAACCCACAATGATTCATCTTTCATGACACTAATGAGGGCTGAAGAGTAGCTGAGAAGTAGATTTAAGCTACCCAAATTAAAATTTTAATCAATCATGATTGTACATTTATTTTAAGAAACTCTTACTCTCTAAAGTTGGTAACCATAAGACTTGGCCTTTCCTGCAACTACAGCAACTTCCGTAAGCTGATGAGGTGTATTACCTACCTATGTTTAAGAAATAATACTGAGTAACAAATCTCATTTCACTTTAGCAAGTGAAAAGTTGTAGGTATTTCTAGATCATTAATATTTTATTTACATAATTTATTCCATTATCTAACCAAAGAGAACAGTACCTCATTTATAGAAGCGTATTTTACTGTTTCAAAGTTACACCGATAAATAATCGGTTTGTGTAACTAATTAGTCTCATCTAACTTTAAAACAGTAATTTTCCAGGTTTTGGAAAAATGAAGTCTCATTGTCCTACAAAATCAGAGGGATGTAACGTTTCCCAGCTATCACAGACTAGCCACTGAACTGAAGATGTTCAGATTCTCAAGACAGTAGCACAGAGAAAAAATCTAGATGCACTGGAAATTATTTCATTAGCTCCATGGCTCAACTTTGGTTAGAGTTTTGGCAACTAATACTTTACTTTCTTATTTGTAAATGGAAGTATTTTAGTAGGTTATAGTATATTTAGACCTCAACATATTTGTTTACTCTGTATAAACATCTGAAGAATTTAAGTTAGCGATCCAAATGAAAACTAATTTTAATTTTTGTTAATCTACTGTGCCCAAATATTATTTCAGCCATAAATTCTGCTTACGAAATAATGCTTTTGTAAACCTTAAAACAGCTTGAGCAAAATTTTTAGACCTTAATTAAGATAACTTTAGCATTTACAAATAAAGCAAATATGCATTTCTAACCTGGTGCTCAGCAAGAGGTGATCGCAGAACAAACTCAACAGCAGCTCCCACTTTCTGACTATAAATATGATGCCAGTAGGTCTCTTTCCTACAGAAGGAAATAAAGAGGAGGGGAAGGGCAGAAACCCAGTAAAATTTAGAAACGGTAGCACATGTAAGAAGAAGTTTTACATTGATGACCTACAAAAGGACAAAGCACCACTGAAGAATAACACAAAGAATGCTTGGTTGGTTTTTTTTGCTTGTATCATATAATCCCTGGAAGTGGTACATGCCATATCTTGCCCAAATATCTCTACCACTGAAAAAAGTTTCCAGGTTTCTCAAAATGACATGGAAGAATAAAGTACTTTAATAACCCATTCAAACAATTTAAGCTAATCAATAATTTAACATGCTGTTAGAAACTGAAACTATGGTCCTATATTACTATTTTAGAAGATTTTGTCAAGCACAAAGGCAAATAGCAGTCTGCAAGCACAGAGAGTTTTCCTGTCTATTTCTGCAAGAGCAGCTGGTGTGACTGGGAAACTCAGACCTTTAGGTTTGCCTGAATTCAGGTTAAGAAAGGCTGCTTC
Source organism: Gallinago jamesoni (assembly GCA_025769975.1). Taxonomy (NCBI): domain Eukaryota; kingdom Metazoa; phylum Chordata; class Aves; order Charadriiformes; family Scolopacidae; genus Gallinago; species Gallinago jamesoni. The sequence goes on along the minus strand of JAOQGH010000077.1, from coordinate 18,693,860 downwards.
ACATTCAGTTTAGGACTTAAAAGTCATGTTATCCTCCTCCCAGAGAACACTGCCCACTAACTGCATCCCCTCAATCGTTTATAATGCAGTGTTTTAAAACAGATCTGTGAAATGATCTGTGGCCATGATTTGATAGACATTTTTTTCCAATGTCAATGGTAACATAAGGAGCAGTGGGGAAGCTGCTGCTGCTGCTTACCAACTTGATGCTGCTTTTTCAGTACTGCCAGGACAGCCATTTGAGCAGTCCTGCAGTAAACTGATAGAATAACAAAAATGTTGAGTTTAACCCTGTTCACTTATCTGAGAGGATTCACCCTGCATCCCAGAAACAGTTGTCTTGGCATAACAGAAAAAGAGGTCTTGAAAGAGTCGGTTGCTTCTAACTAATCCAGACTCCAGAAAACATTTATGTCAAAGCACTCTTTAAGTGCTTTGCACTAAAGCACTCTAAAGCTGCCCAAAGAATGTCGAATCTGTTTTTTTCTGATGGTGTTCTGGGGGGGGATTTTTTGTTTGTTTTTTGTTGTTGTTTTTTTTTTCTTTTTTTTAAGTAACTGAGATGATTTAACAGATACCCTTCTGAACCTCACCTCAAGGAAGTTGTCCTGGTTTCAGCTAGGATAGAGTTAATATTCTTACCAGCAGCCAATATAGTGCTGCTGTTTATATTCAGGATGAGAATAATGTTGATAACACACTTAATATTTTAGTTGTTACTAAGCAGGGCAGTATGAAAAGTCAGCAGCTTCTCGCCAACAAGAGGAGCACTCAAGAAGCTGGGAGGGGACACAGCCAGGACAGCTGACCCAAAGTTGCCACTGGGATATTCCGTACCATATGATATCACACTTGGCATATAAACTGGGAGAGCTGGATGGGGCAGGTGGGTTGAAATTGCTGCTTGGGAACTGGTCAAGCATCGATACCAGGTGGTGAACAACTGCATTGTGCATCACTCATTTTGTATATTCTATTTCCTCTTCCATTGCTGTCCTATTAAACTGTCTTTATCTCAACTCGCGATTTTTCCTTATTTCTCCTATTCTTCTTCCTATCCCACTGAGGTGGGTGGAAAAGTGAGCAAGCAGCTGTGTGGTCCTAGTTGCTGGCTGGGGTTAAACCGTGACAGAAGTACAACAGCAATGGAAGATATCTTAACCTTCCTAGAAAGTTAGCAGAGAAAGAACAAGTCAGAGTTTCTCAGTGCTGACATGTTGAGTGGAATTCCACTAACAAGTCAATAGAAGAGCTGCTACATTTCTGCCAGCTTTGCACAAGGAAATGATCCAGGGGAGATCAGGTGAGACAGGACCAAAACAGCCAGCAGTTACATTAACACAGGCTGCAACAGAACGGCCACCAGCTCTCAAGTGGGCTTCAGAGCTACAACTTAATTCACTTTTAGCCATTCGGGTATCTTGCTTTCCCTTCATCACTTCCCTCAAGGATATTAAAGAAACAGATCTCTGTGAGCTTTGTTGGTTCCCACAGCACATGGTAACCTATAGTTGAGAATTTTTCCCCTCTCTTCTGAGAAGTGCAAAAGGCTAGTTTTGATTCCGCACTTACCTGCTTTTTCCCTATATACACACACATATATACTTACATATTTAAAAAATAGAGAAAAGTAAACAAACTGTTCACAGTAAATCTCACCTCCTTTTCTTCCAAAGTCAGCAAAAAGTACTTTGGTGATATTTCCTTGTATCTGCAAGGAAGAGTTAACAATCTCTGTTTAAAGTGAGGCTTTAGGGAAATGAGTACATGTATCATATATCCATATGAGAAAATTGCAGCCAGTTAGTTAAAATCATAATGAATTCGCATTTTGGGGCACTGCAGGATTTGGATGACATACACTCATGGAAATCAATATGATGGCTATAAAAAAAATTAAATAACTTCTCTGCTTATTTGAAATGCATCAGCCAAAAAACCTTGGTCATAAGTTGGTATTCAAAAAACCCAAACCTCCATCATTGCAATTTTCTTTTGACTGTCCTGGCCTCAAAAGGGAAAAGTCTATGGTTATTAATAATGCAGTGGAAGTATACACAGAGCATCTCAAAATTGATATAAAAACTTTTTTTTTTTTGAAGACCCATGTCTAGTATTTGTGCAGAATACTACTATTAAGCAACTGTAGTAATTGGCAAGAACTGTTCATTTGGAGAGCTCTGGTTCACCATTCAGTTGTTGGTTATTATTTTCAAAGCACTTAAATGTTGACTTGAATGCTGACTTTTAATAAACATTTTTCCTTCAGTAACATAGGGATGAAATTATATAAATCCATGATGCCCAAATGTATGTATAGGTATATTTATATTTGGCACGTTTCAGCAGGTATTTTGAAATCAACTTGAAACAGAGCTTTAAATTACTGTATCTCTTTGCATGAGACACTTGAGTTTCACACTACAGTGCACTATTTTGATCTAGCATTAACACTGCATGATACAATCCCTCAACAAAAGAGGGTTCTCCTGGACAACTTTTGAGTTGGTAAAAAAAAAAAGTCAAAATCAGCTTCAACACACATGGAAGAGAAACAACTGGTTACTAAACTGCCCTATTAGTGGGGGGAGTTATCAAGCTAGACTCAGGTGACAGCAATTTACTCCACACTTTGCAATTTGTACACCGAGTGACTCCATGCAAATGTTTTAATCTCTGGGAACTCAGTTTCTCCACCTAAGACTACATACTAAGCCTTGTATAAACACTTTGTTGAGAAGTTCCACATAGCAGATAGATTAATGATTTTGTTAACAGCAACTAAAAACATGGTTTAAAGTTTTTGCTCCAACTATAAGAATCTCAACATCACTAGGGATGATAAACAGCTGCAAATATAAATTAGTTGAGGAACTGCATTTCGCAGAGAAACATCATTTCACCAAAAAAAGAACAAAACCTCAGTGCATGTAAAGTCAGCAAATACAGAATGAACAACTTGAACCAGAACAGAAACTCCAACTGTGACAATGGGGTGGAGGAAAGTCTATCTTCCTATAAAGTTTTATTAAAAGAGAAAAACATTAAGAAAAGATCACCATCAAGTCTCAGTAATCTATACATTAAAACTACAGATTAACCAAGCCGTGAATTAATTCAGTCTCAGTAGTGCAAGGTCACAGCTACATGACTATTTTGCTTCCATAACGTACTCAGCTCTGTAAACCCAATGTTTCTGGACTGTATAGACCTGAAACTCAATAGACCTAAGCCAGACTAGAAAGCAGACAGGTCAAGCTGCCTACTGGGCTGCCTACAGGCCCTGCTTTCTGATTTCAAGAAACACAGTAAATCTAATTCTACTGCATTCATTGCTGAACTGGGATTACTAAAGCAAACCAGACACAAGCAGACTACTCTAAAGCTTCTTCAGAACATCCACACCAAACTTACGGGTAAGGGAAGATTCATTAACAAATCACACCACTGCAGAAACCCAAAAAAGTAATATTAATTTTATGCTGTATATAAAATATTAACTTATTTGAAGTCTGCAGAAGGTGGGGTAGATACACAACTATTGTGGAACCAGCCCCCTGTCACCAACTCCAGCAAGTACTCACCACACCATTTTTCTATTATTCAGGGTATCCTAACTACCTGTCCTTTCCCATTATCCAAGACCTTAGGAGACAATTATAGCTACTATTAGTATACACCCCACAACACCTGTCAAAACTGAATCAATTCCCAGAAAGTTTATAAGCCTATCAATATTTTATTATTATTTAATCTTAATTTTGAAGTATGCTCTAACTTCTCATTTTCTTAACCATAGATAACAAATCAATATCGCTGATGTTATGGCATCTGATGGGTCACAAACTTCCTACTAAGCTACCTAATTGCTCAAAGTCACGCTAAGTGATTCAGAAGCAGTTCATTTGCAAGCCAATTTCTGAATTTCTTCACAAACATAAATCTTTCCCTTGTTTCCATAACACAAACTCACAAACAGTGCTCTTCTCAGCAGAATCTTCTTCCAAGTGTACTACCTATATCCAAGGCATAGAGTACACCTTGGGCTCAAATGGGCTGAAAGCTTTAAGACTAATACAAACCTCTCAGACTTTTCAGCTCGCCTAGTACCTTTTCAGCTACGTACAGCTTTCAAATAAACTTGCACTGACTTTTAAAAAAAAGTTTTATCTTAATCCTTGCGGTTTTTCCTGGTTTTCTACAGTGTACCAGAAACAAGTACAACTTTTAAGAGATGACATCAGCACACACTCAGATTTGTCAACTATTTACAAGTATCCCACTATATCACATAAACTTGTGCTGAAAACGATTAAGTCTGCTGCACATTAGAAACAGTACCGTTAGTCTTGATCATCATTCCTTTTCTACTTAATTCTGCTTCATCTGTCTTTACACAGATTAAAGATTTCTTCTCCCTCACGAATCCCAGCCAGCTTTTCCCTCTCGCTCCCCTCCCACTCCATAATAAACTCAAGCCGTGCACTGCTGGGGATCGCCGCAACGGCTTCACTCCAGAAGCAGCACCGGCGTTTCAGTCCCCGAAGTCCCTCTGATGGGAAACAGACTGCTGCTGCCCGCAGGATAAGCTGGCGCTGCGAGGCACCGCCTGCGACACTCGGCGTCCCAACACACGGGACGGGAAGCGGCCCCAACCCAGGCGCTGCCGAAGGGAAACAAGGCGGCTTCTCTCGGCCGGGAAGGCGGCAGGGCCGCGCCAGGCCCATGAGGCGCCGAGGCCCTGGCGGCCCGCTCCGGCGGCGGGCCACCCCCCGCACCGCTCCCCAAGGCCCGACTGCCTCTTCGCCCCACCTGCCGGCGGTCCCGCCGCTGTCCGAAAGCGCCCAAACTTTCTTCGAGCGCAACCAGCACAAAGGCGAGCAGGCACCGCCAGCCCCGCGCGCTCCTCAACCGGCCCGGTGCCCCACGGGGACTAAACCACTCCCACGGGGCTATCAGCCCAGCCTGGGGTGGCGACGGCACCGCTCCCGTCCCCACCACCCGCCTCCTTGCCGGGGACTCGGGCCCACTCCCGGCGGGCCCCACTTCCCCACAGGGAGGCCGCCCCACGGCCGCAGCGAGGCCTACAGAGGCGGTGCGGAGTCCCTGAGGGTCCGTGCGAGGAGGGCGCCCGCCCTACCGGGCCCTCACCTGCGGTCAGAGCCGTGTCCGGCCGCGCCGCCTCAGCCCAGGCCGCCGTGAATCAGCCGGATTTCATTCAAACCGAGTCCGCCCAGGCCTCTGCGAGGACTTCCCGGTTCAAAGGGCACGCGGCAGGGGCTTCCGGTCTCGTAGCCCGGGAGGGGAAGCGGGGGGGTGTGGGGGGGTGTGGGGAGCCATGGTAACGGCGCGTGCTTCTCGCGGGCCTGCGCTTGGCTCTGTCTGGCGCGCGGGAGCAGCTGCGATCGTTAAACCGTCCAACTGCCCCGGCCGTTAAACTGTCCTCTGGCCCGGCTGCTACAGCCGTCGGCCTTCCTCTGAGAGGCGGAGCAAGAAAGGAGGCCTCTGCCGAGCGCTATGGGGGCGGGTAGGCCGCGGCGGTCCTCGTCCCTTCCCGTGCAGGCCAGCCCCAGGGACGGCGAGATCAGAGGATGAGGTGTGGCCGGCCTGAGGCCTGCGGCCACTGAGAGACCCGGTCTCTAAGTGATGCTGAGTGGAAAGTGGCCTCTAACTGCTTGTCTGCAAAGAGCCGTGGGTTAACTTTTTCTGTAGCGCGGAATCAAATCGCAGCAGAGTGGCACCTGTGCTCAGGTAGCCAAACAATAGGATGGTAGAAGAATCGACAAATGTGTCATAAAATCAATAAAAGAATCATTACTGTCATAGGAACAGTACTACATGTACCCCTCTCAGCATTACAGAAAATAAGAGGATTTAAAGAAGAGGAATAAGAATGGTCACGTGTATACAAACAGCGTAAGCAAAAATGAAAAAAAGAGAATTTTTGCCATAGAAAGAAGACAAATAGGGGATAATCAGATAAAAGCATGATGATGAACGCAGAGAAGCAAACTAGAATTTCTGTTATCCTCATGTTAACACAGGAGCAAAAACTCTTGCAAATTGGAATGATTGGAATGATCTCTATGGTCCCTTCCAACTCTAATAATTCAGTGAAATTATTAAAAGAAGAAAATACAAGGCTGAGGAAATACTTTTTCAGACAATATGTGAACATGTGCCTCAGCAAGTTTGCTGACAACACCAAGCTGTGTGGTGCGGTTGACATGCTGAAGGGAGGGGACACCATCCATAGGGACCTTGACAGGCTTGAGAGGTGGGCCTGTGCGAACCTCACGAAGTTCAACAAGGCCAAGTGCAAGGTCCTGCATGTGAGTCAGGGCAATCCCAAGCACAAATATAGACTGGGCAGAGAATGTGTTGAGAGCAGCACTGAGGAGAAGGACTTGGGGTTGTTGGTTGATGAGAAGCTCAACATGATCCGGCAATATGTGCTCGTAGCCCAGAGAGCCAACTGTACCCTGGGCTGCATCATAAGAAGCGTGGTCAGCATGGCAAGGGAAGTGATTCTGCCCCTCTACTCTGCTCTGGTGAGACCCCACCTGGAGTACTGCGTCCAGCTCTGGGGCCCTAATGTGGACCTGGTCGAGTAAGTCCAGAGGAGGGCCACAAAGATGATCAGAGGGCTGGAGAACCTCTCCTAAGACAGGCTGAGAGAGTTGGGGTTCTTCAGCCTTAAGAAGACTCCAGGGAGACCTTATAGCAGCTCTCTGGTATGTACAGCGGGCCTACAGGAAAGATCGGGAGGGACTCTTTCTCAGGGAATGTAGTGATAAGACAAGGGGTACCAGTTTTAAACTGAAAGAGGGTAGGTTTAGATATAGGTCCCTTTTATAAGGAAGACAGTCTTTCCTGTGAGGGTGGTGAGACACTGGAACAGGTTGCCCAGGAAAGTTGTGGATGCCCCATCCCAAGGGCAGGCGGCCCCATTCAAGGCCAGGCTGCTCTAGTGGGAGGTGCCCCTGCCCATAACAGGGGGGTTGGAACTAGATGACCTTTAAGGTCCCTTCCAACCCGAGCCATTCTATGATTCTAACTCAGTGCCTCAGGAACTTAGTATGGCTAAAACAGTACAACTTTTTAGATGTTCATTTATATCTAGTTACTGAAATATTACAAATATTTTAGAAAGTATTGGACAACTTAAGAACCTACAAAAGCAATTTATTAGGACCGTATAAAGTTTCCACCATGAATGACCAAGCAGAGCGTTATAGTTTGTTCTTGAAGACTCCTTTAAGGATTGAGAATGTAGTATTAGAAGTTGGTCAGCATTTTCTGCTCACAGACAACTATGTGGAAACAGGTGAAAAGGTACTATGTTATAAATTACATTGAGATCACCTCAGACATACATACTCACCCCTTCCATGACACTTTGGCAGATTCAAAAGTCTTAGTTTTTTTATACTTTGATGTGTAAACTGAATCAAAAGAAAGAGAAATTGAATTACCAAGATACTGCTTTTAAAGAGGGGCAATCTTTTGGAAAACAGCATTCCTGTAATTGTGTCTTCCATCCCTTTTCAGATCTTTACTAGGCTGAGGGAATCACAAGAGTTAAAGCTTCCAAAAGATTTTTAAAAAGCTAAAGGCTTAAAATGTAGTTTGTATTGTGAGTCAGACATTTCTTCTTCATGTTACTAATGCAAAACCTATTAGTGCAGTTTATTGCTGCACCCACAGCCTAATAATTCTGAAAAAAAGTATAAAGATGTATGTGTGTCTGTCTCTGTGTGTGTATGTTTATCTGTGTGTTTGTCTCATACAGAAGAAAACTTGCACCTTGCTTCAAACAGGCTGTTATGTACTTTCCTGTTTTAACCTGGAAAAACCTAGCTCCTACGGTCTTGAGAATGCATTTTGAGGCTTTTGCATATTTTAATGTTCTCAGAAGTCATTAAAATAATTATGTCATCTAAGGTCTTTTTCCTTTGAGACTGCATTAATGAGCTCAAGTATTAATTCAGTGATCCGAAATGCACTATATATTTTACTGATTTGTACTGTGGTTTTGAGAGCAATTCTTTTTTATTCTTCCATGTTCACTGGAATTCTGACACGTTAATGAGAAATATTCATTATATTTTGATTCTCACTCTGCAGTCATGTGTCTTCAAGGAACTCCACACTTCTGAGAAAAGAAAGAAACAAAAATATTTATGAAAAGTCATCATTCCTCTGGGTTAATGTGTATAATAAGGAAAAGCAACATAGTTAGATCCTAGTAATTTACCTATACACACTCAATTTCATGTCATTTCAAACCATGTGAAGATTTGGCCCTTCTCCTTCAAAATACAAAGTGAAACAGACTTTCATTGTTATTCCTAATTACATTTCAAGTCATAGTATTGACTTTTTTAATATATACATTTATTGAAATTTTATAAATAAATATAGTTACAGAAGAAGAAAAAGGGAGAAAATAGGAGAAATATTTACATTAGAAAGTATAGTGAATTAATTGGATATATAGAGGCAGTATCATAGTTGGTACTTATGACAGATGGTATTTTATATTTTGATATAAAAAAGATATATTCTTAATCATATATGTCAAAGAAAAGAGACCATATGTTGTTAAACACTTCCAAATTGTCATTTAATCTGAAGGGCACTCTCTTGCATGTTACTGAATCCTTCATTGTTTTCATCTAACCAGCGCTAATCCATAAAAGATTTTTATTTGTTGTTTTGCTGAAATTCAGTGCTGAATGAAAGTGTTCAAGATTTGTTCCCTTTTTTATTATTTGGATGGCTGTCATAAGTGATGAAAGCTTCTTTTGACTGGGTCCTAACCACCTTCAGTTTTCTCCATACTAACCTATCCTTGCTTGTAGTAAAACAATCAACAGGGATCAGACTTGCTAAGAGATCAGACCATTTTTTCCTAACTCCTAGGTTACCTGGTATATTATTTTCCTGCAAGTCTGTTTGTGGTTGGGTTAAAGCGACAATATTCCTGCAGCTCTGTGAGTAATGAGTTTAATTCTTTAGAGCTGAGTGATGAAGTTGGAGAGCTATATGTAAAAGACAAGGAATATACTGAGAGATTGGCCACAATTTTCTTGCAAATCGTATATATTAGACAAACAGGATGCTGTTTGTGCCAGGACAGGAGGAATCCTCCAGGACTCTGTTATAGTATTAAAAAAAAAAAAAACACAAACAAACAAAACCAACAGAAGATACAGTTTTAGAAAGTCTGGGATTAGCCAAAACATTAGAGTTGTGGACAGTTATATTTTCTACGTTTAAGCATGTAGAACGGAGCACAGGAAATTAATATGCATTGGGATGTACAAGACCTGATGTCATTCTTGTGAGGGAATAGCAGTCAGAAGCAGCACACTGTTGATTTTTAATTTTTTTTTGCTTAGAACTATGTTTGGTAGTCAAACACTGAAAAAGTAACAGAGGAATAGTACTTTCTTATGCTGTAGCCTTTTACCCTGGGAATGGACTGGAGCTCTGTCTTATCAAACCTGTATATAGGAAAATGGTTTCTTCTTGTCATACTTGGCAAGCACTCAAAACAGTTAGAAGTGCTTACGATAACCTCTGTGGCAGCCCCAGCAGCTTGTAAAATGCCTGATCAGCCTTTTGCTGCATACAGACTAATAACAGATCTTGTCACAGACAATGGATAAAATTTTACAAGATGAGTTAAAGATAGTATATAAAAGTAAGATTACTTTTTTTAAAGTCTTCTCAACAGTTCTACAATCAGCTGCAGAAGGCTGTTAGAGATTTGAAAGAGGCTTCATTAACCATGAAGCATATGATTATTGAAAACGTGCAAACAAAACTATTTTCATCTCTTCCAGAACATAGACCTGCCCATTAAAGTATGACAAGTATAAACCCAGATTAATTTGGGTGAGAAGCATGATAACAATATATTTGGATGTAATCCATCCCAGTTTAGAAGGCAGAGAATATTAAGGAAGCAAACCTTCCCTACAGGGAGCCATAATATCTCCCCACACAACTGGAGCCAAAACATCTTGTTTATGTTGAAAGTTTCACCAGCCAATACAAGTTTCATATACAGTCCTAAAGGAAACTGGACTTTTGTCTTTTTATGTCTATTTAAAGTGATGGCTGAGTTGTGAGAACTATCTACAAACCATCTGGAGAAGATAAGGCCAAGAAAAAATCAGTCTTGCTGGAAACGCTTGTGTTGGGGGTGTCTATGGAAAATTTTTATGAGGAAACAGAGAAGTGGGTTTGTGTCCCTGGCAATTTCAAAGGTGCTACTCTGTGAGAGACAGATTATTTAAATAACTGTCTAGAAGACTGTAAATTGAAGACTGTAAATCAAGAAAAAGGTGGTATGCAAAGTGGACATACTGAGGGTTTTTTCTGGATTACTGTGGGATGGAACTGTGTTCCACCTAATTCTTATTTTTTTCTTTGTTCAGTGGGAGTTTTTCCCCTTATTTGTGACACAATAAAAATAAAGTTTACACTTCCTTTAGTACTTAAGATATTTCTGTTGCTGGACTGAAACATTCCTTTACTAAAGTGCTGTGTAACTGGTATAATGATTTTCACCAGTGTCAGGTAGTGAGAGTCAAGAAATGAAGACAATTTCACTCACTTCTGTGGCTATGTCTGTGTTAAGAAGTAGTATACAGACTGCTAGGAACAAATCTGTAGGGCTAAACAGGCAACCTTCTGGCATTTTTTACTTTGGATAGCTCTAATTGAGTGCCATAGGGTGAATGCCCATTTACAACCAAAGTGTATTAAACACATTCCTGGTCTGCAGTTCTTCACATGAAAGAATCCACTTCCAGAGCTCCCAGACAGCATCACGGGGCAAAAAAGGGCACCAAAGTGCACCAGAACAGAGATTTGCTTTAAAGGCACACTCTGGATCCAAACTTAAACGTTCATGGAGATGCAAGATGTGTGTCAGATTTTTTAATTTTTTTTTTTTTTTTTGTGGCAAGAATTAACCCACAGTACGGAAAGAAAACATGGCAGAAAGCTGGAGAAGAGTGAAATGAAACTGAAGAAGGTGAAGTCCTCCACATTGCTACACATGGCATGCCCAAAGCACTGGGTATATACAATATGTTCTATGGAGAGCCTGAGGGACCTGTAAACTGCTAGATAAAACCCATTCACTGAATATTTTGATCCTCACAAGAATGTCACTTGGGAAAGGCACATTTTTTACAAGAAACCAGCTGCCAGATGAGACCATTGACCATTGTTAAGATCTTTAAAATAAAGCCAAGTAATGTGAATTGGAGCAGTTAACAGATGGATGAATTACTTGTGATATAAGTGATAACCAAGTCAAAGCAAGGTGAGAAAAGGACTTGACATTGCAAAGAACAGCGGATATTTGCAGGGCTAGTAAAGACTGCTTCCCAAATAAAAGTGTTAGCTAGTGGTGAAAGAACTGGAGTGTATCTAATTAAAAATGCGTACCAAAGCATAAAGAGAGAATACAAGGGTAAACAAATGGCAGAGACCAGACTTGTTTTCAATAGATGTAAAATCAATCACAACATGGTGAAAAGGTCCCGCACAAGAGGTTCAGTGTCCTGTATACAATGAAAGCAGCCATTTTGCAGAAAATAGATTGCTTTCAACTCAACTTGTAAAGATATGCTAAAGAAAAGCTATCCATGACTATACTGCTGGAGGACATAATGGTGACAACAGTGAAAGTAATTATAATGACGTATTAAAGGGATAGTGGGGATGATACTATTCGATAAAAACAGATTTTCTGCTTAGCCAGAACTTTTTCCTTTGAAATTACCTCCCAAACAGGGCTGCCGTTTATAGATTTTGGAAATTCTCTGATAACACAAAAGTAAGGAAGAATTACTATATAGCTTTATTCCACAGCACTCTCCATAAATTAATTAAATCCGTAAAGTGAACTTTACTCTAATAATCACAGTGGTATAGCAGAGAGTAAGGTATTTTCAGTCTTGGTGCCTCTACAGAACAAGGTTCTATTCATCATTTGTGATTTACACTGTTACCTATGAAGTGAAAGAACCTGTACTTTCTATTTGAATAGAAACTGGAGGTAAATACAAAATAACGTATCTAACTTACATATGAAATTTGTGACTTCCACATAGACTTTCTCTTCAGAGTTATGCAAGCTACTGGTCAGGTCATGTTGACTCTTCTCTTTAGGAGGGTTTCAATTCCTGCAGTCCACCAAGATACACCCCATGCCATTTTTCCCCTTCACTGCCCTGACTCTTTCTTCCATGTCCTCCTTAGTAGATATACTCTGCTATGCTTATAAACATTAAAGCATGATGGATATTTACTGTGTTTGGAAATTTTCTGAGATAATACAAATTATAAATGCCTAGCTAGATAAACTTAGATATGTATCCTTCTCTGTTTGTTCAGAAAACAGCTATTTTATAAATTAAACTTATACATCATATTTCAGTCAGTTCCGCTTTTTGTAATATGAGGCACTAGTAGAAGGAAAAGGAAAATAAAATATAATTGTTTCCTGACTGTTCTCTGTGTTGATCACAGTGAAAATAGTACAAGTACATAAGAAAAGATTAGTTTCATTCTTGTAGTACCTGAATTGTCAGAAATACCATATTTTCGGGATTTTGTTCTGCTGAATAGGCAGGCTCCTTACAAACATTGATAGAAGTGTAATTGGAATAGGCAGAGTACTTGCAATTGGCAATAAACTATTCAGGTAAAGCAATATCTTTATTTTAGTTGTATTGGCTATGTGCCTAAATAAACACAGTAGCAATTTATCTCTTCTCACTAGCTATCTTGAATCAGTTGATTAAAGGCTATACACTGAGTTTAATTACGTGTTGTAACAGTTGGTACTTAAAGACCTAAATATTTGGGATCATGTGGTGGCAATTTGAATCTCTATTGTAGAAACGATCTAAAGAAACTCTTAATAGTGCCCAGATTTCTAGTTTCAGCCATTTTTTTTCCCCATTTGTATGACTCCAGAATTTTTCTTCATTTAGGGAGTCCTGATTCTTTTAGCTTGAATTACTAAACACTTTTTTTTTTTTTTTAATCTTATTCCAGGTCCGTAGTTCAGTCCAAGCACCAATTGAACCCAAGCCTTTTCTCTGCAAAGGTAGGGAGTGGAAAATATGATCCATTTTAGATATCTTTTGCTAAGATAATTGAACAGTAAGACATGTTTATCCCTTGCAGAAAAGGTAGATGCGAATGTTACACTTGCACATAATATTTTTAATAAAAAGATGTGCATATTTGTCTTTTGAGTTCCTGAGAACCAATGAGGCATCTCTCAGTATCTGGTACTTAAGGCATCATTGTTCTGTTCTGTGAACAGCTTATGTTAATTTTAAATTTAATTTAATTTAGTTTAAACTTTATATTATGGTTTTATTTCAGATTTAGTTGCTCTGCTAATAATTCTTTTCCTAAAAAGGAAATTAGTTGTGTCTTGGCCTACAGTGACTAATGGATAAATTACAAGAGCTAACCAAGTAAAAACCTGTGCTGCCTAAGTCACTCAGGGCAGCTCTGACTTGGCTCATGAACACAGACTAAAGATAAGGGAGTCCCTTGTTTATTCTTGCTATTAAAGTGTTAGTTGTCACTGCACTGTCTAAATTACTATATTTTGTTTCACTGGTAAAAATGAATCTAGATCCAGTTAAGCAGAATATCACATAGATGAGCAGAATGTTTGAAAAGTGAATACAAAAGCTTGTATAATTAAATAAATGAAAAATTAAGTTTTCATTAAGTTTTCAAAAATGTTGTATGGCTGGTATCTAAGTTGCTGAGTCATTAAAATGTGATAAAGTATATAATCTATAATGTGGTTTGAACCCTTTTTGAGATAATGAACTTGAATTAATCTAGTAGCAAAACATCTTAACTTGTGTGGAGACTACAGATTTTTCAATCTACCAGATAAAAACAATGTATCATGTTTAATAGCCCAGAGACCTTCATGCACATACTTCATGATGTAAACGGCCAGTTATTGAAGTCCAAGGAAAGACTTCAGTATCTGCTACCTAGCTTTGTTAGTATTCAGACTTTGTTGATACTAGCCCAAACCTTAAAGTTCGCTTTGGCTCGTTTTATTTCAACAAACTATTTATGTGAGTATACAGCAATAGTTTTATAAAAGTAGTAGTGAAATCATAAAAAAATTCACTGGGCTCCTTTAGATATGTTGTACATGTTGATTATACTGACAGATATAAACATGTTGTTCTTAATCGCCTCTCTCAGATTGCTTTAGAAGCAGAGTTTGAGGACAAAAAATTAGTGCACAGACACTTTTTTTTCCACAGTCCACAGATCGCAAAAAGCTTTAAAAATGCTTTAGAGTCTAAGTAGTTTTCATATATAGGTCATGAAATTACAATGTTTAAAATATCTGAAATATACATAGTATGATGATTCATATGGCATGTGTGCAAGAGGGAATTTGCGGTGGAAGAAATGCAATTGTTAGTCTTAAGAATCTTTTTCTTACAGTAATTATACTCCCTAGAAACTACTTCATGGCATCAGAGCTTTGTAATAGTATTTTTGTGCATTTTAGGAGCTTGCGGGTTTTGACTACTGTTTGTATACTTAAAACTCCCACTGCCTTGGCCTTTCTGTAGAATCCTTCTCAGCGTTTGTCCAACAAGCTAATATAATTATTTGCTCCTTTCAACTTAGTGTTATGCTCAGTATTGGGAAGAAGTTTCCCTTCTCCACAAAACTTGGATATAGAAATTAATTAAATGACCTAAAAAATAAGCTTAAGCAAGAGCGATAATCTCATCTAGCTAACAATTACCGTTTGTATTCAACATCCTTCACTTGCTGCTTTGAGCAACTGTGGGTAGCCTCTAAAAATCATCAGTCCTTTGTTCAATATTCCTTTATGAGCACAGATGCTTACAACTTCTATTGAGTGACTGTAAATAACATCATTTTTAATTAGAAATGCGCTGATTTAAAACTGCCTGCTCATCTTAGCTCCATCTTTCAGGTAACTGGAGCTGCTAATTACTTTCAAAAACCCGGGTCAAATGGTCACTATCTGAATTCATTAACCACTCAGCAAAATGTGCCTCTCTCTCTCTAAAAAACAGGAAAACTTTACAAATATTTTTAAAGGTCAATTTTTGTGCTCTACTTAACCCATTGACTTTGTCCTTTGTAATAGATCTCGGATTCTATAATACTAGTAATACACCAATAGTTAATATTCTTTAAATGAGCAGTGGGTAAACTAGCTCTGTTCTTTTGTAATGGAAGAAAGCAAAATGTCTTCTTAATGGTATTCGTAAGTGGTAACCTTAAGGATCTCTATCCCACTGAAAAACATTCAAAACCAGTTCATTCAGATTTTCTCCATACAATTTTTTATGGCTTTGTTTCCCAAGTAAGACAAAAAATAATCCCCAGTAGCGATCATCACACATAGACTACCAAATAATCTGTTCAAACAATCATCAAAATTGGGTATAGAGCTCAGGTCTTTTAAACCATGTCTTCTGACCCCCTGCACAGGACACATTTTTTAAATAACTGTTTTCCAGTTTTAATTTTTTGAGAAAACAATTTGAAGCTATTGTAACTTTTTATCTTGCTGACAGTATGAATGTTATCCAATCTAGATCTGTACTTTTGTGTGACTGATACTGTTATACACACAAATACTTAAGTGACAAAGAATTTCGTAAATGCAAACCACCCTTACTGTCTTGAAGCCAAAGAATAGGCTGCCCACTGTGTGAAAAGTAATCATGCTTATAATTATTTGAAAATACCTTTGATATTTCAGTTAGTTTTCAAACAACCACCAGACTTAAAGTTGGTGAGCTATTTATAATATAAACATGTTGTAGGCCTTTTAATTTTATGGTACTTCTTTCAGCTCTTCTTTATTTCCTGAACATTCGTTAAGTTTTCTTCACTGCTTACCGGTAAAATTCTAGCTAGTTTTGATACTTCCCTTGTAATTTAAAAGTGGCTTCAGATATACTTGACTGCTGTGGATTATATTCATGTCATGAATGGAGTAAGGCTTTTTTTACTCTACTTATGTGTTGTTATAATTATGTGCTGTTATAATGTAGGTAAGTTTTGTTCCTTGTTGCTTCTAGCATTATGTTTTACTATACAAATACAGAAAAACTTAAATAATATGAAGTCTTTCCTATGACACAGGAAGCAGCTATCTCTTATATATTTTGAATGGAGTGGTATTTTTAAGGGGGAAGAATCCACTCTGTCTAAATTTGGGCATACAGATCTATTGCCTTTTGAGGTTTTTGTCATTTTGCCAGTTGAATAAGCAGGGTGCTTTTTTTTGTAGGAGCAGCTAAGCATGCTAAATGTGCTATTTCATAAAGCTTTCTAAAGAACGATGGTTTTACTTTATGTTGGCTGATGCCAGTAGGAGGGGAGGACATGTATTATTATGCAGTATCACACACAAATTTATTTCATGTTTGCATGGAGTGTATATTTCTTCAGAAAAAATGGTTAAGATAGATCTTCAAACACAAGGAAATACTGTGAATAATTCTGTCTTTCCCTTTTAAGAGTTACAGACATTTCTATATGACCCAAGCCATCCTGGCAAAAGCTATTCTACAATGTCCAAGGAATAAGACCAGTATTTGGTCTTATTGGTCTATATTTGGTCAATATAGGTATTTAAAGCTCAGAAATTTCAGAGTGGCATTATCAGCTGAGTTGGCAGTTCTCTTATTTTACATCAGTACCGCCACTACCTTTAGGAACAGCATATAATGCGTATCCTAGTCATCAGAACTCCATGATATTTTGTGTAATAGCTGAATGCTAAACTCTCCTTTAGTTAATTCTTTATCTAATTCATGACATTGTGGTCAATGGGAATTCTATTACTAGTATCAACTAATAGCAGGAAGATCTTTTTGGATACAATTTCCTTTTCATACATTAAACTATTGCAGATAATGGCTATTGGGTAGGTGCGCCTCCGAATAGACAAAACCATTCCTTTATAGTGCAATAGGTAAAAAAGTGAAGTGATGAACTTTATCTTTGATTTGGAAGAAAAAAGATTAGATCATAACATCATTAGTATTTATTACCATTGATATTAAATATCTGTGCTAGCTGCATGTATTTGTTCTGGAAATGTTGGTGGAAAATAAGGCCATGCATATTCCTACAACAAAGCTGTTCATTGTATAATTTAGTTTTCAGCTGAGTCTGAACTTACTGCAGGTGAAAATAAGATGATCCAGATCTGTCAGCACTGATATACATGTAGGTGGTTCCATTATTATAATTTGTGAAATGCTCACAAGCTGTCTTTGTGAGGGTGCTTATATAGAGTAATATATTAAAAAGAAGCAAGATGTTCTACCTTATGATGGCATTGCAGTTGTGCAGTTTGTGTAAAGTGATCACATTTTTCTAAAATACACATGAGAATTTTTTGAAGAGGAAAATTGAGTGCTATTGTATTATTTTGTGTGTAAGGTAATACTACATACTTTAAGAAAGCATTTCTTGCATTTTATATGACAGATATGTTTCAATCAAGTGGAACTGATAAGTATTTATAAACCAGATGTTCTTCCCATGAGCTGTGAGTTACTATAACACTGCTGTTCCTATATGGAGCACTGGTATTAGTTGCAGAACTGTCCCTATCTTGAATAGTTGTTGCATTAACACCATTAGAACTTTCAGACTTTTTTTCACTATTTTGAGAAGACCGCTCTGTTTTTTTCAATCTTTTCTTAAATTTTACTCTCAGCTGTTGTTTAAATTTGTAGTGATGAGCCTGTATAGTATGTATAATGGGTGTCAGAACCAGTCTGCAATTCTGATTAAAATAGATGATAGAAAAAAAAAAAAACCCTACTTCAAATATCTACTTTTGATAAACTCATTTAAAAAAAATAGTATATTATGATAATATAACTGAATATAATCCAGTTATAAACTGAGTTTCAGTCCTCTCCCCTCTTCCCCACCATGTTCAGAACAGTAGCAAATAAATGCTTATATTAAGAGGTTTTCTTAAGACTGGCTGATACACTTAGCAAAAAACGGGTAAGATTTTCGACTCATGGACTTTTCATAGAATCATTCTGGTTCATTTACTCCCACTGAAGCAAAAAGGAAAGAAAAATATTCTGAAATGACACCAATTTAAGCTTGTGCTCTTGTAACTGTATGGATATGCCATTTCAGAGCTCTGCTTGGGATGTTTGGTCCACATGTAAATCCATGTTTGAACTTTTGAATAAGGAAAATGGCCAGGTCCATGATCCAGTAAATTCTTTATGAACAGAGAATGAGCTGTAGTCCCCTAAATTGAGCTAATCCTGTGAATGTTTAGCCATATTCCCTACTTTAGTCACATGATTATGGACACCTTTCCATGAATAGAGCTTTCCTAATTTGTAAAAAATTGCTCAGTTGGTACCTAAACAAGCAGGTATTCCTCATTATGTGAAATTAAGGGCAAAGTATATTTTATCTATCCCTGAAAACAAAATTCTTGCACTGAAGTGTGGTCGACAATGTAAAAAATAAGGTATTGGAAAATAGCTTCCGATGTTGTAGCCCTTTTTATCTACCTGAAATGTGAATATTGGAACCATCAAATTTTCGTATAAATAGCAGCTCTGCTTCTCTCCTCTAGTTCTGGCCAGTGTGCCATTTTTGAAATATTCAAACAAAGAAACCACAAACCGCTAGTCACACCACAATACCAGCTTGTGTTTACATTTTCAGCTCTCCAGATCATGATCCTATTGAGTGCACATAGAGCGAGTGCGTGTACACGCGCCTATCCACCATCAGGAGAAACGAAACTGTAAACACAAGCTGGTATTTTGGTGGGGGCACACTAATATGGCGGTTGGTGGGGTCGGAAGGTGGAGGGTGAATTATGGATCCAGAATTTCCTTGTATTTTTCTTTAAGTCAGGCTGCTTGCACAGTAGCTGCTTTTCAAACTGAAATGTTTAGTTGTTTTAAAAAAGTAGGGCCTAATTATAAACTATGTATTCAGACTTGAATATGGATAAAAGCACTAGTACTTGACATACTTAAACTGGACCATGAATTATAAACTATATTACAGAGACTTCTGCTTGCATGAGTGGAAGGTGAGAAGAATGATCTTGCCATTTATGGAATTATTTACTGAACTATCTAGCGAATCATCTTGTTCAATATTAAACTAAATACCAAATATATCATTAAAATTAATATGGCGAGAGAAATGCAACTACTTTTAAAGTCGGACAATCTAAGATTTATATTTGAATATAAACTCTTAAGTTACAAAGCACTTCAGTTATAGAGACTGAAGAGATGAAATGTATTTAATGAGATATCTCTACGAGCTTCTTTATGTTATCTATTGCTTAAATATGTCTGCAATTCTCTGTTCTTTTTTTTTTTTTTTTAAATCAATGAAATAGTATTATTTAACTAAAGCTAGTGTGCCTGAACAAAGCATTTATCTGGAGAAGACCTGGTTTGGCTGCTTAAAGATCAGCTGTTGCCTTAATCTTTATGGAAATCTCATCTTTACGGCTATCTGAAGTTGATACCTCTTCCTTAGCGGCCATTTCTAGTCATTTTATCCTGCCTTCTCCAAGAAGAAAAAGATGAAAGAGGAGCGTTGCTGAAAGAAGACGTGTATTGCTATTTTGAGAGAATGGAACAATGGCATGCATGATCAAGCCATGGCTTTAAGGAACAGAGCAGAGACAAGAACTAAAGGAAGGCTTTTTTCAGAAGGAAAATAAAATATCCCACTAAAATCTAACTAGTCTCATAGCTTCTCCTAGGGTGAGAGGAGCATGTCCTAATTTTCAGTCCTGCTATCATATTAACATCTTGCGGTAACAACAGCATTTCTGAGTTCACTCCTTTAAATGCTATATGTTGTTCTGAGTTCCATAATAGACATTTTAAAGCACTGCAAAATAAATCAGACTATAGATACTAAAATAGCTGCTTTAAAAATTAACTTAAAAATTAATAACCTTAAAAATAATACAATGCAGACACATTCTTTTTCTCTCAAAAACTGTAAATGCATTTTATTAGTTGCAAGTTTGATTACTTACCACACAATGCCCGTATTTATCTGATCCTTTTTTAAAAAATGTTATATGTTAGAGGGAGCACGGGACTCAAAGAAAAAAAACACGGGCTTTGTTGTGAACTGTGAACTGTGCAAGTTGCATAACATCTTAGTTCTTAGTACACGTCTGGTTAAATAGAATGAAGAAGGCTGTTTGCCTGCACTTAAAGGACCTGTGAAATTTGACATGTATATATTTTGAGCATTTGGAATTGCTAACTGGAAGAGACGAAATATAATAGTTGTTTATCCTTATAATTATTGTGATCCTTTCAGAAAAATAATATTCAGAAGGCTATAATTCAGGCACAAGATCTGAAAATATACCACAAAGCTTTAAAACAAAATCAAGATCAGGTTACTTAATGTAATTAAATAAATCTGAAACCAAGATATTTTCATCTGCACCTCCTAGATTCTAGGTAGTACCATTCTAGGTAGTTCATAGAATGTCAGAGAGAGATTCGAGAAATCACCAAAAAGGGATACATTTTCCTTCTTATGGCTGTCACATTTGTGCTATTAACTCACTGATATATTTTTACAGGTAAGCTTTAAGTTATTTGTGTGAAAAATCACGTTTTGATTTGATTTAATGGAAGCTGAGATTCTCAGTGTAATCCATCACACAATAGTGGGAAATTTTCAGTAAAATCATGAGAGTTAGCAAACTGATGAAAGCTTAGTGAACCAAAGCTGTAGTGGAATGAGTTGGTAGTTGGTGGGAGGCACCATCTCACACTCTCGTCTACGTAAATGATTGATTTTTTTTTTTTTTGCAAGTTTCTTGTCTGTCATTTTTTTTTGAAATTTAGATCCTCTTTTTTTCATGCTGATAGACAACAAGATGTGTCCTGTTTTAGGGGTGACTTCCATCCATCTAGATTTGCTGTTTATTTCTGTAGACCTTTCATCTCACGCTGATCTCTCCATTCATAGCCAAGGAACCCATCCAACAGCAAGAAAGAAACAACCTTTCAAAGACTTACCTAGCCTTAAGATAAAAGAATTCCTCTCTGGTGGGGCAGAGCAATAGAAATCCACCAGGCAACCCATCAGTACTGCAGAGAGATGTAGTGGTAAGAGATCTGCTCACTATTTTTCCGAGACCTTAAGAGAAGACCATTTA
Organism: Gallinago jamesoni; assembly: GCA_025769975.1. Taxonomy (NCBI): domain Eukaryota; kingdom Metazoa; phylum Chordata; class Aves; order Charadriiformes; family Scolopacidae; genus Gallinago; species Gallinago jamesoni. The sequence goes on along the minus strand of JAOQGH010000077.1, from coordinate 18,672,577 downwards.
GCACGAAGTGATCAATGCAAATCTTGCTAATGTTTCTCCCATACACATGTTTTCTACTAGTAGCTATTTTTACCACATTTTACTCTAAAATGTTGTCTTTCTTTGAAATCTTGCCCATCCAATCCATAATCTTCTGATTTATGGCTTCATCATTTTTTCTTACTGAATTCCTACGGAATTATTATGGTGTCATACAAATTAACATTAGCCTAACCAATAGAAATAGTATAGCTGCAGTAGTAACTATAGCCGTATAGCTATTAGTAATACAAAGCTAGATCCCTGATTTTTAATATAAATTCCTTCTTTCATACAGAGCAGAAAAAAGCAAAAAGGGAAGATTGTATTTCTGAATGCCACACATGAGGGAACTGGCAGATATCAGTCACTCTTTAATTTCAGTTTTAAATCCACCAAAGATAAAAACCTAATACTAAGCTAATATGAGGAAAATTCCTAGAGCTGGTATGCAATTGAATGATTGGTGTGAATAGGAAGCATGTAGCCAAATCCCACCTATACACACTTTTGCCTTCTGCCAATATGCTACTATGACAATTTTTCTTTATTAATTAGTAGAAACAATTATTAGCATAATTTTTAACTGTCAAACTGTGGATAGTCTTTCATATTTACTGTGCATATGTTTTAATGCAGTTCATAGAAGAAAACTTCTGAAATTTTATCTCTTTACATAATTTCATATTTTCTATCCAAAATTAGAAGTAGTAATGAAAATATTCATGAAGTATATAAATAAGAGGTAGTAAATAGTTCTGTAATGTAAAAACTGATTCGAACAGCATAGCACCCAAAAGAATTATTTAGTTTGAAAATTTCTTCCACAAGAGAAGTGGAAGGCTTCTACTGACATTTCAAAGTAGCGTGATGTATATTTGTATCTATTAAACAATAAAACACTTTTAAGAATGCATTACATTACATTTACACTTAAAGGCTTTTAAAATATTCTTTGAAGGGTCAGATTAAACCTTGCATAAGTAAAACTCAGTTCAGCATCAAGTACAATTGATAGACTCACATGTGGTATGCCAAGTGGCTGAAAATACATTAGATGAAGTAGGTTACTATTACCATTCTATCACTGTAATTGATGTGCTTCTTGGTTTTTTTTTCTTGGAGGAGGAGTATGGAATGACTTGCCTTATGTTTGTTTTGAGGAAGTTCCTTCAGAATTAGATCTTATTTACAGTAAATCCAAGGCTGTGGTTCCACTGAAGCTGAAGCCAATCTAAATGTTGATTGCTGCAAACCCTACTTTTGGCCATATGTTACCACTGCTTTCCCTTGAGCTCTCTTTGCTGTGCTCTTCTCCAGCATGTTCACTGGCACCTTCATTCATCTGACTTCAAACCGAATCTCTTGCAGCTTAATGGCCTGCTACCAACCCAGAGAAGTGTATTTTATATAAGATTGGGTTTCTGTCTCCTTGTCTTCCTTCTGTATCAGATCAATACCTATGCCAGGCAAGCATGCAACCAGGTTCGGAAGAAAAAAGAAGCAGGATAATCCCTTTTGATAGGGGCTTGTTTTTAGACCAGCCTAGTTGTATTGTCGAACTGCAGCCTGAATAGTATTCTGCCATAAAACAACTCAGCTCTGTGGGAAGGCGGTGGGGGGACAGCGTCATCCAAACACCACTGCTCATGCAAGGGAGTAGGCAGAAACACTTGACAGAAAGCACACTGGCAGCTCTGATGAAGAGCGGTTCAATGTGTCGTGAAACTGCAGCTTTAACTAATGAAATTATATTGTTGGCTATGTGTTGCTTAGGAATTATAAGAATATGCTAACCTTTAATTTAAAACAATGTCATGTTTATATTTAAATAGAAATAATATAGTAATGGGTTAAGTGTGTTGGTTTAGGATGGCACATTGGAACAGTCTGAAATTCATCTTGAAACATTATTCAGTTATTATTGTACAATAATTGCAGTTTAATTGTTATAATTAATGTCTTGTAAATATTTTAGAATGGGAATCTGACCCTGATTTCTTTCACATACATGGAAGCTCTGTTTCTCTGCTCAGGATTAAATATACTCTCAAATTCCCTAAAACTCATGAGTGACAGCATCTTACCACAAAATTGGTCACTCAGCTGTGTGTTTTAGACATAGACCTCAGCAGATTTTAAACATTTAGATCTGTCTGCCATCAAGGCTTTCTTCTTATGTAAGAATGTCCTGATATTACATTAAATGTTTCAAGACCAGTACATCTAAAGTGATACAGAGAGCCTTTTGAAAATATAATAAATACTTATTTCCAAAATAGCTACAAAAAGAAACTCAGTAGCTTAAATTGTGTCATATTAGATATGCAGTTTTGCATCATTTTAATTATCTCGAAGCGTTGTATCTAAATAGTATTAATGAGGTTAATATCCATAAGAAGACAGATTTAGAATCTCATTGCTAAAACTGGTCAAATAATTCATAATGAATTATTCACCTTGTTTTTTTCATGAACTCTTGGTGAACAGATTGTGATTTTCTCAGAAGGATTAATTATTCAAAGTTATTCACCAAAAAACTTAATAATTCTTGGGCTCGGTTTCTTGGTGAGCAATATATTGTGAACATCTGACCAGCGCCAGGATTGCAGATCATACAAAAGTAGGTTTTTTCCTATTGTGACCTTTCCTAATCAGTTCAGGTCTCCCTGAGATGAATGTTTATAAGACTTTTTTATTTCTCATACTGTCTAGGGAACTGTCCCTTTAAGTCTGACAGAGACATACAGTAGCAGTCCTAAAAGCTAATACAATATTGTCTCTGCCTTTCAGTTACTAAATATTGTATGGTGTATTACACCTTTATCTAGTTTTCCATTTCTTACTCTTGAAGAGACGATTTGTTGTCAGTTATATATGGATGATGTGGGATAATATATTGAATCATACATTCAACATTTTCTTAGAATTATTGCTGAAAATGTTCTGTATAAGTGAATAATATTTTGAATTGCTTATCTAAACCAAGTGAAGGAATTTTAATATGTTTTAATATTATCTGATTTGTGTACTATTCAGAACATTATTTTTTTTCTGTAGCAGTTTATATCCATGGGCACATTGCTTTCTCTGGCTCTCAGATATCTGCTGTGATCTCTTCACTTTCTCCAAAAAAGTTTCCAGTGGAATGGCCTACAGTTGCTGGACTAGCCATGGAGTAGCCAGGGTTATTACTCTCTCACTGAGCGACAGCTCTGTCTCCAAAGAGGAAGACAGAGAATCTTCTTGTGGCTCTTCTTTTCTGGAATTCTCCCTTCTTTTTATTTTTAACTTTCATAAGCAGTTCAAATCACATCCTTCAGATGCAACAATATAGCATTACCTTTTAAGTTTGGAAGACTCCATATCACTAAAATGCTTAAATCCTCTAAGGAAAACAAAAGAAGAAAACAAAGCCTTTTGCCTTATTCTCATGAATCAAATGGAAATAACCCATATAGGTAGCCTACTGGCACCATCACATTTAGCTGACTTCTTCTTCAACCTTTACTGTTGACAGCTTCTCTTTACTAATGTCAGGAGAATGTACTTGTAAAAGTGCATTCAATTATCTTTTGCCTCAACGTACTGCTGTAAAAGTTAAAGGTTTGCTTTCTACAACATAAAAATCGATATGCTGCCTTGATGGACAATTCTGAAATTCATCGTGAGTGATTTGTCAGTCTTACCTGATGTCTCAGGACCATGGAGAAGAGCCCAATAATGAAATATTTATTAGAATATATTAGAATACTCAAAGTGTAAAGCTATTCAATTAACATTAAAATTTATTTATTATAGTTCTGTATCCCCCTATATCCTTTACTTGCCTCTACTCCCACCCCCTCAGTATCCCTAGTAATTCTTAGATTACCTCAATATCTTAAACCTGCAGGACACCTTCTGTTCCTTTAATGGGACATCCCCAGAGTATTTCTGGCTTTTCCCATAACCTCTAGGTTTGAGTTCTAGCCTGCTGGCTAGGTAAGAGAACATCACATGGTGAGGCTTGTTCAGGAGCTCATGTAGGTTTTTTGGTCGATGAAGTGCTGCCAAATGGAGCAAATAATGGTTGGGTTCTTTGTGCCTTTTCCCTAGTATTAACAGCCTGTAATTAAGATTCATATTCTTAATATATATTTCTCAGTCAAACTTGGTTAAGCTTTGCCAACAGATTTAAAACTTACTAGGAGATAGACCATAACCCCTTAGTGCCCTCTTTTTCCTTATTTTCTGTGGAGGCCAGAAGTTAAAAAAACAACACTTTATTTCCTAAAGTGCGGTAAATGAACATTGAAAAATGTCCGAGTAGCATAGTACTTAGGAAAAAAAAAAAAAAAAGAATATTATACTATTTGCTCAATTGTATGTATACCTATATCTGATGCAAAAGTTCCTAAATGACAATAGTATAAAAACCATACCCAGAGTTGAGGGAGATAGATTCTGTTTTACAAGTCCAGATGTCACAGAACTCTCCAAACAGTGTGTGCAGTTATATAGCACCACATATTTTCCAGTACGCAATTTTAATTAAGTGAACTGAGGGTGAAGGCCCAAAACCTGTTCTCCTTAATCGTGAAAATAATCCCATAATTTTTGTTCTGAATTTCCTGGATACAGTTGACGTACATGAAACTGTAAACACCATCATTGTTTTTATTAGGTTGTGCTTTACATTGTTCAACATCAAGGAGATTTATGTCATCATTAGAACAGAGGCAAAGGAGTTGTGTGAATGCAAGATATGTTATTTATATATATATACACACATATATATGCACGAGGAGGCTTGAAGGCCGCTCTGTCCAAATTAAAACTTGAAAAGCAAATTTTTTAATGGGAGAAATTATCTGATCCTATGATATTTTATATAAACATTGGGACACTGATGTGGGTAGATAATATGAAACTTTAAAAGAAATTACAGCACTTTTAAAGATCATTTATGTTCTATGTGTTTATGACGCACTAGAAAAAATAAGAGAGTGGATCAGCAAAGGTGTCAAATAAGTGTTTGCAATCTGGAAAAGGCATCACAAATAATAATCCGGACAAGCACAGAGATGGGGAACTCATCTGAATGTAAATACTGCTTATTGAATATCCTAGAAACAGATTTTCCTCTGTGTGTCTGGTCGAATTACTATTTTAGTCGAACTAGTCTTTCTTTTGCTGTAGTCGACTTTGGGTGAGGATTTCTATCATCCTGCCTTAGCAACCCTAGTATTTCAAGCAAAATTGTCCCAGTCAAAGATCTGACTTTGTAAGGATCTGTGAAGATAAATGTATATATATTCCAGTTCCGGCTGAAAATGTATGGATCTGTTTATATCCCCACTTTCCTCTAACTTGTGTACGATATTGATCTGATGGTGGAACAGAACGATGAAGAATCATATTCTAAATCTAAATATCTTTTCTTTGTCTGACTGAATTATCGGGTGCTGTTTAGAAACCCGCCGTTGGACTCGGATAGGGAAAGCCCGTTTTGAAGAAAGAGGGGAGGGGGCAGTGGGATTTAAAGCCGTTGGGCGAGTGAGGAAGCAGTAAGGCAGAGCGCTGCTGGGCTGTGCGGGAGCAGCTGCTGCGGAGCGGCGCGGGGCTGGCCCGCCGTGCCTGGGCCGGGCCGGGCTGGGGGACACACCGCGCTACGCCTCTGCATCGTCTTCCCAAACAGCCTCTGTTTGTGATGGAAATAGAGCTGAATTCTAGCAGCACAAAGGTGTTTCAACTAAACGTGCAATTATTGAATAATAAAATGGAAAAGGATTAGTACGGGAGTGGAAGTGACAGCGGGAAAAGCCGGCAGGAGCGGCGGCGGTGGGAGGCAGGCGGCGCCGCACGGCGGGCTGCGGCACAGGCACCTGCCCCTGGCGAGGAGCAAACTCTCTGGCCTGCCTTCGTGGAGAATCCGCTTTTTCTTCTTAATCCTACACACACTGAGATATTTATTCATGAAAATAAGACTATTAAGAATTCACAGATTATCGAAAACATTAGCTAATCACCCTACGCCTGTCCTAGAAGAGACAGACAGACAGTGGGGAAAGCGCCGGGGACGGGCTGGTGTGAAATGCGGCAGCCTTGCAAAGCCTTTCCAGCTCCAGCCTGCTATTACAAGAAAAGGATCATGTGAGGATCCTTTGAAAGGCAATGTTCTGACTAAAGCAAGCAACTGCATTAATTGGGAGTCTTGTATTCATACATGCTGGGCTAAATAAAGCAAGCTGGTTTGCTGCAGCAGGCTGAGGAAAATATATAAAACTAATCCTTTCAATTACTTTGTCGTTGATTAGAGTATCCATAACAAATGCAGAGTCCTAAGAGTTCCGTGTAGTAGCACGGAATATCTTTTCAGGGAACAGGGTAAGAATCCTAAACTGAAACAAAATGACCAAACTTTTTTTTTTTTTTTTGGTCATTTGTTGGGGAAGCGGGGGCGGAGGGAAGCGCGAATTACCACGATTCCCTACTTTCGAGAGCTGAATCGACAAGGTATCTCCCCCCCCTCTCTTTTTTTTTTTTTTCCCTAATCGCCTGAAGTTAACTTTCATGATGGAGACAAACTCGGCAGGACAACAAAGCTTTGATCTTTGTGTGAAGGAAGAAAGTAATAGAGTGAAAGTCTCTCCAGAGGGTAATTATTCTTTGGCCGCTCAGGCAAGAAGTTCCCTGTCACTGTTAAGGTTAATATTAAGGTAGCTCCACTATACTTTCCCATATTAAAAAAAAAAAAATCCTCCTCAGAATGTTATACTATTAATTGCCAATTTGCATATGTGTGCAGCTGCTGTTTTGGCTCCGATCTTCCATCCGATAAGCTTGCTGGAGGTATCACAGAGCACTTGGCAGCTTTCCTATTTGAAAAGAAAGCCTTCCTAACTACAGAACAGCTGATAGTCTATCAGTGATAGACCCTGATGGCGTGAATTACAATTACACTACTTTTCACACTAAATCTGGGTGATAGCTACTTGGAAAGAAGTTTCATCATTTTTTACCACAAACTGGAAAAAGAATTACATGGTCATGCTGTGCTTTTAAAGGCAGTTTGGTTCACTTTTGTCTATTTAACACCTAATTCCGAGGAGTCCATAGGCATCTGGAGATCTGAACGTCGCGTAATGAATTCACTGTTTAGATGGGAGATTTTTTAAATCTACCTCAAATTACATTTATTAACAAGGCGAGCAGGAAGTGTTAGAGTTGTTAGACGCTTCATTTATTAAATAATTTGTGGGTATTTTCAGTTGTCATATCCAGAGTCATGGGGGTTTACTTATTTTTTAATTAGCAATTCCAAAACAATGCTACTGCAATTTAACAATTCATCACGTAATCTGGGGCTGTTCAGTTCAACCACTAATGCTAGATAATTCAGATTGTTATTTTGATCTGTTTATAACTCATTTTGTTGTGATAAGAGAACTGCTGCCTTGAAATTAAATGGCACAATTTCTTATGGACCTTGTTGCGATCTCGAAGTTAACTATATCGTCTTTGTCTACCCATTTCTTAACATTATACCTGGTATAGGAAAGCAACGGTAATTTAAAATTTTCACTTATTTGTTCTCTCACTTCATGATTGGTCCCTATTTCGCCTTAATGTGTTTTCATATACCACTGCGGAGGAGGAGGTGGGGAGGAATGCAAGTGTCAAAGTAAATTTAATTGTAAGAGTAAGTCACCCACATTGCTGCCGAGGTCACGGTGTCTAAACTTTTTCCTTTATACGCCAGCAAGTTAATTTAGCGAGGTTTAGCTGCGTTCATAGTTAAATGTAGCTGTTTAAGTATCTTATAAAGGCGTGGTGGAAAGCCTGACTCCTGACGTAGCTAACCTAACAGAAAATAGACTTTGTTTTCCTTTTTTAGTTGCTTGCTTTATTAGATTTCTCACTCTCGCAGATTATCCAAAAACTACCCATTGATTGATCGCCCGTAGAGCTGCATTTGGTGTAAAGAAAAACTTCACAGCTTTATTGGCTCCCAGGAGACAAAACAAACATAACAAGATATTCGTATTAATACAAACAATGCAACAAATGAGAAAATCATCACATTTAAATAAGACGGTAAAGTCAGTCCAGTGTACATCCCAGCCTCTGATCTACTAGACATGGCAGCTCAGCTAATCACCAGCGCTCTCCGGCTCGGGTCCCTATGGGAGGTGCGTTGTTGCTCACAGCATCTCCTCGTCGCGAACACAATTAGCATAAGAAAATGCCACCGAATAAAACTTTAAGAGCCCAGTTTAACGGTATTTTACCGCAGCTTTGCGACTCCAACTATGAAGGTTGAGTCTGGTCTGCTTCTTCAAAGAGTTTTTGAATATTATTTTTTTCTTTCGGTGCATACTCGTACCTGGAAGCTGTTGCTCATTTTTTAGGGCACCATGCATCTAATCGTAACAAGGCGTTTATTGTGGGAAGAGAAAGTGAGAAGATTCCAACTTTCTGCCATTTCTTCTGAAGACATAGAAGGGGATGTGTCCCTTTACCCTTGGTTTAAAAAAAGTCCAAGGAACAGTTTTATTTTTAAAGAAAGAAACTTCCCCTCCCAACACAAACACACCCACACACGCCACGAACTTTGTTATTTAAAAGAGAGCTAATACCCTCTTAGCTTCGTCTCGGAAACATCACAAAAGGAAGGGAACCGGTTTTGAGGGCAGCAAGCCAGTAAGTCCAGTCTCTGTGTTATTTCCTACGCACTCTTTATCAAAAGACGCAACCAGCCTGATATATAGTAACATTTTCTTCACCGGCATTTTCTTATAATAGCTATTTTCTTCACCCTTTAATGGAAAAGTCACTTAGGCCCAGTGGGAAATATGGACCTTCTGAAATGCTGTGGGAGTCTTATCATCCTTATCATCTTGTTACCCTCACGCAAAGGGCTAGGTAATTGCTGTTCTGCCATTCTGGTAATCTCTTCTCTTTAATAGACTGACTAAAATCAAAGTGAAGCTGGATTTGTTGGCCATACGATTCCCTTGAAGCCCAAAGAGGTTTGACAGTTCTGAGAATCGCATCACGTTTCAGGTCTTGAATCCATTTTCCACCGGATGGTGGGGTCGAAAAAGGCTGAAGGGGCTGCCTTTTCTTTCTGTATTTGTAGCGTCTTCAGGCCGCACGGGCATTTCTTGGCATTCCTGGTATTCTACGTGAAATAAAAAGCAAGGCTACTTTATAAATGCTTACTGCACTTCCGCCCATTACATTTTAATGGGCTTGTGAGCTTGAACGCATGACTACAGCCTCTCCGCTGATAACATCTGCTCTGGTCTTTTTTCGCCCTTGAGCGTCGATCCCCGCACACGCCCGCCTCGACAGAGCTTTGGGTAAAACATTGGGCGCACAAGGTTGGCAATATCGGCTCCTGCCGACGGGTATCGCTTACCTTGCCTCTTTCCTGCGCAGCTCGATAAGACTTGTATGAGGGAGCAACACGCACCTGTTTAAGTCATTAAAAAACGCATGCAAAACTAAATTGACTTTAAAGGAATTTGTAAAGCATAGAGGATTTTGTTCTCTTAGAAGACGTATTCACAGATTACTACACGACACTTCAAATAGTTGCAATTGCGGCATATAATGCCAAGTTATCACTACACAAAGTAAATTTTAAAATGACGACTCTTAAAACCTTGCTAAGGTGTAGGAAGCTATTTCATGACCAACTGATACAGTATTTCGAATTACTTTCGTATTCTACATATTCTTCTCAGATTTATTTTGCCCGAAATACGTGTGTGCGTGTGTATACACAAAATTATATGAAGTAAAACCTCGGAGAAATGCAGGGAATAGTACGCTGAAAGAGATTTGAGAAGTGATACAAAGGAATGAAAGGAAGCTTTAGTGGTAGAAGGAAACCTTCTGTTCCTGTTCCCCGGGCAGAAGGAGGACTAAACCTGGTGGCTTTATCCTGGAAGACTTTTATCATTCTTTGAATACTTAGGGATACTAAACTCCCTGAATAAAGAAATCAGATTAATCCATTCTAATTAGGGATATTCCTGTTGCTACCGTCTTGTATCACTTCAGGCAACTGGGAATCTATAAGTAACAAGCTTATTTGATCTGTATCAACTGCAGTTAAATGGACACATGGATGAGAACTCTATTAAAAAATCAGTGTATGCGATTTTGGCTGCTGAGTCTCCGTGGGCTTTCACATCTCGGATGGCATGGAGCCCGAGGTTTCTCTCCCGTGCTCCTATTGAGCTTGGACGTGACTTTTTTACGCCCCCACCCTTATGTCCAGAGTTATGTACATGTTTCCACATATTAAAAATGTAGTCTACACTGCTCGAATTGGCAGCACTATCAGAGCCTCTCCAGACGTCTCCGTCACCAGGTCTATGCGCGCTTTGAACAGTTTCACTCAAGCCAGCTAGTTCCCTTGGTCTGGTTCTGCACTGGAGGAGAACTCGCCTAAGACTACAATGGTATTTTTCTCCTGCTCACTTCACATTGTGTGCCTCCTCCTACAACTGCTGTATTCCCTTTAACCCGACAGAAACCTCCAATGCCCGACTGTTGATAAATTGGTGGGTCGGATGGCCTTTCACCTGGTTGTCACCCCTGGAAAAAGTGCTAATGGACATTTGTAGATGGGATTCTCTCCCGACCGGAGGCTCAGTTTCTGCTGCGCAGGCACTGTCTTGTCACACAAAGGGTCGACTCCGCACCCCGTCTCTACGTATATTCTTTTGCACGCACACTGACCCCAGGAATAGTTTCTGGGGTTTGTCAGGGCACCTGTTGTAAGCAGATGTTCTGACAGTCTCACAGTCCGCCATCTCAACGACTTGTCTCATTCCATTATCCCGTGTGCGTGAGTAACCCGCGTACAGGAGCCTTGTGATGGCGAGAAGGGCAGTTAATCTATAAAAACAATAAATAGAACATTTTTTTTGTCACTCCTTTGCTGGCGGTCAATTATAAAGAAGAAACTTTGAATGGCGGCATATCGGTAACGTCGGGAGGGGTGGCAGTGCAGCTGCACGGGCTGCCTTGGTTCATCCATCATTACCTAGCAAATGAGCCGACTGCCTTGTGGGCAGGTACTGAAGCCCTGGCAGGCGAGCAAGAGAAGAGATTATTTTTGCATATTTCCTGTGAATCTCCAGGGAATTCAGTGGCGTTCCTGATCTCAAATGCTTGTAATTAAGAGGATGGCATCTTTGGGCTGGAGAATTCCGGAGAAAATCATTTTCACAGCACCTAGAGGGCTTGATGTCGCGCTTGATGACAGATGGGAAACCTTTATGAAGGCTCCGTAACCTTTTGCCCTGAGAGACTATACTTTTTGACGCTGCAGGACTGGGAGGATATAGATGTTTTTACTCGGGTGATAGTGTGGCGAGTTTTTAAAACAACGAGTCATTTATTAAAGTATTTTAATGGACTATGCAAACAGCGAAAACCTGACAAAGCTCGTGTCACTGCTGAGAGCGAAAACATAACTATTAACCGTAGAATGTTTTGCTTATGGAGACTTTTATCTTGCACAGAGATAAGATTTTGGAAAAGACTAGCAGATAAGCTTTCATGTTTCATCTTTTCAGATCATGACCTCAGGAATGCCATGCCACTTCCATTAATCCTTTTCTCGAATTAAGATGCCTGTGAATATGAATAAAGTAATATTTTAAAAACGATAAAAAGGAAAAGAGAAAGAGAAAACAAGACTCATTCACATTCCGAGTCTGCTTTCTGTCTCACACGTATTACATTTCACAAAACAGATAGAAACAATAGAGCTTATTAAGAAAAACTTGTTTTGAATGGCAAATTAAGCATAATGGAAATACACACGTTTTTACAAGTAGTTATTTTTTTCACCATTTGAATATTTTAAATCTTTTAAAAGTATGTACTTGTCTCTGAAAAATGTTTTTCTTTTAGCTCATTTTCACCATATCACCCTGCTATATATATCTATCTAAAATTTTTAATTCGGTCAGCTCAGAGACCTTAATAAGCACAGCACCTTTTCTGCGGCCAGACATTAACCAATAGGGGTGCCCTACCTCAGCTATTTATGAGCAATACCAGTGTGGGTTTCCAGGCTGAAGAGACTGATGCACGGATCGGTCCACATTATGGCTTCTTAGGCAGGAAAATCCCTGTTTATTATATTCGAGAAGATATCTCAGCATTCGTCTTCGACGGAAATACCTTTTCGGTGCAGATAAATCATCAAAATAAGTATAATAATTTGATGCTAGTTGGAAAATTATGTGAAATCAAGAAACGATCCGAGAGTCTTTTAATGTGGAGTAAGCTTGACCTAATGAAAAGTCAGTTTCTGCTTTCATCCTTATGTATAATTTTAAAAAAACATTAAAGATAATAGCAAAGAAAGGCAGGTTTTTATCTCCATCCCCCATACCTCTAAATTCAGGAGGCAGAAAAAAAAAATCTCCTTTAAAAAGGGCACAGAGGTTAGCTTGAATTTTGCTTTATATTATAAATCCATTAAATCGGTATTCCCGGTTTGCACAAACCTGATGTAGTGTTATACGATCTCTTAAAACACTCCAATGCTGAGCACTAAGGTGGACCGCATTTTTCTGCTTCTTAGGTATTGCAGCGATCTGGGAATTTATTTTTACAGCCTGAGATGTCAGTATGCCACAGAAGCATGAAAATCTCACCATCTGTATGCTCGTGGACAATCTCATCAAGTACACTCAACGACAGACTTAGAATAACAAAATTTAAACGCTATTACTACCGCCTATCTGTACATGCACTCAAATCTATTTTAAATAGCATTCAACCTTAGCTATCATGCCGCTTACCTCAGGCCTAAAACACTAAAATCCATTTCAGTGTTTGCTTACCCTCATGAATCCTGTCGTGTAACAGGCACATGCTATTTGAAATAGCACTCGTTAAATTAAATGGGAGGTTACACAGAGATGCATAGCATTTAATTTTGCCGAGTGCTGATCCATAACCCAGTGAAGGTTCAGGAGTCGAGCAATGGCTTCACCTGGCAGTTTACCTAACGTGCCGGGCAGTGTCCTTCTGGATATGTGTTACTTGTCAGTGCCAGGAAACAAGGATATGTTTTAGCTGGAACTCTGTTATAGCAGACACTACATAGTTTAGATTAACTCCTTTCAGTAGTACAGCATCAATGTGTTATTCCCTTAACATAAAACATACAGATTATGTAAATCTGTAATAAATACTATTTTGAAGTGTATAGTAATCAGAAATCTTTCAGGGCAGGATGGAATGGAAACTGAGAAATATTGGAGAGTAAACATTCCAACGCTCATTCCTCTGCTTCTCCTGGCAGAGAGGAGCACTTGCTGTAGCTGGGCTGCTATTGCTCCGGCGCTGGGGTCTGCCCTGGGAATCCCAGAGTGTGGACTTTGAGGGAAAGCTAGGGCCAAAGTGATCCCACACAAAGCGTTTCTCTTCTCTGTGCAGACCCTGTTTGTAGATGGGAACGGCTGTTGCTGGTCTGAAGGAAGGCCAGCCCTTTCTTACTCCCTCACAGGGTGCAAACCGGGTACGTGCGGTCATTCAGGGTTGCAAGGGCAAGCAATCCGAGAGGCAAAAGGCAGCGGTGGAAGAGAGGCCGTTACAACTTGCTTACAACGTGTTCAGCATTCCAGACTCTAGTCACCGCGCAGAACTAAGAGGGCAACGGAGCCCCTGGAGCCCATCAGGAATTGGCAGAGCTCTTCCCGGAGCTTCCCTAGGAAGCACCACTGCGCTGCCGGCTATCGTCTGTCCTGCTGCGGGGAAGAGGGAGCCAGGATGTCAGCGTAAGGAACCCACAGGACTTGTACGAAGTCTCTCTCTCGCCTCTGCCCCTTGTGGGGACACATACTGACGGGCTCCTGGAAGCCTCGGCACCAAGGGCGAGGTCTGCAATCTACCACTGATACCCACCAGCCTGCCAGATCCCCCCCGGGTGCTGCCGCCCCGCCGCCCGGTCCCATCGGGACCCTTCTCTGGGTTACCACCTCTGCCGGGTGCGGCACTGCCTGCTGCGGAGGGGCCCGATTGTGTTGGGCTTGCCATGCGGCCAGCGAGAAGGAGGGATCGCGGCAGGCAGGCAGGCGGAGGGAGGGCTAGGAAGGAAGGAAGGAAGGAAGGAAGGAGGCCGGGCTGATTAGCATGCAGCAGCGCTCGCAAGCCCGGCTCCATTGTTTTAACACCTCCCCTCTCCTCCGCGCCAATCTGTCACCGTTCAGCAGGCGAACGCTGCTGCCTCGAATGCTGCTCTTCTCAAATGAGACGGATAATTAGCTGCCCCGCACGAATGGCGCACTCTTCTCACCCCTGATTGCTATCACCTTCTTGCTCCTGGCAGTTTTGACACCTCGTAATCAGCCTGCTGCTTTTTCTCTTTTCTTTCCCCATTTCTGATTTTTTTCTCCCCCTTCCTTCAGTGTTTTTTTTTTTTTTTTTAATGCAATCCCAGTTGCCATTTGGATTGAGACTCCTCTGTTGAGTTAACCTTGTATGATTGCGGGGGAAAGGGGAATGTACGGTAGGGAGGAAAAGAAATCGCCTCCTCTGAGTCTCATCTGCTGAGTGAACCACGGGTGGGGGTAGGAGCATCTCGGCTTGATCCTCCAGTGCTTTTGTTCGTAAGGGGGAACAGTGTCTCCTGAGCATCCTCTGAATTAACGTTATCTCGGATGGGGAAGGATCGTGTGTGGAGCGACTCCTCCGCTCAGTTAATGGAGAAAAGACTGCATGTCCGTTATCTGTTTAGTTAAATTCAGCAATATGAGGAGGGGATTTTAAAAGTAAGTTCACACGGCCAGGAAGCTTTCGCTCTTCCTCCCGGGTAGGGAGGGAAGAAAGACAACTTCTCCTGAGCCTGTGTTTCATGGGAGTCGGAAGAGAGCTCTGATTGGAGTGCGAGATGGCAGAGGGAACTTCTTCCCTCCTGATTCCGGAGAAATAAGAGATCCCAGTTAATGCTCTGGTGATTTCTGTGAGATCTTAAAAAACAGAGGACTCGTGGAATCTGTCATAGGAGCGTTTTCCTCTCCTCTAACAAGCACTGACAGTCTAATTACTGGAGCTACGAGCAGCTGTCGAGTTAGCCGGAGAGACAGAGGAGCTACGTGTGTTCTACCCGGCCGCCGGCACCGAGCCCTCGCACCAGGCTGAGGCAGCCGGGACGCCACAGCGTGCCCCTCAGACCCCCCCGGGTAGGAAAGGGGAGAGGTTCGATTCCTTGCTTTCGAGTCAGAACTAGAGTTCCCGCGAACACCGCGGTAAGGGCGGCGGGACAAGTGAGCCCTTGCGGGAACCTCGAGAGCTTCAGACCCGGGGCTGCCCCGGGAGGACTCTGCTGGCCCTGGCAGAGGAGGAATTCGGTAGAACACCTTGGCACAAGTCTGCTGATCCTTATTCCCTCTCAAGCTCCACTTCTTTCCCCCAGATTGTTTTTTTTTTTTTTTTTTTTAAATGAAATCCCACTTCCCATTTGGGTTCAACCTCCTCTGCTGAGTTGAGCTTGTGTGGAAGGGGGAGCGGAGGGGAGGAATACTAAGCCTCCTCTGGTGAGTGCAATCAAGCAGATGTCCCTGCTGGCAGCAGCAGTCTCCGCCAGGAAAGCTGTACAAGTGGGGCCCACTCAGGGACCGAACTCACCTCCCACTAAAAGTCGCTCACAACTGCTTAGCGTGAGATTTATTTATTTATTTATTTATTTATTCCTATTTATTTATTTATAAACCAGACTGGTGCCCCTCGCAGTGGCCTCTGATCGGTGACTCTATCTGGACGCCCTCAGGCAGCAATAGTTTTAAGCACATCGAATCTAACAGCTCCCAAAGACGCCGCAGTAGGCAGGAGCTCTCATAGCGGGAGACGGATGGGTTCTGCTCCTCTAAGGAGGCTTTGGACAACCGTGTCCCCTTGCCCTGCCCTGCCCTGCCCTGGCTGCAGGCGGAGCGGGAGCGGGCCAGGCTGCCTCCAGAACCCAGGCCGGCTCGGGGGCTTGGTGCAGGGCTCCCTGTCCCCCTTCCCCTTCCCCTCCGTTTCCTGCCAGCAGAAGAGCTCATGTGGAAAACGCGTCCGTGCATGGCAGGGACACACATGAAAAGATTACTTAATTTTCTTTAAAGGTGATTCGCAGTTTAATCACCTCTTAATAACGTGAGCTCCTGAGCTCGAATTTAACAGTTGAGAAGACAAATCGGTTTTGTGTCGGGCTGACTGGAGATGTGCGAATCCCTCTCTCTCCTCCCAATCCTGGAACTTCTGTCTCTCCCAGGAACCACCCCCAGCCGTGCTCTCCGGGGAGGTCCTTCGCACGGCGAACCCAGGGATGCACCCACCCTCCGCAGCGCTGGGCACTGCCGGGCCTTAGAGATGATCATAGCAACAAACTCTTTCTCCAGGTCAAGCAGCAGACACGCACTGTACACTGCTGTTTATTACAGTACACTCTGTTGACAGCCAGTCACAAACATGAGATGTTTAGAGAAAATAATTGCAGGAAAATCCATTTCTAAAAATTATGCAGGTGTGAATTCTTCCAGAAATTGGTCACCTGCAAACAAATCTTTGAAAAGAGAAACTGTTGTCCTTTGCTGCTATGAAAATATTAATGCTAATTATCAAATATCATGACTAAACCTATATTCAGTTCAAATGCAAAAAGCTCCAAGTCACCCTTTATCATTAATTTAAATTACTCAGTAAACTCCCCCTCCCCCGCTTTTTAATTTGATTCCAGAAAATCCAGAAAATGTGCAAACCTTATCAGAATGCAATGTTTCAACTAAACACAAATTTAAATTGCATTGAGAAAGCCACTAAGCATATTCAGGTTAAAGATTAAGTCACTGAGATCTCGGTGATTAGGCTTTCCCCTTTCATTTTAAGCTGTAACAGACTTGAGCAATCCTTCATAGCAGACCAGAAGGAAAGGGAAATAATCTTTGTTATTATTAGTTTTAGGGAAAGCTTAAAGTTTTCTCACTCTGTCCTTCATACTAATATAACCTTTTCCATGAAAGTATTTTTAACTAATTATTAATGCTAGAAAGGTACATGAAAAAAATCCTTATTTTTTATAACGTGTAACAGAAATCCACAAAACTGCTGCTGTTAGATTTTGGCAAAAGTAATTTATGGGCTGTGTTTGATTACTCTCTCTAGTAAACAATTCATCTGGGAAAGTCAACCATTTATTTATGTTACTAGTGAACAAGCCTATCCTCATTTTGGCACACCTGGCATTCAGTTACTGTGATGATTTTACAAGAAGGTTTACTATTGTAAGTGAAATTTGGACACTTTGTAACAGAAATTAAAAATGAGAGCCTACTTCTTTTCCTGTTTAGTTCAAGGGAAACATAATCACATCACTGGATACTGAGGATACTGGATATTAGCATTACACCAGTTTCCCCAGCCAGGTTAAGGCATTATTCCTGCAAGTTTACATTCATAAATAAAATAATGTCTGTGGGCCTATTTGGGCAATGATTAATTGAAGAAAAAAAAAAAAAGAAAAAAGGTGTTTAACATCACTCTCAAAGGTAATATTGAAGCATAACAAGCAGTAATGTGAATTACAGTACCGAGTGACTTAGTTTCATTTTACCTTGTCAAAGGACAATTAAAAATGTGCTTATATGGCAATTTCAGTAATGAGTTCTTGTTACAAGAAGTCTTAATTCTTAAATTCTTAACATATCTATTGAATAAAAAAAAATATCAAATGTATGCAAAAACAATGATCCATTGAATTCTCATACATTAAGATTGTACTTTAAAGTGGGAATTCAGATGCCGAAGAAAATCTTCCTTAGATGTTAGAGATGGTGGGAAAACTTCTCGACAGAATTCACATATTCCGCCCTGATTCAGTTCAGAGTCTGTGTAAGCTTGTGCCAGCAAATCATTGTCTCGAGGCTGCCAAATGAGCTAAAAGAAACAGAAAATGATTATTGCTGTGGTTTACGTTATGCTGTGGTTTATATTTATATTAAAAAAAAAATACCTGCCTCTTTAAACTGGGTATTCTCTACAGCTGCCTGGCCAGAGACATTAACTATAGAGTTCTCATTTAATGAAAGCAAGATAGGACTTCGATTTTTTAAAGCTCTATAAACATACTATCTTTGCAAACACTTAAAATGCCTTGGTATCTATTAATGATAAATACTGCTATAAGCAAAAGTCTGTAATATCAGTCTCATACATGTTAAAGCTTTTCTTCAACTTTGCATTTCAGTATTTTATTGTGGGAGCCATAGTACATAACAGTCATTTAACAGAAATGAGAAAACACATTTTTACCTTAGATTAAAATGTTTCTTGTAGACAGTTAATGTGAATCTTATTTTATTTCTATTCTTACTGATGCATAACTAGTTTTCATTTTACTTACAAAATGACCAGAGCAACATGATATGTCTTAAGCTGCTTACTTGCTCTGACTGCCTTTTAGTGTAAATGTGTCTCAAATAATCTGTTTTGGAATTCCTGATGATGCTGCCATGACAGCATCAAACTCAAGGGGACCATCTGAATACCTATCCATGCATTCAGGCAATTCTGCAAACCATGCTAAATTTGGTTCAGCAGCTGTACTGCTTGTGGTCCCGAAGCTCGCTAGTTTAAAGCCAGCAAGTTTGTTTATCTGACATGGGAGTTCAAGGCACTTCAGCCTGAGAGATACTTTAAGTCAGAGTGTACCTTAATTATTTAGCGTCATACCAACCAGGAATCAAAAAGTCTTTTATCAGTTTTCAAAGTAAAGTTAAAAATTAAGTTTCATTACTTTAAGTATTAGTAACATGAGATAAAATACATAGTTACATTATACAGCCAGGATGATTAGGTTTTGAGTAAAATGAAAACTAAAGGCATACTGCCGTGACTGTAGCCAGAAAGGTGGCAAGCCGGTAGGAGCTCTACGTGGGGATGCAACCAAGAAGAGGAGAGCACCCTACAGGTTTTTTTTTGGCTCCATTTTTTTCTCTCTTGCTTCACTCACACATGGAAAGGCAAGCGAGAATACTTTAGAAAGTAGTTTCTTCAGAAATTTTAAATTTCTTGCTATTGATACTTACTCAAGAGTTTTAATTTTCAGCTCTAATTCAAATTTCATCATGTCAAATAGTTAGAACCTATTGTTTATTCCATGGTAACTCACTGTACAACTATGTGGCTTTCATAGCAGTTCAACCTCATTTTTAAACCATCTAAACTTCTTGTAGTCAATTTCCTGTCTCTTCCCTATTTAAACAGTGTTTAGCTTATCAGATAGCAATACCAGATTTACTGTCTTTCATTATGTCCAGCAATCCATATAATTAAATTGACTAATTAGTAATTAAGTGCAATCACACCACTTTTTTTCAGCTCAAAGAGTCTACTTATTGTATGTTGCTGGTGTAAATTGCATATTAAATCTACTAGACACTGACACACTTAAACATCCCTACCGAAATGTGCTTAGAATTACTTGTTTCTAGTATCTTACAATGTAAAGCACCACTTTAAAATAGATAAAATAGTATTGTAAAACCCCCATAAAAGGCAACCCACTGAGGCAGGCACTTAACTTCCATTTCTTTCGAGTGCCTAGCATTTGCTTAATATGTTTTTCAGAAGAGGGATATATTTAAGCAGATGTTCCATTTCAAAAACATTAATATTCAGGTTAAGATCAATAGACTATTGATTTGCTTTTAAAATCATGAACATTCTTAGAAATATTTTTTGTGGAAACAACCCCCTCAAACTGTGAATACCAATAAACACATGCATCTATATACAAGTCTCAGTTAAATGTAGTCTGTAAAATCCTAGGTCCACTAATATCCGTGTTTATTTTAATCTGCTGCTCTTTTCAGTCACATGTTTTTTTAAAAAGTTACATCCTAAGAAAACAGTACTGAGTTTTCACATTTAGTATCCACATAGAAGGAAAGAGCTAAATTTATTACAGCAACTGAGAGCAGTTCCAAGAACTTACTGTTGCCAAATCTATTGCATTTATGGGGTTTTCCATTTTATAAGTTAACATATGTAGTAAATACTTGAAAGTTTTATCTACACTAGGAAAAAAATAATGAGGTATATAATTCCTCCCTATTGGACCTTCACCAGTGGCAGGGATGATGGAAACTGTAAGCAGTGTAACCACCCCTTAGAATAGTGGTAAAAGTACTAAGAACAAGTTTATGCATAAATTTTGATAAGGTTAATACAGTTGAAAGGGCATGTATGCAAGTAACATTTAAAAAACATTGGTATTTTAATCTACATATATATAATTTGTGAATCAAATCTTTAGCACAATTATCAGATAGGAAAAAAATAAAGCTGAGTAATTCACTGGGAAAAATACTTAAAAACCTCTTTTGAAGGCAGCTGAATAAAGGTGATGGATGTTTAAACATACTGATATACACAGATGTATATTTAATGGATCCTGAAGTAATACTGGCTTGTTTCAAACAAGCTTCTGGATCAGATATAACATTTTAATCAGTCCTGTATGTTCTAAAGTGCTATTATAGATATGACTTACAAATACTGAAACAGTTCACTATTGCCTTTCTTTTCTCCAAGTGTTAGCATTATTGTATTTTCTCCACAAAGTAGAACATTTACATTTTAAACTATGACTCCAAATGAATCTCCTTATTTTGCAGAAATATCAATGATCAATCTAAAGGCTTATTGCTATTCAACCACATTTCTTTTCTACTTTTTTAAGCTGCATACTCTCCTATCAATTTATAATCACATACCAGCTGTTTCACTTGCTGTAATATACAATGCAGGGTGCCATCTATTGAAAAATGAATACACAGACGAACTAGTAAAAGAACAAGCTGGAGAGGGAATATGGAAAAAGAGGACAGTAACAAGTAATAGACTGAATGCTTCACAGCTCCGCAGGAATTCTACCAGTGATAAAATAAATGGTTTAATTTGTTTAACTCAGTCACAACTTTAGCTGAAGATGAAGGAAAAATAGAGCACAATAGCGGTGATTAGTAAGTTGGTATAGAATTGAGGTATCTTACATTACAAATAGATATTTAAAATACATTTTGAAAAATCAGACTTATAGTTTAAAATACAATGATGAAGAACAGCAAACTTTCTACTATTCAAAGTTTTCATCCAAAACTCATTTGCAGTAGAAAATTAAACTAGACTGGATATGTTTTAGAAGTAAACATCAATGCTATCATGCCCTACTAATGCTTTCCAAATACTAGTTTGCATGTCATGCAGTGGTGAAATGGAGAGGTAAAGCTGTTTTGCTGCATATACCTTGTTATTAGCAAAGAATACAAACCCACATCAATATAAATAATAACAATATGACAAACAAACCCTCACAGAAATCCTAAATATCACTATTTGCTTATTCTTGAAAAGCTGTCCCCTCACAAGGTGTGAGAAAAACCACAGTAGTGTAAAAAATCAGTCCATAATTTTGCCAGCAATTTCAGTTAAGACAGGATGTTACACCAAAGAAGCAACGTATTCAGAGACGTGATTGTCAGAACCTGATGTTTTTCTGCATTATAGCAACTGGGCCTTGCTTTCAGAAGCTCCCATGGACTTCAGGTGGCTATAACTGAAATTCAAGCACAAAGTACCTACATAAACCTAAAATAAAATATTTTAGTGAACTTCCCTTCTTTTGAAAAAATAAATATGCTTTCCTCCTTGACTACTTAAACTCTGAAAAAAAATTAAGTCTTTTTAGAGGGGAGGAATAAGGTACTCTTTATACTTCAGATTGAGATAAAAAGTTGAACATTTTCCCACAGTGAAGTATTTATCTGTTCAGCTTTTTAATTAGTCCATTTGTCATATTCTCTGCTGTACATTAAAAACAATTAAAACAATTATGTGCCGTATTCAACTGAGATCAAGGGTAGAAAGAAAGCAATCTAGGGGGCAACGTACAATTAATGACAGCTTTGAAATAGATATAGAAGCAATTAATATCTAAATGAACTTAAATTTGTGCAAGCATATCCACTGCTTACATCTGCTTAAATTCCTCCCTTTCACTGGAAAACTGCCTTGTATATGAACTTCAGTATCAGGAAGAAGAACTGACAGGAGAGATTGTCTTAAAAACAGACAGGTGGGATACCTCATAGAGTATATTAATTCTGTCTCAAAGATCTTTGCATAGTGGTCGTTTGAATCATTATAATTTTTTTGAAATGTACAGTATTTATAGAAAGATACCTGATGAGGACCTCTGATGGTTGTCCCAGCAGCTTCTAAAGAAGAAAAAATTACTTCAGGTACACCCTGGTTTGTGTGCTTAGGTACAAATGTGAAACCAGTGTCCGTTGTTTTCAAACATGTTTTGTCACAGGTATTTTCTATGGGCATGTTTGCATGATTTGGGGGGTTTGTTTTGTCAACAGTAGTTAAGCTTTGTAAAGCTGAGGTCATGAGATCAACTCCATGAGCTTCAAATGAGTTAGGTTCCAATTTACTGAGGTTAACAGCACGGTTTCTGTGCTCCAGGTTAAAATGATGATCTTGAAGCATGTTTTCAGCTATACCGGTACAAGGAACTGTTGGTTTTTCCTGAGTGCTCTGCAAGAAAGCAGAGTCATTGTCTGTAGGTGGAAACTTGACATTAAATTTAGAAAGTGATTCTACAGAGTTGTTGTCCTCATCTTGGCCCACTCCTCTTGGTGTGATAGATGTGATGCATGATGCACCTCTATTTATATCCTTTATAACCCGAGGCTTAAAAAGCTCTTCTGCTTGTTCATCAGTTTTATCAGTACACTGTATCGGCATGGAAAACTGTATTTCTGTGAAAAAAAAGAATGAAGAAAACATTAAATAGTCCACTGAAGCATAACTGTTAAAGGTGAGGCATTGGGGTATTTTTCCCCGAGAGATTTTTGATCTTCCTTCTTGGCTTTTTAACCTTTATTCTTTCCTCTTTAAAATCAGTTTGAGGTGTAGTTCTCTTTCACAAATATTAGCTCTGACACAAAAAATTATCAGAACCAAAATAAAAACAAGTAATTTCGTCTAACAATTCTATTTCTCTTTGATTTATGGCTAGAAACATATCATTTTATTGAAAATTATGGTGTCCCATACTCTTAACACATAATTGCATATATTTATGGAAGTTTTTTGGCAGAAATAGAAGCTGGAACCAACACCATTTTCCACAGTGCCATGAACATGCTAGGCACTATGAGCACAATTTTAGAAAGTCTTCAGGTACCAAACTTCCATTGGTTTCCAAATTACGTAAATATTTAAATTGAGTAACTACTCATAAGTGGGACCTTATTTTCCCTTTGTTTTGAGAATTTTCCTTTAATTTTTAGCATTTTATTAACAAAAATAGTAATAATATACATGATTACTCCTAATAAGTTGAGAGAATAACATCAGTACACATTTACTGTACAGCAGCCTGCTGACTTCACTCAGATATTGTGGTAGTGTGGGCCACAGAAATCAAGCAGATTAAATCCATATCATGTAGAGCTTTTCACACAGTTGAGTTAGGCACTCATTTAAGGAAAACATCCATTCTGAAATAAGTCACCAAGCACTCATCCCTCAAAATTCCAACCCCCAAATAATAAAGTTTAGTAGTGTACAATCAGAATATAACAATCTGACATTGTGATTTGAAGACACAAGCTAGACATTAGCGCTTTGTGTAACAAAACTTTGGTAACAGTATAACCTAAATTAGAAGCAAGTCCTGAAAGTAGCATCTTCTGCTTCAACTGTTTAAGTCTGGCATGTGTGTTTTGAAATCACAGCTAGTAGGGAATACCCTTAGTAGCTTACATGATGTTAAATGTAAGCATTAGCAGAACCGGACACTCAGTTGCAACAAAAATCAAGCCTTTCTTTTGTTTTCAGGAACTGCTGGATTAAGCTCTTGTCCCATATAACAAAATGGTATTCAGAAGCCTGCACAGGGAAGTCTAAAAAAGAAGTCCTGTGACTCTCCTCAGTCCAGCAGTTTTCCTCTAACAGATATGGGGCTAGAGACATTCATAACAGACATCTTTTGAACTGACAGCTAAATTAAAAGCAAGCAAGTGCTGTCATTCACACAGTATGATGGGATATCACATGTAGTAAGTGCCTGCCTCTCACTCCAAGGGACAAAACAATTACAAGAGCCATTGATGTGATGACTGTCTTTTATAGCATGTGATTTGGAGCATTCGTCATAGAATGCCAAAACTGGCGGTGCTTTTTCTTGGTGAAATACTGAGCACCATGTGAACAGACTTGAAAAAGGCAGATGGTAAACAGTGGAAGTACTTCTATGTATGTGTAATTTACAGTATTTTCAAATATAAAGCAAAGCTTTCAAACAGCTGAATCACAATAAGAGCTTAAGTATGATATTACCAGTTTCAGGTTCTGGCTTTATCTTAAATTTACTCAGTTGGTCTGTTTGTTCTCTGGCTAGCATACAGATTCGATGACACTCTTCTTTCATGTCCTGGAAAATAGTCTCCAGATTCTCCCTGGAAGATCAAAATTGTAAATTAAAGAGTCAACCAATTCAGCTAGTTGTGACCTTTAATCTAGTCATACCCACAATAGTGTGAGCTACCTTTCTTGGATACTTTTACATGTATACATATTTTTGTTCTTCTCAGTAAAAACAAGCAGAAAAGGGAAAAGAAAATGTTGTCAAAGAGCTGTTTAGTCATAGCATACACACCTGCCTTCTAGCTTAGGGCCTGACTCTGCAAGGAACCCCCCAAAAAATCTGGCCTTTACATTTATTTCAGTTCCCTCAGATATTTTGTGCAAAAGCTTTCACAAGGGTACTGTTTCTATCTCATTGTATGGAAAGTAAGATGCTGCTGCTGTGAACATTAACTGTTCTCCACTGTTTTCTCTGCGCTTCCGATTTTGTAGGAGAAGGAACACACAAGCATTTGTTACTTCTCTTTCCTTCTCTACACACCTGACATCTTGGAGAGGGGCTCATGAATTCATTCCCTCTCTGTTTTAGACAGTATCATATGACTTTTTGTTTTATTTTGAAGGCCTTTTTATATTGTATCTTTTCCAGAGTATCATACATCTGATATTTAGTTATCTGCACTGAGAATGGTAAAAAAAGTTCTTCATGCTGGTATGAGTTTATTTGCCCAGAGGCACTACATCACTCAGTTATTGATGCATCCATAAAATTCCATTGTGAAATTTTAGTAAAATTAATGAGGAATTTATATTTCTAAGCACAATATTATGGATTTTATAAAACGAACTTTGAGGATGAAAAAATGAAGTTTGTGACAAACTGGATTTGTGTTCTCCTTTGCATCTTTGTATCAAAAGAGCTCAGAAGGGATTTTTCTTTAATCCAGTGAATTGTTTTCCTTTTTGTTACGTATTCATATAGCAATCAGGAGTGTCACGAGCTGTGTTCCTACTTCTGCTGTGCTTCTCTTTTTGGAAGATGTCTATTTGTATCTCACTTGAAAAAAAAAAATCTACAGGAGAAGTTAAAGTTGCTACTGTTAACTCTTACATTCTGACCATTTTTCAGGTGTTAACATTCTGACCATTTTTCAGGTGTTTTGATAAATATGAAATTAAAAAAAGACTCAAGTTTCTAATTGGAGCTTAAAATGCATATATCATAGATAAATCGATCTTTAGTGTGCTAGACATTTGTGATCTTACTAGTGTAAGATTACCAGTAATCTTACCAGTCACATACCTCTTTCCAAGAAAACAGTAAAGTAAGGGAGCTATTTGAGAGGAGGGAGACAGAAGACAGGTAAAGGTTTTTCATTTTTTAGATATAAATCAGTAAAGACAAAAAAGTCTTTATCACATCACATCCCAGTCTTATTTCCTCTCTTATCATAAAGCAGTAGTGAGTCAGACTAAAGATCCTCACAGTTCACCCAACCTACGTCTGAGAGTGGCCAAAAACAGATGTGTTGGCAAGCATATAAAATGACAGCAAGTTTTTGATACTTTTCCCTAATACTCTCTTAGAGAATCTTCTACTTGATCCCAGCAAATTATTAAAATGGGTATTACTGCCTATTCTGTGAAAAATGCAAACCTAAGACTCTGGTCAATATTTTTCCCAAAATACTGGCAGAAGAGGGAATACTTGCATAAGAAAAATACTGCTTCTGGTCCCTTGGTCATAGCAAGGGCTGGCTGGTTTCAGTGAACAGATAAACCTGGTTTCAAACTCTCTTATTTAGGATGAATCGGGCCAAGAATTACTTCTTCATGCTGACTATCAGACCTCCTCCTGGCAGCGCAGCAGGCTCCTCTGCTGTGCTGCCATCAATTAATCCATTATGCTTGTACATTCCTCTTCTGAAAAGAGTTAATGCATGGGAGTTAATGCTTATCCAAACCCCAGCATTGACATCCACTGCTGTTTTCTGCAGAATTTAACCTCCCGCTGAATGAAGTGGCTATTTTCCTTCCTCCCAACTGCTGCTTACATACTTGCAAAGCCCCAGCTATAATTCCATACAGTTGCCGGCTTTATTACCTTCCCACACCAGCTCTTTGACCTGTGATGCTCTCCCCATCCCCCATCCATTTTTTAAGGTACTGTTTAGAAAAAAGGGAAATAGCTGGTCTTATTTAATAGCAGAAAAGACAATTAAAAGCAAATTTTAAAAATGCTGCAAAAGTATTTACCTTTCAGGCATAGGTGAAATACCGGAGATCCCTAGAGATAATTCAGGCTTATCTGGAACAATTTTCTTACTTTTCACCTTGAAGTAAAAGATGAAAATATTGATCACAAGTTAGCATATTAATTTTGCTCTTCACCCTGATATGAATAAAAATGTCACAGGATCCTTCACCTAGTCCTTCTGAAAGCTCTCAAAACATTCACAAAATGACAAAACCAGTTTTTTACTGTTTGTGTGAAATTCCTATTTTTAGTTAACTTAGCAACTCAGTATGGCATTCCTCTGCTCCTACTCCCCTGAAAGGAAACTGGTTCTAAGAATATTGCTTGACTGTCATTCTGTTTCAGTCATGTATAAGGTAAAATTTTGCATTGTGTAGCTTGTTAGTGAGGTATCCAGCTATTTCAGCTCTTAAAAATTAATTTATTCACTGAAATTTTCAATGAACACATCACTAGCTAATGCGTCAAGAGTTTTTAGCAGGTTTTTAAATAAGTTATTAACCTTGACTACCACCTTGTGGTTAACTCTAGTATTACACAGTTTTAAGTCCAGGCATTAAGGAAAGTTTTTATAATAAGCAGTCATTAAGCTGCAGTTCCACTAGATCTACATTACCAGATGGCCTGGGTAGTTCATATGTGCTCCAAATCAGACACAGAACTTGATCATATGTCTGCCAAATAAGCTGATTTTGATGATACGTTATTTGTAATCACAGACCTGTAGCCTATGGGTTTGTCTTACCTTGCACTGAAGTACAACTGCAGCTCCCATAGACACATTTGAGCTGCTTTATACCTAGCAACGTGGCTTATAAATGCTTACCCCAGTGAGTTAAGTAATGTTTGGGAAGTCTAATAGCAACAAGTTATGTGTTGCTGTGCTCCTCCCCTTACCTATGTTCACTTTATATTAGCTATCTAAAATACGGTGATGTGGTTAGATTCACATCAATGACTACACTCTAGCTATCCCACAAGGACAGAAGAGCACTCTGGTTGCTATTCTGTAACAAAAATAGGGTGGCATAAAAAGTTGAAAAAACTCAGTCTTGGTGAAAACTTCCAACTGAAAATTACAAAACAGAAATGCTAACCTGGAGTTTTCACAAATACTAAAATTTTGATGACACAACATAAAATGATTAACACACAGATCAAACTATAGGTATTTAATATTTCGGTGTTTCCTATGTGCTTTATATACTTTAATGATTTCCTTGTAATTATATAATGCTGAAATTTAAGATCAATTTCTTAGAATAATTAGTATGTTTGAAAAGTAATAATTTACAAATGTTTTTTTTCATTTTATCTCAACAACTTAGTTTCTTATCTTACCTCCCTTTTATACATTGGCACCTGTATACCCTTTTGTGCTTCATTTAATTCTTTCAATTTGCTTTTCAGAGTCCTTATTTTATCTTCTTGGTTGGAAATAATAGATAAATACTTCCTTTCCTTTTGATTGCTTTTGTCTTCAAGTTGCTTCAACTTCATGCTCTCACTTTCTAACTGTTCCTAAAAAATAATTTTAGAAACATCAATACTACTAATAGAATTGAGGCTTGTGGAATATCACTATTCAGCAGCCAGGAATAAATCAAGCTTTTGCAACATAAGTAAGGGCCAGTCTCGTTTATTAAATTAAATTTAAACTGTTAGTAAAGACCTTCTACCACTACACATAGACATAACTTACCATAGATGATTACTCAAAACAACTGTATGTTCTCAATTTATGAAAGTCATATTAGTGTTTATAAAAAATAAAGATACTCTCTTGGTTCGCTCACTATATCATTGACATGAACATTTTACATACAATATATAAAAACTTTCATTAATTGCAATCAATCTTAAACAATTCTGAAGAAGGTGATATTTTGCAGCTACCTTAATTTTTGAGCAGACCCAAGAACAGAATCACGGAATATGTTGGAAGAGACCCATAAGCATCATGGAGCCAAACTCCCTGCTCCTAACAGGACTACCTGAAACTAAACCATATGACTAAAAGCATTGTCCAGATGCTCCCTGAACTCTGAGTGCCATGAATACTTCTGTGGGGAGCCTGTTTCAGTGACCAGCCACCCTCTCAGTGACAAACCTTTTCCTAATGTCCAATCTGAACTTTCCCTGATGCAACTTCATTCCATTTCCTTGTGTCCTATCACTGGTCCCCAGAGAGAGGAGACCAGCACCTGCCCCTCCACTTCCCCTGTGAGGAAACTGTAGACTGCCATGAGGTCACCCCTCAGCCTTCTCCAAACTGAACAAACCAAGTGACCTCAGATGCTCCTTGTAAATCTTGCCCTCAAAGCCTTTCACCATCATGGTCACCCTTCTCCTCTGGACACACTATAATAGTCTGATGTCCTTCTTATAGCGAGGTGGCCAAAACCACCACACTACCACCCCACATTACTTGATGTGGGGCTGCACCAGTGCAGCGTAGAGTGGGAAAATCACATCCCTTGACTGGCTAGCTATGCTGTGCTTGATGCGCCTTAGGACACACTTGGCACTTTTGACTGCCAGGGCACACTCTTGACTCATATCAACTTGCCATCAACCCAAACACCCAGACCTCTTTCTGCAGGCATGTTCTCCAGCTGCTCGTCCCCTAGTTTGTATGTATCACCAGGATTACATTGCAAATACTGAAATGCTATGAAGACTTGTGAAATAAAAAACAATGGCTGGCACCACTTTAACTATCTATCTGGTAATTCATGGAATTTTTATATATATGGGCTTTTTGAAGCAATGCAGAAGAATATAACAATGTGGGATTTTTGGTGGAATGAAGAAAAATATAAGAATTTTTTAAAATATGCACAAAGATAGTCCTTGTATAATTTTCAACAACCTGTGGTTAAAAACTGTGGCTATGAAAACATTAAATCTGTCAGTTTATGAAATCTATAGAAACACCGATCTTGAACTGAATCAAGTGTAAGAAAAGGTGGCCTGAAGCTCCATGTCTGTCTCTGCAAGAGAAGTAAGCTCAAACAGTTAACTCTGTAAGAAGTAATGTAAGTGAAATGCAGTGAGATAGTCCGCAGATAGGTAGGGCAAGGTGAAGAGAAAAGAAGGAAGTGCTCTTTCAAGAACATTTGTTTTATTTACAAATGGGACCTAACTAGGGTGAGGTTGTGCATTAGGAGATTAGGTAGGTAGGGCTACTCTACCAGACGATGACAGCCACATGTGGCTGGGTCCAGAGCCAGTCTACAGAGACAGCAGGTGGTTAAACATGTATGTATGTATGTATGTATATGCACCTGACACAACAGTTTAGCCTCAAGAAGCTATACTAGGTGGATAAAAATCCTGCAGAAAAATGGCTTTGAAGCCATTGGGTTTTTTTCTTTAGTTTCAATTGTGACTTTGAAGAGTAAACCTATGGCAAGAGTTTCAATGCAACCCTGGATTTAGGTGGTATCTCAGGGATTGAGATTAAACCTCTTCTTCTTAGTAGGTTGAAAACATTGTCTAAAAATGGAATGTTTCTATCCCAGCAAAAGTCCTCTCTCGCCATCATCTGCAGATCTGACTTTCTGTCTTTGAATTTACATAGTATTTCTGCTTTAAGTGTTGCTAACTTCCTTAATCCTAACCTTTCTTCCATGCTTTGCACTTCTGGCAGGTGGTGCATGGAATACATGTAGAGTCCTAGGACAGATCATGAAACACTTTCTATACTCTTCTAGTGTAGAACCTGTATATATCATGGCAGATAAGAATTCAGGGAAGCAGATGAAAAACAAAAGAACAAATAGCAAAGGACAAAAAAAAGGAGAAAGATTTTTTGGTATAATTCTCAAAAAAACCAAACAAGCAAGACTGAAGATTTTAGGCTAAAGAACCCATACATCCTCTTCTATAACTGATACTATAGCAGCTAGATTTCATTTTCTCAAATGGCACAACAAGAACACGAGAAAGAATTACAGTACTATGACGCACCGAAAATTCAAAGCAAGTTAAAGAAGTAACTGAAGAATGAGAAAAGACAATCATATCTAGTGATGTGGGAAAAAAACCCAATTTGTGTCACATGGAATGGGGACATGCATAGAAGTATTCTTAACAGATATGAAAATACTGTGAAGGAATTTATAGCAGGGCCAGATGCTGAACGTAATTTATAACTATATACCTTTTCCGTATTCTTTAAAGACTACAAAGTCACAGTAGCTATGGCATGGGGAACTGCCTTTTGCCAGGCAGGCAGTGACAATCTATGGTGTGCTTTCACAGACTTCAAGCTACCACAGAGCCATTATTTCATCACAGGGCTCCCAAACATTAGAATCATAGAGAAGTTTGGGTTGGAAGGGAGTTTTAAAAGTCATCTAGTCCAACTCGCCATGCAGCGAGCAGGGACATCTTTAACTAGGTCAGGCTGCTCAGAGCGCCGTCCAACCCGACCTTGCATGTTTCCAGGGATGGGGCACCTACCACGTCTCTGGGAAACCCGTGTCGGTGTTTCACCACCCTCATTGTAAACAATTTCTTTCTTATATCTAGTCTAACCATTCCATGGTCAAATTCCATTTCCTCTTTAAAAAAAAGCTAATGGGACACAGCTTCTCCTATATTTTCCTTTGAAAATTATTTGCTGGAAATCCAAACACCTAGAAAAAAGCTTATGTTGAACACAAGACTTGCCCTTGAAGAAAAACTCCATCTTAAGGACAGTAAAATAATTTTTCCACTGAGTCTGTGATACAGCATTGGTCTGCACACACATAATTGATCTGTTTGGGTCTATCACAACTCCAAATAACATGGGAGCTTTCAAAAGCTTTCAGATAACTGGGAGCAATGCATTAGTTCATTTCTCCTACATTCTCCTTCAGGAAACGAGAACAAGATTTAAGCAAGCAATAAGAAAAGCCCGTGAGAACCAACGTGAGAAGAGCCGTGCAACATGTTGCAGTGAAGATGTATCAGTACATATAGATAGAAGTCATTCTTGTGCACCATCAGGATATCACACCAGGAAACAGTAGAGAAACGATTACTTCTTTGGGGAACTTTCAAAAATACAACACTTCATAGCTTGATGATCTTAATTTCTAATATTGACTGAGTTTGGGTGTTTACAACAATGGGGTAACATTTATAAACTGGTTGAAGTTTATAAAGCTAATGCCATGACAAGTAAGTATGTCACATGGATCATACCTGCTCAGATAAGTACTTGGCCACACAATGGCTATTTTAAGCATGCTGGTATTGGCAACCAGCAAAGAGGTTACATCTCTATTATGAACAGATAAGTATCTTTTCTTTTGGAGAGGCTTTATACAATTAGAGAATAATTGAAGTTGGAAGGGACCTCAAGATTTCTCTAGCTCCTAATCAAAGCAGGGTCAGTTATGTCTGATTAGATTACTCAGTTGGTCTTGAATTCTCCAAGCATGGACATGGTACAGCCTTTCCAGGCAACTTTTTCCAATGCCTGGCTCTCCTCATGGTGAAAAGTTTTCCTTTATGTCCAGCCTGAACCTTTAATGTTTCAGCTGCCCTTTATCTCTCATTCTCTTGCCATGCACCACCGTTAAGAGCCTGGCTCTATCTGCCTGATCACCTCAATGTAGGTATGAGAAAGCTATTAGCTTCCACTGAAGCCTTCTCTTCTCCAGGATGGACAAGTCCAGTTTCTGCAGCTTTTTCTCATGGCGTAGGTACTCAAGTCCTCAACTATCTCAGTGGGGCTTCCGCTGGACTCACTCTAGTTTATCAATATCCTTCCTGTCCTGGACATCCCCAAACTGAGTACAGTATTCTAGACACAGACCAATGAATGCTGAATAGAGAGAGATCCTCACTTCCCTGGCTGTGCTCCTGTTAAAACAGCCTAGGAAGCTGTTGCCCTTCTTTTCTGCCAGGACGCACTGCTGGGTCTTGTTCAGCTTGCTGGGTAACAAGACCCCATCTCCTTTCCAGCAGAGCTGCTCCACACCCAGTCAGTCCCCAGACTGTACTGCTGCAAAGACAGGTCCCCAAAGTGTACTGTAATGGTGTGTTTCAGGGGCTTCCTAGAATAAACAGTCAGATGGTTTCAAGGAAAAATAGTATTCAGCTGATGAACTACTGTAAGTGGTCTCAGGGAATATTAACTATAAATTTTAACAGTTTTACCAAAACCTCTTTACTATTGGGTAGAGACAGCTTAAACAGATGAAGCAACAAGAAAAAAGGCTATTGATACCAGAATTTCTTATATTGGGTAGCAGGACCTAACTAATCCTACTGAATACATTATACTAGCAGCAAAGAACAGCTAAATGCATAAAATTGTCAGCTACCATAAAATCATGAAGTACAGCTTTCTTTGCAAAGACAGGAAACAAAGTGACACTACAGAAGCTGGTACTGACTGGAGCACACAACTCTTCAAGACCACTGCAGTAGCTGGTCTTGGTTACTTAAATATTTTAGCCCTATAATTTAAAGCACAAAATGACTACCATCTGCCATTCCTCTGCTTACGTCCTACACACAAAAAAAAGAAAAAAAAAAGAAAAAAAAGAACGAAACATTTATTGCAGGCTGAACAATTTTGTACACCACATACATCATTCAGTCCTGACACACAGCCTCCTCCCCTTTTCCACAGCATAAAAAATTCTGATCAACAAACTCCACAGAGTGTTTAATACTGAGGTTCTTGACCCAGAAAAACAACACCATGAACATGTTTTCTTGTCACAGGTATTGACTTCATGTTTTATGAAGTTTACAGGGATTCTGATGTCTGATTCTGTACTAAAAATAGCATGCAGAGAAGCTTTACTTGACATTGTGTAATGTCGGTTACTAAAGTTTGCTGGGCAGCTTTGGCCCTGAAACAGTAACTGGATCTTCCTAGCTAATGAGGTTTAGCTAGGCTGTACTCAAAAACAGGCAGCAGTTTAGGTCCACTTGGTCTCCTCGAGCAGAGGGACTGAAAAAAATCTGGTAATCTTGTATTTAGTTTGGTACTGACCACCAAGTCAATCTGGTCCACTCAGCTCTTTCAGTG
Organism: Gallinago jamesoni; assembly: GCA_025769975.1. Classification (NCBI taxonomy): domain Eukaryota; kingdom Metazoa; phylum Chordata; class Aves; order Charadriiformes; family Scolopacidae; genus Gallinago; species Gallinago jamesoni. The sequence continues at coordinate 18,638,825 of JAOQGH010000077.1, read as the reverse complement.
AAGATGAATGTGAACAAAAAACCTATACATTTATTACACACTGGCAACAGAATTTGACAACAGCAGGTAAAATACACAAGTATGGCCACTGACTAGAAAACACAGAAAAGCTAACCTCTCCCTCATTTTAAATCTCTGAAATTTAAGCTCTAACCATGCACCTATTACAGTCCATTCAGGATTTCTATTAACTTCAGTGGAGGACAGAACAGAGTCCACTGAGAAATCCCACTGGACTTAGCAAAAGACAGTTTCAATAGATATCAATAAATCCAGGCACCTCCAGCCACAGAAAAGTCTGAGTTTCAAGGAAGGACAGGAAGGAACAGCAACATTTTAACTTAAAGATTGTAACAATAATTTATCATCTGGAACTGTGCATTTTACAAGCCTGAAATTTTTGGTGGTGAAGTAGAATAAAGCAGTTAATGCAGTAGGGGACAATGGCTGTAGACGTAATTTATTTCACTTAGAGCAGAACTTGGATAGAATGTGATTATAAAACTACAGGCTTTCAAACAGAATATTGGAGCTTCCAAATTTCATTAGCTGAAAAAGCCAAAACTTTATTGAATTAGATAGAAGACAACTATACTGGGTCAGTGACAGGATGATGGATTTTTGGTCTAACAGATGTCAAAATTTGATGTCTAGGGAAGGGTACAAGAAAACAGGAGGCATTCAGGATACATCTTTTAATAAATTTCCAGACCTTCTTAGTAATAGTTTCTATGTATTTATTAACTCTCAACAGATTTCTCTTCCATGAAGTTGTCCAATTTTCCATTGGTTGACTTCCTGCCCTGTGAAGAATCATCTCCTTTTGCTTTCTTCTTTTTGAATATGGTACACCTTTATTTATTTATTTATTTATTCCTTCTTCACTTCTACTTCATTTATTCAGAAAGATAGGAAAGTGGGAACTCCTAGGTTAACTTGGTGTGGTCCTGGTGATTTGCTACTGTTCGTTTTCCCTAACTTGTTCCATACATTCATTCCATTCAGTCTATCTTTTTATTCATCAAAAATTCTTCATTTAAAAAATGCAAAAAGCAGCAGCTGCCGCAAAAGCATATCACACTACAATTAATTTTCCATCATCTTCACCAGGAAGTTGGGGCTATATGATTCTCCTTCTCCAAGTTTATTAAATAAAATGAGAACTTGCGTACAGAGACCGCTGTATATATCCACCCAGAGCCAGCCCATCAATGGCACGGCCAAGACACAGCCAGAGCTAACAGAAGCATGCATACCTCTGCTGTGCTGTCTGGACATCTTTGTATTGCTCTTGCCAGGTTAGTGGAAGCTTACTAGGTGCAACACCAAACATTAGTGTCCTCCTTATATTGGAAGGATAGTGCAAAGATACCCACGTATCTGCACTACCCTCTGCAGAAGCCAGTCTTGGGCCAGGCAAACATGTTTTCCTCGAGGTCCGTGCTCTCAACGCTTAGAGAGCTACTACATTCGTAATAACAGGAACACAGAACACTCTGAGTCAACCTGACTTTGCATAGGTTTAGATCAATAGGGATCTGAAAAGACCCTAATGGTATAGCACTATGCGTGGGTTTAAATGCAGACAGACTGTATAGTTGACTCTGCATGGAATTATATCTGAAATATTTCTGTTCATGGCACAGATGAAACAAAACCCATATGAACTACCTATTGCTGAGAAATAATTGCAATAACTGACTACACACACAAAAAAAGGTGCAGATAAAGCCAAATAACTTATATTCCATTAAGAAAATAGCCCCTGAAATAATGATTCCAGCTTCTCCTACATTGCCTGTAATCTTCTGTATAGATCACAGCAGAAAATGCAGCTTCCTTTCTCCTACTCATTATAAGACTGAGTTACTTAAAACTATTGTCCTTGAGCAAGTATTCAGAAACAAGGTATGAAATACTAGATGTGTTCAGGTCTCCATGTGCAACCGTAAGACATAATTTTTATCCAACTCAAGACAGAGAAATGCAAAAATATACAAAGATGTTCCATCAAAGAATTAACCCTTCATCTATGTTGTATTCCAAATAAATGCAAAGATTAGGAAAGAAATGACATCTTGTGTTTACAGATTCTAGTGTAGAAAAGTTATATGAAGACTTTTTTTAAATAAAAATGAAGTGTATATAAATCTTTGGTAACAGTATGCTTAATCTCAAATGAGATTCCTTCAAGATAATTAAGCAAGCAACAGTAATCCAATGAAATTATTTTTAAATTAACAGTTCTGATTAAAAATACATTTCTCAGAATTTACCATAATTAACTTGTTTATAGCTCAGGTTTAGGAAACAAATCCTGAAATTAAGTCTTTCTAAATGCAATGCCTGATTTCATATAAGGGTTGTCTTATGACCCTCACAGGCTCACTGCTATGGAGATTCATATTAAAAATTTATGTTACAAGACAGTTCTCAAAAAACACTGTATGATGACTTTGGATAAGAACAATGCAACTTTGTGTGTCTCTGTCACTGTCTTTGCTCAATAGGCAAAATCCATTCAAGGCATTCCCCACCTATTCTGCACTATTGCTTTATTCTTATTCCTGTGATTCTCAATAGGCTGTAGTGAAAATCTTGGTGTTACTTCAGTCAAGAGGGGCAGAAGAGACATTGTATTAAAACCGGCTATTTTAAAAAGCAAACAAGTCATCAGTGTCTCCAGACTATCACTTTTTGAGTGCAGGTTCTCCATTTCTTGCAAAAATGCACAGAGTGGTTGCAATATGAAAAGCTCTTATGAGAGAAAGAGAAAACCCCTTCTTGACCACTGGTTTTCACAGGTTAAGAAATAAATGAGCAAATAAGTTCCTACTTTGTGATTCTGGGGAGCTCAATGGCCAAAGAGCAATTGCACTGGGAAGGATCGATGCACAGTTCACCTAAGTACTTCGGTGGCACAACACGTCAGATGAGGATCTTGATTAGAAGTGGTGCAGTTCAAAGGCACCAATAAAAATGTCACTTAGCTCTTTAGGTTCTCAGTATAATCACAGCACAAATGTGTTCTTATGTTAAAGATACTGTAAATGACCATACCTTTAAGAATTTTTCTTTTTGCTTTGCTACGTTCAGTTTTTCAGAGAGCTGGCTGAAAGATAAGTTGGAGGTTTCAATGTCTTCATGCATCAGAATGTAGGGATGTGCATTACCTTAAAAAAAAAAAGGCAACTGATTGTCACTGTGTTTTTCCTCATCCAGCTTCTAAGTAGAAGCAAAATTAAAAGAAGCTAGGCTTATATTAACTTCTTAATTTTCTTTGAGCAAGCCTTCATATTAAACAAGCAAGAGAAGCCCAATTCTGCGCTTAGAGACAATGGAAGACTAAACCAGAAATAAGGAATGTACATGTACTCTTAAAAATAAAAGCCAACTACTTTGCTAGTATTTATGAAAACCAGGAGTGTTAGGCTAGTGTGAATAAATATTTAATGAGCATGGCAGATTAACACATGGTTACTTTGACTCTTTTCTCTTATTTGTGTAATACAGACAAACAGTGGAAAATTATCCATCAATGACTATTTGATTTGAAAGAGATTTACCTGCTTATAAAGCTTTGGTTATCCAGTAAGATAAGCATCACAAGACTCATAAAATACATATAAGCATGGCATTCACATCTAGAACAACCTGAGCTAAGCTTATTAACAGATAATTGTAAAGTTAATATGTAATGATTGTCGCTTTAATTCTAGTGAATGATTTGAACCCATATTTCCATAACTTTTATTGGCTTCAGTGTAAGCAGGTTCTACATCTAAAGAAAATCTCACCATTTCTTGAAGAGGATAAAGAGAGACCTCAGAAGTGTTGCATTTTATAAATAGATCTTGAAACTACACATTTGTGTTAACTCTCACGTTCACAGAAAAGTACGATACTGCCTTGAGAGATGTATATTGTAAAAACTGAAGCAACAGTCAGAACTATTCATCAATGCAACACAGCAAAAAAAAAAATAATGTGCAAATTGGAGTACATACCTCTATTAGCATTCAGAGCAGCTAACTGTGATTTCAGTTTTGCAATAATGCTGTTTTGAAGCTCTATCTTTTCCTGCTGTTCACGTATTTGCTGCATGTAGTTTTCTGTCTGTAAATACAATATAATTAGCATTGATCTTATTCTGTTTTGACTAGGGGTCTCCTATTTGGCATTTAAAAAGCAGCTCTGATTTTTAAAGATAATTGTAGTTGGGGACCTCTGTGTGAAAACCCAACTACAGTCACTTTTGGCAAGTCCATATTTTTGAGATCGCTCTGATTAGAAAAGGTATTATAGGAAATAAATTTTGATTTTCAGTAACTGTTTCAACTGTGACAGTTTTAAAGGATAGGATAACTTTTAAGTATAGGATTCTTCATTTATAGGCATAGAACACATCAGCTTTAAAAGTATAATTTTAGTATTCTTTAGAATGCTGGTCAGTTTATCTATAGAAAGAAGTAACTTTCTTCTGCCATATTTTTTAACAAATAAATAAAATAAATAATACAAATACAGGCTTTCAAAAAGATACATTTTAAATGGAAAACAACAACATTGCTTATTCCATACAACAGATATTCTGTAAATAACTTTAATTGCCTGTGAACAGAGTTTTTGAGCGTAGTAGACTGGAGGGGGGGGCAAAGCAAGGAAGCAGCCCCATTCTTCTAGCAATACTCCATCTCATCCTATAAATAGGCCATACAGAGCCTATTAAGACTGCTCACATTTCACCAAAGTGTATAAATATTGTTAGATAGCAGGTTAATTGAACAAATGATCAGGTGGCAGAAAGGTGCTAATATTCAAAATCTATTATTTCATTAGCACATGCCTAAATGTTGCAGTTAAGGTAGTGCTAAAAACAAGCAAGAAAACTTGGGAAGCTCCAGCAAAGAAACTTAGAGAAATGCACTGAATTTTTCTGAAATTAAGAATATGTTTATTACTGAACAAGTCATGACCTGGAACAAGACTAGGCATTGTTTTCATGTCTATTCATAGTTTATTCATACTGCTATCTAATTATCAAATCTCAGATTTAAATTCCACAACCCCCTATTGCCCAATGTCTTTTGTCTGTAAAGCAGGCAGGAAAAAAAATCAACAAGCAAAATTTGTTTTAAAAGGCCAGGTAGTAGTTGTACTATGAGAGTTTATTAAAAAAAAAAAAAAAAAAAAGAGTGATCAAAGAGCAGTACACTCCAGCAGCTATAAGAGACCTCATGAAGCAGAAAAATCACTGAGAACCAAATTGAAAATGTACAACAGCAATGTCTTGTCAACACTTCTGTACAGAGCACAGACATGACAGCTAAAACAGACAGAAGAGAAGATGCTTTTGACAGCCAGTGTGCACAAATTATTCCTTGAGTCAGATGGCAGCAACAAGTTACCAACTAGAAGATCTGCATGACAACCAACCATCCATCTGTATCAAACACCATCTGGCCGAGATGACTCTGGCTTCTGTGTGCTTGACATGGCTCCCAGCTCTAGAGACTGGCAAAACAAGTGGCCTATCGGTAACTTAAGTAGTAAACTGTTAACAACAGAATGATGGACAATCCAACAATGTGTGAAGGCCGCACAATGAACAGATGAAGTTACTAGAGTAAAGCACCGTACAAAGGTCATTCAAAAACCAGGAGTTTGGTTAAAAAACCTGAAAAACAACATAAACAAAAAAAACACAACCCACCCTCAACTAATTATAGCATCAACTCTTCTTGAAAAAAAACTTTTGTTCTCTTTTGAAGTCATGAAATTCAACTACTGAAAGTTTGGTTGGGACAAAGATTTGAACTGGCGGTAAACCTTTATGAAAGGCTTTAGTTCACTAATCACTTAATACTGATGATCTCACACACTTCTCTGGTTTTCTTTCATAGCTTTTAGAAAGGCTATCTGACCTTGTACCTGATGCCTTATTTCTTGGACAGAACTTTCTTCCATGTACTGTTAGATGACCCAGGAGTATTAACGTGACCAGTTTTCCTTCAAATAACTAACTTTTCATCATAAGAGACAGAATTTAAAAGATTCCCAAAGATTTAAAAATGTGTTGCCTTTTGTTAAGCTAGTTGCATTTCAGTACAAAATGCCTTGACAAATTGCTTGTGCTTGTTAAGTACAGACAAAGCTACAGGTTTGCCCACCAGCACTGCTGCAACAGACTAGGAATGGAGACAGAGTGCAGTGGGTGATGGCAGACACGACTGACTTGATACCCGTTCTGCAATGCCTTGGCTAGTTTATTTTCCCATGCAAAGGTATGGTGAGATTGTGCCCAGATATCAGGATATTCTCTACTAGACCCTTCCCTGCTCCCAATTCTACTACTGCTTCCATAACTTGACACTGAGTGTGGTTTATCTGCCCCTGAACTAAGTCCCAGCCTACCACCTCTATGGAAGCATCAGAATGTCCTGTAACATCAAAAGCATTCAAGCCTTCCTATAACAAGAGGTTTCAGTTGCTGGGCACGATATTCATGATAAAACTAGTATTACAAACCTCAAAAATGATATCTTTGCAATATACTGGCACACATGATGAGAAATCCTAGAGGAGTTTTGGCTGAAGTACTGTTTTCTGTAACAGACTAAGTAAAAATTCAAAGGTGCTCCTTACTCGTCAGACTGCCTCCAGAATCTTTCTGTTAATTCATAATTAAAGAATAGTTGTATAGATGATTATTTTTTAAAAAATCAACACGATCTTTAAGGTAAGTTTGCTGTAAATGTTTCAATACACAAACTCATCCTAATAGCTTGCACAGTACTTAATATATTAGTCTTTAAATTTTACATCAAGTAAACCAGTAATGCATGTGGCGTATTTTCCTGGTAACACAAAAATTATTGAAGCCCTTTATATTAATAATTTTTAAAGTATTTTTTAATAAAACACATTACATTTCAGAAGGTACTTTATTAATGCTAGTTAAATTGTATTTACAACTTTGCTTTTTACATTAGAAGATGTCATTAATCCTCCAATATAGACAACAATTTTTTCACCTTTAAAAATAAAAAAACTGCAGGTTGAAAAACTGAAAACCACCTGCTACATTCACAGCCTAATGAGTTGCTCTGTAGCATACTGGCCTGGTTTCATAACGGCATAGATGCGACTTTAATAGATGCACTAAAGTGCGCACAGCTAAAGTGAAACTGAAATCTACATGTACCACAGTCCTCCACGGAAGGATGGCTTTAAAGATATGATTCAGAACCCAACACATACCTTTTGCTGTAGCTCTTTCACAGCGTGGTCCCTATCCATGCATGCTTGTCGATAGGCTTCGTAAGCTTTGTTAAGCTGCTCTCCAATGTTTTTGTCCATAATTCCCAATGTTGTTTCATCACTGAAAAGATGGTCAAGTTAACAGACCTGAAACGTAATCAGAAGGAAAAAGAGCAAATGCTAAGAAACAGAAGTTTGCAACTGAAAACATACATAACATGACTTGTATTAACATCAAATTAAGTAACACGTGCAGTATGTTTGAGCATTAACTCATAATAGTTTAAACTATAGCTCTGCTCACCTTAACATTTCATTTTATGTCCAGGAACAGGTTTAAACAAAAGCCAAATAAAACCAGGCTAACTCTGAATTAAATTTTGGATGTACAGAATGTGTAAATGTATGTGTAGTTACAGTGTTTGAGGGCTGGGACTTAAAATGGGTGCAGATCACCAGTTACCCGATTTTATGATGTTTCCAGCAGTCTGTTTACTGAATTGTGAAATAACAGATAGCATTAAAAAATGAATCAAATCTCAGCTTTTGGCATTAATCGATAAAAAGATAAAAGCTCAATAACATTAGATCACATGGACCTATCCTGTTCTATGCCATATTTGAAAATGGCAACACAACACTACGAGGTGAATTAAAACATCTTTTTTTCTAAAAATCAGTAATACCACCCAGTAAGAATTAGCAAGACTCAGATCTCTTCACACAATATTGTATCAACTTTTTATATTTTGTGAACAATTTCAATAACAATTCCTGAAATTACAACTCATGAACTTTGACACATGAGACTACAGCACTATTAATCATCACAGACTTCAGTTTCAAGACAGTGAAATTTGCAAACACAGGTCCTTTGCTTCTATAGTAATATATGACATGAATTTTAAAATAAAAATTTATCATAATGGATAAGCCAAGCAAGAAGAGTATGAGGATAACTTGTTTTGGACCCTAGTCAAAATTCTAAGGATTGCAGCTTGAGCTTTTGTTCATTTTCTTGCTCTTGAATATCTTCCATATCATAGAGCCTGAATACAGAAACGCAATTCAACTTTCCTAGAAGGTGCAACAGACTGCTGTATGAATGTCACACCTTTTTGTTCTGCAATCTTTATTTTAAAGATGAGCGCATATTGCAAGAGCAATTGTATCTCAACTCCAGCATGGCTGTACTCTATTAGTAGCAAAGTGAATTCCTTATCAGTTTGGAATCATTTGGGGATCCTTTGATTTAACAAGTATTACTGAAATCCAAGTTTAGAGATTCTGTGTAAAACGCTACATTGTTTAATATGAAAGGTTTTTGTAATTTTTTTTCTTCTCTAAACACCAGTTCAGTAGTTTATAATCTCAGGACCATGTGTACTGCTTCAAAGCACTGTTAGTAACACAGGCTACTTCATCCACCCTTTTCCTCCCCCAAAAAGCATCCCTCTACTAACTGGAATATTCATTCTAATACCTGGGCTACATCTTTAAATAAATGGGTAGGCTTTTTTACAATTTCAAATGAAGGACTGTTTTAGGTAGTTCAATGAATAAATTCAGATATTACAGCTGACTGCAGGGGTGGGTACTAAACTGCAGAAGGGTATTGTTATGGCTGAAAATTATTCAAAGTGTGCTCTCACATTCTCTAAAAACTTGCACAGTTTGCACTGATGTTGATTGTGTATTTTACTGGAAGTCTCCAGAGACACTAGTAACAATTTACCTAGTAAATGGCTGTGTCTTGTACGTATAAAAGGTAACTTCAAAAAATGAGTGCAATGGAATTTAAAAGACTGTGTTCAGCTCCTAATAGAGGGAATGGAGTTCAGTTCCGTAGGACTCACAGTTCATAGAAAACGAAGGCATTAATTTCATTCATGCAAATTCAAATCTTAATTTGAAAAACAGTATTTAAAATTTATACTTAACTTCCAGCCTTTGTTTACCAGTTGATTGAACCTGAGAGTATTAACTGAGAGTTCTGCTCTTATCTGGGCTGTTGGTATCAAAAGTAATTGATGCCAGAGGCAGAATGGCAGAACTGCATCTGATTTTCTACTTGGTAGGGAAAACCAAGAAGAATGGTAGCTAATTTACTAGTAGCTCCCTAAAATCCAGACCCCATGCAATAAAAGAAGGCCAATAATAGTTATTACTAGTGACACTTTAAGATGGAACTGTAAGCAGAAGATTGGTCCTATATTTTCCCATACCCTAGACACTAATTTCTGCTTCCACCTCACCCTTTCCTCCAGCACAAGCAGCTTACTGTAAGGTATCAGCAAACCAATCCAGCTTAAATCCAAATCCTAAAGATACTTTTGCTGTGTTAGTTTTAATGCAAATCAGCTCCACAGACCACTTCAATCGGCATCATAACATAAGGAAGCCAGCACAGGAGTAGAAAACATTAGCAAGAAGCAGACAGAACTCCTGCGTTCAATGGCTTTGAAAATGTAACATGAAGTCAGGGTTATGCAATGGTGATGTAAGTCTGAACTGCCACAGACATGGATACTCCTGTCTTCGCCCATCTTTTTGCCACTTATTTGTATCATTATTAGCACTTCTATGCTACCCAGTTAAGTGTGCCAAAGTAGCTCCCTACTTCCTCAAAAAAAGCAACAACAAACCCCCTAAAAAAAAAAAAAACAACCCCAAAATTTAAACTGAAGCTCTCTGACTGCGAGCCTGCTGGAGCACTACTACCAACACAAGGAGGCAGTGGGAACATAGGACTAGCCGTGGGTAGGACTGCAGCAGTCTAGATTTAGATTGGATTAAACTACTCTGTAGTCACACCCTGAACTGCCTGCTGCTGGAATAAATAACTGCTTCTTATGTTATCTATCTCATATTCAGAATTCCTTGCAGTTAGAAAAACTGGCTCCTTCTCCTGCTTCTCTTTCATATGCATCAATATTTATCAGGGAATTTGCCAACTGTTCCTTGTCATTTACTTTGCTCCCTATATCCAGTTAGAAGGAAAAAACCCAACCCAACCCGCCAAAAAAAACCCAACAAAAACCCGCAAACCCCAAAACAACCCCCAAAACAAATATTCCAACTATTTTAATCAGGTTTAATTACGTTGTATCCATACAACAACTGGAATACATTCACCCCAAAGTTGTGAACCCTTATCTTTAGCAACAGACATTCTAGGTGTTCATTAAAACCTATTGAATTTCACAATTATTAACAGCGACACGTAGTCAAGCAGATGCAGCAATACAAAATGCTGCATTTATTCTAACAGGGACAGAATTAGAGAAAGATATTAGCTCCAGAGTTTGTCTGCTGAGGGGATCCTGCAAATGTGAGAACCTTTGAGTGCTGCGTTGCCAGAGCTATGCCAACAAGAACTAGAATTTAATTTTTGAGTAAAGATCTGAACACTGGAAAACAACTGGGTATAGCAAATGTTGTAAGACAAACTTTTAAGTAAACAAACCCAATGAAGCCTCCAGATGCTCTTAAAATACTCGCTTCAAATGAGAAACATTTTGCCAACGTAGGTGGGAAAAAACCAGCAGCAGTAATATGAGTTTTCTGAGTCAAATGCCAAAAAAGCCCAAACATAAAGATTAGCAACATACTGCTGCATACATCCTGAAATCCCAGCTCTACAGATCACTAGAGAGGCACGTTTTGAGTTTTCATAGTGCCTCAGAAAACACCTTAAATTCTGAAAAGATATGGTTTGAGCTAATCATGTGTATGTACACATTCATTCATAATGCACGTGCCTACCTCGCATAGGTTCACATGAGAACACAGATGCCATCCAGAAGCAAGTACTTCTCTACAAATTTCTGCTTTCAAAACAGCTTCTTCAATGGAAATATTTTCTAAGTTACACTGCCATCATCTTGGAAACTGGAAACCTGTTGAGGTAATCATGTGTGAGAGGCTGAGAGCTCACTGCACTTTCGTTTAGGTTGTGGTGGGTTATTGTTTTTTTTTTTTAATAATGGACAAAACTCCCTCTTTGCCCGACTGCGGGAAGAGCCGGGGTCCCCACAGGAGCCCCCGAGGCGCCAGCAGCGCTAAGCTCGGAGCGCAGAGAGCCCTTCCGCGCTCAGGGAAGGGGACGGGGACGACGGGGCCGCTGGGCTTTTACACCCCCCCCCCGCGCCGTTAGTGTCCCCGGAGACAGCACACCTCCTCCTGCTCCTCCGCTCGTCACCCGCGGGAGAGCCCGGCCCGCCTGGAGCCTTCCGCAGGCACCGACTGCGCGCCCCCCGCCCCGCTCCCGAAGCCGGGCAAACCGGCGGCGGGGGAACCGGCGTCCCTGTGAGCGGATGGCGGAAGTGCGGCGGGGCCGCGGGCAGGGGCGACCGGGGAGCCGACCGCCAGGCGCCGGGACCCCGCAACCCAGCCCCCGGGGCCGAGCCGCCCGCCGTTCCCCGCGGAAGGGAGCGGAGGGGTTTGAAAAGCCACTCAGACTTACGAGCGCCTGACGGAGCCCGCGGCCGCTCCCGGTGCAGGGCGCTCGCTGCTGCCCGAGCACCTTAACCCAGGAACCAGAACTGACTTCCTGTGGTGCCGCTCCCCGCCCCGTGACGGGCCGCCGGGCGCTGCCCGCTCTGCCGCCCGGGTCCGCTCGGGACGGGGCAGCGGCGGGCTGGCGGCCCGGGCACGGCGCCTTCCCCGCCGCCGAGGCAGCACCGAGCTCGCCTCTCCGGGAGCGTCTCTGGGCTCCTCTGCCGCTGTTTTGCAGCGCCGTTTCACCCCCTCTCAAGCAGGGTCTGTGCTGCTCCCACCTTCTACAGGTCCCTTCCTATTGCAGTCTTTACTTGATTTGTAAATAACAGTACTTACATTCGTAACATAACTATACTTTTCATGCCCAGAGCACTTTCTGGCTAAAGGGTGGCATTTCTCCTTCCCCCCCCTCCGCTTTTAATTTGTGCAGACGATAAATTTCACCGATAAGAATATAGTTTGCTGCTGCTACAAACCCTTCACTCTTTAGGTCACACGTACGAGCACAACCTTTTTTCTGAAGGTGTGTAGGAGGGAGGGAGTTGATGGGAGAAAATGAGGCGTTTTTCACACCCTAGCGCAGGGTATGGCCGCAGAGCACTGTTACAGGTTTTGAATTGGCCTCCGCTGCCCCCGAGCTCCAGTGCCCATAGAGCCACGCAGCCAGGCTGCCGTGTTTCTTCTGCCGGGGAAGAACTGGTCCCTTTGCCCCCACACAGATGAGAACCTGCGTTTCAGCCATGGCAACCTTACCTACCCGGGGTGTGCCCCAGCTCTGAGCTCAAACACAAGCCCCAGGAAGGTGGTGGTCTCTTCACAGTAGCCAGGTGGTGTTCTGTGTACTCTTTTGAAGGTTACTTCTATTACAATTTACCCTTCCTGCTAAGTCTATAACAACGCTTTTGCTCTGTGTTGGCCTTATTAAGACTGAAAAGGCCTATGGGCAGATAGTTTAATGAGGCAATAAATATACTTCCTGGTTAGCCACTTTTGAGAAGTGAGGTTCTAATGAAGGTTGAGAGGCTTGCTCCATTGTCATGTTTCCAAGAAAGGGGGATTCAGTTCCCTCTTTCAGGGACAGGGTGTTTGAGACGTCCAAGTTAAGGTTAAGGTTTTATTCAGCCAGTTCTTTTTCTTTTTCTTTTTCTTTTCTTTTTCTTTTTATCTCTTTTTTTTTTTTTTTTAAAGGGGTGCAAAAAGACGCTATTGTTTCTTTTTTAATTTCTACATTTTTTATTTTTATTCAGTCCTGCCAAGTAGTTCTGTGCTTAAAATGGTAACGGATATCTCAGCAACTGAAATAAAACCTGCAGTTCTTAAAAATCAGATCAGTGTATGCAAATGTAATTTAACTGATGTTACATTTAGAAAGATAGATAGCTGAAAAGTACAAGTAGGTGTTATCTGATGATAGACATTTATCAACTAAGATGACGGGTACCTGAATTTGAATAAAGGCATAATGTATATACCATCTCAGAAACACTATGATTGCACCTTAGTTGTTACAGGAAACAAAAGTTTGTTTATTAAATTCTAGAAATATACTTAATGTAAATTTGCTGTGAAAGGCTCAAACCCGACAAAGCAAAAGTGACAACCATTTTCAAACAAGACTTTTCAAATGACATGCATCATTCACTTTGTACTTTATCAGCAATAATTCTTTCACAATTAGGCACAAGAGAAACTGTTCTTTCCTCTGTCTTCAATAGTGTTTTTTTCTTTACCACTTTCCTCCCAAAATACATTAAGATGTATGTTACAAGCTTTACAGTAACCCATCTTGATGTTCTTAGAGACTTCCAACCCTTCAAATAAATTGTTAAATAGAAGGAAAGAAAAATACCTGTGAAAATAATATAAACCCTGTATTGTGTAGCTAACTTGATCTCGAACTTTAATCTTTTAGAGAGTTTTCTGCTTTACAGTCAATTATTGTTTGTCCTTTTCTTCCTCATCTTGCTTTCTTTTCTCTGTTTTTTCTGCTTCCTCCTCTTCTGTCTCTGTATTTCCTTCCCTACAGCTATTCCAGTAGCTGTAATGTCTTAGTGTTATTTTGTCCCACATCAATATTTCACATTTTTACGTCATTGTTAAGGCAGAATTGCTTTCCTATATGTAGTCTTCACAAGATAACTGGGAAGAACAAGTGTGTATTAGTGTGGTTAAGAATGATTTAAGATTTTAGGAGTCTACTAATTTTAAAAAACATTGCAAACCACTTATCTAGAGTTTGGAAATGGTGGTGAAGAGGTTCATGTCTGTATTATTTTATTTCACTTTGTCTTCAGACTAAGAGTCATATTTTAACTAATCATACTTAGAAACATTTTTTTGATACTTTTTCAAAGTGAAAATTTGAAAGTTTGGTCCGAGTGGGTTAAGCAGCCTATTTAACTACCTCCTGTCAGCTGTATGCAGTTTACTGTTTGACATTACTTCTGAAATGGTATTGTAACGGGAATTTTACTTAGTTTTTACTGATGTGTTAACAGCGTGTTCTCTGGCTAAACTGCGCTGAGATCTCAAAAGGAACTGACTGCTCTTAAGGTAGTCTTGTGGTGTGGCAGATGCCAAAAGGCTGTATTTCAGCAAAAGATAAAATCTATTTCTTTTATACGATTTTAAGCTTATAAACACAAATTGGCTTCTACCAGCTCACAGAAACAGGTTAAAATGTTTCTTCCAACTTCGTAATGCAGCCATTCGTTCAGACACTAGGTGGCTCACGTCAGATGTTTAAACCTTTTGCAGAACTTTTTAAACAGTGGTCCCAAAGGAATGTGTGGCGTGGTGCTGGGTTTCTGGGCTGCCCTATGGCATTTCTCCGTTCTTTCAGTAGCTTCTTCTTCTTGCTGTTGTTTTAACAAAATAAAAAGTGCATTTTGCTCTTGGAATGCTTTTCCTGGTCAGAAAAGGAGAATTGTGGATTAATTTAGACTGAATATTGGCATTCCGTAGCGAGAAGGAAGACGAGGCTGTCTTTTAATTTTTTTTTCCAACAGCATGAGCCTGTGGAAACCTTAGTATATGGAATGCCAATCAGGTATGTTTGTATTTTACCCATAGGTTGTTACAGACAAAAACTGGGTTCCAGAAGCTAATTAAAGAATATTTAATCGAAAGTGCAGACATACAGACCTGGAGCAGTATAAGCAACATAAAAGTAGTGTTAGTAAAATTATGAAGTTTGTACCTCATCTTGTACTTTTTGTATATATCTGAATGCTGAAGTTCATAAGTGAATTTATTCATTGTCTTTTACAAAGCGTAGAAACCAAAGGTTTGGTTTTGCTTTTCTCATCTCTTTAGTAACAGCGTAGGCAATTTTTATGTTGCCTGGGAGGAGTGTCAACAGGATTATGAAGTGCAGTTCTGTACTTCAGTTATTGTTTATGACTAATATTAGCTGGGAACTTCCACTGAGAAATACCCAACTGAAGAACTTCCTTAAATGCAGCTGCAAGCAAAGAGGCATTTTCTGAAGCTGAGACTTCAGCAGAAACAGCTGCAAACTGGCTTTGGACCCACTGCAACATTCCTTATTTTTCCGTGAGTGATGTCAATGATTTCTGGAGGCTTGGTACCCTGAGGAAAGGTTGCCCTGCATGAAAAGGGAGCAGCTCATGAACAGGCAACACTACATGCTTGGGACTATTGTACTGAATATAATACATAATTTCTAACATGTTGAGAAGAAAAATCCAGTGATGATAATGACACCAATAGAAAGTAGCAACAGCTTTATAAACTAATGCTATTCATCTATATAGAATGTAACCTGTGTTACATATAGAGAGAGTGCAACAAGATGGACGGTGAAATACTCAGAGAAGGGTAGCCAATTCACTGATTCTTAGTTAAGCTCCACAGGAACTTAATTATGCAGACCTTTGAGCTTTGTTTAAGTTTTACCCTTATTGTGTCTTCCCCTCTCCCCACTCTATACTGAAACTGAGTTTCTGTAGAACAACATAGGGAAAACACTTACCTTGGAAAATTCATTTCCTCTACCATCAGTGCCTTTTTGCCACAGAGACAAATATTCAGGAGACTTGACATATAAGCATTAATTCCTTAGACCTGTCACTGTGGAGAAGTGAAATATTTTGATATCAGCTACATTGCATAGGCCTTCTCCCTCTGTTCCTTGTTAAAATTCAGTAATTCTTGGTTGCTGATTTAGATGGAGCTATATTATATTCAGTATCTAATTTAAGGATTGATGTAAGGAGCCTTTGCACTGTTTGTTGAATGTTGATTGATCCCAAGCCTTTATTCAGGTCGTCAGTGTGGAGAAAGAGTGGAAGAAGTCAAAGAAATGTATTTAAAATAACACATTTCATTTCTGGGATCTTATGACCCCTTTTCTTCCTCGGCAAAAAGGGGAGCAATGTAGTGTAGCAAGATAACAGATTCCATGGTATTATTTTTGGTTTTGTAGTCTCATAAAATTCCAGAGTTTGGGAAAAAGGAGGAAGATGTTGATGCAAAGTCATTAAGTTAATGGACCTGTGTTAGTATATCTATGGAATTTCTTGTCAAAACTGTTCAGGATGTGAAAATTTTGGATGTGTTCAAGGGGAGATTGGACAAGTAAATACTTGAGAGATTCACTGAGGGAAACTAAAGAGACAGGCAGCATCAATCCCAGGAACTTCTCTGACCTGAAAATAGCTGGCAGCTGGGACAAGACACTGAGGAAGTATTACATATGCTTGCCCTGTTCTTATTCTTCCCAGGGCATTGATTTCTAGCCACTGCTGAAGAGAAGATGGGTCTGAACCAATGTGGCATATGTTCTTATGTTAATGACTTCATACTGATAGAAATGTGTAGGAATTTCTCTACATCAAATAGTCTCCTGTAAAAGATAGGGTTCTGTAGAAGGACAGGGAATATTATTATTGCAGAAGCTCCAAAAGATCTTGGAACATCCATTCAGAATTATTTCTTATTATTTTAGAATATCCATTTGAAAGAAAAAAACCTTTGAGTGGGTTTATTAAAGATAATCAGTGAATTTTATCTGGTTTCTGAGAAGATGCTGTGTATAGTTTGTGTTTACAGTTATATTGTGATGACCAACAAATCACCTGCACAGTATCATGGCTTTCATTGTTAGTAACTGTTCTAACTGCACACAAAGCTTAACAGAAGGTATGTCTATGGAAATGCACAGCAAGGCAACCTTCTTGATCAGTGGATTGGAAACAGATCTTGAGAAAAAGGCCTCACGAGCGATTAGAGATTCTTTCCATTCTTTAGCTGATGACAGCATCTAACCATTTAATGCAGTTTATTTAGTGCAGGAGTTTTGAACAGCGTCTCTGTATACATGTGCTAATGTTTTCTTAGTTAAAAACTGTACATTGGAATAAAATTTCCAGGCTTCCTCCTAAAGGAAAATTTATAGGGAAAGCTAGTAAAATGCTTTGATACTGTTTCATTTTTTAAGGAAAACACAAATCCCCTTTAATCATTTTTACAAGATGTTAGAGCAACTGAAAATGTATCTATAACTTCCCTGACACACGGAGTCGGGATTCTGCCTTTCAACATTATTTGATTGTATGTTACAGTGGTATTTGAAATGAAATAGTTCTGTTTCTCTGCACAGTGAAAAAATATTTTGGAATGATTCATCTCTGCAGTCTTTTTCTTGTTGATATAGTTGTTCCAGCTCCTCATGTTAATTTTAAAATTGTTTTATAAATGAAAACATGGCTTTGTGACTTCAGCAGAGTGCTTTTCTTGATTCTTGCTCACAGTCGTCCTATGAGAGTTTGGTGGGTCTAAGGGTGACTAATTAGAGTGTGTAAGACAAGATGCTCACATGAGTGTTTTTTTAAATCTTACGATGTAAGATTACAATGTAATAAATCTTACAATTGCAGTGAAGTTCTATAACCAAGTAAACCAAAAAGATCTGAGCAGTCATTGAGTGGTCAGGCTGCTCAAGTTTTTACTAAAATATAATGATGTTTACATGCAGCAAAGACAAATCAGCAGCTGCGCCTGCTGAATTTTATGGTAAATCTTCCCCAATGTTAAGCAAAGAAAGCTTGAAGCTATGTGCTGTGTAGTGTTGACACTGTGCTTGGTTGAATACAGCCTATTGTCTGTGAAGTTAAGAGGATGAAATGATATACAAAAAAGCTGACCAGCTTCTTGCAAATGATATTTGTTCTTACCATACTGTAAATAAGAATATGTGTACAAAAAGATAGTAATAAAAAAAAAAAAGAGGATAGTTCACTGGGTGTTCTCAGTTCTAATGCAAAATATACATCACTGGTAATAACTGACTTTCTGAAAGAGTTGTCACTCTGTAAGATTTATTCCTGGTGAAGTAGGGAGGGAAACACATGATCAATGGGTTTGGGCCTTTTTGCATAATTAGTGGCAAAACGCGCGCACACACTCACACACTCACAGACACGCTCACTTACTTCGTCTGGCACAGCTTCAGTCTTCTTATTCACCAGCTGCTAAGTCATTTTCATACCCGTAGCTGCTTCCTCTGAGTGAAAACACACCTGCTCTTCTAGCATTGTATCCATTTATTGTTGGCTTCCTGGAAGAAAAAGATGTAAGAGAATTTTGGCTTGTATCAGAGATCTGAATAAGCATGGGATAACTCAAAACTGCCACAGTCTTAGAAAGGTATTCTCTATTAAATTGTCTGTATTAATTACCAATTCCCTTCAGTAGATATACATGAATGGCCTAGAATTAAATGTTCGAAGTGTCATTTTGCTCACGTTATTTTCTGTCTTTATTTGGAAACACAGTTATTTGACTAGATGTTGACCATTCCTATAGTGTTGCCACATACCTGCCAGCGCTTTTAAATTGCACTGCAATCAGTTAATTGTGTATTAAATCAAATGGCAGAATTCTACACAAAACTGAAAAATCATTCCCTGCCACAGTATATAGCAACTGCATTTTAGATTGCAAAAGGGAAATCAGGCAAAAAGAACATTAAAGAAAGGCACTTCTTAATATGGGGAGTAAACCCAGGAAAGATAAAGTCATAGATAATGGGTTAGTTGGGAATAAGGAAATGAAGTACCAGAGGCCCTCCTTTCCTGGTTGCTTGGCTTTACCTTTCCATCCATATTCTGAAGAACAGCCAAATTGTTAGCTGTCTCTAAAGCCCTCTTTTAGCAGATTTGATCTATGCTATGGACTGGACCTTTTAGAAGCGATCTTAATTTTTTTCTCCCAAATTCTTCAAAGGCAATGGGCTGATAAAGTATTGTTCCATGAATCCAACCCCTGATACATTTGTATCTTCCAACCTGTCTACTCCTACCTTGTTGACAGATAGTATCGTAGCTAAAGACAAGAATCACAAGAGGAATTTAGGGTTATGCTACCAGCGGCTTTATGGAGGCTGCTACAGCCTCCGCTGTATAACTTCTTTCCTACACAGAGTATGAGGCTTGCTGAAAGGCTGTGCTTTAAGTAGAGCTGCTGTCTCTGGGTAATACTCTGTAGTCCTGAATCCCTTCTACTCGTGTCTCTGGGAGATGAAAATTCTATTTTGCATGGACTGATTAGGGCAGATCATAGAGATTATAATTCTTGTCTCATGACTACAACAATCTTTGGGTTCCAGCCTCAATTCTAACAATGTTTGCATGTTTTATGGCACAGTAGGCAGTAGGTCATTCCCACTTAGCCGCTTTTGACAATCAGCTTCACTGACTGATTTTCTATTTTACTGATGCCTAGAACCAGCCCTCTGAAGATACCATCCTTGCCAAAGGCAGCATCAGCTTTACCTAAACCATTTCTAACATATGTTTGCCTGTTTTGAAGATCTATATTGGTGATAAAGATTTCACAGCCTCCCAAGGGACCTTCTGTTCTTTCTTACAGATTTTTTTTCTAAATCTCTAATTATTCTTCAGTTGAACCACACTTTCCACAAGGTACAATGAACAAACTGGACAGTATGCTTCAGCTGAGACTTTCCACCATAGTTTTCAACAAATACATGCTGACTGTTTTATATCCTTAAAACAACAAAAACTTCAGCTTTTAAACAAACTTTTTCAAAAATTTTCTCCAGTATTTTTCTCAGAATGAAAGTAAAGCAGAATAGCATGTAATTCCCTGGTTTCTTCTGTTCTGTCCTCTTAGAGAGAATCATGACTTTCGTCCTTTTTCGTTCTTTTAGAAGCTTATCTGTTCTTCACAAGTTCTCAAAGATAATTGCTAATGCCTCCGGAATGTCTTTATTCTCTGAGAGGAATTTCTTCAAACCCAGCTGGTTTGAAAATATTTTATCTAAGTTATCACTCTAGCCTATATTCTTTCCCCTTGTCACTGATACTAATTATTTTGGTCAGCCAATTGAGGTTGACCCTTCTAGTGAAGAAAAGTAAAAAGGATATCAGCCTTTTCAATACCATCTCTAATCGCCCACTGAGTAGCAGATCTCCCTTTCCTTTGTCTTTATCTTACTACAGATGTATTACCAGAATACATCTTTTTTTCTGCCTCGCTAGTGATCCTATTTTGTGCCTTGACTTTTCTGATTTTGCCATCTTTTTTACATTGTTGCATTATTCTTTTACACTCCTCGGTAATTTAACTTAGAGCACAGAAAGTAGAAACTTTATTGAGCTTAAGGCAGTTAAAAAAAATTTCTCACTGTTATTTAGCATGTTGGGATTCTCTAAATCACATTTCTCATTTTGCCACTCGCATTGATTGTTTTGTGTTATCTTCTGTTTTTGTAAAAGAGCTGGAAATTCTCTTAAACCCCTTGATTGTTTTTTTCAAGGATCATAATGATGTTTGTGTGCTGGATTTAGGCACACAAAATGTCTGTATAGGTCTAGTCCTGACTGATTTGCCAGAAGTCACACTATGTGTTTATGTTAGAGATGGGTCCGAAGCACAGAAATGGCTTGCTCACATTACCAATTTTTGATCTGATTAAAGCAGGATTATTTGGTTACTATCTGATTTGAGTGTAGGCTTATTTAATGCTAGCAAATTGCCTTACTTACCAGTGTTTCTTTGCGTGCCCTTCATTGTCCTTGTTTATTTCTACATTGTCTTGGGGGAAAAAAAAAGAATGAAAGAAAGAAAAAAAGTTTCAGTATGTATTTTTCCCATCTGGTTAGTCCGGCACTCTTCTTAATTAGTAAAATGCCATCCTGTCAGATTCTCTCCTGCCAGGAAGTCATTCAGCTACCAAATCACTTCTTCACCTCCATCATATATTTTAACATTTGAAAACAGCAAAGCTGTAAGACATCATATTCTTCCTTACAACAGAAAAAGCAAAATCTACTACAGCAATGCTAATTAAGTGTAGTTTAGGATTCATTTGAATTTAAACCAGGCCTCATGGGATTTCAGAGCGTGTACACAGAGTGTCATAAAATATGTAACAGCACTTCTTCTCAATTAACATTCATTTATTTGGGAACAATAAAAAGCAGCACAAATAGGCGCAACCTGTTCCTTACTCTTTACCCAGTAGTTTCTGCTCTGCCCAAGCTGCTTTCCCTACTCATTATTCCAAAGGCCAGCTCCTTCTTGTATCTGTGGAATATGAGACATAATCAAGTATCGGGGTATTCCCTTTCTCGAGTAAAAAATTTTTTTCATTATAAAACCACTTAAGGACAATATGTTGACTATAAAATTCATAAGCCATATATTTGAATACATGAATTGTGCTGCAAAACCATAATTACTGTGTTTCTTTTCCATTGTGCCAAATGGAATTCCAGCCATTTTAAGATTACTGTATGGTTTAATTAATTTATTTTTAAAATGTTTGTAATAGCAGTGCAAATAGTTAAATTAGTCAATACCATCATACTGATTGTAAATAACAAGGTTAATAACTGCTAAATGGTGTTTGTCTCCCTACATAACCATTACATGTGATGGAGCCCTGCTTTCCTGGGGAAGGCTGAACCCCTGCCTGACAATGGGAAGCAGTGAATGAATTCCTTGTTTTGCTTTGCTCATGTGTGCTGCTTTTGATTTACTTATTTAACTGTCTTTATCTCAACCCACAAGCTTTCTCACTTTTGCTCTTCCTATTCTTTCCCCCATCCCACTGTGGGGGAGTGAGTGAGTGGCTGCGTGGTGCTTAGTTGCTGGCTGGGGTTAAACCATGACAATTCCAAAAATAGATTTCTCTTAAATTCTGTAAGGATTTTTGCTTTTACATGGAAAGAATTTGAAAATAAATATTATCTATGATTACACCAGTTGGGTATTTCTCCCGAAACATTTCTGCTGTATTCTGACTCCTCTGTGGTGTGGGCTTTTCTATGTTTTCTGGCCACCTGGCAGGTGTGTTGAGGTGAGCTTTAAATAAAATGAAGCAGAAGTAGGAAGGGTGAAGTAAACTACTGTGAGAATCTGCTGCACGTAGAAGTTGCTTCCCTAGGAATCCACTTCTTGTGGCTGTTGGAGTTTTGGAATCTATAAGGGCATTCTTATGCAGGAACTTCTACATGTGTGGAAGTAAGCAAGGAAGGACTAGGTGATTGTGGCTTAGTACTGGGTACCGTCAGTTCCATAGATGTGACTGTTCTAAGGTGTAAGAAAGTTGTTTAAGCTCATTGTATGGACATATCATGTTTTAGGTTTTATTACTAGTAGGCCAGCGGAGGATGAAAGCAATTATGTTTTTTCTTCCATAGTGTAGCTTGTGAAAAGTGTTTTGTGCTAACTGAATGATACAAATTCTCTTTGAGTAAAGGCCATGTCCATAATGTGCAGCCAGGCTAAAATGCTATGCAAATCATAGAATCATAGAATCATTCAGGTTGGAAAAGACCCTTCGGTTCACCAAGCCCCTACACCATATCCCCCAACACCACATGTAAATGACTCTTAAACACATTCAGGGATGGTGACTCAATCATGACCTTGGGCAGCTTATTCCAGTGTCTGACCACTTTTTCTGTGAAGGGTTTTTCCTGATGTCCAATGTAAACCTACCCTGTTGCAGCTTAGGGTCATTCCCTTTTGTTCTATTGCTAATTACCCGTGAGAAGAGACCAGCACCAACCTCTCTACAATGTCCTTTCAAGTAGTTGTAGAGAGTGATGAGGTCTCCCCTCAGCTTCCTCTTCCTCAAACTAAACAGCCCCAGCTCCTTCAATCACTCTTCATAAGATTTATTCTCTAATAACATCTACAAAAATCTTTTGTAATGCAAAACGTAATGTTAGTTCACCGTAATTCTCAGTGAGGCTTCAACCCCAACTAAAGAAACTGAAGATGCCCAGGCATCACTTCGGTAACAGCAAATCTTTCTTCTCACTTCCAGCAACATAGCCATATAAGGTGTCGGCATTTCAGCCAGTAAGCAGAGACTCTGTGAATATTCCTCAGTTCCCTGAAGCTCTCCCTAGCATACTTACACTGTTCTCTCTGACTGGATACACTCCAAGAAATAAGTATAGCAAAGCCAGTATTTTAGAACGTGGAAACAACCTCCCCCCAACTGGTCTTTATTAATCACTGTCTCTTTGGACAGCATTTTGCTTCCCTAAGTGTTTGTCAGATTTGTGCCCCAGGCATGCATACTTGAGGAATACAGTTTTATTTGGGTATTGAATAACGTAATACATCTCATTAGTAATAAGCTGCTTTTTCTGACAGAACATAAGATTTATTAAACATGACTGTTGGTTTCATTTAATGTCTAAACAGGACCCTGCTGCAAATCCCAATCTACTTGAGCAGACATACAGAAAAATGCCATGGGTAATACTTCATTATATCATTAGGAATAATGATAATAAACGGCAATAATGAATCTCTTGGCCTCTTTTATATTAAAAGAAATGAGAGCATAATGCCTTGGACTACAGGAAAAAAAACAATAGTTGACAAGAGGTTAAGATAATTATATAGTATAATGAAGAAGGTTAATTATGGAGAGATATCAGACACCAATTATCTCATCTATAATAATACAGCTTTCACTCCTATTCCTACCTTTGGCAGCCAGCTAATAGGCAAAGCATCTTTGGAATGGTCCTGTATATTGGGAATTTTTTGCCAACCGAACTGAGGAATGGTAGGTAAAGCTTTCCTTCTTTCAGCCAGACACTGTCTGTCTTTCAGCATGCACCGGTCTTTCTGTTTGTTCTTTCTCCCCCAGAATTGTTTCCATTTCTTCTAGATCCTCCTGTCTTCATCCTCTGCTACTTTGACATGGCTTGTAAGAGTTTCTCAATTTTTGCTCTGTCTTTGCGCAGACTCCACCAACTCTCTCCAGGTCAGCTGCTCCTTCCTGTTTTGGTTCTTATACCTCAGAAGCCTCCCAGCCTTTGAATTTTATGGCAACCATTACTTTTCCCAGTTAGATACTTCAAAATGGCTTGCATGTTTCTAGTTTATGTATTCTGGTATAACAAACACCATCCCCATAGACTGGCAGCATGGAAAAGCTCCCCTGGTGCTTGAGATAAGGAAAGAAGAAGAATTTTCTTTGCTGCCTTGAGATTTCAGTAGAAAAGTACATGAAGTGGAAAAGAAGTGGAAAAAGTAGTATGGGAAGGTGGAATTCACCTGCCTTGAAAGAGGTTGCCAAAGAAGAAGAAAAATGATGAGATGAAAACACTGCTGAAACAAGGGATTCATAGGTACAAGCTGAGATATATGTCATGATATCATCTTTACCTAGATGATGGATCTGATTTGTCAAGTAGCAACTTGCAAAGTGCCATGACTCTTGTCACCTTTGAGTTATTTCTAAAGAGCAGCTACAGTTGTAAAAAGACAAGTCCGATTTGGCAAGATGCAGGCTTTCTCATGACTAAGAATAGCAAAGGACACTGGATAATAGAAAACTAAGACAGAAGGAAATTCTAGCAGTGATAGGAGGTAAAAGAGAGGAATTCTTGAATTCTATCCTGCATAGTGCTTGTTACCTCCCTGGCCCTCCTTACCTTTTCCCTGTCATGCAAATTTTTCACTGTCCAATCTTACTCCTTCCACAACAATCAGGGTAATGTTTAGACTGAATCTTTAAATCCATCCAGCATTCAGAATATGGTTGGGATTTTAACCAAATTGTTGTTCTTGTTGTTCAAACCTGTAAGTTTTCAAAATAAATTGTCTTGAAAGCATATATCTATCTACATTCTTTGGATGCCTGACGGCACTACAAATGTCAGCCTGGCAGTAAGGGTAATGAATATACAATCATTATATTACCAGATTTCTTTATTTTATCAGATTTATTTATCTTCCTTATCTCCACTCCTATTTCATTTTGACATCTGAATGTGTTTGGCATTAGGGTAACACTAAATAAAAAACCCAACAAACAGCTTGGCTAAGATTGATTGAGCTGCTTCTGAGAAAACAAGAACTGACTTGAACTTTTTTTTTTATTAAAAAATATGGCATTTACCTGAAGCTTATCCAGCTCTTTTGGGATTTTTCCCATCTGTGCTGCAGGTACCATTTCCCTATTATTTTTTACTTTTCTCTTGCTAGCACTTGAAGATAAGCATGCATACATTGCCAGTAAGCATGTCTCAGCTAGCAACTACATAAATAATTAAAGAATAAAAATAGGTTACTGGAAAATACAAAAGCATTAAAAGGTTTGAAATGTTTTCAAATACAAAAGGTGTTTTAGGAAATTATTAAAAATGCTGTCCTCTTATGACCTTCATTTTCTTATTTTTTATATATGTGTATAATAGAACAGCATGATTCATTAAATACATAGTTTGGCATCTGGGTTCACCGTATGTTTTTGAATATCAAAACAATAGAGATTCCACCTCAACATTTTTTTCTTATAATGTACTTTGAACAGAACGTTACAGATGGTACTCCTTGATTGCTCACAAAATTTCAGGTTTGTAGTTTTCCAAATAATTCCCTTAAGTTACCTAATAAATTTCAAGACATTGTGTCTGGTCATTGAGGCAATGGTGGACATCCAGATGAAACCCAGAATTATTTGATGGTAAGGAATAACATAGAGCCTTGTAAGTTTTCTCTGTGGAAAGCATTCTCAATTTGATCAGATTTTGCACCAATATGGTCTTGTAACTTGGATTGTCTCTTGTACATTCATAATTTCAGAGATCGTCCCTACCCATTCATAATCCAATAAATTCCTTTTGGCAGCTCAAGCACCAAGAGAAAATGTATAGGAGGTGTGAGTAAGGACAGGCTATCAAGGAGGAATACTGAAAACATTGCTTGGGCATACAATGATTATACACAGTATCTGTGTTTGACTTCTCAGTTACTGCTGCTTCCCAAAGTAGCTGCCTTGACTTCCTTCTAAGGCCTGGCACATGACTGTCCCGTGCTTTGCTGGCTCTTTTTTTTTTGCTCTTTTTCAAATTTGCAGCCACTCCAAAGGGGAACCTTGGCTTATAGTGTCACTGTTCATCAGATCTCCGTACAAGCTAGTGCCATTTGTTTCTACGATAGTTTCTAGCTGTCTCATTAAAATGCTTCTTCCAATTAGGATAACCAAGAATTACCTGACTCTAATTACATTTCTGTTTGCTTGCAGATCAAACACAGGCTTGATGGCTTTGTGATTCCCAGTATAAATATATCCTAAACATTTCTAGCTCACAGAAATGTGCATAGATTCCAGTTCCCCACAACTAACACAGAAGGTCTTTATTCCTTTTTGCTTTTTCTGTTTTCTTCTCCCTTCCCTCCCTCCCTCCCCGGTTACTCTTGTAATTTAGTATGCAAGAGAATCATAGAATCTCTAGGTTGGAAGGGATCTTTAAGATCATCTAGTCCAACTATCAACCTAACTCTGATTAAAAAAACCACAAACAAACAAAAAAAACAAAAAAAAAACCCCAAGAAGATGGGGATAATCCCTAGTTTGTACTGTACTCTCTCTTGATGCTTGCTACATTCTCTGCTTTCTTTGCCTATGCCCAGTGTACCAATATTGATGGTGGTAACTTCTCCTGGGCACAGTGTGAAAGAAAGGTCTGTGGTTTATTCACAAGGGAATCAAAACATTCTGAACATTCTGTTCACTATTTGTCATCAACTTTTTTGGCCCTCTCAAAAATAGATAGCTTTTACCAAGTTCCCCTATTATCACCATCATTTGACCTGCACCTTTGGTACTAGCAGGGAACCCTTCCAGCAAATGGCTTTCTGATTCGCTCTGGTCTTTTTCCTCTGTACCAGTGAAGCCTACTCAAAAGACTCCTCATCAAAATAGTGCTATAAATAAATGTCCAAACTAGAATGATTAACTTCACAAGACAGGTGATAATGGTGTTATAAATTTGTTGTTTGATAAGTTTGTCTGCTATGTGCAATCTCTTGCTGACTAATGAAGGTGCTTTTGAAAACATTTCCTTTACACTCATCATGCCTCAGATTCATCTGTTAAATATGAATTACACTGTAGAGGGAATTCTACATGTCAGTTTATAATTTCTTCTCAATATAGCAATTCATCATATCTTTTTGTGGGAGATAGAGAACTTTTTTGTTATTTGTAAATACCTTTCTATGCACAGTATAATACAGGCTTTTACTGATCATTCATGACATACCCTTGCATACTGCTGTTATTTCTGCAACCTACTCTTGAAGCCAAAACAGTTATTTAAAAGTCACCACAGGGATTGTAACATTAATTAAAATATTAAACAATGTAGTTCTAGAAAGGTGATTGATCCTGTGATCTTTCCCAGGTGATTCATTCTTATTTATATGGTTAAGCTAAATGTAAAGACAGGATACTACATTTACGAAGCTGTAAGCAATAGACACACGTATATTTCTTTTAAAAGAGAAAACCACATAGATCACAAAACATATGGTATTCTTCCCTCATCTGTCATTCACTAGATTGTGCATGTAATCTTAAAACTTTACGTACCAGTTTTTCTTCAGCTTCAACGAACTAGAGGTTTTTAGGGCCCTCTGTATTAGAATAGTCATGAAGGATGTTTTATAACTGCATTTGTGTGTTCTAACTCAGAGAATTCTGACGTGTATCAGTATTTCAGAGGCTAAACATCTCCTTCTTTATTTGAAGTTAGACTGAGCCTTACTTTGCTGTAGCTTCTGTCCAGGAGTAGCAATATCCATTTTTCAGGTGAAGAAGTATTATTAGAAAAGTACTGTTGAGATTTCAG
This sequence comes from Gallinago jamesoni, assembly GCA_025769975.1. Taxonomy (NCBI): domain Eukaryota; kingdom Metazoa; phylum Chordata; class Aves; order Charadriiformes; family Scolopacidae; genus Gallinago; species Gallinago jamesoni. The sequence continues at coordinate 18,610,908 of JAOQGH010000077.1, read as the reverse complement.
TTGTCTTTCTATATTATTTTATTTATTTTATAATGGAATGGAACTATAACTGGAAATAGGAAGAACCATTTACTGTACACTGCGTTATGATAAACTCTGAGTGAAACAGTTAATAGGTGATTTATTGGATTGGTCACAAATCTGAAAGACTGTTTAGTTCATGTGGCCAATAAAGTTTAGCTGTTGAAAATTCCTCACTGATACAATACAGAAATACCTAAGCTGTCTTTTAGCAGATTGGGATTGGAGTTTCCTGTGTGTTTTTTCATTCTCAGTCTAACACTAGGGTTTAGAGGCAGCGGGTATTTGAAAGAATGTTACTAGCATTGAAAAAGTACCTTTTTTTCTGCATAAGACAGAGAGTGGGTGAGTACAGTGAGAAGTCAGATGTGTGCGTATACACTGAAAGAAACTTCTGCAGGAAAAGGTGTGTTAGAAAGAAAACCTATAATCCAAATGTATTTGCACAAAGACAATAATTAATAGTGAAAGGTTCTATTATAAACCATGGATTTTCATAAGAAGCGGTCCTATTTCTTCAGAAATGGCATGTCTCGAAGTACCTTTGTTTCAATACTTCGAATAGGAAATAAAGCTAACATCTTGAATATAAAAAAATAAAAACCAACCAAACAGAAAGAGCAAACAGAATGGAGGATCTATAAGATACAAGAAAACCAGGATTCTATGTCTGACAAAATGAATAAAGAGGAAAAAATGATATGTGGTTTGGTGATGGTCAAGTTTCTTATGGTCAGAGTCTCATTTTTCCCAGTGATGTGTTTAGGTCAGGCAAAAATAGCTACATTTCTTGGAATTTTACTTGATATAATAGAATGCTGCAGGATCTCCCCCCAGTTCTCCCATAGCACAAGCACACTTACTAGATTAGCCCAAACTTCTCTACTCAGATCTGGTAGATCTGGCATATGGGCTACCAGCTGCCTATAAAACACTGGTTATCTTCATTTTACAGCAGGAAGAAAGCCCTTTTAGTTAAGCATTATATATATATATATATTCTATCAGCATGCCTATTTTTATTTGAGTTTCTCTCTTATTTTAGATTTGAGGTCATGAATTTTGATTTTTTTTTCAACTAAACAAACAGAAATGTCTGCAGCATAAGAAGCTGCATAAGATGCTGCAGCTTAAGATACCAAGCTCTGACCTATGAGAGAGAGAGGAGGAGAATGTCATATCTATCCCATAGCATTTCTCTCAGGCAACGAGCATTAGGGATGTTTCTCAAACACTGGTGAGGATGGAGTATGTTCAGGAAAAGCTGGCTGACCAGAAGTATTGGCAGAAGCTAAGGGATAGAGGTTAACACTACTATTTGCACAATGCTTTAAAGCCAAGTAGCCGTGAGAAATTTAAAATTCCAGCAACTTTTTTTCTCTTTCTTGCTGATAGGTTTCTTCTCTGATTTCTTCAGTGATGACCATCCCTAGGGTCGCTTTAGAGCCTGTTACCATTTCTAGAACTAACGGAATGAATTATATGAATACATTTTCATTTTTCCAGGACTGCAGAAATTTATGTACAAGTTCCTACAGATATAAAACTGTAAAGCTTTGTGTTCTTTCTTATTGTGATGTTATCATTTGTGCTATCAAATATATAATTCTTAGTTACGTTTCCTGTTCAGAGACTGTTTAAAGCTTCAGAGTGGCAGATGGGTGGTTTTTTAGCCCTACAATGAGAAGTAATAAGCAGCAGTACAACACTCACTAACAGGTTTCCGTATTTTTTTACTGAAATAACAACTATTGAAATACCAGTATCTATTCATTGGATTTGTTCATCTGCATCTCCACAGGCCATAGATGTCCTTGGCCTCTTTATTTTTTTTACCAGATGGCAGTCACAACTGCTTTTTCATCCACTTGTTCTGTATTTATATATTTCAAACAGATTTTGAAACGGATCTCATGGCCTACTGTGATCATTTAAAACATTTATATAAAAGAAAATTCCCCCATGTTTTAAACAAATAGAAACAAAACATTATTTCTTAACTAATACGTTCTTATACTTTTTTCTTTGTAATTCTGTGGGATAAATTTTTCAGGAAATTATCCTCTGGGTATCAGATCTTTAGAGATACATGGGCTGGAAATAAAGAACAGAAGTGATCAAATCAACTCTCAGGTTCATATTTTCTCCTCTAGGGGTGGCGATATTAACCAAGCAGACCTAGCCAAAAAGGTGAGATATGATGAAGAAAAAAGTTGCACCTCTGTAGTATTATACTTAGAATCACAGAGTAATTTATGTTGGAAGAGGCCTCTGAAGATCATTTAGTCCAACCTCAGGTTCAAAGCTGGGTCAAATTCAAAGTTAGAACTTGTGCCTGAGGAACTCATCCAGTTGAATTTCAAAAATCCCTCCAAAAAGGCAATTCCACAGCTTCTCTGAGTGGTCTGTTCCAGTGTTAAATCACTTCATTAAACCTCCTAGCTATGCCCTTGCTAATACAGCCTGCATCACCACGAATGAACAACTGCAGACTTATGTTCAACTTGCTCACGAGGACCCCGGGTCCTCTTCTGCATAGATGTTATCTAGCCAGGTGGCCTCCTGTTCTTTCTCCACTCCCAACTTCTCCTTTCCTTTCCCTGTAACATTTCCCTCTTTCTTTTTTGTTAGTTTTTTTTGTTGTTGTTGGGTTTTTTTTGTTGTTGTTTTTGTTTTGTTTTGTTTTGTTTGTTTGGTTTGGGTTTTTGTTTTTGTAAGGAACCGTCTGCTGGTTCTGTAAATATAAACTTACCATGTATGTCCTCTCTCTGCTCTAAAACTTCCTGTGAAGGACTGCAAGGCCCGTGCATTTTGGTTTTCATTGGTGAATCCTCCAAAAGTTGATGATCTGAAGGAGATGAAGATGAAATGGAAGCCTTCATGTCCTCATGAAGAAGTATGTAAAAGTTCTGCAGGTGCAAAATTTATTTTTAATTTGAGATGTAAGAACTATTTCATTAGAAAATAGTCCTTGATTTCTTATCTCACCTTGTATGTATTTTTATATGTAGCTTCTAAAAGTGTTAAGGAGATTCATTGTAGAAAGTACATAGGAAATATAATCAGCATACCACTAAAACCTTCAAAATAGATTTACTTACGGATATTAAAATGGGGACAGTGAAATATTATCAGAATAAGAGAGTTCCATGTTGCAGTGGTAGAAAAGGAGCAGAAAGGCTATTGAACTAATTGTATAATAAGTTATTAAAAGAACTGTGATGGTGACAGATGGAAATAAACAGTGCTGCATGAATAATAATCATGTTTTTCCCTACCCAAAGATCAACTCTAGACATTCTGTCTGAATTAATTTTCCTTTAAATTAAGAGAAAAAAATGAAACAGAAAACAAAAGAATTAATGAAATCCCTGCATATGTCTCCTCTGTATTATGCTGTATTAACTTTCCCTCAAAAATGGAGGCTATCCTTGTGTACAGAACATTTAGAAATATACATGTATATGACATAAAAACCAGAGAGAAATAACATACATCATTACATCAGTAAGAATTCAAAGAATAATTGCAGCTAAAAAAAAACCCCAAACAAAAAACGTCCCCAAAACCTGTCAAAAAATGGATTCCTCACAAGAAATTAATTACAAGAAACAGAAGTACATTCTGCACAGAAATTATGGTCATGTGAGAATAGTAGCTACATACTGATACCTTTATGTATACTAGTACTCCCCCTCTGTCTGCATAAATAAACAATCCTCGCTTTCTTATTCTTTTCCTCTCTTCACAGCTTCTTCAGATCAAATTAATATTTTCAGGACAGCCAGTATTGTTTTCTGTGTATTTGTACAGTATGTAAGCTCTCAAAAGTCTAGTGTGCTGTCATAACAGAAATAAGAGCTGAAGTAGTAATCATGCTAATAAAGTAGGGGGGTAATTTTCTAATTTTTATATAAGTGTAATTCACATTGATTCTGAAATAAGTTCTGCCAAAAAGTGATGAATAGAGGATTAGGCAGGTGGTACTTCAAATCTCTGTGTCAGCTCTTTTGTTTTCCAGCTGCCAGGATTTGTGTGTTGCTTATTTCAAAATAGGAACTTTTAAATTTTCCTTTTTGTAAACCACTAGGCATATTCTTTGGCTTAAAATAGAAATGTCCCTCAGATTTTGGCTATCAGAGACATGCACTGATCTTGTTTGTGTTGCTAAATGGTTCAAATCTGATTTGTTGTATTGTTAGGTCTTTAAGTCCGTGAGGTTAATCACCTGAAACCATTTTAGTTTCTGAATTGAGCAAAGCTACTCCTATTGCAAAAAGCAGGTATTTCGTGGACCCAGAGGTCTGAAACAATTCTACGTCTTTGCTAAGTAATTAGCGTGCTTTTTCGTAAGTGTAACATATGGCAGGCATACTTGTAAACATACCCTAAGATGCCCTTTTTATTGCTGAGTTCTGAACTGAGCTGCAATTTCATATACATATATTATTTTTATATGATAGCCATTACAATGGTATGTTTTAATATTACCAATGACGATACCGATGATTGGAATTTGCGCTCAAAATTTTGCCACGCAAGTATTCAGTTATACTTTGTGTTCATCCGTGGCTGTGTGCTCATACAAGTTCAAATTGGGCAAAAGGGTTTTCTGAAAGCAGGATCAAGACAAGGGCTTCCCCGGTCAGTCTGGCGTGGGGTAAAGATCCCTGCGGGCTCCACTTCCAGTGTCAGGATAGCAAGTGAGCCAGGGTCTTTTCAGAGGTATGGCTGAAGAACAGTCATGTATTAGAAGTCAAGCTGAGAATAATAATATATCTGTGGACAGACTAGATGAGAACTGAATCCAGTATGTGTACCTCACCCTCCGGAGAAATCTAGCACTGTGCTGAGTACCAGCTGGAACCTGGGCACTAAACTCTGAGAATTTGGTACTGAATAGATATGAGTTGCTTGTTCATCTTGCACAAGTCTTCCTCTCTAATCCAGGTTTCCTTCAGAAAGCAGCATGGAAGTCTCACACGCCTTTTGTCCTTTTGTTTATTGAAGGTTTAAATGTTGAATTTGTTACTCAGTAGCTCTTTCTTCAGTGAGATTTTCAGAAGAAAAAAGCAAGCTGTCTTCAACAAGATGCAATTGGGTAGTCCAACACAGTTTTGTGGGTAATTTTTATAGATAGACATGCTAGAAATGTAATTTTGAGAAACCAAGAGCTTAAATAGTCATACTGTCACCACAGGCTATAAATAATCTTTTTTTTTTTTTTTTTTTTTTTTAAAACAGTAAAAGTCTTCCTTTCCCATCCAGAACCAGGACTAGCTTTCCATATGACCCCATAAAAATTTTTTCCTCCTCATCTTCCCTTTCTTCTACTCTTACTTTGGCCAATGTTTCATGACTAAACTCTCAATTTAATATATAAAGATAATTCTTCAATACCAAATAATTCACACTGTACTGCAATGTTCTTTACACATTTACAGCACATACAAATGATGAATAATACTACCATCTTTCAGCAAACAACAGACTTCTAGTATGTATACACTGTACATATCAGCGTTTATCTAGAATTTAGATTAAAATCAAAGGGGAAAAACAGGCTTTTAAAGACCTAATTTACAAAGTAAAGAGAGAAACCTGTATCTGCAATAGCTCTAGAACATAAAATGTTCTGGCTTGGCTCCAGTGACTGTGAGCAAATCCTTGACTATAGCTTTGAATGGTAGGAGATCAACATACTTCAGAAGAATTTATTTACCTTTTCCCTTACTTTGCGTGGAAAATCCAAAATGACAATCTCCCTTCAAAATGTAATTTGAGGGACACGTATATTCCAGAGGTAGTTCTGATGAGCTTCAGGCACATAGAAGTTCAAGAGAAGGTTGAATTAATCTATTTGCTGGGGTTACTTTCTTTGTTCTATTTTATGTGTCTGTGAGAGGAAACTTCAGGGAGGAAAACACCCAGCAGATCAGCTCAGCTTGCTGACCAGCAGGATCTGTGTTAAAAAATTATAATGCAGATACCAGTGACACCCACCTGTTTTAGGATTGCCCCACATTTATTAACATTGTTTGTTTCTGCAGTACATTAAGCCTACCCTTGCTATTTTCTGCACAATAAAAAATCAATCTCCTGTCTGTACAGGAACCATGACTTGAGTGATCCATTCGTAATTAAAATAGAACTAGAATGTATTTTTCCCACCTCCCACATACCTATTTTTACCAATTTCCTTGTTCTGACTCACAGAATATGTGACGTGCTGAGGTCTTCCCTAACATACAGTGTCCCCAGAAACTGTAGCCCCCCCGCCCCCCCCCTGGTTTGCCTCTGCAGGGGAAGTACTGTGCGAGCAAGCCATCACCATCGTGTGCTGTGTACTGGAGTGTGTCTTTGCCCATGGTCCAGCTCCTAATGGCAATATTGAGTTCTCAGGACTCGATATAGTACACTAATTCTGATGTTTATGCTAATGTATCATATCTACTAGCTAGCTCAATTCTCAGAGAACTCTAAGAACTGGAAGTTGGGGGAAGCTGTTTTTACCATACACAGATTGCACAATGGCAATCACAATAGCTGGGAACTCTGCATTTGGAAAGTAAAATAATGAAGAATGTGACAGTACGCTTACATAAGTAAAAGTGCCAAAGTAGAAATGTTGTCTAAAAAATCTGGTTTTTACATTTTAGGTGTTTCCTTCCCGCACCATGTTAGAAGCTTCAACAAAGTCCCTAAATTCAAAGTTCCTAAATTCTGAAGTTCCTTAAAGAAACTTTCCTTTCTTCCACTCCTCACCCTTCCCCAAGAATTTCTGCTCTATTTCTGTGTTTTACTGTGTGCAAACACTGGAAAAGCAGCAGTCCTGCAGATTAGGGACCTGAGTGCAAGTTTCCTTCCCCCAGGCAAGTGCTCTTATCACTAGTCTCAAGTCAGGTTCTTGCTTATAAGTTTCTGTACTGGCTCCTAGAAACTTGTAGTCAGCAGGAATCATGCAGTAGCTCAAACCTCAGTGCTCAAACCTCACAGCTATTCAGTGGAAATGAAATTGGTTTAAACAAATACTCCTGGATTGGAAGACCAACCATCTTGGTCCATTTCAGAATTCGCTTCAGCCCTGATCCTGGAATTCCAGCTCTGACCTTCTCATCTTTTAGTTTTGATTTCTACTGGTGATCATCCTGCCTAGCTCTATTGCATTTCTGCCTGCTCCTCACCTTGGACTCTCCTGGTTGACTTGACTGACGTCTGCATAGAGAATCACAGAATCATAGAATGGTTATCTTTTTGCTTTCTATTAGGATCAATGAATGTGGATTCTCTAGCATCCAAGCTGGGCCTTATATTTGTCCTTGACCATTCTTTGCTTTGAACTTCTGCTTCCCTTGTTCTCTCCAGGTCTTGGTTTTGATTTACCTTGTTGTGTGGGGTTTGCCTCTGCAAATCAAATCCAGCCCCAGCCTAACCATGGGTGTATTCTGAGAGTCCACAGCCCATAGCAGCTAGGTGGATAGGCTATATAGAGCTGAAGTCATTCTGTGGACCTGGTCAGAGTCTTTTGTATTTCCATACTAAGACAGCAAAAGAATATGTTCAGGTATATCTTTTTACAAAATTCTTCTTGAGTCTGACAAATGGATAAGTCGCTGTTATTAAGCCAATATATAAACACTTTTCAGCCATTTCAAGCAACTTGAAAAGCATACGAAAAAATATTAGCCATTTCAAGCTAATAACACTTTTGAAGACCAACTTTGTGGAAATGGCATAAACTATATTCCAAAATATGATACAAATTGAACCATCAAATAAAAATTTGCCATTTCATTAATTTAACAATTAATTAACTCATCTTTCTTTCTAGCTATGATATATCATTAATTTTGATTTGAGTATTTATTTTAATTGACTGATGTCCATATGTATCATATGACTATTCACAGGATTTTGGTCAAGAGTATTTAACTGGCTTTCAGATATGGTGTTGCATACATTCTAAATATATAAAGTATATAATAAATGCAAAATACAAAACCAAATAACTAAGAATGCCCTGTATTAAAGGATGTTCTTGATCAGATAAAATATATTAAATTTATAATGTGGAAATTTTCTAAAAAAATAGTTGAAATTGAATTGTATATGCTAATATGTTGCATAAGTAGTGAACTTCAATGGATATTTTTTTTAGCTCTTCTTAATTTTACAAGAAATCTCTTTGATGGAATGTCCAGCTTCTGTACTTACAGAACATAAAATGTACCGAATATGAAATGTTTTTATCTCACTGAATGACAAACACTATCACCCACATTGAGGTGCAAATCTATTCTGCAACTTGAGAAAGTAAACCAGGATTACTGTGTTCTACTAGTTTCCTCTGAACACTGGGAAAGCCCAGTTTTTTGAAAGTGAAACTGGGAAACTATGCCTGCGCTTTCTGGAAGAGCTGAAAGATATTCTGCAAATAGCTGGTGCAGTAGAGGGCTGTTTCAAGTTATCATAGTAGATTTTGAAAGATTTGGTGTTTGGCCCTGCTCATTAAAGAAACTGAAGTTGCCTTAAATATATGGAAAGATTTAAAAATCAGTTTATCGCAGGCCTTTCTATAGGAACAGTTGTCATGTTTGCCCACTAAAATCTTAAGCCTTTTTTTTTATCCTTATGTCCAAGACCTCATACATTGGAGTCATATGATTCAGGGCTGAGTATAGGAGTTGTACCTTAGCAAGTCACCAAGGGGAAAAAGACCTCTAATACTAAGCTGCTACTGTGGCATGTACCTTCTTGTATGACTTCATTAAGCACAGGGTACTGTTAAGAAGCACAAACTCTTTTGTAGTTCAATGAAGTACCACGGCTTCTCTAGAGAGACTAGAAATCAAAAGATCATAGACGAGGTGGGTCACTTATATCTGGTACCTTTGGATGCAGAGCAGGAGATTTCTACAAATGAGTGGCATGCAAGGCTAGATGGAGTGGGGTGTGACCAGCTCTCTTTGGCAATTCTATAGCTCTCATAAGTTCTTTATTTTGTGAACCCTCTACACTAGAGAGACCAAAATAGTTTTCTTCAAATATATGAGACTCACAGAACTGCTCCAATAATCACTTTCCCTAACCCTTCCTGTATATGATCTATCTCTAGTTCATAGAATTTTTCAAAATCCTAACCGTGAGTGATTAAACACTTAACTAGTCAGTGTCTTCCTCATCCTAGATTTTCACAACTGTTTAGAAAAAAATTACAAACGGCAATAATTTCTTAGAGCAAATCAAGTGGACAAGTATATAATTTTCTTCTAAATTGAATGGAATAACCTTTATTTGAGATGCTGAAATGAACCATGAATTAAGGCAAGGGTTGAGAATTTGGCTGAAACTATACTTTTTCACATAGACATGCTCTGGTCTATGAAAACCCTCCTTATTCTGTTTTGGTTGTAAGCCCTTGAAGCATTCTGGCAGGTTTAAATCTTTCAATGCATCTTAATCTAGAAATCAATTTGTTTAATCTAGAAATCAACTAAATCTGTGCTGGCATCATGTCTCTGTGATGACCAGACTACCATCCACACAAAATGACTATTATTTATGTTGCAAGCCAGTACAGTCTGGACTGAGATGAGCACACTGTCTTTGTACTGACTGCAGCCAGCTTTCTTTTATGATGTTTGTGGTTCAGAGAGAACACCTACTATCCTTGTGAAAAATAGGGGAGGAAATAATGGATGGAAAACTAAATGAAAAAGGAAGCAATGCCTGGAGTAAGTGGGAGAATTGTGCACTGGAAAAGGAAATGTAATGAGATTAGAAGAAAAGGAAAGCTGAGAGTAGGAGATGGGGTGGGAAGTAGTCCACAGAACAGTTATACATTGAACTCTGTGTTACTTACTTAATGGATATAATGTTCTGTCAAAATTTTTAATCACAAATCTCAATTTTTTCTTTCAGTAAATTTGAGGGGTGAAAGTGACACTGCTTCTCCTTTCTTGATACATTTCAGCACATGCTGCAGTCATAGTTGATAGCCTCCAGACTGGAGGCGTTTGTTCAAGTGCAACCATTTGTCTGTGTAAATGCAAAACTGGGTTATTGGTCAAATTCTGTATGATCTGATGAACCATAAGTTAAAAGCTTGCTGATATTAAATGGAATTTGCTGTCTTGTATGGTTATGAGTATCATTTGTTCGTTGAATTTTTTTTTTCCTTTGAAATTGCTGAGGCTAGATTAAAGACTTTGCTTCTCTGGCATATCAAAGAAGTTGGACTGGAATGCTGTTTCACCGTACAGGATTTAAATCCTAATTATTAGTGGACATCTAACTGTATATATTGCAATATATGTTTTAAAAATTAAATATTTAAAATATCATCTAATATTTAAAATATCTGTCAGGGATTCATGTCCCATGTGCTTCCTCCTAGAATAAATGATGCAAGAGCTCTACATAAAGTAAGTTGCAAATGAAAATATAATCAAGCTTGCATTTATTACTGCCCTTTAGAGCCTAAAACCCTGAAAGTTTGTTTTACATTAAGAATGTCAGTTTTATCTTAACCCAAAGACTTGGTAAGATTTGGCAAAATGTTGGTATCACAGGAGATGTTGGAACAATTAAATGAAGGAAATTTTACTTGCAAGATGTACAACTTTTTGGCCAAAGGCAGAGGATGTCACTTGCGGAGTGTAGAGAGTAAGCAAATTTTCTAAGAAGTCCTTCAGCAAAATCAAAGATGGGGAGGTAGAAACGCAAGGATCTTTTTTTTCTCAACTTTTTGTTTTGACACACAAAAAAAGAAAGAAAAAAAAAAAAGAAAAAAGGCAATTTAAAATGCAGATTATAGTTAAAGAATACAGCTTTCTGTTCTTGTTTTGTATATTAACAGCCTCCTAAGCTAAGTCATCCTGAGCTTTGAAATCAGGTTTTAGCAGAAAAATAAATAAATCCAAAATATCTCCAAGCACATAATCTTTCAAAGCAACATGAGGCATATAGCTGTAATGTTTCAATATTTAAATTTTTTTTCCATCTGAAGTGGTTTAAATCCATGACTTTCAAGTGGACACAGAAAAGTACAGTGACCCTCTCTCAATTTTCCCTTCAATTTTGAGGTCTAGTTGCCCAGCTTTCTCAATGAAAAGCACAAAAAGCAAAGAGAATTTACTACATATACTGAAAAAAATTATCAACACAGAGCCCATCACTTTGTTTGCCAACAGATTGACCTGAATTTTGCAGAGCTGTCCTATGTGCCTCTGGAATTCAACAAAAATAACTGTAATTAATATTTCTTCTGCCATATGCCATCTTACAGTAGAAGAATGTTTTATTATTACCTTGTTTAAAATTAGGTTTTTAAATTTATGATCTTTTAGAAAATAAAAAAAAAATTTGTGGATGGCAGGAGGTGCATAAAGAAATGTATGAAGACTAGTCACATTCAATTTTAAGACTTGGTAACTTAGATAATTATGCAGAACTAATTAATTAAAAATCTGTATATCAACAGTAGTCTGTAGCTCCAGCATTTCATCCCAGAGACATTAACAAAGGCTTATCACCTGCTTTCTTGTTGTGTTTTATCTCAAAGGCAAATCAATAGGCAGAGTATGGAAAAAATGCCATTCCCACAACTAGCACTTTGTAGAAGTTGCAAGAACTTTTAATATCTGTTACCAATTAGTTTTCCTGGCTTAAACTAAAACAAATTCTAAATACAACTGGGATGTTTTAAAACATCAGGACTTCTGCTTCTAATATGTAGAAAAGCTGCATGAAAAGGAAATTCAAAATACAAAGAAATATTTAAAAATTTAAATGATTCTATTGAAAATATCAGGCCAAATAGTCTTTCTAAATAATTCTTGGCAAAATATTCACTGTGCAGTACTTGCACAGTCTTGTGGATGGATTAAATCTACCTGTTGAAGATCTATGATGATGCTATTGTTTTTATTACTCTTTCGTTTCTGCTTCACTTTCTGTTCTTCTATTTTTTTTTCTTATGTTGTGCTTTGAGGCCCAGGTTTTCATCTGCTATTACTTGCACTGCAGTAGAAATGTTAACTAACAAAAGTTGAGATGTACAATGTGCTTCCATGGGTGTTTTTTCACATTTTTCTCCAAGTTTGTAGTATATTCTAATATGGGAATAGCTTGATGTCTGGTATTCAGTGTGTGGGGTCTCAAACATTCATCTAAGAAAATGTAGTTCTGCACCTGAGAGGTTTGTATTTCTAATCCTCCATATGCCTATTATTATATAAAAATATATATAAATACATATTTTTATAGATCTAAGCTGCAGAATACCAAAGTAAAATGGCTTCAAGATGTGCTTGTGGAGTCTCTTCACTGAACTCAGTAACTCAGTTCCCTGTGTCTTTCTAAATACTACATTCTGATTGAACAAGTAGCTATGGCTACATAAGTACGATAGTTTCTTATAGAATGCGTAGGTGAAATCCTGTTCCCAATGGAATCAGTTACATAAAGCTATTCCAGCATGACTCAGATAGATACCTACAAAAGATGCCTGCCATGATCCTGCAGATATTAATAGAATTTATTAACATACATGTAAAATTAGCCATATACATAAAAGTTGACAAGGTTGGAGCCGCTGTCACTAGGCAATTGTTGTACTAATGTGTTTGTTTTTTTTTTTAACAAATCTATCACTACTTTTTACACCTCTTTGTAACTGCTTGTTAATAGCTCATTTGCTTTTTTGGAATATACTTCTCCTCTAAAGAGATCAGTGCTTATGCATGTTTATTAACAAAATTGTGTACTAATTTCTATTAATGTTGCCAAATCATATTTAAACAAAGTCTTGGAATAAAATGTAGTTTTTTCATCAATGTATTTTAGATATTGATCAGTAGCAAAGAAGAAAGTCCAGTTCAAGGAGAAAGAACTGCAGAGGTTTTATTGCAGGTGTGAAGCACATTCCCTTTTGCAGATAAACTATATTTACTTATATATTAGTCATACCTTTAAAAGTTATGGAACAAAGTATAAGAAGAATTAAACATTGTGCTCAGTGTAGTAAGACATGCAATAAATTCAGCAAAAAAGAAATTAGATAATTCCAAAAGTACACATTGTATTGCCTGTTCACAAGAAGCTATAGGTAGGGCAAAGAGAAGTGACAGTCAAGGGTTAAATTACGAAATTTTGCAATTTATTTCTTATCATTTATGAGATTGTTAAATGTCAGAAAGTGGATTTTTTTTTTACTATCAGTATAAAACTGAACATACTGTGAGACATAAGGTAGCAGGTGTCTTGGCTCTAAACTATCAAGTCTGTGGGCATTCTGTTATAACAGGTGCTCCAAAAATTTGAACAGATTTTAACAAGAGCTGTATGGGCTTTTTAATTAGCCTGGTTACTCAGCATGTGGAGAAAGCACTAGGTATGTGCTTAAAACATCATTGTATCTTGCAAACAAATGTTTCACATACCCATAGTCATTCTTTTGGGCTGTTATCTTAAAATTTCTTTCTTTCTGATGCTAGGATTTGATCCTTCTATTCATTCCTCTTATAATATATCCTACCTGAACAGAATCATCGTACTAAAAAAAAAAAAAAGTGTTGAATAATGTTTATTATCTTCTTCAGAAGTAAGCATTTATAAACCTGGTTTTACCTGATACTTAGATGTGATTTTACTTAGCATTATAGAACTCTGAGAAAGCACACAGCAGAGAAATTCTCTGCTCTGAATCTCTCTTCACTTCACGTTATGTCTTTTCCAATATTGTTAAGTACATCACAACGTTTTTCTTAGAAGAGGTAGTGCAATAAACTGTAAAATCTAAACAAAATTATTAAAACTGTTTTGATTTTACAATCAATATGATTGATTAGATATGATTTGATATGATACTATTTTAGAAATTCATATAAATGCATGACTATTGCATGTAACATGAAAATAATGCTACATAAATTAATTTGTGTTATAATATTTGTTTAAAAGGAATAAGGCAAAGATTAAATCACATTACAGAGGGGAGAAAAAAGGAACAAAATGATGGCATATATAACATTTTTTTTGCAAACTATCCTGTGGTGAAAATTAAGATTATAATTTATAAATAATTTTATTTTCATATAAAAAATTAATTTACTAGTTGTGTCTGTAAGATTGACATAAGTATCTGCTGCCGGTATTCCTCGAGAGATCTTTGCACGTATAATGATTTTGATGGCATAAAGTTTAATATTGCACATCTTAAATTACAGAAATCAGTTTTTTTAACTCAGAAGAGATTGTTGAGATATTATGTGGAGGATTTCACACTTGAAACATTCCTGTCAAAATATCTTTAATCATTTGGTCTAAGATTAAAAATACCAAGACACGTTTTGATCCATATAAAATGCACACTTTAAAAAGTGTGCTTTATTTAAAAATGCTTATATCTGCATTTTTAAAGGAACTTCTCTTTTACATAAATTCATCTAAAAAATGTACATTTTATGATTTCATTGTTAATTCCTTCTCTTTCCTTATGCTATTATTTATTGGCTACTAAGATACGCTCAGCAGCAAAACCCACAAGAATAGCCAATGATCATTTATTACCTGAAACAATAATTATTACCACTCTTCCTGTATTTTGTAAAATTTAGAAATCCCAACCAGTTTATGAGCTTGATGGAAATCAACAATGGAGACATATTTATGCAGTGAAATGAAGGTAGTACTTGTTACCATAGATGCCAGTTTGCAGAGGTAACAATGGTGGTGAAACCACAGCAGAACAAGTGTTAGCATGTGTTATCCACCCAAAATCCCATAGATTTTGTAATCTGTTTTCTGCTGGATGATAGGACCCTCTCCATTGCATCTCTGTTAGTTAACGTGGGTAACAAAGCAGATTACAGTAGTGCATATTACCTCCGCAGCTGAGACTGGGACATGAGCTTGCCTTGGGCATCAATACTAACTCAATTTCTTACCCACCAATTCCCATCACTTGCTGCTGCTCCTGCTCCTGTACTGCATACCAGTCTCCCAGTTGTGCCAGTGCTGTTGATTGTAGATTACATTATAAGACAAATTTGTCTCTTTTAGGAAGTGGACATGTTAAGCCAATATTGCTGCTGAATATAATGTGTTATAAAACTATGGTCTCATTTTGCTGTGAAAATATAATCTACATACAAATTAAGTCTGCTGGGAGTCAGTAGCAAATCTGAAAAAAGTTAAATGGACTCTGAAATGACAGATACAGAGCAGATGACTGTCAAGGAGACTTTGAAGTGGTAATAACTTTGAAAATATAGTCTTCCTCATTATTACCATAATTTTTCCCTCAAGTGCCTTCATTTCCGTCTTCCATGGGTTAGAGAACAGTGACCACTTTAGTATAGTTTCCTAGATTCATCATCATGCTACATTATCTGCATAATCATGAAAATTGAAATTAGAAGTATCACCCCTGCCGGAGGATAATTTGCATTAGTGAAGTGCCATGAAGGAAAGTCTGTAATAAGATTCAGGTAGTAATGGATCAAAAATACAGCAAATGAAACCGTAGGAGGATGGCAATCTAAAGTTAGAAATCATTACAGTAATAGTAAGTAATGGGGGTTATGGGATGAAACCATATGGAGTTGCAGCAACCTATTTCTAAATTTGATAGGTCTAGTCAGTTAACAATCACTGGAACTAGAACAAGCTATTCTTTTTAGAACTGGAGCTATAAACAAGATGCCTATTTGTCAAAACTGAGTTATGTCTTAATGTGATGTTTTTCTTGCAAATGTGGAAACTCTAATTGGATTGATTGGATGGTGCATTAAGATAGATGCTACGTGCAAGTGATGAAGTAAAAAATGTTTTTGGAAGGTGATAAATACATTTTTAGACATTTCAAATTGCTGTCATGTTAAGATTGATTTTGTATGATACAGATATTTGTACTAGATATAAATACATAGGTTAAAGGAAATGTAGGGAAATGGTCGTGCAGAATAAATTCAGCACTAAGGATTTAATCTGTAAGGCAAGATTTGAAAAAAGATTTCAGCTTTTATAAGTTTGTCCATAGAGTAGCCATGGCAGATACAGTTTTGTAATAAAAACCATGAAGCTGTGAGCCCCATCTAGATAGCTAGAAGTCTAGCTAATCTATTTGCCAGTATAAATTCTGTGTATGGCAATTCCATTGATTAATATTAAAAATATCAGAACTGTAAAACTTGTAAAGATCTAGGCCCTAATCATGAAAATAATTACAATTCTCAGTGATATTAATATTTCCATTAGTTTAGGTAAGCACAGAAGAGCAATATGGAATTAAATTAAAGCATTAATTTAAATATTTGTAGGATTACAGTCTTTGAAGCAGCACTTGAAAATATCGCTAAAAGTTGCCTAGTCAGGTAAGGAGATGCCAATTTCAAAGAAAAATTAATAATTCCAGACATCATTGGAAGAGATATTAAATTATGTGCTCTGCAGTCACCGTTGTTTATTTCCCACTGAATTTCACCATCTCACTGACTGCTCATTTTCAGGGACACACAATATAGACTTGCTAAAATGTGACCAATTTTGGAAAATTTCAGCCTGAAAACAACTCTTAAGGAAAAAGTTGTGATTATCAAGAGTAGAAAAAAATGAACTTAAACATGAAGAGTTAAGGCAGTAATTGCAGGGTTTTTAAAATATTTTTTTTAACATTTAGTTTGGCAATTCTCACTATCTTTTATTGTACAGTGTCTGAGGTCAATTAGGATTCAGCTGATCTTCGAGTCAGTTGACAATGCTGTTTATAATTAGATAGAGGAAAGGGAAAAGGTTGATGTTTTCTCTCTCTTCCTCATTAGGGATGGCTGACTGAGCCAATTTTATTGCTATCTTAAAGGCAGTTAAAAAGGTCATGTGACTGTTTCCCAAATGAATTGTTTTGCAAAATGCTGTTGTCTTTTTAAGGATACTCTGTTGCTAGGATGGATAAACAGTTCTTATTAAAATTTTGGAGTATGCAATTTATCACTTTGATAGACTAAGAGAAGCATGTCAATTATTTTACTTTTCACACTCTAGCCTAGGAACTGCAAGAATTCAGATTTTAAAAAATTATCTTGAGTTTCGCAGAACCTGAACTAAAGGAGTCACAAAATCAACCCCAAATTTAGTCTCGAATTTTTAGCAGCTAGTAAACAGTACTTTCTACAAAGTAATGCAACTGAGACGAATAGTGACAGACCTTTAAAATCTTTGCCTGAAACTGTGCTGCTTGGTGGTTTTTTAAGAAACATTCATGATAACACTAAAATAATTATATTAAATTACTGTATAACATTCTAAGGAAAAGCAGTTAACAGGTCGAACTGATGTATATTTTAACAGCCTTGAAACTTATTTTAAAAATCTGCTGTGCATACTGCAGTGATATAGTAGAAATCATCTTTATTCATTTATATCTTTACAATTTTAGACAGTTCTTCTGTTAATATTGCAGGTACTTGTTTCATGATTAGTGCAGCACTGACTCCACTGATATTACGTTAAAAGTGGAATGGATATTGCTTTTCAGAACATTTAATACAATGGTTAAATCATGTTTTTAATTTGATAACTGTATTTGGATAACAAGCAATGCTTATACATTTATATAATGTGCATTGTATCATACATTATAATAATGCTAACAGGATATAAAAGAAAGCAACCCTCTACTTATGTAATTTGCAATGAATATAAACTGACATTTGAGCAATCATGAGAGAAGAAAAACCACAAACAATGAAAGAGAAAAGAAAGAAGGAGAAACTGCAAAAGAAACACAAGTGGGAAAGTCCAAACAGTTCTAATTAAAGATATTTCAGCGTTAGAACTACAGCATCCACCCACATGTCACTCTTGCATGACATGTAACAGATCACCAGTTCTGTCTTCCATATACGAAGTAACTTTTCCTATAATTGTTTGTCAATAACAGCAAAAGTGAGAGTTTGTGCATAATCATATTAATAAATTGTACAGAAAAGCAGTAATTATAGGAAATCTGCTTGTAATCAAGAGGTGATTATTAAACTAACTTTCAAGAAACTCTGCCAGTCATGTATTATCCAGTATTTTACTGTCTACATTGGTTTCCTTCATCAGATAGGAGATAATGGAGCAGCCTGGAGAAGGTGACTAGCTCATTGCATATGTAAAAAAAACTAAAATGCGTGTTTCCTTTATTTCATTCAAAGAGGACAGAAGTGAGAACAAAAAGCCAAGCATATTCATGACAGTGGCAGATGGTGCCAACCTTGCACAGCTATTTTCTTTGATTATTGGATACTTATTATACTTTTAAAAATGAGAGACAAAGCCAGAAAGCTGTGGCTCTAGAAGAAGATAATGAAGTCACACTGACATAGGTCATTGTCCTGAATATCACATACAGATATGTTTTGGATTTCTATAGAATTTTCTTCGATTCACTCCTTCCACTTTGTATTTTCTCTAGGAAACCTAAACTGAATACAGATCTCATTATGTTCACACCAATATTAGGCAGAATTTGAGATTAGGTAGAATAAATTTGCTTGTGCCATATTAGTACACATTTAATTATTACAGTCTTTAAGAAATGCCTTTTTCTTTTCAAAGAATAATATTAACTCACAGTAGTCGGTATCTTATTTGTTTAACTGAGAACTACATTCACTGTGCTGAATCATATGGAACTTGGCACAGCTTTGAAAAAAATTAATGCTGGATTCAGAATGGAGGCATTTTTCAAAGTGTCTAAGTAAACATCAGGAGGTTTTTGAGTACTTTCATTTTTTTTTCTTTCCTGCTCAGAAGATCCTATTGCATAGTATAATCACAGTTAGATGCATGTTTAATGAAAATAAAAACTACAGCCAAGTTGGAATGAAAGAGAAAGGAAAGCCTACCAAGGCGCTATTTCTGATTATTGGTTCTAAAACTCTTCCAAACAAGAAATGGCCATTGGAGAATGAAATGGCTTTTCCACCTCCCAGTGCCTTTAGAAAGGATCTAGAGAATGAACAGAAGAGTTTGGAGACCAACAATGAGACCAAATAAGGTTTGCCCTATCTAGGAATGTGACCAGGCAGGCTCCTCTTAGAGTGCATTTCTTTTGCCAGCAGTACAAGAAAATTCAAGCAAACATGAAGTGGACACTGAGCTCAGAGAGAGCCTTCACCAATAGGGAAGAAGTATCACTGTTATTTTCAGAGCAGAGGGGACACTTATAAACAAATTAGGTTAATCTAATAAGAGCAGGACTGGCTCTTGCCTGGCCACAACTCAGTCCTTTAAGTGACACTGGGTCTTCTTGCCAGAATTGTCATTTCCTGCCCCCTTCTAGGTCTCCCCCACGGCCATCTGCTCTTTGGCCCCTCTCCAGCCTATGTGCTGGCACTCATCTCCCCAACCTCTTTTGGCCAGTGATGACTTCTGCTCACTGAGGCTGGCCTGTGCCCTTTCATAAAGAGAGTGGGTACAAATCCTCTTTACAGTCTTACGTATAATAATAAAACAACACATGGTCCAACAAGCAGTAGTTCCAATTCCTGGAGAATCAGAAGAGGTTGGCAGTGTGTATCATTCATTATGATACATCTTTTGTTTTGCTTTGTTTTGTTTAATATTATCACTATAGTGCATTTTATGCAATGCTATTGAAAATGAATACATTCATTTTGAAAATTAGTATCCTCCACTAAACTAATACGTGTACACATGCAAAGATACAGTATGGCAGAATTATCAGAAAACCTTGACAACAAATCCGCTAGTCTTCTCATCCCATTAACCGAGAAGGAAAAGGCAAGATACACGGCAGCCCAGACATGCCGAAACACAAGTATCCGTTTCAAAAGTAAGCACACATGTAAGCCTTAACGCTATCAGGAACTTGGTGCATTTTTCTGCAGTTTCTCAAAATCAGTCATTTTATGCCTGCTTGGTTTTGTTTGTTTGTGCTATAAATTTCTTGATTCTGTCTTTTGGTATGTAATTGTACAAAGGCCAGCAAACTGAGAGGAAGAATGCTTTTAGAGCATTTTTTTATATATAGGGTTGAGTCTGGATTATAACACATTCTCCCTGAGCAAAATTACCAAATATCTGTCCTCCAGCTATTGAATTTAAAAGGGATGCAATATTCACAGAGCTACTTAAAGTTGAAAATTAAAAATATGAGAGGGAAATAATAATAATAAGAAAATTTGACTGAAGACTTTCAGAGAATACATTCTGGAATACAAGAAATCAGTTGTGAGTTCTGCTGATGAAAAGGGAAAGTATGTAGACTTAGGGTCATTTCTGTCGACAAAGATGGGCCAGCAAGTATGGCGATCCACAATCCATGAATAGTGGGGTAGTGAAAAAAAGATATATTCACTGAAGAACAATGACTTTATATTAGACAGCACCTGATGAGGTACCTTTGCTGGGCCTGCCCTTATATTTTTGAAGCAACGAAATACTTAACTGACTTGCATTAGCAAAAAAAATGCAAACTTAGACCCTTCATTTTCCATGACCTTTGCTTCATGTCAACTTCATGATAATTACCAGTGTCTTTGATAGGTAAACACATGCAATCTATCTCTGTGAATCACTGAACAAACTATTCATGGTCATGTAGTACTGGATGATGGATAAACTGTCCCCAGCCCGTAACACCAATAAAATCCAAAACAATGCTGCTAAATATTAATGAATCTCATCTGAAGTGCCATTTTTTCCTTTCAAATAATATAGTGGATCTAGGCAAAAGGTAAAACTCACAGGAGATTTTATGTATTAAAAGCAGAGCCAGTTGGCTGCCTTGGTTAGGGTGACCAAATGCCAACAAAACCAAAATCTTCGTTTGATTTGAAGACCTCATGCTGAATGAGAAGCTGTTGTTGAGATAAAGACACTCACTTTTCACAAGTATTTTCATTTTCTTCTTTCTGAACTCTCAAGAGAACAGAAAATGTAAGCAATAAAGTATGCCTGTCCCTTTGAGCTCTGAAAAGCTCAGAATTTGCCTACTTTGAAGAACTCAAATTGATAAAACTGAATTTGGTGAACCAGAAGCACTGAAGCTATGAAACTGTGGAACCATTTGACCTATGAAATACTGACTTCACTGAAAACTACACTGGCTATTTCCTATTATTTCCTATTTCCTAATATGAAATTTGTTTGCATTGAACGAGCTCTGTGCTATTCAGAAGGTTGCTCTGCAAAGTAGTTGATGAGGCTGTTGCTTGTAGCCCTTGCTGGATAACTCATATAAAACTCACAAAGCAAGCATTTCTCAATATGCCTTCCTAGCTGCCTTTGCTGACTACAGGTGTTCAGAGATTCAAAATCTAGCCAGAATAGAAAGAGATTTCTTTATTATGCAGAACTGTGTCGCTGAGTAGGAATAAAAGAAACAAGAAGTGATTGTTCTCGGTAACTTTGTATGTAAAAATATTGCCAAAATTGTATATTCCTGCATCTATGTGTTAACTATAGTTACCTCTGTAAATAGAGTTGTACTTTTTCTGCAACAGAAATTTATTCTAATACTTTTATACTTTTCCTTCCTTAGCGGTAAAATAACTACTGTGCCATATATATAGAAATTTCTCCCAAGAATGTAACAAGCAGGATTCACACATTTAAATGAATTTAAAAAAAAAAAGCTGAACTGTTTCCAAATTTTTCTATCCAAGCATCACTTAAGAAACTGTTTGTTCAGTTCAGTTTCATCTCTGCAGCTGCCAAACCACTTCACTTCTGCCAGCTCTGCTCTCTGATTGCAAAATAAAGGGTGGTCACTTCACAGTGTATGCAAGAAATATTATAATTTTGTGAAAATTATGACATTTAAGAAATCCTTTCAATAGTAAATTGTTAGGCTATCCTGCTACAAGCCTATTTAGCAAAAAAAATATATATATTAAATGTATCTTTTATATTCACTTCTGCATGCCTTCCTATAACATTAGTGAATGTAATATACTGGGTTTTCGTTTTCTAAGACTGATGCACTTTGCTGCAGCTTACATTCATAAATATTTTTGCAGTATAATAGCCTGTCAAAACAAATCTGTTTTCCTCATTTTTGTGTTTGCAGAAGGGTGTCCTTATTGCTTTTTGTCCATCTCTAACGATAACAATAGGACAATAGAAAATGCACAATGTAGCAAAGCTTTTATTTTTTCTCTTTTCTTTCTTTTTTTTTCTACTTAAAAATCAGAGGATGTGTGAAAAAAATGAAGCAAATAGCACCTTAGTATATGAAAAATGTTGCTACGTAAATGCATTAACCATTTTCATAGCTCATGTCTGAAGATTGGAGTCTCCTGTGTCAATACTGTGTGCAGAAACACAAAGACATAATACATATGAAACTACAACCTGCTTTATTAAGATGAAATGCAGATAATTACGTAGTGTTAAAACTTCATCACATACATTTTTTTAATTCTCAGAAAAATAATCTGAATGTTTCACTATTCTCTAAATGAAAGGTCCTCGCTTGATGTAAAGTAAAATGTATAAATATATCTTGCTTTTATTCTCAAATATAATTTAAAGCAAATCAGAGAAGGAAAAAACAGTAAGCTCATTACTGATTATTTTGCTTAAGCTCAAAGCAGTTTTCTTCTTGGGAAAATAATTTCCCTCGGCTGAAGAAGAAATTAAAGTGCATTTAGAAATAAAGAAGGAACAGAATATTGAGGGGCTTATTTTCATAATTTTTTCCACTTGATAATAAAAATATTTGAGTATAAGTGGTGATACAAAAAAGTTATTAGAAATAACAAAATATCACGATGTCAATTTCTGCAACATAGAAGCAAAAGGAATGAACTTTTAGTGATTTTATTTCAAAAATGGAACAAATCTAATAATGAGAACTATTAAAGCATTCTGATTTTTCTTGTAACTAGCATTTTATCTTATTCAAGGTACTGTTTCTATCAGATCAAGTTCTGTGTTTTTCCCATGCTGACCTGTATCTTAGTGGGAAATCTCATTCTGCTCAGAGAGACTCATTATGGGGTGAGGAATCATTTCAAGGGCTGCTTTCTGTTCACCTTGCATTATCACTGTAAAGTGCTAACACTGACTGTAAGGCAATACCATATCGTAGCGGCAGTGTCTTGCACCCATTTTCAACTTAATGTGTATTGTAATTTACATTAATCCTGGATGGGATCTAACATGAATAAAAATTCTAGAAATAGGTATTGCACTTTTTCACCAAGAATTATTTTTAAGAGGGATAGCCAGTTTATTTTTCTTCATATTATCCTCAAAACTAGTACTTGATGTAAGTACAGACAGTGAGAATTAGAAGCAATTCTAGCATGCCTCTTACATGGGATATTATGTAAACATTAACATTTGTTTGTCAAATACTATTTTCGCGTATCCTTGTGCAGCCCCACTGAACTGAATATACGCACAGAGATACGTCCTCTATCAAATCGTGAACCCAGAGAAATGCATCCTTTGCAACACAGCTTCATGCCAATCGCCACTTCAGTAAACACTGCCACATCATGATGACTGCTCTCCAGGAATTAGCAATGAGTTTGTTTATAATCAAGTTTATCAATATTTATAAAGTACTGTACTTAAGGGGATAATATATTGATAAAATACAGTTCTAAAATGCATTACATTTCCACGTTATATTTAATGGCTAAAAATACACGTAGTGGGTGTGGAGTAATAGGGGCCATACCCCGCCCCCACAAACAGTTTCTTTATCACCCCATCTGCTACCCCAAATGCTAACTCTCAGGAACACCACTGCTTTGCAGCATGTTTTATTATTCAAGCTTTGGTGGGAGGAGAGCTGCAGAAAGAAAGTGTTAACTGTAGAGAAAGGGAGGGTCAAACCAAGACCCAGAATAAGCTATATTGCTCTACTAATGCCAGGACAGTGGCACAGACTTCCGCTGGACCTGAACTGGCTACTAAATATCGTTAGATTAGATTAAAACCTGCTAGAAAAAAAGGAACAGTGAGAAGGAGGTCTAAACACATTTGTCAAAGAATTAATAAAGAGGCTAAAGGTATTTACGTAGGCAGGGAACATATGGAAGAGGAACAAGGCAGACTTTGAGAAGAAATTATTTAGCTTCATTAAAAAAACCCCAAAAACCACAAAAACCCACAAAAACCAGAACAAAGATAAGGCTAGGAAAAAAAAAAAAAGATTACACTTTTTTTTTATATTGCCTTTCTATTTTTCCAAAAGGAAGCAGGAGGTTGGGGCCTGATCCAAAGTGCACAGAAGTCAAGCAAAGATTCCTAGTGCTTTGGATCGGGTACTTTGGAAAGAAAGAAACGCTGCTAAATAAGTATCAAATACTGATGAGTGTTAATGGGGGTTTAAGAGACAAAGCGTCCAGTTTGAAGCACTTATTGGCGATGTCTACACTATCATCACTTGCCAAAAACATTTCCATCATTGTGCAATGGTTGAGCTTTATAGCTGGCTTCCAGCATTTTAATCTAACCCAGCTCAGAGCAGGTGAGGAGCTGGCTGAATGTAATTTATCAAGATAATTTTGGGGATGACAATATTGTTCATAAATGTAAGTCAAATTCAGTAAGCTATTTCATTTGAAAAAAAAAAATCAGTTGGGGAAAAGACAAAGGGGAAAGTGAGAAAATCAAAGGGTTTTTAAAAATATATTCAACATTTAAAAAAATGATTTTTGATCTTAGTATTTCTCTATTAAAATTGGTCTATTTTTAATTTAAAAATATTTAAATGGAAGAATCCTGAAAGGGAGCAAAATGTTTTGTTTTAGGACAATTGAAATTGTTTAGGGAAACACAAAATTAATTATTTCTCTGATTATGTGATTCATCTGTCAATCTGCAAATTCCACTATTCATACAGCTTTCAACTAGTAATACACTATATCCAAAATGACTAGCCAATATTCTGGGCGTCATTGGCATGTACCTACTAGGATGTGAAGCTGACCATATGAATCATATTTTCTTTCAAAAAAATCCCATTGATTTACAGTAACTATGTGGACATCTTCCTTGAATTCAGTCAGAACAAACAAGATACAATTTGGTGAGGGGTCTGGAGCACAAGTCTTACGAGGAGAGGCTGAGGGAGCTGGGGTTGTTCAGTCTGGGGAAGAGGAGA
>JAOQGH010000077.1:18502856-18582585 GCA_025769975.1 Gallinago jamesoni | reverse complement strand
CCAGGCTGGATGGAGCTTTGAGCAACCTGCTCTAGTGGGAGGTGTCCCTGCCCATGGCAGGGGGGTTGGAACTTGATGATCTTTAAGATCCCTTCCAACTCAAATGATTCTATGATTCTATAATGTTTCATTATTTAAATGACTACTTAGAAAAATACCGCTGGAGCCCACAGAATGTCCAAAAGCAGAAAGACACAAGGGACAATCTCAGAGTCAAACATAAAATTGCTGCTTTCAGATCTCATGCCTAGACTTTTAGCTAAACAGCTCATTGATCTCTGATGTCTACTTGTCATAATATTGTTTTTAAGAGAAGTCTGATAGCTTCAGATTTCCCTTCCCCCTCTCTGATCATCTTATAAGGAACTCTTTAAATATTTATGTCAAAGTGTACCAGTTAGAAATCAGTTTGAGACCTTCAAAAAGATCCAGAAAAACTGGGCTACTGATAAGGAAGAATGTCACACAGCTCCAGCCTTGAGAGATAAGGGTGAAGAGACTGCAGCCTCAGAAAGCTGAGATTTGCTAACTCTGTGAGGTATTAGATTACCAGAATGGGTATGTTTGGAACATACCCATACCCATACCCATACAATTACATAGTAACAGACAAAAATTGAATTATCTTACCTCATCTCCTATAATTATAACAATAGCAATGGATCAAAACATTTAAAATCTTCCCAATCAATTTGCAGGAGATAGACATCTTATTCCTACTTCTTATTTTACGGTTAGCCGTTTGCCTTACTCTCTTAGCAGGCAGCAGAGTTCAAAGATACAGGTCAGTTTTCAATTTTCATTTAGAATGACTGGTAATTTGGGCAAAATTCCTGTGAACCTGACCTGCAACAACCTTAACATGGCACATAAGAGAGAATGAGCACTGGTTATTTGGAGCACTGGAAGAAATCCCACATATTTTCTTGCTGATAAACCAACTCATAGAGAAAGAGATGATAGTCTTCAGGAAGCAAGGTCTCCCCTGCCCAAATGAGTTGGCAGGGAATAGGTGACAGGCCATATTAGTGCAGAGAAAGCCTTAAGTGATTCCTTTTTAAGTCAGTAGTTTGCTGTCTTTTCCACAATGTAGTGACTCTCTTAAAGACCACTTTTGTGTATATGTGTGTATACATGAATATATGTATTTATACACACACGTATAAGTACAAGTAAATGTGTATTTCTTGGAGATTCCTTGACTCCTCAAAAATTGCAGAAGAAAACCAAGGTGCTTGAATTTAGTGGGTGGAAAGTGGGTTAGAAACAGGACAGTTTATCAAATTACGGTGGTCCCATCCCACAGACTGTTGTCCTTTCTTTGCAAGCTGTATAAATTCAGCCTTCAGCTACATTTCCAACTTCAATTCCTTGTCACATTTCTCATTCCTGTCTCTCTGCTCAGCCAATGACAGCAGTGCCAATCTCCCAGTTGTTAAATCTATCCGAAAGCTTCCCCCCTCCTACTTCATATCACCCTAAAAGTGATTTTTGCAGCCTCTCCTCCAGAAAGAGTGAATTTGAACACAAAGACGGAATATTTGAGCCAACGAGAGAAGTAAAAAGAGAATCCTTGAAGTCTTTTCTTTAACTCGTGTTATCCTATGCACATTACAGGAAGGAGAATATCCCTTTAAATAGTTTGGGAGCCCTCTAGTGATTCTTCATATCTTTCACTGAAGAAGCGATGAGATCCTCCCCCCTACCAGAGGAGGCAGGTGGAGGGGCCTTTCTATATAGCCCATGGATCCAGTATTTGCCATCCCGTGATGCCAGTGTTAGCTCCACAAATCCTAGACATGGCACAGAGAACCAGAATAAAGTGCTTTCCTTTCCTCAGCCATCTCTGTTTGTCCATTTTATTAGTCATTGAAATTCCTCTTTTGCAAAGTTGCAAACTCTGGGAAATCAGACTTAAATCTTGGCAGCATCTTGCCTTGGTTTACAAAGGACCTTCAGGGCAGAACCCCAAGTACGTGTATCCTTGGGCGTGCTGCAAACCCTTCCGAGCTGTCAAGATTTAGAGTTTAAATCCCAAACTGTCAGATTATGGTGAGAACTAAACCTTTGCTATTTTACCATTATAAACCATAAGCTCTTATGAAATATATTTTAAGGAGTCCTATTGAATCGCACAGTATGTAGCATAATGTAATCAATACAAGAAGCTGCATATAAATAATCTGTTTGGATTCTCACACATTTTAAGATGAGAGAGGGCACCATTCCCAGCAGTACTCCCCCCCCTCCCTCAGAGTTCACACCTTTTATGGGGGAAAATGATTGTAAAGTATTCATTTAAGCCAATAACCAAAGCTTATGTTATTCATTTCTCAGTGATATACATAGTGCTCTTTTTGTATACTATTAACTGTGGACATATGTTTTTCATTTGACTATGTTACTTACACACACAATTCTTTTAAAAAATATGTAAAATATAACAGCTGCTGCAAAAAAAATATTTTTAGATCTCTGAAAGTGCCTAACGAGCTGCAGTGCACAACAAAAATGGTCTCTGTAACATGCGCATAGTAAAATACCATGGAAGAGTTTAATCCACTTGGTCATCTCCCTGGATGGGAACAAATTGACACGGTTCTAATACGACCATGTGTTTCTTTGGGCTGTATTCCTTGGCCATAACAGCAAGGTCTTGATCATTCACTGCATCAAAGCAATGATACAAACAATGGATCAGCCAACTTTTAAAACAGCAGTATAAAAGCAATTGTAAAGGCACCAACTGTATCATCTGAGCTCTGCTTTGACATTGCTGTTTTCTGATGGCAAAAATATACCTATTTCCTGCCAGTGTAAGTGAGAGATTAAGGGGTAAATATAGAAAACCTAAAGTTTGCTTTGGATGAGAAGTTTTTTCTTTATGAATTATTGAATAAATCAAATATCCTTGGTTCTCATCCCAACAGAGTGTGATGATTGCTAGCTTGAAAAAATGTAGCAAGAGCAAACGTTGGCAAGAGTGAAGCATTATAATGTGATGTCTACAGAGATTTAGAGATAGGAAGGATTGTCAGTTACAGTCAATGCTATCAATGTTGGTAGAAGATATTTAAACTGCAATTCTACCTAGATTAAGGTACTTAAAAATAGTGTTCATGGCTTGAGCCTCTTTTAAGGACCTGCGTGAGCCTCTTTTAAGGAATGAATTCCACCGCTGGTTAATACATAGATGCAGATTATTCCATCGCAACACTTTTGGCTGCTACCATGTGAGGGAATGGCAAGTATGGAAAACTGCCAAAACTGAATGTCTTCTTCCTTCTCTTCCAGTTGATAAGACAGGAAAACTAAAACGCTTTTTTGAAATCAGTCATGTGGTATCTGGAGAGTAGGATGAGAAAACACAATCTTCTTTATGAAGATCCCAGTCATACAGTGGTTGAGAACATACTGGGGAGGATCCTGCTCTCAGAAGAGCTCTGACATTCCCTGTAGCAGCTGCAGCACCATTCTGCAAATTTTCTGCTGCCATTTGATGGGAAGCCATGGTCTTTTCTTGCAACAGATCCTGCTCTGCCAGGTTCTTCTAAAGCACCTTGCATCATTCAAGTTAAATGTCTAGAGACTATTTCTTTGTTTCTCCTACATTTTCATTGCTTTATTTGAATATTATTGATATTTCCAAAATGTTAAGTCCAATGTATTCGAAACTGCCCAGGGTGTTTGAAGCTGTGTAGACAATACCACTGAAGCACTTCCATTCTGCTCCAAAGGTGTCCATGGTGTGGACCATGTTCGAAGACAACATCTTTGAATCAGTTCTAGTCAGCTTTTATGTCACAGGAAGTTGCAGTGGTGGTATCTGGCTGGCTTTCCACTGATTTTTGAAGTGCTGGTTTTACCAGCAACAATTTTACACTATTGACTTTAAAATTGTTGAAATTTAGCTTATTCCAAATCTTTTGCTTAGTTTGATGTGTATGTCAGGCTTTCACAGATCAGTTAATTTGACATCTGAATCCTCCTCCCATAGACTGATGCTGATGCTGCCCTGGAACTGGTGTAATCAATCACTGCCAATTTTTAGAATGGGAATAATTCTAGGGGATTTGGGTTTTACTTGGAATCTGAAGGCCTGTGATCATATTAAAATATGTTATTTAGGAAGCATTGGTCATTGATTTTGCACTTTTCATACTGTATTTTTCAATAATACCAGAAGCCTTGATGCAAACCAAACTTTGATGCCACCACGATATTATGCTCTTCTTTGGTATCTGAGAATTTATATGTTCCATGTCTTCATAAAAGTTATCTCTTATTTTAGCTGTGCTTAAGTAGTATTTAGTGAGTGATAAGAGGGCATAGCATTTCTTGTAAAGTAGCCATCTTGCTGCATAGTCCTTTTTGCCATTGAACAATCTAGTTTATTGATCACTGGGGGTGTAACAGTGAAACCACGGTCATTTTCTCCATTATTAGTAATTACAGGTCTGCTGTACAGATAGCTAATCCATGTTTCCTTAAAATTACTTTCCTCTTAAGAAAAATTTCATTTAGTGTTATTCTATTAATTTCCTATCTGGTGACTGCATTGTCTGACAGGACATTGGATGATTAAGTGGGTGTCAGTAAATGTCTGTATGATCCTGCTACATTCAAAGATGTAAGTTTAGAAGACTTAAAATAAAGGGGAAGGAGGTTCCTCAGGGAATGTCTGCACTGTGCAATTAAATGCAGTGCATATAGCCCTGACACAT
Organism: Gallinago jamesoni; assembly: GCA_025769975.1. NCBI lineage: Eukaryota > Metazoa > Chordata > Aves > Charadriiformes > Scolopacidae > Gallinago > Gallinago jamesoni. Next base: position 18,577,861 of record JAOQGH010000077.1, on the reverse strand, counting down.
CCACAAACTGACCAGCTATGTTGGCATGATTTTGCACTTCAGTAAAATCTTTGACTCTCAGTGGTAAGCTCTGGCTCGGGCTCAGTGCCATGGTGATGCAGACATCCTGCTTGGGCTTCCAGAGCAGAAGTTTGATCCGCCGCGCTCTGCTACGTGGAAGTCACTGCAAAGTAGTATGGCTTCTTGTCCTGAATTTCATGTGAGCAGATTTTGCAATTGTAACTGCTATTGAATCCATACCTACAGCTTTGCTGCCTTTTTTTTTTTTTTTTGTCATCTCTGAAGTCTGAAAGAATGATAGATCAACTTGATTTACATGCCAAACACACATGCTATGGCAGTATCACTCATCCAGATTCAATCACAAGATAGAGACAGAGAATATGAGGTCAAGCTGTAATTCCTATGGACTTTGATAAACCTCTGGCAGTGATCTAGTGTGTGTACCTAAACTGCATGACAAACTTCCTGCACTAAGGTAGAATGGAATCTAATTTGACCTCAGGCTTACACACTTGTCTGCAGGTGTCTATTTGCAACAGCAGCAATTTGGAAGAGAGTTAAGTTTAACAGTGGAGAACGGGGAGCATGTTTCCCTGTGCAGATTGCTGCTGCCTCCTGAGCCAAGGAACTAGCATGATTACACTGAGCTCAGAAGGATAATACAGAATGGTTTGAGTTTTAAAATGATATAGCATTTGGTATTTTGATTTTTTTGTTTGTTTTGAGGAAAAACAAGTTCTCTTTAAATTTTAAGTGTCTTTTGGATTTATGTGAGGGAAGCAGAAAGATAGGAGAGGGATGCTTGCGTTCATGGGAGATTTCTCAGCCCTTCCACTTCATACATACAGTGTGCATTGAACGTTTTTGCTAGAAAGAAGCAAGACAAAGGGAATTTGGGATGAATCACCCTCAGCAAGTAAATGTGTTTTATTTTCAGTTTAGTTTAGAGGATACGAAATGGGTGTGAAAGATGATTTAGGGTTTGAGGATTGAGAGTGTAGTGTAAAAATCTGCACTAGGGGGCAGCTGGCAACTGATGCGTTGGATTAGTATCACCGTGTCCCTTGTCACTCACGAGTTGACCCAGAAGATCCATGCACAGCCTCTCGGGCAAGGTTTAGGCTTTCAGAAACTGTGTAGTCATGCTGCCTCTCCTGCATAAATACAAGAATGAAAAGGTCTTGTGTGATATGAGAAAGCCTGTGCATGAGAGTGATGGTGAACTACAGTGATAAAGCAAGCTGGGACAAAGAAATCTCCTTTTAATTTTACCAGCAGTATCATTTTGACTCCAGGCTTTTTCAAGAGCTGCATTTTAAAACAAGGTTGTTGATTTTATTTTATTTCATTTATCTTAAAGTAATTTACGTTTATTTAGATGGAGAACATTTTCGTAGGGAAGAAGAAAGATGAAATTTAGCTCATTGTCAAAATAAGCAGAAAAACTACAAACATCAAGCAAGCAAAGTAGCTTTTGAAACCTTTTCCTTTTATAAGTTGCTTTAATATAAAATTATACTAAAGATGGTCGCTTATTGCTCAGCTTTTCGGTCAGCAGCACGTACTCATGAAATACCACTTCAGAGTTAGAAGTGAATTTACCCAGTTCAGCAGAACACTTAGATATAGGCCTGGAATGCAGGTAGGAATAGGAAGCTGTAAGTGCACTTCAGATTCAGAAGTTCAGAGTTCTCATGGCAAGAACATTTATCTTAAGGGGGAAGTTAGGTTCCACAACTATTTGGCAGACCTACTGGTGCTATGATTACTAATCTGAGCGTTATTTAGGGAAACTCTGGTGGTTGCAAGCAAGGTATGAATTTTGAATCACAGGAAGAAATCAGAAAAAGTCTTGGTCAGAGAGGAGTTGAGAACCATTGAACAAACATATTTGAAATCTCCATTGTATTTACTTTGAAGAACACAGCTTCAGCTCTCAGAAATGAAAATTTCATTTCCTGTTTTTCCAGATGAAGGAAGGTGAGGCAGGGGGACAAAGTTATGCTTCCAAAGTGTCACAACAAGGAAAACTGGAAAAGTTTTTTGACAAAGGAAGATAGAAAAGTGCTAGAGGAAGCAAATATTCCAATGGCAAAGTGCGCACTAAAGTGTGGAGCACTTGCTAGTCTATTCCTGTTGATTTTGCTATATAGACAATGAGGAGAGAAAAGATATTCCTCTAGAATCGGAGAAAAAGCTTGGCTTCTAAAGGAGATTTTTTATTTTCCAATGATTAAAAAGAAAGCCCAGAAAGATCCGACTAGCAAGGGTGAAGTTTGGTTCTTTATAGTGCAAGTGAATGATTTTATAATTTCCCATTTCTGTAACTTTCCTTCTTTTTTTTTTTTTTTCCAATATCTGGCACATATCTTACAAAAGAGCATATGAACTGCCTGCTGGATTTCCTTGGTAGGTAAATATATGGAAGTTGTGAATCTCAGCTTTTCCCCACTTTAAAACCTCAGAATGTTATGGTAGTCCCCAGACCCACAAGATCATATTTTTACTTTTAAAATGATATTCTCTAAGAAGAATAGATTTTGTGTCAGTTTGCATGATTCATTTCAAAGCAGGGTCCTGATAAATAAATCAGGTTTGGAGACTACCTTAGTGTGAGAAGTAATGCATTTTGGCCCTGTAAACCAGAATTTACAGTTACACCTGTGCTAACTTATCAGCGTTGTGTATTTTAACTTGTAAAGTTGCAAATTATTTGCTGCTCATCTCCTTACTTGAGCTATTGCAGTTGTAATCAACTGAAATTTTCTTAATGGAGTTGATGGCTGGTAGGGAACTTTGCATCTCTGACATTTGATTTCTTCACATGCTTCTTGAGCTATAACTGTGTACATTTGCTTACCCATGTATTGAAAATGTTGTGTTTTTTTTTTCCCATTTTTGCACTTCACTGATGTGCAATGTTGTGCAGTAAGAGTAATCTATTGTGTGGGGCTTCATATTTGATGCGGCAGTTACTTAATAATGTATTAAGACTACCACGGGTGCTCAGAGATTTAGGCAAGCACTTTTATATCAAATTGCAGTAAAAATCCCATACTATCAAGTGAAAATGCAGCAGTGGAAAACCAAAAAAATATTTGCTGTATAAAGTATGAGAAACTTTTAATACCAGTTCACAACTACTGTCTTTTGCCTGTTCTGATTAGAATCCAGAAAATGCTTTTTATATCTAGCTCTCCTGTATATTGTTTTTAGATTTATTACATGATTTCACCATCTGTGCTACTTACATTTTGGGTACAATTCTAGATCTGCGTATATTAAGACATGAATTTATAGCTGAAGTGCCCGAGAGTCTCAGAGTTACACAAACATTCTTTCTGCATTTGTGCCATATCACCATACATCAAGATAGTCCCTGCCCCCCAAAGCTAAAAGCTAAATCAGCAGAGAGAAAGGAGAAAATTGGAAAAACAAGGAAATAATAAGACAATATTAATAGGTGAGGTGCCAGTTCACTAGTGTTGATCTATTTATACGCATCAAGACAAACAAAAGCTTGAAAGATGTGAAGCCAGTGAGATGTTTTTATCAGTAAATAATAATCTATTATTAAGTTAGAACTTTGCTCTGGTGGTTATGAGTCCCATTTTACAAATAATAAGAAACACCATCCCTGCATAAAGCACATTGCTATTTTACAAATGATTTGTGAAAATGAAAACAATGAAAATTCAATCCAATGCATTGATCAATTGGGGTTTTTTTGTCTCTCAGTCTTTTCTGAAAAACTTTCAGTCATGGTTGAATAACAACAAAGATTTCTTCAAACTTCTTGTTTCTGAAACAGATCTTCTGGCTAATTCAAATGTTAGGAAGGGACTGTGAGAGGGGTGACAGATACCTGAAATGAATTCACTTACTTTTCAGCAGACAGCATAGTGAAATCAGCTATACATTGCCAGAATTAGGCAATATTACCAGACACTGGTCTTACAAATGTTTTTGGTAATATGATTCCCTCTCACATGCCAGCTATGTTAGAATCAAGCAAATATATTTTTAGTAACTAGTTCAGAATTGTTTAGTCTTTTTCTGCTAACAGAATCATTCTTTATGAGCCCTGATTTTGACAGATTTATATAAACTGAACTGACTGGCAGTAACTTACTTTGTATATTAGTTACACTGCCATTGCCTTTTTCTATCTAGGTGACTAAATAATATCACCAGGAGGTGTCTTGATGAACCAATGAGACTTCAGAAGAATGTGACAACTTTCCTTTCTGAGCCAGGGATGACCCAATCTTCACTCTTGAAGGAAAGATACGTTGCTCTAAGATTAATTTTATGGACTATATTTTATTTTTCTCCTCAAATATTTTATAAATGGTTTTAGGTTGAGCTTGTTTATGGTAGACTGAGGTCAAATGGAATACCAAGTAACAAGTTCTTCAGGCTCTGTACAAAGCAGAGGGATGGCACTAGCACACTCTGAGTTTCAGCTGTTGGGTAGTGCGTAGCTTGAACTTGGGGACACATTGACAAGGTCGTGTGGCCTTCGCATCTGACCTGACTCCTGGTTTGCTGTCGAATACAATAACTATGCATATGATGCATTTTTTAGATGATAATGAAAACTAATTCTGTTTCTATTTCTGTTCTCAATGTTGTCAGTATCATTCCTCTCATTCCTCAGTGCTGCTAGCATCATTTTTTTTTTTTAACTCTGTTTCAAAACGTTTTTACTGAAAACTCATCCAAGGAGAAACCTCATATAAAACAACTATCTAAGCCTCTTCTAAAAAACACGATGCAGTCCTGTCCATTCCAGCGAGCAAAAGCCTTGTTCTCACTGATACCAATTGTCATATATACCTGAGAATTGTTGAAGGACAGCATGAGCAAACATCTCTTTTTAGTTCCACCTCTTGCTGGTGGTGGAAAAAAAACTTTGGCATTTTCTGTGTGTGTGTAACCTTGCTCTCCAGGCTGCCTTTAGGACTTTTGCCCTGTTAGAATGATTCAACATATCCCTTACATGAAAAACAGGGCTATTTTGAACAACTTCTCATACAATACTTACTGATTTGTACTGGACAACTCATTGAGGTCCGAGTCATTAATATTCCTCCACTTTTTCCCCCCAGATATTGATGCATTGTAACCAGTGTGAAAGTTCAGTTAGCCAGATGAAATCCAAACCTTCCAAGATTTTAAGACTGCAATTTAGAGCAGAATTTAATCATTTTAACTGCCAGACGTGTCTGATTACTATCTTCCACACATTCATAGCTCTATCATAAATATATAGATTTTCACATTTTTCTAATAAATGAATTACAATACCTTTTAGGGAATAAAGTGATATATTTTAAAGGCATTTGTTTACTTTTTCTGTAAGCTCCTGAGATGGCTAACATACTAGTTGTTAATCACACCATCTGTTCAAGCAGTGTTTGACTAAATGAATCAATTCATACTTTTTCTTCTTAGAGCAGTTTTTTACAGAACAATATGTTTGTGTCTATTACTCCATCATTTGGCAATGTAATATGAGATATTTTAATTTTCCTATTTATTGTACATGGATTTTCAATCTCCAAATATTTTTTTTTTAAAATTATGCATACAGCACAGAAAAGCTGTGTCTATTGATTTCTGTAGCATTGCAAACAGTGGAAAAATCTGTTCCGCTCTGCTGTCAAATTTCAACCATCTGATTATATTTAAATGAGTTATTTCAACATGTTTCGTTTGAATGACCGTCATATAAGCGATTCCTCCTTCGTACCGAAGATGGCAGTGGTGCACAACCTACGCAGGAGCTGGAATTCAGCCTGGGAGAGTTTTCCTCGTTTTTTTGGTTACTAGTTCCAGGAAACAGAAAATTAAAGGAGGAACATTCTGCAAACGGGAACGGCAACCTTTTGTAGTCTTCCTTGTCTCAGTTGTCTCTGTTGAGCTTACATTGACATAATTGCAATCAAACTTCGGGGTCGTATGGAAACCGCAGCTTGAAAGAAATATAAATCCAAGCTTAGAAAGATTGTAACTGCTCTGTTTTAAAATTTGCGTTCATGTGCACTTTCTAGCTTCAGCTGAAACAAAAAGTCAATGCCCATGCATCAAACCTGGGTGATTCTTGAAAGCTCATGTGAAAAGCTGTAAATTTCAAGTGATATTGGTCATTTCTAATCCCACAGAAACTTTGCACAAATATGCTTAGATAAGTTCCTGTCCCTTTTACCTGAAACCAATGTTTTGAGGTTCACCCTATCGTAGATTCAGAGTAGGAATGCTGGGCTGAGCACAAGGGAGAATCAGACAGTTAATAAAACAGTTTCTGAATAAAAATAATGATTGAAGCCACAGTGGTATTACAAACAAATAAAATGAAAACGTAACAAAATTCCTTCAGTATGCTGAAAAGCATAATCATGAAGGAAAATTGACTGAATGATTTCCTAACAATGTTTCTGTTATCGTGGACTAAACATACCTTGATACTACAGTGGAATAAGAGGTAACAATTATTCCTAAAGGCTGCACCCTAGTTACAAGGTCACTTAAGAAGCAGCAAGTACTTTTTCTCACTCATGTGATGCCACTGTCCAGAGAGTTTGCTTTATAAGCAAGGCAATGGTGTCCTCAGAGGCAAATACATAATATACTATAGACAAAAACTATTCTAAAATTTTCTATGGCTCATCCATTTTCTGCTTTTCAATCTGAATCTTATTTGTTCATACATAGTCAGGTTAGTTAGCCAGACTGATTTCTGAAGGATTACATGCTGCTATAATAGAAAAGTATTTATGAAGTAATGAAGAATGTTGCTGAGATGATCTTAATAGTGTCTTCATCACCACTTGGTTTGCCTGGTTTTATTTATTGATGGTTTGGGTTCTTTTTGTTAATAACAGAGGAAGAAAGTAAAAGAGCAAATGTGTCTGTGAACGTTGTCGCAAAATTTTCATGCTGTAAATTGTAATCAGTGTTATGTTGTGCCCAGTGGAACACAGTTGTCTTGCTGGGTCATAAATAGAGCAGGAGTCTGTCAGTAATGCAGGCATCAAACAGGTGAAGGAAGTTTATAGAATGTGGAAAAATGGATTGACCACTTGGGAGAAGTATAGAAGGACTGGCCACTTGAGAGTAATATAGGAGCACTGTCAGAGTATGCAGAGATGCAATGAGGAAGGGGAAGGCCTGCTTGGAATTAAACCTGGTGAGGGATGTCAAGGACAGTAAGAAGGGCTTCTTCAAGTACATCAGCAGTAAAAGGAAGATGAGGGAAAGTATGGGCACAATGTTGAATGAGGTGGGTGCCCTGGTGATGGAGGATGCAGAGAAGGTGAAGTTAATGAATGCCTTCTTTTCTTCAGTCTTTACTGCTAAGGCCAGCCCTCAGGAACTCCAGACCCTGGAGGTAGGAGAGAGCCCGGAGTAAGGAAGACTCCTTCGATCACGGAGGATCAGGTTAGAGAACATTTAAGCAAACCTGCAAATCCATGGGCCCTGATGGGATGTATGCGTGAGTGCTGGGGGAACTGTCAGGTGTTATTGTGAAGCTGTTCTCCATCATCTTTGAAAAGTCATGGAGAACAAGAGTAGCTTGAGGACTTGAGGAAAACTAATGTCACACCAGTCCTCAAAAAGGGCAAGAAGGAGGACCCGGGATACTACAGGCCCATTCAGCCTCACCTCCATCCCTGTAAAGATTATGGAACTCATCCTGGATGTCTTCTCTAAGCATATACAAGAAAAAAAGGTCATTGGGAGTGGTCAACATGGATTCATCAAGGGGAAATCATGCTTGACTAATCTGATAGCCTTCTACAATAGAATGACTGGCTGGGTGGATGAGGGGAGGGCAGTGGACGATGTTTACCTTGACTTCAGCAAGGCTCTGTCTCCCATAACATCCTCATAGGTAAGCTTAGGAAGTGTGGGTTATACTCGAGGACAGTAAGGTCGATTGAGAACTGGCTGAGTGGCAGAGCTCAGAGTGTTACAATCAGTGGTGTGGAGTCCAGCTGGAGGCCTGTAACTAGCAGTGCTCCCTAGAGGTCAGTACTGGGTCTGGGCTTGTTCAATGTATTCATCAGCAACCTGGATGAGGGGACAGAATGCACCCTCAACAAGTTTGCTGATGAAACAAAACTGGGAGGAGTAGCTGACACACCAGAAGGCTGTGCTGCCATTCAATGAGACCTAGACAGGCTAGAAAGTTAGGTGGTGAGGAACCTGATGAAATCCAACAAAAGCAGCTGTAAGGTCCTACACCTAGGGAGGAATAATCCCATACATCAGTATAGGTTAGGGGCTGACATGCTGGAAAACAGTCCTGCAGAGAAAGACCTGGTAGTCCTAGTGGACAAGTTGACCACGAGCCAGCAATGTGCCCTTGTGGCCAAGGTGGCCTGTGGTCTCCTGGAAGGCATTAAAAAAAGTGTGGCCAGCAGGTGGAGAGAGGTCATCCTCCTGCTATGCTCTGCCCTGGTAATGCTGCATGTGGAGTACTGTATCCAATTCTGGGCCCTCCACTTCAAGAAGGACAGAGAAAAATAGGAAGGAATCCAGCAGAGGGCTACAAAGATGATCAAGGGAATGGAGCACCTCTCTTATGAGGAAAAGCTGAGAGACCTGGGTCTGTTTAGCCTGGAGAAGATAAGACATAAATATTTAAAGGATGAGTGTTAAGAGGATGGGGTCAGGCTCTTCTCAGTGGTGCCTGGTGACAGGACAAGGGGCAACGGACGCAAGTTGGAACACAGGAATATCTGTCTAAACACGAAGAAAAACTTCTTTACTTCGAAGGTGTCAGAGCACTGGAACAGGCTGCTAGAGATGTTGTGGAGTCTCCTTCTCTGGAAATGCTCAAAATCCCCCTGGATGTGTTCCTGTCCAGCCTGCTCTAGGTGAACCTGCTTTGGCAGAGGGGTTGGACTAGATTCTCTCTGTAATTCTGAGGAATAGGTTCATGGCCTTGAACTGGCACTAGATGTGAACTGGAAGCAAGGAAAGGTAATAAAATATATGGATTGTTTCCTCAAGTGTCCTGGTAAGGTGATAAGCTGCTAACTTGTTTTATAAAAGGTGGAGATATTGTATTTCTTCTGTTTTAATTACCAGCTAACATTAGTCTGCTCTGAATGTATTGCATGAGTCATTGTGAAGTAACTCCTCTGAGAAAAAGGATTATTTCTTGGCATCCCAAAGACAAAAGAAGACATTCCTTCACTCTTCAAACCTTTTTCAAATCTAAATATTTAGCATTTAACAACCTTGATCCACTGTGTTTCTCTCAACCACAAAGCTTATTTTACAATGAAAAGCCCCATCCCTTTAGTAAAAGAGAAAGCCTCTTGATTAAGCTCACAGCTTCACTTAGATCTTGCTTAATTTTCACTTTGAACCACCAACTATTCATTCCAGTCCTGATAGTATTAATATATAATGGCATTTATTTTACATCATCGATTTCTTCTACTGGAGACACATTTTTGACAACAAAGGCATTTCATGTCTTCTCCATTCCTAATGACTCATCTAGGAAGGGAAGAAGGGGGAGAGGGAGGTAGGAGAAAGGATGGCTGTACACTTTGTAGGTCTCTGGAGGATTAAGGCAGTTGTTATAACGCTATACGCTTCACTTGTGCTCTTGTGCTCAACAATACCTTATCAAGTATATTCAAGTCAACACAGAGGGAAATATTGAGACTGAGGTTTAATTCCCAGGTTCAAAGCCTTAGAGAAGCCCTTCTGAGAATGTCTTCCCTGAGTCCTTATCCATCTCCTTCAGACATATATATAAGCTACATCTGAGTATTTTAGTTTGGGTTATATTATATTTATTTGATTATCAAAAGCTTGCTTTTTGATTTTTCAACAACGTTTTCAAAACTTTGCTTTCTCTCCATTCAAGGGGTTATGGAAGCTAACTTTTTACAGTATACTTTTGAATGTGGGTGTGAGGTAAAATTAGTAAGTCAGTTGTCACATCAGATCACTGAGAAGCCCAGGTAGAGCTACAGCAGCAGTATGAAACTGCTCCTACACTGCTTTATCTGGTTAATTAAAAAGGATATCTGAGGGGTTCATGTCAACTGAATAATGATACGTTCTTTCTGTACATATTAGAATTCTCCTTGAAAAATCTAGTAAATAGCATTGCCATGTTGAAATTGTAGATTTTATTCAGCAGATAGATTGGATCTGTCATTTTAAAAGGGAAAGATGTATACTTTTCTTCAAAATAAAAGCAATTCTACTGAGAGAACTAAATTTACCTTCTTTAAATTAATCTGACATATTTTACTTCTTACCGTTTGTATCTCATGTGCAATTTTCTTTTTCACTGGGTGGAGTTGTTCCTTAAGAGTTCAAAATGTTCTTGATCTTTTTGATTAGACAGTGCTTTTACAATTATCTAATCTTGAAAGCATAAAATCTTTCGTAATGTAACCTGATCTTCTTATTACTTTTATACACTGTGAGCTGAATTTGTGCAGTCCTTATTCATATGGTTGATTACTAATTCATACATAAATCTGAGAACTTCTGTGGGATCATTTTCATAAGTGCATGTAAGTAGAAAGTAGATCATATGTAACTTTTTTGTATGTAAAAGAAGTATAACGTGAGTGGTTACTCTTTTGTTGAAGAAGGTCTCTGTGGGTTTGTTACAGATCTTTTCTAACAATGATTAATTTTCTTCTCTAAAATGTCAGTTTTCTTTGATAGCCGTTTTGAGCCCATTAAAATAATTTAAAAAGCTTTTTTCTTTTAATCAAGTAAAGCCCATGATTTGACCAAAAATTGCCTTGTATTAGATGACAACTTAATTCTTTTGCTTTTTGTAAATAAATGCAAAATTAAAATGAATGCCTTTAAGAAAAAAAAAGAAACAAGGGCCAAGCTGAGATGTTAAAAAATTTTGAGAACTTTGAATTATTTAATATACTTACAAGATTATTTGGTTTTGATACCTGTTGCTGTCAAGTTAGAAACTACATCTGATTATATATAGCAATAATACACCATTTCATTTGAAGAAAATTGTCATCAGTCTATATAGGTAATAATTAGTTTTCAGTACATTTGCTTTGAATTTTGTGCTGTAGCTGGCTGGGAAGTGGAGACAAAAGAGAAAATACCATCTAACTCTCCTCATGAAAAGCAGCCAAATAGAAAAGGAATCTAAATTTTTGAGGTTCTATCTGAATTGAAAACTAGAGAGTTGAAGTCTATTTCTATTACTCCATCTGTGAATCTCTAAAATTAAAGAGTTTGGACATCTGTGTAATATCTTTATATATTGGTGCAATAGCATCAGGTGTTAGGAAATACGCTTGCTATGAAGTGTGCCATAGGACTGACAGCGTGCCTGGTATTGGAGCAAGAGTAAGATAGAGTCAAATTGAAACTTACAATGTTCTCAATGATATTTTGATATTTCAAGCTCTGCAACATCAACAAATATGAGTTGTTGTTATTTCTGTGTTCAACCATGGCTTTCTGTCCCATGTGAAAGATGCAGTACTTTTTGTTAGTACTCAGGTCATTGTTATTTTTTACTCTGAATTTTTTTGGTAAATAAGGACATTTTGAATTGCAAAATAAAGAAATAAATCAGTTTTGGCAAATAAGTTGCACCCTTGCTACCCACCAATAGTAGTGTCAGAGTTTTATGAGTTTTCATATGATAGCTCCTAAGAATCATATGGTATCAGATCCTCTTTACTAGTCATTGCACTCAGTAAAGAACTGATAAGTCCAGTGAGCTTTAAATTAGTGTGTTTATGCTACTTACTAGCATTATGCTGTTAATTCATTGTATCTCTTCCACCTACCTTTAAGTGGTGATTAGATGATACACTAAAGTTGTTTAAATTATGTTTATGGCAGATTAGAAAGGAATAAGATGAAGAAGAAAGAAGATGAGTGAGACGAGGTACAGCACTGCTTCTTCCGGGATGAAAATGCTTTATCAATTAGGTCCATGTAATGTCTAATTCTCTACCATCTTCAAGCTGTACATACTCTGCTCTTCACTGAATCACATATTTGTTCATTATATGTCATTATTTGTGCTTTTGCTCCCCCACCTACTTTCTGTTGTGGTGGTGGCAATGCTCTAGCAGCTTGACAGTCTCTGACTTCTGGTTCTCTTCTGTTTTGAGGAAATTCATGAATTATTGTGGAAGAGAAGATTCAAAAAGCACGTGCTAACTGCTAGATACATTGTCAATTCTGTAGAATTATTTTCATAACAAAAAGAACTACAGAACAGTAATTCCACCTAGAAAGGAAGGCTCACAATCAATGGGCTATGCAGAGAATTTTTCCAGTTAGTCGCTTATTCCTGTATTAGTTTGCATGTAAACTTTTTCCTTCTGCTACAAGACCTTGAAGAATCAAATCTTTTATACGTTTTATTTAAACATTGTAAAAATATTCCATTTTCAATTTAAATTGATTACAACTCAAAGCAGAGGAAAAAAAAGGAAATTACAATGACAGAAAGACTTGTTTAAATAATGCTGCCAATGTGATGATGTATTATTCAAGGACAAACATTTCCTTTACGCAGTGCAAGAATCTGATTAATTCTAGAATACTGTCAAATTACTGCAGCAACAGTATTGCAGTTGTAGTAGAATCTCTCCTCTTTTTTGTTGTACTTGCTTTTGCCTCCTTAACCTCTTTCTTTATTCAGTAATGTAGGAATGAAGATTCCTGTGGACTTAGCATAACCCCCATTTGTAGGCCACTTGCCAACACTTTCTAAGCACTTAAGTGAACCTTGTACAGGAAACACAACATTGAGTGTCATCCAGGGTAGGCCAGATGATAAGACTTTTGATCCTTCTAGACTCCTCCACTCTAGAGGAGAGTGAAGACAAAAATAATGTTTCAGAAGCAAAGCAAATAAGGACACTTGGAAGCAGGTGTTGCAGTAGAGTTATTTTCTTAGATGTATAAGCAAACCCAGCTCCAGTAGACTTAAAGGCACATTATTGTCATGATCACCTGTGGCTGTTGGTTTTTCTGTTATCAAATTGACAGTTATTGTGAAATACAACACCTCATGCCATTTCAGGCAGTGCTTCAGCATTCACTCTTTTCTTATAAAATTCTGCATAATCTGCTTTCATGTAGAGAATTGAGTGGAGAGAGACTAAGGTTTTCCCACATGCTTACTGAAAGCTTCTCCTGTGGGGTTCATATGGTCTGTAGAAAAGGAACACAAAATTTCACTTAGTTATCAATATGCATATTATGAGAAATATCCTCTAGGTCTTGATTTAACCAGATGATCCCTTCCTCAAATGATGACCTAGAAATGGGGGTGTATCTACAGCCAGGAGGTGTGAATATAAACTACAAATGGCAAAGGACTGTATTTTCTAGAGTATGAGATGCATGTATTGATTATTTGTTATTTTGTGCTTAGTTCAATTGTTTTAATAATAAATATTTCTAACTACTTTACACTTCAGAATATACAATCGATATATGTTTTAGAGCATATACTTTTGCTTCTATTCTTTTCAAAGCAAAAAGTTAGGGTAAGTCGGTTTTGTATTATTACATCCTCTCAAGGGACTTCAGTAAAAAAAAGTCTGCAAAACATTGCCCTAGATCACCAGTCAATGAGGCCCCTCAAAATACATGGATCTAACTGTGTTCCTAAGTGTTTTCTGGGTCAGGGCCGAAGAATGTACTCGCTTGCCAGTACTGCCTTAAAGACAACTTAACAAACAAAAGAATCAAGCACAACAAGAAAAGCATCATTCTTATGAAGACACTTGACATTCCCTGAAGGATCCACACCCAAAAAATCAGCCCACACCTGAAAAGCAGACTAAAATAAAAGCAGCTTAAATATGCTCTAATAGGAGAAGTTCAAATATTTGCAAATATTAAGCAATTGTTCTATGTACTTCTAATTTGCCTGTTTGCATTGATCTTAAATATGCAAAGGTCTCTCAGTATCACTGAGAAAACTGAAAACGTGGAAAGCTCTGAAACTCACTGTGTTCACTGAAAATGTGTAACTGTACCTTCAATAGGTGTGTAGTAATTCTAAAGATGTTGTCTTTTCATACTTCAGGTTCCTTAGGCTGTAATTAACTCCTGGTTGAGAACAATCTCTGTTGTTCATTCAATATGTGAATTCTTTCAGTACAGCAAACATACCAAGTGGATTGTGTTAAGATTATTTGTATATTGTTACAAAATGCTTTTTTTTTGGTCAGGATTTTGTACTACAGAACATTGGGAAAAAAAAAATCTATGCACAATGTTGCCAAGTTACGTGTTGAAATATTAAAGATATAAAAAAAATTATTTTTAATGGAAATGCTGAATCTAAAGGAAGAGACTTAAGTGGCTGCTTCTCTCTGTCATTTTAAAAGTAACTATATCTATAAAACTCCATCGGTTTTGATGGAGCATTCCATACATTCAACTTTACCACTGAAACTTGTTATAGTCTGTAGCTCTTTTCAGCATTGACCTTAAGCTATAGGATCTTGTAATGCTTAGAATACTTTTTTCTGATTGCTTTAATATTTCTTATTGTGATAGTGGCAGACAGATGAAAGAACTGGAAATCAGGATCTCTTGAGTTCTCTTTTCCATTTTTCGTTTAGTTAAGTGGCATTTCTGCAAATTACTATTTAGCCACCCCAATTTAAGAGAACAGTTTTGCAGTTGCATTGATGACATGAGACTTGGAAAGGGTCTGTAAACTGCTTTGCAAGGATTGCAAAAGGATTAAAATGCTACAGCATTTTCAATGCAGAACACCTATACTAAGTATTGGGAAACATTTTACTGTGTTTTATATACTTTGTGGCATATAATGAGGTGTTTCTATTTCTGTTGTGGAAATGCCACGCAAAATCCATTCAACTGAAAATAGGTGATATTTTTATATGGGGGTTTGTTTGATGGTTTCTCTTGTATTCAGATTGTGTTTCAACTTGATTCTTTCCTTCTAATCGCCTGTTGCCTGCCAATAATATGTGAAACAGGAACTCATGTTCGTAGAAAAGTGGGGAGGAAAAGTTTAGCTTGTGTGACAAAATCAGGATATAGTTCTGTTCTAGGTTCATCTTTAAAGTTCTTCTCTCATGGCCATTTATGGCCAGCAGCAGTACCTATGGAGCCAAATCCTCATTCCCATGTCTGCCCCTCTGGGGCATGTTGGCAAGTGTGTACAAACAGAATGCATTTGAATAACATTTGAAAAATATCCTTGTGACATTTATATATGTATTTTTAGAGAGATGCTAGTGGCTCCAGACCTGTTCCTACATAGTTTTGTACATAAAACTATGTCTCTCCCTACAGTATTTCAACATTTACTGTCTTGGATCAAGATGAAACAAGATTTTTTTTTTCTCGGGGATTAGAATATTCTATTTATCTTCCTTCAAGTGGGAGAGAAAAAGAAATGTAAGATCTCTTACTCAATATCTATAATTAATAGAAAGGTGAATGAATGCTGTTTAAAATTGTATACTAATACAGTAAGTTTTCTGCTACTTTCTGATATGATACCACTTTCTTCTAATGCTGGTATGATCAATTCATTTCAGTGATGTGCAATGGCTGCATAATTTAATAAGAATACATAAATACATAAATAAATTTTAAAGCTGTAAATGTGTACATAAGCAGTTAATCTGGGCAGCATGAAAGGTAGCCCTGTAAGTGCTTCTCTAACAAATATAAATAGTAGTTAATCTATATACAAAACTGAATTTACCAGAAGAAGAAACAGATAACTTTGGCTATAATCATGGCTTGTTTAGGAAAAAGTAAACTAACTGATCATTACTCTTGGGAAATGATTTAATGGAAACAAGAAAGTATTAATTTGATCCTTCAAGAGTCGTTCAGTTATTAGTTAACATAAGGACTATCCCCCAGCATGGTATTTATCATTAGGCTACGCACCAGAGCTTCCAGACACTTAATGCCTGGGGTGGGAATGTAATTCAGATCATTTCACTTCAAAAGCAAAGGCCATTTACCCGTTTGAACAAAAGGAGGATATTTATTAGTGGGTAGCAGCACAGATCCAGTGAGACTTGGCCAGGCATTAGAACAGCTGAGAACATGGCAAAATTTCCTCAAAACTGCCTACTTTTTCATTCCATGAGCTGTAAGGAGGAACTAGTTTGTTCACAATTTTTCACCTAAAATTATTTTGCAAGTGTTCTTTCTTGAGAACCAGGAAAGGATACAGTCCTCTCTTGAATTTTACCATTGAAAAGAAATGTTCTTATTTGATATATCATGTTTAGTCAACAGTCTAAATGTTTTGAAAGAGTATAATTTCAAGCTAACACTTTTAAGCAATTCGTTTATGTCTTTGAATAGTGTACATTAAAGTGTGTTTTACTGTATTTTTCTCCTTTCAAATGCAAAAGATAACGAGAAGATCATTCAATTCAATGTCTCTAATTAATAGGCAAATGAGTGTTGTTTAATACATGAATGAACACACTCAGTAAATTCGATTCTATGAACAATGGCTGATGTAATGATCAAGATTTCTTCTCTTTCTATGAATCAATATTTTAATAACTCCCAAAAGAAAAGGAAATCATTAAAGCCTCCAACTCCTTTTACACTAATTTCCATTTGATCCCTCTTGAGGACTACAAAACTCTCTCAGGAATTTCATGGCAAAAAAAAATTTCCTCTGTTCTAACATGTCACTGGAAGTTCTTATTCCAAGTATCAAAACCTGGTGATAGTTATTGATTGAGTTCTGACTTAACTCACCACTTGAAAATATGTCTATGAATATTTTCTGAAACTCTGAAAATAATCTTCTAACATGAGGTGCTTCTGGTATCTGTAAAGGACACAGAAAACAAGGTTACATGCCTTATGGGTTTTTGGTTGGTTAATTTCTTTCCAGAGCTATAAAGGAGGCCACAAAAAATGGACACTAGTTAGAGATTTTAGACCATTAAAATGATTGTGAGTAACTTGTGTAACATTTTGCACGTCTTTTTATCTTCCTCATACCTTCTGTTTAAAATTCTTGCCATTTGCGTTAATGAAAACAGGTATTTGCTTCAGGAACAATTGCATTGCACCTCCACAACTCATGAGGAAGTAAAAACACATACATTCAAAATAATATGCAAGTAAAACTTGCATTTAAAACTGTATTGCTACATAATTATCTTGTTTACAGACTTTCCTACAGCTTTTCTCACAGAAAAATGTAGATTTGGATTCTAACTGGAACAAAAATGCCAGAAAGCTTTGGCAAGAGGATGGTTGCTGCATACTTAGGGATATTGCATGAAGAAAGAAATATGTTTGTAATTAGGGAAACACAGAACAGTTCTGATTACATCTAAGAAAAGCCAAATAGAGCAACTTTCTGAACGACAGACCATGTAAGCTTAAATGGATGAAAATTCAGCTTACACTGAAGTAGCTGAAGAAAGTTCATTAGTTCTGACAAGATTCTATAATTTATTTCTACATCTTTTTCTTGAATTAAAACAATTTCTCCTGAAAGGTTCGGAACGTTTGACCAGTTTTCTCTCAAAATCTGTAACGGTTACAAAAAGTCAGAAAAACATTTTGCTGAAGATAGTGGTCATCTATCTACTGAACTCAGTAGGCACTAAATAGATATAATCGACTATACTGTGTTTTTAAGTGTCCAAACACTGATTTTGAGAAAGATTTAAATGGAGAGTAAAGCGCTTCTTCTCAACAGAAGGTTTTCTTACCTACCTGACCCTTGGAATCCAGGCACTTCTAAAAAGCATCACTTCAAATATATTTTAAAACACTCAGTCTGACTAGTTATATTGGACTGTTTAGTCTCACATACTTCTAATTTGAACACAAAAAATTACAGAAACTAAACTGGTGAACTTGGAGAACTAAAGCAACTCAGATCTGCCAAACTAATGATGTCACAGAAATGTCTACATAAGGATGTCACTGCAAAATACTTGTTCTGATTGAGTGATGTTGACCAATTGCCTTTTATATCTGACTGGCAGGCAGGTTGTATGGAAGTTGAGACTGCACAGAAACCTGCATTTTGAGATGGGGTGAGAAAGCTAAAGCTTCTGAGTGAGTTCCTTGTAGCATTCTTTGCCTTGACATGAGACTGTTACACAGCACTAACAGATGTGGTACTATAGTTTAATTTATTATGAATAGCCAAGTTTCATCAAAGCACTATTATTCTCAGAAAATGCCTGGAGAATGTTAAGACCTTGACTTTTCAAAATGCAGTATTCAGGCATGACCTGTTCAAATTACTGACTTTTCTAATTATTATCTTACCATTAAGAATTTCAGGTCCTGATTCATAAGGGTAGTGACAAAAAGATTCTAAGCCCTATGTCTGTGATGCCTAAGAACCTGACTTGTTGAACATGCAAATAAATTAAATAATTCTTTTTATAAAGAATGAGTAAGCCAAAGGAAAATTAATATACTTCAGTAAAAAAAAATAATAAATTAATAGAGCCAGTGTTGTTAAAACAGGCCCACATCAGCACCTGTAACAGGTCTAGAATTTTAACTTATGTTCCTAAGAAAAAAAACCCCTCATCATCTTTATACAAATGCAGAAGAAACTTTTCAGAGTAAATGACAACAGAAGTGGAAAGGGAAAAAAGCTGAAAGTATCATTCAACATAGATGTTTGCTTTGTATATTGTTAAAGTCAAGCAGGTAGTATTTCTGTCCCTGGAACAAACTATGTCTTAAAAAAGGTCTTGAGACACCTTCTTTTCCTATCTCCTTCAGAACCACAGTGTATTTAATAGCATACCTGGAGGGACACACCAACTCCAGATATTAAATCCCCAAAGCCTGCACTCGTTCTTGTGTAAACTTCACCTGTCTAAGTCATTCTTGCTACAAATTAAAGGCTTGTACGTTGATATTAGGTACCAAAGCTGCAACCATGTTTCCTAAGCACAGGAAACTTTTTCTTCAGCTAGTAAATTTGTCATGACCCCCTTGAAGATTTTCATGGTCTGTAAGCATATAATTTCAATAAAAAGCTATTATACCTTAGGAATATTTCTTGAAAACATTCTCCTAGGGTTTTCCTCTTGCACGACATAGCTTATTTCTCATTGCAGGATTATTCAGCATTGGTCAGCATAGAGTGGTCCAAGTTCTCCACCTGGAAAGGAGAATCAGGGATGTAAGCACAGTCCTTAGACTGCTCTTCTGAGTGGTACAAACCAAACAAAGTTTGTGGTGTGTTGGGACTATTGTAGTTCAACCTCTTTGTTGAAAGAATCTTTTTGTACTCTGTGTGATCATAATTTATCATTGGGAAACTATATTATTTTTAGGTGTTTTGAGGGTTAACTGTACAATATATGGTATGCTTTACTGTTAATTTTCTCATTTCTCTAATGTTAGTTGTTAGAATTCTCACTATGTGATATGAAGATCAGCTGGTATAAAGATATTTTCCAACAGTTGTGATTACTTTTAAGGATATACTGTAAGGCATTTGTCTGGAAGCAATTAAAAGCTAATATAAACTCACTGTTTGTTTTATCAGTCAATCATACCAATTTCTTTCAGTGTTTTTCTTGTTTTTTAATTTTTTGAATCTTAAGTGTTGATAACAGCTTTTGACTTTTCCTCTTTCTTTTCCCTTCCCCAAATTTTTTTGGTCTTTCAGAGTTTTCAAGCAATCTTCTGGTATACACTCAAAATTTCTGTACACCAATCTTCTTATTTTCCTTTTGTTCTTGATTCAAGTATGAACAGCTAGGTTCAAATTAGTTATTTACAGTATACATAAAAATACCTTCAAGTGAGTGTAATTAGTGTATTTTTCTTATTTTTTTCCTTCTCCCTCAGATCTTCACTAACTAAAACAATGCTTACAGTTTACTGAGATCTGAGTTGACACAGATCCAGATTTAAATCTCAGATGTACAAAGAAGAATATAATTTAAATTAAAATCAATCTACTGTTCTGAAATGGGAATGTTCTGATTTTCAAATGCATATATTGACAAATGTTGACTAAAATGCATGATTCTTTTTCAAAACATTTAATCTCTTCATTATATGCTGTTCCATTTTGTATTATATCTTTTTTATATTGTAAATGGATATGTGCAAAAAAGCAAAGCATAGACAGTTGAAATGGCTATTGCTATCATTATTCAGAAAAAAGTGTGCTTACCACTGCCTTTAAAAAACCTTTGCCTGAAAAAAAGACAGGAAAATAAAATCCTTTTTATTTTAACTTGTAAAATCTTGGAGTTTAGTTCTTAAATCTTTCTTAATTTGCAAGAATAAGTACTGAGATTCTAAATTGCATCAAACTGAAGGATGTTTCAGAAATGTCTTTCTCCCTGTTTCTTTAGTGCTATGAAACAAAATGAAAACACTGTCTCTAAGTATTTCTTTCTAACAGTCTTTAGTGGCTGATGAAATATTTGCGTGGTTCAACAGCAGTTCTGTAGAAGCAGGCTCAACGCTCTGAAATTCACTGAACTGTTGTTAAATTCTGCCTATATGTGAAAAGGCATGGAGCAGTATGTACTGAAGCACCACCTCTTAGATAAAGATATGATTTATTTTCACTAAGAATTTCTTAATTTGGAAATCCTCTATAAACAAAAACAAATCTGGTGTGTGAGCTTTTCACATTATTTTCTTCCCTCTGGATATGATTATTTGCGTTATTTTTAACAACTTCTTAGAAAAGTTCTGTGCAGTCTATATTTGCAATGGGCACTATGCCTACCAGGAATGACTTATTGCTTACAAGATTACAGTCTACAATATAGACCAAGGAAAGCAAATGCATTCTAACTTGGAAATTTCAAGAAAAGTTGTACTGTTTTACTGTTTTATGACCTTCATTATGGCCTTAGAATTGAAAAATCTTTCTAAACTCCTACCCATCTGCTCTGAGTAAAGCAAATGTTTGTGTTGCTGCTCTCCATAATCCCCTTCTCCTTTCTCCCACATCTGCTACTGACCAGGCCTTTTCTTGATTGTTATGGAGTGCTTAGTTTGAAAAGACACAACAACGAAAAGATGTCATTGTTATTAAAACATTTCACTCAGACTCAAAATCAGGGTTGGGGAATCTTCAGATTTCCTCAGTGATTTTGGGCAGCTGACTGAATCCCTCCATCCTCTGGTCTCCTATTTGTAAAACGAATAATAGCGTTGATTTTTAAGAGAAAACTATTGTTGCTTATTTTGATCGAAAGAATTTGTTCATTGCATAACATGAGAAAATATTACTATCTATTGGGGTTCCCACACACTGTGTATAATGAAAATATTTTTAAAAGTAAGAATACTGTCTCAAAATGCTTTAAAAGTAACATATATGAAGTGCTACCCTTGTTTATTGAGTATATTGGACCTTCTGCTGTTTCAGCTTTTGTAGACAGTGAAATAGTAAAGTAATTGAATAAAAAATACTGAAAGTTTTCTGTATTTCCATTGAACACTAGTAAGCTCTACGTACTATATTCTATAAGTGCTAAACATAGGAGCTCTCCTTACTGTAATGTTCATTTGGAAGGCCAAATGTCTGGAGAGAAAACTTATTAAGGCTTGCCCATGTGCGGAAGCTTCTATTGGTTTAATTATATAAAACAGATTTATATGACATGTATAAACACTACACTGTACTTTATCTTGGCAGGCACATGTTATTCAATTTGCTTCCAAGATTTCAGGTTGCTGAGCATCATATATTGCATACCCCAAATACAATGAGAAAAACAACGGCAAAAAAATTGCAACCTTTCCCCTCCAGCCCCCATAGGTTCAGTGGGACTGAACCTAGGAGTATTTGGCTTTAGGATTTGTGGGCTTTTCTTAGCCCTTTGCCAAGTGGAGCAACCTTAAAAATTGATTCAGAGGAGAGTGTGCCAACTTAAAGAAGCACGTGCAGAAGTGGCTTAGCTTCTCAACACACTGTTTTGCAGCAGATCTTATACTGCACCTTCTCACTTCAGTCTAATGAAGCAAAAAGCCATAGATCCTTTGAATTAGTCGTTCCTGCTTTCAAAGGAGTTGTTTATAAAGCAGAGTAGCCATTCAGTGAGTTGTTTAGAGATACAACAGCATGAAGATATTACTTGCTGCAGAAGATGGGAGAACATGAAGGTCATTTGACTTTGGGAAGCCAATTTGTTATCAACAGTTGTGTTGGTAACAAACGTGCCATTCTAGAGTACACACAAATTCAGGATCGCCAGAACTGGCTGCAGAGTTTCCACATGAAACTATGTGAAAAAGTCATTCTATCTTCCATTTCAGAACAAACTTTCAGAAGATCCAATACCAGTATCAAAGAGGTGAGATTGCACTCGCATCTCTCTCTGCTTCAGACACTTAGTACAAACCAGTTCGGTTTCAGCAAGGCAGCTGGCAGGGTATGGCAATGGTGATGAATGTCTGAGGCTGAGGAAATCTCATGGTAACATCAAGGGCAAGCAAGGACTTTGTTTTCTCCCAGTAACATGGCGAGAAGTGTCTCATTGCCAGTGGCTGTATGAATGGCACGTGAGAGGAGTCTATCTGGAGTTTCCCGTTCCTGTCAAAAATGCATAGTTCCAGAACTGGCTACAGAATGTGCAGAATAGGAAGCTGTAAGGGTCAAATACTTGTGTCTATAAAAAAAAAAAAAAAAAGAAAAAGAAGTAACTCATAAGATAAAGTGTTGATATGGGCAGTGCGTTAATATCATCATGTGATATTACCCCATTTTACATATTCCCTAGTTGCAGCTTGTTGCCTCTCTTTACACCCATTGCAGTTAACTGTAGTTGAAAATGGGAATATCATCAGAGTGTACATACAGCAATGTGAAAGGTGATGGCTTTTATTTATTGAAGATAGTTTGAGTTGTGAAATATCTTCTGTGCCCTACCATTTTGATTTTATGATTTATTTGTCCTAAATCAAGGGACATGCTGAAATACAGAAGCCTGAAAAAGCTGCTTTTAATTTTGTTTAATGACAGATTTTGCGTTGTTTCAATTGATTGCTAAAACTAAATTCTGTGCATTTGAAATTAGGCCTATATCTTCCAGGAGAAGTTTTAACCTACTCCAATTTAATATCACAGAGCAAACTCCAGCCTTCTAAAAACATGCCCCTTTTACGGTCATGATTAACTCTTTTTTTATCCTTTACTGCAGCACCTGCCAGGAATCGAGAGCTGTGAGGAATGTTATAATCTATGATTAAATGTGTTGCTGCTTCTCATTCTTCTTCTCTTTTTGATTACAGTTTCCAAAAAAAACCACCAGAACTCCAGAACTTTCCAAGGGGAAAGTATGAATACTTGATTTTCGGGGAAATCCACCTATTGTAAATGTAAATCATTCTTTGTATTGAATGTTCTCATGCCACTGTGTAAATGCACAGAAATTAGTTATACATCTATACATCAAGGCTGAAGCACACACAAGACTAGCTAATTCCTTTTTCAAAAGTCCACAGGATTGTCCTTTGACACCATCCACAGAGCGCATTTACAAATGAAATCCTTTATCATTCTAGACCTTTTCTTAAATATTTTTAGCTTATGCAACAGCATCTGGTTTAAAACAGGAAACAGGCTTATAGCTAAATGACTTTTGCACATAAATATTTAAGACTCTATATACTGAAATGTGACACCACAAGTTATCACTTCCCGGTATGCAGCCTCTTATGCTCAGTTTTATTTTGGCAGATATAAAATATCACAGAGACATGATAAATGTAAAGTCCTTCTCAGAAAACAAATTAAGTTCTAATATCACGTTGGAATGCTATAATCTTAAAGCTCTATTTCTGATTTTATTGAATTGCCAGGTTTTTTTGAGGTGGTTGTTTTTTTCCCGAAGGTAATCTGCCTTCATGTTTACTTAAAAGTCCGAGCTAGTCTGGTCCCTCTTCAGCCAGTGGGAGCTTTGCTGTAGATTTCAGCTGATAATTTGTATTACAGGAATGTGTAATACAAATAGTGTAAACTCTCTTCTTTCATGGGATATCTACAAGCTTTAGGAGCAAAAAGCATAGCTATGTTATTCTGGAATTCAGTGTTGAGGAGGAAGAGTTATAGCATATAAGTAAATGAATATATGTTTACTACATGAATGCTTTTATTTTTTTATGTCCTTTCTCAGTTGTGTATCCTTATCCCATGCTTACATTTGTCTTTTTTTTCAGATTATGAACTTGCTTATATTATGAACAGATATGCTTGCTGTTCTATTTATTCTCCCTTTTGATGGCCAATTTCAGCTAAGCAACCTGGGATGTTCTACTGCCTTTTCACTTTCACTTTTCAGAAGACCACAAATGGACTTCTGTCCTATTTGGAACTTTGCAGAGGGTAGCACTAGGCATGGCAGAAGCCAGTTTGAAAGCATGCAAGATCTTCTAGATGTCAGGGCCCCCTGACTGGTTCCTCCAGACTGGCATATCTTAAGAGATCATCAAGTAATCACTTCTGGTTAATCTTAATGAAGGCTTTAGTAATAATGAATAATTTAATAGCTAATAAGAACTTTGTTTTGTAGTTGTTCAGCACAGGAGGGATTTTGAGTATTGCATTCTGTTAAGTGGACATTATAAGATGCATGAAGGCCTGCCATTGAAGTATTCCTAAGACATAGATAGACCTCAGATAAGAAAATAGTTGAGAACAGTTGTCCACACGCTGAGCTGGCTGTTTGAAAGGAAGCAAAGGGAAAATGAGGAGAGGCATGGACAGTTCAAAGGAGATTGTGTGCGCAGCGTGTCTGAGGCCAAGAGCACAGAGAGGGGAAGGTGCAGAAGAGCAGAGTAAGCTCTGACATAGTTGGGCTCTCAGATATGACTAGCTTTACCAAGAGCTGTTTTTCCGCTCCAGCTTACTTAGACTTGAGTCCCACCTGCCTCCAAACAGACGTAGGAGAGATGGAAGCTGTGGGAAAAATTAACTTATCTTTCTTCCACAGCCAGTGGGCATGATCAGAAAAGAGTCAGGGAGAGCTCTGGAGGGTGGTATGGTACAGAAAGGAGGACTCTGATGACAATTCCCTCCTATTCCAGAAAGCTTTACAGCCCTGTCAACTTGCAGTTCCAGTTTTGGGTAGTTTAAGCTTAGGTACAAGGTTTTTTAGGAATAGTATTTCCTTTGTGCTGTTTCTAAAGAGCATCACATATAATGGGCAGGGAATGCACATTATTAACTTTGTACATCTAAGTACAGAGAGAACAGCAAGTAGGATGGACATGTGAAGTTATGAAATAGTTATGAAATAGTGTCTAGGTATTGCAATATTCTAATTAAGAATTCTATTGGATTTATTCAAAACTACATGAAGAATTTATGGTGCATTTTGATTAAAAATGATAGCCTTTCTCTGAACAATGGTAATATTTTATGAGTATTGGTTTAAGCTGTAAGGGGTTAAGAAAAATTTATGATCTCTTAAATTTTTTTTTATCAAAAGCCAATGTTAACAGTGATCATATTGATTCAACTCTTAGCATGGCATAGTTTTGAAATTAAGTCAGTTCAAATTTTGAAAATAAGTAATAATTTCTATCAAAAATTAGTACCCCCAAAAAAAGAAAATATTTTCAATTGTCCTGTGCTTTTAATTCAGACCAAACTTACACTTGAGTCAAAAGTGACCAACCAAGCTCATCTGTGATGAAAAAATACTTTCTGGATACATGTATCATTAAGTAGAATATTTTAAAATGATATTTATTTTTATCCACAAAGGGAACTTCTATTTCCAGCAACTGAAAAGAAGAAAGAAATCAGTGTCGCGACTAATTGTTTTATACCTTTCCACTAAATTTTAGCAGATTTGAGCTTGAACACTGCCCTTTTCTTGCTCCACGCTGGTCAGATGATAAGGATTAATTTGCTGTGACCTATTTGTTTTGACCTTACTATGACCTTTAAGCTTTTTTATCCCTTTTCCTGACACTGTCTGTCATCTACCTTGGGCAGCCAAGTAGAACTTCAAAGCAGCGTTCTGTAGGATACTTAGTTTTATAGCATAGTCATTCATTGCAGCACATAAAAGATCATTTGCCTATAAACATTGTTTCTGAAAATAGGAGTAAAATGGGTCCATTTCAAGCTTCCCAGGTTATGCCTCTGGGTGAATGTTTCAAAGGGAATAAAAGAGGTGACACACACTCTTCCAACTATTTAAGTCGATTATTTAGTTTAATTTCTACATGAATACTAACAGAAGAACCTCTGTATATATGATACAAAAAATGTCCATTGTGTTGTATTTCAACAGACTGGACTTCATGCAGTTTCTATTATGTTTAAAGTCAATTTGCTGCTAAGTTTTCACACTTCTGTTGGAATATTTTAATCCATCTCTCATTATTACATATGAGCGAGAGCTATCAAACCTGTATAGTTCACATCTGGCTTGGGCACTTATATGTATTCCAGATTGGATTTCACCCATAATTTTTCCCCCCTCTCATCTCTAATGATCCCAAATGCACTTTATAGGGCTGCTTTGACCACTCTGCTTGCATGGATTAATTATAGCTAGAATAAAACATTTTCCAGAGGGTGTCATTTGACACAGTGATTTTTCTTTCCTTTCACTGTGGCAGGTGACAGTTTCAACTTCTGCAAGATCCATATCTTGCTATTCAACACAAGCAGAAATGAGAAATTAATGTTTCTAATGAGTCAGACTCCTAACTTTCCAGTATTCTAAGTATAACTTCCCAAACTGTTGATCTTAAAAATATGATGTTGTATGCACAGAGGAGCTAAGTTTTAAGAATAGTGAGACAATGGCAGTGCCCCTAGCAGTTAAATGTCTTGCTTTGCTCCAAGTTTCTATAACAAAATCATGAAGACACAACACAACAGCTCTTACTAACAGCATCTTGGGACCATGATTAATGGAGCTGTCCCAGGCTCATGCAGATAAGATGTTTGTACACACATGTAAAGTGTGCCCACATACTCTCCCATGCTCCCTCCTACAATCCCTCACCACAAACCCTTATCAACTTGGTTTACTCATCTCTCCATTGAGCTATAGATTAGAGGCCTTTTTATTCTAAAATTACTATTTGTTTCACCAGGAATCCTGACTGTACCAGGAATATAGGAACGTCCTCTTAGGTCCCCGTGCAGCAGAACATTTAAGCATATGCTTAGCTGTAAGCACATGTTTTAAGTTCCAGGAAAGTAAGAATCTAATCATGTGTTGAATCTGAGCCAGAAAATACAGCACAAGGCATGTGTAAGTAAGTGCAAACAGTTTGCTCAGGTTTTAGGGGTATGTTGAATTTTTTTTTTTTTATCGGGAAATGCCGTATAAACAGAGCCAGACTAAGTTTTGGGCATGGATAATCAGAACAATCTGCAACGGCTTCCCGTCTGTGGCTAATGGGATGTTTCTCCAAGCTTTGTCACCATGGCAAATACTTTTTAATACACAAACATTTGCTGCATTGAAAATCCACCCACTCTTGTTGAAAGATGGCCAGGTTTTGTAAAATTGCATTCCAGCTACCCTGCTGATTTTTAAGATAAGCCCTTTCAGTTAACATTCCATGTGTCTAACAAAAGATGTGTGAAAAGCACAGTTTATAAGAACACACATGGAATCTTTACAGTTTCTCTGTTCTCTACTTTAATGAAAAAACGGAGTTAAAAGTCTTCTCGTATGTACAAGCATGCAAGCATGCAAACACAGTTTAATTCACTGTTTTTTTCTTTTCCTTTCCTTCCCAACCCTCAAAGGGACAAGCCAGCAACTCCATGCCAAGTTTCCATCTAAACTTGACTTCCCAGTTCTGGCAGGAATTCTGTGAACATCTCGTGTATTAATGAGAGATTAGTCTTTGAGGTTTCTTAGTCTTCACTGAGCGAGATACATATGATAGGTAATAAGGTATCTATTTTTTTTTTTTTTTAAAAATTGCTCTTCACTTTTCTTCCTGCTTTAATATGAATATATAATAGAGAAATAAAAATTGATGATGTTCTTAAGTGCAACATAAATAAAATCTAGACGTTTCTCCCCCACTACGGCTCTAGAAGGAATGATCTGTCCAGCTTTCATTTTCAGTGCCATATGCTGTTTGATACCAGTAGAAATGGCCCAAACACTTACATGAGATAGTTGCATTTGAGAAGAGACCTCAGGGAACATTTTAGGGAAGATATGAGCTATAACAGTCCCAAGGAAAAGACAACTTGCATTTTGGCAACTTATGGGAAGTTTTGCAAGCCTTCCACTTGGTCAAAAAAGAGGGAAACAAAAAGATAATAAAAAGAAAAAGGAAGAGGAAAGGGAATCAAATGACATTCCACTCACACAAAACCATAAATACACATACCATTTTGTTCTTCAGGTCTACACAGAGAATATTTTTCCAAAATGGTCTTTTTTAAAATTTTTTTTTAGCTAACTGTGTTTCTTACTGTATATCTTATTCTTCTGTCCTTTTATAATCTATTTACTTCAGATCTGACTGAAGGGTAAGCCTCCCTTAATTTTATCTTGGAAAACACAGGCAATAATCTGGAGCAGGCCTAGTCATATTCAAATGCTTCATAGTTCCTTCACAATAAAAAACAAAGCAAAACAAATTTACTAAGGCATCACTGGTACATAAAAGGTGCTAATTTGTTCATGGTAAACTCCAAATTTCCACAAAAATACTCTTGTAAAATTTCTGGAAAATCTCCAAGAGAAGATGCCATGTGAATGTAAACATAAATCCACACAGTCCTTGGATATGGTACTTGTTATCTTCATCCTTTTGAAGTATTATCAGAAATGTCTCAAACAGAAAAGATAACTAATTACTCTGCTCGCCCTATGAGGCTACTCCATGAGCTCATATTTCATAGAAAACAGAATTTGGAACAGTTTTTAGGACTAATGTGATTTAAATTTTTATAGGAAGCATGATATTGGGTTTTCAAGGCTGTTGTGTGCTTTCAGACCCATTGGTTAGAGATTTATACTCCGAAAGGAAAAGAAATCAAAATTTCACTTGAAAATGGGGATGTATTTATAACTAACATCATGTTCTCTAATTTTGCTTGTGTAAAAGCAGACATGGTCTAGAAGTGATTTTAAAAGACTAGCGTTTTCAACATTGGGTGGTTGTACTACAAAGTATTCTTAGAAAACTTATAATTCCAACAGCTGAGGCTGCTTTGGCAGCATCCTGTATTTTACAAGTATAGCAGAGTGACATTTGTTCATTAAACAGATATTCTCCCTTGGGTGTGCTGCTACTTCTCAGATGCCAGCTATAGTGTGTTCCTCATGCCCTAGGACCCCTGCTTATTCTTCTGGGCTTCTTGGCAATCCATTCATGGCTATTTTTGCAGTTACCAGTAAAGTGACTTCAATGGAGTTACTTCATATGATTTCATCATCTATTAATTACTTGCTCACTGGGGTGGAAAGAGAAAAGTGGAGCTGAACAAGTGATAAAAATAATGGATATTTTGAATTAAGCATATTCGAGAGCAGAAAAATATTTGCTGTCCAGCTAGGTCAGAGCACAAAGATCCTGATTCGAAGCCCATTTAAGTCAAAGCAAAGATTCTTGTTAAAACTAGTGGGCTTTGGATGAATATACTGAGAAAAGATTTTTGCTTTCTGATGTGCACACAAGTGAACCAGGACCAGCAATAAACCACTCTGAACTCAATTATAGCCAAAACTTTAGCGGCAGGAAATATTTCCAATGAAACACTGTTTATTCATTGAAAAAGTTGGTGCTCTAAATAAAGTAATAAAAAAATATACTGAACTGATGACTTTACGGGTCATACATGACCTGTACATATAGCCTAGATCTCTTAAGCTAGACTGCAAAGTGTCTATGTGTTAGTTAGATGCTGGCAGTCTGGCTGCTGTGTCTAAATTCTGTGTTAAAGCTAGTGAAAAGTTTACTTTCCCAATTCAGGATGGAGATTTCTTCCAAGAGAAAGACTATAAAAGTGTAACAGGAAGCAAGTCAGTGTAAAATATCGAGATCTTTTAAAATATTTAAATAACATTAACACTGTGCTGAAATACTCATTTCCTAATTGTGTAGCGCACAAAATCTTGGTCTTGCTGAGGCCTCCAATAAATTGAAAGCAGACTAAAACAAGCTTTCATACAAGAAACATCTGGTTATTTAAGTTTCCTTCTTTTAATACTAATTTTAACAACTCCCAAACGTGGATAGAAATACTACCTTATACTTTTGTTTAAAGTTCATTTCCTGTCCCTGGGATATTCGCTGACCTTTTAATGCTGGCCATTTTGCTTTCCACTTTCTTATTCCTATTCTCATTGACTTCATTCCATTCTTGACCTCTCTTCCCCTCAAGAAAATTAAATGCAGTCCAAAACATGTTGGACACCAATTAGTTTTACAGCTCGTCTTACCTCCCCTCCTACTGCATTCTTCAGTTCATTGAGTCCACTCCACTTTTATACTTTCAGTCTTCACAAAACTTATAACCCCACTGCAAAATAAACACTGCTGGCATGAAATTAAAGCCTTTTTCTCTGCTGTTTTCCTCCTGCTAACCAATATCAACAAAAAGTGATCACTAGACACACAAGGAAAAATATGATTAGCTTTTACCTTTGGCTTTTCAAAAAAGCTTGCTTTCTTTTCTTGTAGTTACGTCAGAGGTATATTGCACTTTAGAACAATAGTAAGAACAGTAAGTCTTGAATAAATAAAAAATAAAAATAAAACTTCTTCTATACTGTAACCGTTTATCTTTTAATTATTGAGGTATTGGAACAAGAGAGAACACATTTTCATTTCTAATGAGAAAGAATATTCTCTCTTGTAATTCAAAAGCATACCATAAAATATAGACATACAAGATATAAACATAAATTACGATCCCAGTTGTATTTAAAGTTATTATTTAAAAATTAGGCATATTTTGCACTCCCACACTGGTACAAATCTGCCATTTCAGTGTGGTTATCAGTAGGATCTTGCCTAATAAATCTTTTGTTATTGGCCTACCCCCTGATTCAGGCAGGCACTTGCTGAGTACATACATATATGGCAAGGCTCAGAATGTTGCTGGTTGGATGGAAACCACTTCTCAGCTCCTGACATACGTTCCAAAGTAGAAGAGAGGCATTTATTTAAGCATCTTTCTGAAGTACACTTAGTGACACTACAAAATACCTGCAATTTTGTTTTTCTATATGCATCCACAGATTTTATGTGCTAACCATCAAAACTTTCCTTTAAATTCCATATTGCAACACTGGACATGAAGCATGTGTACACATAAACTGTCTTATATTTTTAGACATATATTTTATATGTTATGTTATGGGTATATTTATAAATATATATCATATGTATCTATATATGTACAATAATATTTCTGCCCAGAAATAGTGATGGCTTTTTAAAAATCCCTCTTCTTGAGAATGATCCTGCATCAGAGCTTATAGCTAGCCAAAAGCAGCCTGCTTTTTAGTAAGAAAAAAACTATATTGCTGCCAATTGTTGTTGTTCTTAAATCCTTGTTAAATTGGAAAAGTTAATGTTATGTACTTTCAAATTTTTATTAATTTATGACTATGTAATATTCAATTGCTTGGATTGATATGAAGAGTGTGAGGAAAAACAAGAGTCCCCTCTTCTCTCATAAAGAATCATCCTTCCTTTGGCTGTCAATAAATCTTATCACCATGAGCCAGAGAACACAGCTTTTATTGATTTATTTGCTTTTTTACTCATCTTGTAATGTCTAAACACTCATATCTAAACAAGATTATTCAGAAACTTTCAGTATTGTTCACAGTATAAAGTTTTCTTTGTCACTTGCAAGAACATTTTATAGCTCTTCAAACTAGATATTAGGTCAGTATGTTTCTGTCTGTATAATCTTTACAACATAAAAAAAAACCCTACTAAAGCACAAGTGGTCTCTATGTAGTAGTGTTTCCAGTTTTAGGGATATTTTATTTTGCTTTCAGCATTAGTGCTATTAGTGTCAAACTATGAACCGTAACTCACATGATTCTGTAAATCTGCCTTTTAACTTTATATGCAAAGTATCAGTTTCATGGGTGGACCCTGACTATGTTTTCAAACAAAACTTAAAATGTATGGTTCTGTCTTTTTACCAGGTTTTGCCCCGGGAAGGTGATAAGCATTAGGTACTGGTGGTATATATTTCTGACAGAGTCTACTCCCATATTTTTTTCTTATTGTTCTAACTACATGTGAGACACTATTTTAACGGCATTATTTCCACTTTCTACCTAACTTGGTAGAAAGGAGAAATCTGACTAAACTTCAGATTAACAATTAGGTATTTGAAATTCAGAAGATAAATTTTGTAATTATATGCTTAAGGCAAAAAGAATAATAAATATTAAGGAAAAAAAAATCTCAATTTCAATGTAACATGTCTTAGTCTTCTTTCCTGGAAAAAAACACCACAAAAGAGAACTCAGCTTTTGGCTGTACATTGCAAGAGTTCCTTCACTGTGAATATGCTGATTTGTGATACCTATGGTTCTGCTCACACATTGTTAGGCAAAATGAAATCTTTTAATCAGATGCAAGCTACAAAGAAAAATTGAAGTGGTGAGAATTATGCACAGAGAGGGAGAACATGCCTCAAGAAAGTGTCAGTGCACCACATGCAAATGTTATTTACCTTTGGGGCATACAGACAGTTAAAACCATATTAACACTCACTGTGATCCTAACAGCACTTCTGTACTTTTGAATATAGAATTAATTTGACATAGATAACTGCGTTCACATCCTACTAGAGGCTTATAACCACCTTTCTTTCTCAAACCTTGCAAAGTCCTCCTAATATTGTGTAGAAGAAGGCTTATTGTGACTCATGATTCTGCCCAGGCACATTTTCTTGTCAGAATGTTATTCTCTTTGCTCCAAAGTGAGTACTATAGCCGCTCGGTTTTTGGTTGCCCAGGGCAGTGGAAGGTGGGATTACCCAGTAATACAAAAGTGCAACTAACAGAAGAAAGTCTGAAAATTAAGTTGGGGGAAGATATTCTGTGCTGAATTTACTGCAGCGTCAGAAGCATGAGACCACGTGACAGAGAAGGCGGCTCAGCCCTACGCTAAACTTAGTGAATGTATCATATAGCAGGTTCCCTTTCAGGGTGGCACAGTTAATCCACAAGCCAGATAATCCCTTACTGGTAATTGAGAGCTGATTATATTTGGTGACCTTCTGTACTAGCAATGCTATTTCCTGCAGCCTGAAATTTAGCTTTCCCACTCTGCTGAAAGTCAGGGACACATAAATATCTCAAATCAGTCACATGTAACGGTAAAGATAAGATCTGCAAAAAAAATGTGGTGGCAAAGGATGGCAAAGAGGATAGCAAAGATTTGAATGAACAGTGGATGTTTGGATTGTTTGTGTTCACAGAGAAGTAAATAAATAAATAAATAAAGTAAGTAAGAAAAGAAAGAAACAAAGAATAACATTTTCAAAAATTGGGCTACCAAAAAATAGTCAGTTGTGGCATCAAATTGCAAAGTTTAATGGATGGAATGGCATTTCTATACTCTACTGGTGACATCATGCCATAAATTATATTGTATTACATTTATTGTATTAGTAAATTCCTTTTGATATGAATAGGAAAAGTGCAAATATGAAAAATGTATAAAAAGATATATGTACAGGTGGAACTCCTCCATTGCAATTTAAAAAAAAAGTATGTTAGAGTAAAAATTCAAAGCAACAATTCTATTAGATAGAGATCAATGAAATCACCATAATTATTCTTTAAATATTTTCTGTTGAACTCAGAAAGTGGAGAATTAAGTTCTTGTTGTGCAATCTTACTTATGGCTGGACTTTTGCAAGGATGTAATAGTTAGAATCAAACTCTTCCCATTGGACTTTGAAAAATTAGGATACATTCCAGAAATGTAAAATGTAACCTAGGCTTCAGCATGAGGGTTGCAGTCCAAGGTTAGCTGCTTATTTATATTAACTCTTTATTTTCACAGTAATTTTCTTTTTCTCATTTGAATAGCTCACTTCTGTTACTTTGTTTTCCAGATGTTCTACTCTTTCCTTCCACAGGGCTTTTAATTTTTCTGCTGTCTAGAGACTATCTATGTCACATGAATGATCTAGGGTACCCTAGGAATCTAGGGTATGGAGCTGTATCTGAGATAATGTTAGTCTAAATTAGAAGTAACAATACGAAGGGGACAGTTCAATGAAGGATATAGTTGGATTGCTGGGCTACTCTTGTGTCTTTGCTGCTGCATCTCCCCTGTTTACACGGTGTGTCCAAGTTAAATCTTGTACAGGTCTGGCCGCCGGAACTGTGGTCAGGCTTGGTTCATTCCCCACAGTCTCGAGGGTCAGGGAATTAAAATTCTCACCCGGATGGCAGCCTCCATGCATTTGTTTGCAGAAGGAGGAAACAGCAATTCCAAATTCCCTGAGCACTGCTTGTCTGTGGTTGCAGTGTAATAATATCCTCATATCCCATAATACTCTTACTTTACGGAGAGTTATAATTTTTTTTGTTTTGGGGTTTTTTTTGTTCATTATTTTTTCATGCCTCACAGTCCTACAGACAATCTTCCTAGCTCACAGAGCC
The DNA here is from genome assembly GCA_025769975.1 of Gallinago jamesoni. NCBI lineage: Eukaryota > Metazoa > Chordata > Aves > Charadriiformes > Scolopacidae > Gallinago > Gallinago jamesoni. The sequence goes on along the minus strand of JAOQGH010000077.1, from coordinate 18,543,236 downwards.
AAGTTCTGAGGGAAAAGAGAGTAGAATTTAGTCTTTATGTGGTAATGGGGAAGAAGCAAATAGGAGAAAAGCAACTTAGTATGTGGTTTTTGAGAACCAGAAGTTTCATGCAGAAGTGCGATCCATCTCACCTTGCTTCCTCCTCAGCAGAGCTAAGAATGTTCTGGTGATATTTTAATTGTTGGAAAAATACAGTTCTGTCGAAATCAAACTGTTTCACAGGAATGTCTTATTTTTTAAAAGAAGTTACCCAAGAAAAATACAAAATACATTTGAAGCCTAACTCTGTATGTGTGTGAGATTTTAATGTCAAATCCAAACTGACAGCATAAAAACAAATGTATGGCCATGCCAGAAACAAATGTTTAAAGAATACATTTCAAAATAAATCTTATTATAGTGGCTTGAAATTAATTTTTTTATATGTCTGACTTACTTGGTGGATAGGAATTTTGCCTGACAATGTATAAGAACATACTCCCAAATCAGGGCAATTATATAAAATAAAAATTATTTAAGTTACTATCCATACATAAGATCATTTTTACAAGAAGCCTATGTGCGTATTGGCACGTTTTTCAAAATATCTGTAAGAACAGTGAAAGGGACATGCAAGAGACAAATGTTAGCGTGATGCTGCAGAGGGATGCAGAACTTCTGGCTCACACCATTTGCCACCGATGGTGCTCTGTGGCTCTCTACAGTGTTTATCACAACCCCCTTAAAAATCGTCACCACAGGATGTTCCTTTTTTTTTCATTTAACTGCCATTTAAAGGAGTGCTTCGTTCTTATGAGATATATTTCATGTTTTCTTTCAGTTGAGGGGAGGTTGAGTACCACATGTACAAAGCAAAACAAATCAGGAAAGCCAGAGAGGGTTGAATTCTGGAAGACAGGCTCTTAAAATTGATTGCTATACCCTGAATTTCTGAAAGATGCTGGAGAAATTCCTTATTCAGTGAAATTCCTTGTTAGGAAATGGTATCTGAGATCCATTAGCAAAGCAGCAGTCAAATCTGTGATTGGAAAGGGAAGACAATTGAGTTTCTAATGAGAGGTTCACAGGGTTTAGCACAAGGAATTCTAACACAGTTTTAAACCTGAGTGTAATACATAATACATTCATAATTACAAACATAAAATTGATATGTTTGTAAACTTTGTATGAATTTATGAGCCATATGAAACATATAGCAAATACATTCGATATATATGCTCTTTAATTTAATCACAGGAACCAAGGGAGATATTCTGGTCCAGGGAATTGAGATTTAGAAGATTTGGGTTTGCCCCTGACTTGCCTTGTGACTATTCAGGTCATTTACTCTTCACAATGCTCCCACTTAAACACTCATAAACAGGGGATAATGTTGGTTAATGCTGTGCAAGCCTGAGTTGAATAATACTATAGGAGTATAAAAAAGCCGATGTCCTTCCTTAAGTTCACATATAAATAACATATTTGAAAAATGTAATTTGAAAAATGTCATAGATATTTGATAAATTAAATTGTGAAACAATCTTAGAACGGCATGCAATCATTAACTTATAGTACTCATTATGAAGACATAATGAAAAACATTTTGATACTCTAATAAGGGATTGTTTTTATTTGTTATGAACACCTACCAAATAATACAGGCTTGTGCCCTGCAAGACATCATCTTTGAGGGGGAAAAGATCATATTTCAGACTGACAGAAAAGAGCCAAAATGAAGCCTCATATTGAGATATATAAATAAGAGTTTATAACCTTTGCCATGTATTTTGTGGTTTAGTTGCAACAATCCCTGAACACTGAGACAGATTGTCCTGGCATGTTCAGCTGTACTATGTAACTAGAGCATGAATTTTTAAAGGGTTTCACCATCACTAACCAGTCCCATTTTACAGAGTTCCATAATCAGATTTTCCGAAAACAGTCTCTGCTGATTCCAAGATACACTTAATACTGGCGCTCTCATTAAGAAAAAGATTACTAACGAAAACTATCTTACAGACTAAAATGTCATATAAAAGAATTCCACTTTTCTAGAGAATACTTTTCTACACTTCAGTAGAGTGTAGAATAATTATCTTAGGTAGTTGAACGTGACATCATTAAAAAAGAAGGTGGGCGAGATTACCTTCTGAAAGCTTGGATGAGGGGATGGAAATGTACTTCATAGTAATGAGCATGTCAGCATTGCAGAGTTACCTTAGGTCACTGGTGGAACACATGAGATTATCGACTAGTTTTCTTAAAGCATGAACCCTAAATTTATATCAACGTTACTTTATACATACTATGTTCATCAGTGCGTGTCACCGGGATTTCTGCAAGCATATGCCATGTACTCTGACAAGGATAGTGACCTACATTTTAAAAAGATTTTTGACACTTCTTTTGCCAGTAAAATTCTTGACTAGGTTCTCTATTCCTCTGGGCGAGTAGGGTTGAACTGAGGGAAGGTCCTTCATTGCTGTTCAGATGGATCAGCCAACGTTCTGACTACCACACTAGATCAAATGAAAACTTCGCCATGGAATTGGCTAACTTGAGGTTAAGAAACTCTAATGTTTCTAAATCATAGTTTGTGGCTAGGTAGAAGCCACACCAAAGTAAGGATATGGATTTACTTTGAAATGAAAACATATTCTAAATTCTTGCATGAATTGGATTTGTCTTGATAAAAATTAGCCATGCTAATTCCAAGTGATTCAGTTGTGAACGGCGTATCTGAAACACAAGCTTGTGTGTGCATGACTGTTCACTACAGCACTGATGACAATGGTGACAGATGAACTTAACTTTCAGGATAAAATTAGGCTTGTAAAATCAATTCACTTATATTTATTGTATGTCAATTAAAAAATTGGAAACTCAAAAGAGATTAAAAAAGCATAATTTTTCCTCTTAGTAGTCTGTAGGGCTTGTTGGTTCTCTACTGGTTAAAACATTTCAAAATTAAAATATTTAAATGTCTAGATGAATAAATATCTTAAAGCCTTATTAAAATGTTTTGTATTAATATAAAATTTTCCTAAATATGATCTGAGAACTATTGTGTAATATCTTGACTTTTCAACATATGTTATTTTGTTGCTGAGACACAGCTTTAGGATACAGCTAAGGTACCTTTTCATATAAAATACATCAATGCCTAGCTTTCAATATTAAAGATTTTAAAAAATTGTGATAGCTGTCACAGATTTTTTATGCTGTTATTCATTTTGTGCAAGTTTACAAACTTAAATTATATGCAAATAAGATGTATGTAAATCAGATGAAAATATGCTAGATTCAAACAAATAACATATTAACTTCCCTATATATATAAACATCATACAAAAGCAGAAATTATCAGTTCTTTCTTGCCAGCCTGTGATCTGCCTCTGGCTACTACCTATGTATTCCTTCTCCAAAGCTAAAGCAAATACAAGAAGCCCACATGGTAGATGTTTCTCTTTTCTTCATGTATCCATCACCATGACCATGTTATTCAATATATAACTATTAACTTTAGGGTATTAACCAAGCCTGGCTACACTACATTAAACCAGACTTATTTTAATTCTGGAGATATTTATAATCTAAGTTAAGATTCTGATCAGAATAAGCAGGAATGTGTGTGTGCATATTTTTAAGATTTTCAGCATACAGATCTGAGATTTTTTACAACTGTGCACAAGATGTATAAACTATCTTCAAAAATGTCAAAATTATTTCCTTCTTGACGTATTTTCTTTTTGACCTGGTGGCAAATTTGTATGTTTAGCTGTAGTTGCTTCAATACATTCCACAGATGTTCACTGATAGGGAGTGTCTTCTGTGGCAAGCATCTGATGCTCTAAATGTGCACAGTCTGAAACAAAAGAATCCTTGAAAGAGAATGGCTTTTATGTCCCATAAATTTGGAGGTTAGTTTGTAGACTCTTCTAGGAGCTTCCGTACTGCACATTTTTCCATACCCAGCCCCTTTTAGAAAAAAAGCGCCCCAAATATTTTGTCTGAATTCCTTGCTCAATGAACCTACAAGGAAACTTATGGAGCAATGGAATTAAAAGATTAAACCACAAGCCACTTGTACTAAGTCTTTAAATGACTTACGAAGCATAGAGTTTACATAGTAACTGAGTCTGCAGACCGAGTTGCTTTTGGAGAATTCTGAGGACTTTTGGTTTTTTTCTGCCTGACTTGACTGCTTTGTTGCTGTGCGGCTGTTCCCATCTGGATGTTACAAAAGAACAAGACAAAGGATAAGATTACAATTAAGTAACATTTATTTGTTTGGGGGTTTTTTAACCACTTTGTAATGAGAGAGAAAAATCTCCTTTATTGTTAACCAATAGGGCGAGAAATGGAAACAGCAGTATCACATGGTCACAGTATTCTCACTCACATAACTAACTCAAGTCTTTTATATACTTCAGGCATGCAATACTACACACGACAATCTTAAGAGACACAACAATTTGATAGACACTTACATTTAAATGCCTCCAACAAGGTGTTTTTTTTAAGTTTAAATATTAAATATTGACAAGACTGAGAGCAATTTTTACCGGTAACCTCTGTCTGTGGCTTTAAATCCATTAATTTCTGTGACACGGGGTAGGGAAAAAATAAGCATGTTACATATGCTGGAGGAGACAAGTATTTTACCCCAGATAACTAGGAATACAATCTAGAGGCCGATTAGTGGTTTGGTAAAGGTCTGAGGACAGAGGTCATATTATTCTCTGGATGCCTTTCAATTTGTCTTCAGGGAATAAAGTGCTTAATTTTTTAATTTTTATTCCATGGCTGTGATGCTTAAGCTGTCCCCTGTAGACTTGGTCTCCTGTTTCTGTTCAGTTCGTATAAGGGTGAGAGAGAAGGGAAGCTAATGTTTCTAGCAAGGACCGTGGGATTACCCTTCTCCTATCAGGAATAGGAAGCTGTGTGCTAGAGAGCTAAAATAATGCATTTTGTCAGTGAAACAAGTGGAAAGGAGAAACAATTAACAGTGTTAGGAGCTTGTAGTTTTACTGGTTAGCTATAGGCAAGTTTAGTGCTTCTAGAACATCTAAATAAATAATGATGCAGTCATCTGAACTGTTCCCATGGCTAGTGTTTGTGGGCAGTGATGATCAGGTAGCATTGAGGAGTGGGTAGAAATGGTCCCAGGCTTGATATGGGATTCAAGTATGGTTGTGGAGTTGTAAAATTTGTACCTTTTCAGTTTTGGTCTGCTTCCAAAAACGCACCCTTCAGAAGACTAGCAGGTAGCAGAGCGGACACTATACATTTTATACCCATGTGTTTTTTTTTTCCCATTTACACCTAGATGATGATATGTTTTCACATCTGGTAGCCTTACTGAAAAATTAAGCTGGTCAGAACCTAGTACAGAATGAGAACTGGTTGAGAGCACGCTCAAGAAATGTAACTGGTCCCCAGAGAAACTTAAGAAAAAATAGGGGGTCTCTGGCCTTTGAGGTATTTTTTTAGTTCTGTAAGCAGGGTCATTATAGCATATAATCAACACTCCCAATATATGTTTACCTTTTGTTTCCACATGCTATGAGAAGGATTGTGGGATTTTTTTTTCTTACCTCATGTGATGATTTCATCATTTACAGCCTATCCAAATTGTGACAGACATAAAAAATGTTGTCTGCTTACTTGTCAGTAAAACTTGAGGTGAACTGAAGGTTTCATAAATATTGTTCAATGGGACAGTCTTTCAAACTAACGTAAAGCTTTTGAGTGAAACTTCATAAACACAGAGACAGATGAATCTAGATACTGTGGGATTTCCAGGACAGAACTTCCCTTTTTCATCTGTTTACAAAACCTTATTTCTGTCTTGTTTCATTCTGTTGGGTTCTTGCATACAGACAATTTTCACTTAGGGATTTCTGAGGTGTCAGTAGGAAACATCTAGCTGTAGAGAAACCTGCTCCATAACTAGCAGTGCAGGTGACTGTAGCTCATTGAATAGTGTTTTGTATTGACGCTTGCCCTCAACAGGAGAAAAGTCCCATTTCACCAGAATGCATTCAGGGAGAGGAACAGAGACTGCAGTGAGCAACACTGTCTGTAGAGGACTAAGCAATAAACAAGAAATATATAAAAAATGAATTGGAATTTTTAGAGGTGTTTATTATTTAAATTCCTCTCTGAAGTAGACTGTTTAGTGTTTTCCATTCCTGCAACATTATCTGCCCAGCTGCATTATATTGATTAATTGGTCTTACAGAGGATGTACAATTGTTTTTCAGTAATAGTTCAGGTGTAGCAAATGAATGAAGAGCATGACAATTCACTAAGAAGGACGGGAACAGAATTCAAACCTACCGGTTGAGCACATTCTCCTTCAGGACAAAAAAAACCCAACGTGTGAAGTGTTCTGTCTCTTATGCCTTAGAGGGAGTAGACACCCAAAGCTACTCTGTACAGCAATGACAGAACATTTCTTGTTATGCTGGATAACAAAACAAAGTAGCTGTTAAAACCAAAGTTACTCTTCAATATTGTCAGAAGGGTGCTCACGTGAACAGTAGGCCATAGAAAGCACTGTAGTTCCAAGTACTTATTATAGCCATCTGAAGACCAAAGTGGTCTTCACAGATTTTGGGTTGTGCTAGAACAAATTGCATCTGATATTCAATGGGGATAATATTCAATGTAAGATAATGCGAAACATTATTCAATTGCAAAAATACAGATTGAGAAAGGGATTTTTAGGTAGCAGTTGTATAGAAAAGGAGTAAGGAGTTATTTTGGGTCACTACCAATGTTAGTCAGCAGCATCATTCAGGTTTGAAACAGGCAGATATCATGCTGGGATATGAAAACTGAATCCTGCTCTGCAAGTTGTGAAGTAGTTCTTCTGCTCTGTTCAGCAGAAGCTGAAGGCAGTTGAAACAGAAAGCAGATTAGCAGAAAATCCTCAGCTGAAACAGCATGTCCAGCTGTAGATAAGACACTTGTAGAAAGATGGTGGTCAGTCATCATTGGCTGATGGTGGCCATCGCTCTAGGGGACAGCAATGAGGTGCTCAGGTGCAAGATACATGACCTAAGAGGAAAACCAGAAAAATCTGGTTACTTGTCCAGAGAAAAGAAAGCAAAGACACCCAGTAACAGTGTAATGTACACAAAGAGCTGCTGTGAGGGAAAGGAAGAATCTATTTGTGAGGGGCAGTACAAAAAGTAATAGTCTTCAGAATCTATGTTAAGATTAGGTGATTTTTTTTAATAATGCAGATAATTAAAGACAGGAATAGACAGCTTGGAGATGTAGTAGAACCCCCTTTATTAGAAGTTAGACAAGCATCTGTTGGAAATGATGTAAGGATAGTTCATTCTGTCTTTGGGCACTGCAGTAGCTTCAATGATCTCAACATCTTGCTCAGCTCTTGAATTCTTTTAGGTTCTGAGGTTCTGATTATCTGATTTAGTGAATGTGAACAAGCACTGAGGTGTGGCTGATGTAAACTGGCAGACTAGTAAAAAGATACAATAAAGGTGGTATGCAATTTGTCTAAAGTCTTTAGCAAGAAGTCATAGAAGTAATGATGGGAGGAGTGAATTCCCATGTGCAACAGTAAAATCAGAACAGAACTAGCATAGCCTATCTCTCTCACTGCACCTGAATTTTTCAAACAGAATTAAAAAAACTAGTCTTAAGCATTATATGCAATTCAGAATGAATCTGAAACATAGAACAGATTTTAAAAGCAGGCCTTAACTATATTAAGGATGCAAACTCCAAGTTGCAAACATAAAAAGTTCATGTCTACAAAATCTTTGCAACATGGATGCTGTATATATGATAATTTCTTTGTATTTCTTCTGAGAAGCCAACCTGTTAGCATCTGTTCTGCAGTGGAATTACTTGAAAACCAAAAAAAAAAAGTCATAATCATATCACCTAAATATTAATTTCTGTTTATTTATATACATAGTTATTCAGAAAAACCACAGACACATAATCTATCATGAAATTCAGCAGTGGTGCTTTATATAAAAGTTGATATCTTTCCTCAAATAACAATGATGTACTTTGTATGCTTAGAAAAGCCTTCTGATCTGTGTTTGCCATTCTCAAACACAAAGATTGCATCTTTGATTTTGCTAGCATTAGTATTTGGAAGAATAATCAACACAGAAATGCTCAGGTTTGACAAGGGGTATAAGATTTCAGTAAACATGTCTTCTCTCAGAGATATTTGAACCAGATAATATTAAGGGAAATTATACTGCTTGGAACTCTGATCTTCAAAGAGAGTATAAGTATAGATTGAAATCAGAATGGACATTATATTAAATGCAAATAAGGCTTCAACAGAGGCTCAAAGATACAATTAAATTATGGAAATACGCACAATTTCAGTAAGTGAAAACAAAATACTTTGGGAAGGAAGGTTGTATAAACATAAGCTTATTACTAAATTAATATTTGGAGTTAGTGAGAATATTTTGGTAATATTTAAATTGAAAATTCAGGTTTATCAAAAGTAAGATGCTTTGTGAAAACTTTCAAAGATTTTTCTTTAGAAAGAAAATTCTTTTGAGAATTTAAATGAATTCTATTCCAGCTATTTCAAAACAGAACATTCTGAAGGTGTCCTGCATTGGTCTGCCTACTGGATAAAGTTTGAAGATGTTCACATTAAAAGAAATATTTAGAATTATCCAAAGTATTTTTCTGCACTTTCTTGTGATGGAACTTTTCTGATATTTTTTTTTCTTTCCATTGCCACATAAAAAGAGATTAGAATTTATGATATTCCCCCCAAAGAAAAATTTCAAATCCCAATTGATTGTTTCAGAGTATTTATTTAATGGTATTAAAAATGAATAATAATAATAAAGGTAAACGGTGGCTAAATTTAAATAATTATTCTAAAAAAACCAAACACACCAACATTATGAATTATGAAAAAAACTTACAATTTCTAAGGATACAATATAAATGGAAAAGAAATAATGTAAGTTCAACAAGCATGTGTACATTTATAAGTAAAATGTGAAAGTGGTTTTAAATACGTACTTTCAACATACTTTAGAAAATCATTAGGATTCTGCCAGATGGCATTTATATGCCTTATTGTAAAATTTATCTGATGACATATATATTTCACAAGCAGTTAAGGGATAACAGAATTTTACATTCAGTGACCACCTACAAATCTTTTTTAAAGATACAGGTTAGACTGAGTGCATTAGCAGCCTAACCACATATTTAGAAAATGAAAGATTAGGCCAACCCTTATCATGTGAGCTCAGAAAGTACAGTTGTAGTTTTAGACTGCAGGATAAAGAAGTTGGGGCCCTTTTTCAGAGATAGATACAGACAGTAGAATAAATGGGAGAAAAAAAGAGCAAATCTTACGTACACTCATATTTTTCAGTTATTGTAAATACAGAAGAATAAAAACGTCAGTTCATAAGCCTCAACTTTTCTTTGCTTTCTGCTCCTGTTCATTGACTCTGTCCTCAAAGCACTTCAAAATCTATTTGAGTTCTGCTTTCTACATAGGAACACAGGAAGTTTAAAGCATCCTCTACCACTTGCTAGCTGTTACAGTGATTAGCTGCATGTCTGTAGGGCAACAAAAATGTAGAATTGGATGCTAATGCCACCAAGAACATTTCTGGTTTTAACACTGGAAATTAAATAACACCTTAACAAGAATTAAGGTTGCCTGGAAGGTTCCTCCACTTCTCCAAACTACAGAGTTCAGCAAAACTCACATTTTTTAACAGTATGTTTTGAATATCTCAGTCTTGATTCTTTCTTCTCTAAGTTTTGTTCTGATAGTTCATGAGACACATTCTTTTTCTTCTTAGAGCAGGATATTTAAACCAGTCTAGGGCAAACTATCATCAAATTTGTTAGGTGGTACACTCCATCTAAACACACACGTGGTCTCCCAGAAACAACACTGTATGTACACTGCATACTCAATGTGCATTACATATATAATTTTTTACGATCCCTTTGCCTTTACAAACAGGATACCATATTTGTGACTTTAACACATATTAGAGTTTTTGTAATATATAAATGCAGCACTAATGAACAATTCAGTTGTTTTTTGGTTTTACATTAACTCTGTAACTTCTATCTTCTAGAGCTCAGAGCTTTACTAAATATGATGTTCCCAAAGGATAATGGTGGAAAATCATGTTATCTCAATATGTTGTCAGGGTGATTACTGGAGCAAAAGGGGATGTTCCTCCTCCTTTGATAAATCAGGCAAGCTTGTGTGGCAAAAGGAAGTTGGGTTTTATCCCTGTCTCATTTTAGTTAAGGAGTGCAGTGAATCTTAAGTGTCCCTACACACTGTACTTTGGATCATGTTGCAGAGGAGTCTCAGAATGGAAAGTACTTCCTTTTGAGTGAAAACTAAACTGGAAATGCACAATAAGAACACATCTAATGCACTCCAACTGCAAATGAACATTCAGTTAATGGGTTTAAAGCACAGCTAGTCTGAAGAAGAAAAAAAAAAGAAAAATAGATAATGTAAACTTCACATCTCCTCAGCCCCAACTATTTGACTTCAGTGTTTGACCACAGTATTTGCTGCTCTAAACATAGTCAGAGAGGAATCTACTCTGTACTTAAATGGTGCTGGCCCTAGTTGAGGTTTGAGGTATGTCTTAAAACTGCAGCCAGTAGAAGGAAATTACCACTGAAGGGAAATAGAGTTTGAAAGGATTGACCCAAATCTACTTGAAAGGATTGATGCAAAGTTAATGGATGATTTCAATCAGTTTTAGTGGGTTTTGCACCAAACCTAAAAGCTCCAGGTCTTGTTGCCTACCGTTGTCTGATAGCATTCAATAATCTTAAAAAACACAGAAAGAACCCAGTAGAGCAGATTCTCTGTATGAGTCAAAGACGCCATTTGAGTAAAGAATGTAGTCGTAACTCTTACTCACACAGATTGTTTCATTTAATAGGATGTGAGTGAAGATTAGCATATATTTCCTCATCTAGAGGAACATGTAGCTTGGAAATGCCTGAAAAAGTAAAATAATCCTTAAGAATTCCCAGAAGACCCATTAGACATGACTGACTTTGACTTAAACAAATTACTTCTAAGATAACACCAAATATTTTGGTATAAATACATTTGATATACCAATTACTTCTTAGGATTTTTCCTTTTTACAAATTATCATCATCCTACAATAATAATTCATAAACAAAAGAAAAACAAATGAAAATATAAATATGCTTTGTAAAAGGTAAGACAATTTGAATAAAATATTTTTGGTTTTTAGTCATTTCTGTTCAAGAAATGTATTAAAATATTATGTGAATATATATATAGCTCAAATTGTGAGACAGAATTAGAGTAATCAATTGCCTGTAGCGAGTTTCTGTAGTGAGAGAAGGCGATGAAAAAAAAGACTAAACCCACCTACCTATAGCTATGCACAGTGTTCTGTCTTATTTAGGAAGAGCAGGATATTGCTCCAGCCTTTCACCGAGTTAATGCAGACATTAGCCTAAAATCTGACTTCACATTCTCATTGCTGGGGTGCCATACAGCTTTCTCTATTTTGGTCTCCCAGCAAACAATATAATTCCAGCCTTTCCTGAATTAAAAGGCAAGTAAGCAGCAGACATTCTGCTCCCAAAAAAGTCTCACCAGAGACTCTTCCATCTTTGGAAATTGGTGTTTTCAAGCCAAGTGAGTCCTCGTTGGGTTTCCCCTACTTTATCTTTACTGAAGTCCCTCATTTTCTTCTTGTAGTATATCTTTATCTTGATCCTTAGCTAAAGAACACCCCTTCAAACAGCTCTTTTTCTTGACCTCTCTTACATACAAACCTGCTGTCTGAATGGGTTTAGGTTGGGTTTTGCTTATGGTCCAGCCTAGTCTCCCAGTCCCAACTCAGAAAGAGAATGTTTTTGAGCAATTTTTGCACTGAATGGTTCCACCTTGAGACTCTTCTGCTTACACCAATTACAGGAAACTGCATCCCTTCCCTGAGAACCACTGCCACTTTTTCTGTTAAGGTAACAGTTTTAGAGCTTCTTCTCTCCAATCTGGAGTGCCAGCCTCTGAAATGGCTTTACCAGCAGCTGAAAGGTATGTTGTCAGAAGGGTAACCACAAGGGTAACCACATGTCTTTCATCTGCTGCTGTGCTCAAAAGTCTTCTGATGGGAGAGCACTGGTGAAATCTCTCCAGAGCACTAAGTTCTCTGGTCAGTTAGGATGAAGTCAGCAATTTGTTCTTCCCAGTTCTTCAGTTTCAAGTACTTTGTAGACTCCTGGAAGTATATCTACATTGATTAACCTTAATCTACTTTAAATTAGGTTTAACCTGCTTTAAATATATTGTAATTGTAAACTTTGGCCAAGAACTTGAAAAAAATCAGGTGAGTATAATCAGTTAATTTAGCAGCTAAAGACCTCAAGGGCATTAATCTAAACATAGTTTTCTCTGAATATTTCTTCTCAGGGACAAAAACTGGTTTTATCCTTTGACTTGATTTTCACAGCGCTCCTAACTTTCCAGTCAGGTTTCTAAGCCATGCTCTAAGCTAAAAGTATGTTGCTGTTAAAACCAGGTGGTATTGGAAAACAGCCATACCAAAAAGGGCAAGCATGCTATGTCAGTTATGTACCATTTATTTACTGAACTATAGCCCTTCCTTTTATTTGCATTCTTTACCAAACGATTTTTCTCTGAACCCTCTGATTCACCCAGTTTTGATTACGGTGAAAGTGTCAGCCATTTATATTTGCTTAAATGTTTTGATTGAACAAATGATACTCAAGCTGGTTTCTGTGGTGTCACTGGCTGTACAAGGCAGGTAGCTGTTGCCAAAGTTCATATACGAAGTGTCTGTGTAGAAGACAGCTCTCTTGGTGATAATGAGGTCATAGTCAATTGATCGTTTAGTATAAGCATAACCCTTCTGGTGCAGTGCCAAGCTCTCAAGGATCCTAGTTATTTCTATGCTGTTGGTTTTTATTTTCAAATTACACAGGTCTGCTCTTTTTAACAGACTTCTTTCACTCTTCAGTAACTGGTGGAAGCACCGTGCAGCAGAACATTGTTTATAATTAATTAGAAATCGTCCCCTCATCTTCTGTTCCTTTTTCCCATACACTGCTGGATTCCAGAATTCTTACTCCCACCAGTTGTGCCTCTGCAGTCAATAGATGTGATATACTGCTCAAGAAAATTCCAAATATTAGAATTTGGCTGGTTTCCATCAAATTTCCAGTGTATTTTTTCAGTTATTTGTATTATCCTGAAGTAGGAAATAATTCTATTTAAGATGCTTTATCATTTAGTACTGAAACCTGGTTTCATTTAAATCAGTGGTGGAAGTTTGACTGCTGTCAGTAAGATGCAGTTCAGCTCTTATGTGGCATAAGGGCTTGAATTTATGGTTTCTTCTGAATTTTGTGTGTGTTTTTGTTCTTTCCCATAGAGAAATATATTGCTCCTTCTTCTGTTGCTGTTGGCACGCTTTAGAAGTAAAAAAGTAGAAGCCAGTAACTTATTCTCATCCAAATAATCTATTGCACCTCTTTAGCAAGATTCTTTTACTGTTTCTAAGAAAATATTCACAAAATGCTGAAGCACACAGCAGACTGCAAAGATAGGAAGGCGGAAAATATTTTGCTTTGGAGGAATACTAAAGTATTTCAAGGTCTTGCTGATCTGTACAAATTACATTTAAATGTCTATGGCTATGAAGGAGAGCTCTCATACAAAATTCATATATAAAATTCATAAGGAGTTAATTGTTCCTAAAATATTTCCAGCAAAATTTTCCCATACAAAGATGTTTCATGTATAGAAAATATTAATGATAAGGTTTCAGAAATGTCTGAATGACATAAAAGTTTAAATCCCTTTCAAAAAAATGGTTAAGATATATATTGAAAGCAGAAGTACCAGCAGCTTGCTGAAAACATGGCAGAATGTTCAGCCTACTGAATTAAGCCTCCAAACTTCACCCAGCTTGATTAGCTGGCTAATCACCTCAGGCTTCCTGTATAGTTAATGAAGAGAAATAACTTTCTTCCAGTGCCGATCCATGGCAAGAACCTAATTTAACTGTTTGAATTGCCCAGTGGAAGAACCTGTTTCTCTTCACTGACTCTAAAGAAATGGAGCTGGCTAAGCCAGGTGCATTGAGTTTGGTTAAAAGCACTCTCTTCTGTTTCCTAAGGGCTCATGTTCCTGGAGGTGGAACTTCAGTTTTATAACCACTTAAAGTGTTTTGCAAGTTTTTCCTCGGGGCTGGTCAAACAATTTAGGTAGAATTCCTCTATCTAAAGGTTCCTCTGTTGGAGTCTTTAATTATTTCCAAATTACCTGAAAACAAATAACTGCTTTTACAAATATCCTGGTTTATCAATAATTATTTCAATGTTCAATAACAAATGTTATTATTAGCTAGGAATTGCTTTCTGAGGTTCGCTATCTTTTCTTTAGCAAGTGGCATTGTACTTGTCTCATCACTTAAGTAAGAAATATTTTCCCATTCTCTGATGAATTGGGAAGGTGAATTGTGATGAATTTCTGCTGTGACCCTACTTGATTTTTTTGTTGACAAAAATATGAATGCTTTTTGTTAGACAAACCTATGTTAAGAACCCAAAATTTAGTGTCACAAAATGGATTTCAAGGAAATGTTCATGAGAAATTAGCACAGTGACTAGCCCAAAAGTAAGATTTGTCAAAAATATTTGTATTGTTGTCCCCAATCATAAGATACAGGGATTCTTACAGATTTGCATATTTTTTACCCATTCATTTTCCTGCAAATGAAGGTTCAGAGTCTGAAAGCACCGGTGAGATACATGACGCAAACATGAGTGAGGAATTTTGTTAATGCAGTAGCCCAAAGCACGTTCTAGTGATTGAGCACGTATTTCTGAGTTCTGATACGAAAGTACAAATTCATTGGAGAAATGTGATTGTTAGTCTCTTTACTTCAGCATTCAAATGATGTACTGGAGGTGACAGCTCTAACTAAACAAACTCAGTCTTTCTCTTGCTTTTAACTCATTTGTACTGATTGCATCTAGTTTTCATCATCCTTTAGATCATTTTTTTGAGGAAAAAAAAAAGTCACAGGTCTCCTTTCAAGCCATCTTCATAAACTGCTTTCTACCTTGACCTCTAATTACTTTTCCACTTAGCTTGAGAAAGATGTTTTTTTAAAGAGAATGTCAGTTTTATCAAAGGATTTTGAGAACTATTTCAGAATGTTTGAGCTTATTGAAAAGATAGATATTCTTATTTTATAATCCTTCCTGTTTAGTCACCGTATCTTATTACCAATGTCATTAGTAAGGCATCTATTGGTGTTAGCAGCTGGTAGGAATTCTAGAAAGGATTTTTATGGAACTGGAATAGATATGCTGAAAACAGCTTATTATTTTTCTGCTGCATCATCATTATTATTATTTTAATCATCATTAACATCATTATTCCCACTTTTCCCATGTAGCGAGGCAGAACCATCCTACCTTCTCTTCATATTTTTATGATTTTTTGCTATAAAACCGTCTTAGTGCTTCTTGATTTTTATAGTGTGGTTGTCAGTGTGAGGAAGAGTTTGTTTATCTTTTTATTCTGTGGTTAGAAGACTTCCTTTGGAGAAGATAGAGGGAAGGTATGATGAGGAGGCAAGGAAAGGAGACAACAAAATAAAGGACGAAAATTCTCTCAGAACTAATTTTGGTATCTCTAGTGATGTGAGGGTGGCTGTGATGCAGAACACAGCACCTGGCACTTCAGATGTCATGCCAAAAGTTACATTAAGTTACAACATTGCTGACCGAAAACACATCTGCTTTATTTCAGAGGCGTAGTGCGCTTTTGCCGAGTGCTTCTTTCTCCTCTCTAGCTCCATCTGATGGAAGTACTTCAGTATGTGAGTCCCCAGATGGGACAGCATCTCAATTTATACTTCTCTGTATTTTGTGTTTTCTGAGAGTTGTAAGTTAGATCACACATAGTATTCAAAATATGTGTACACTCATGCACTAAAGTATAAATATTAGGGAAACCTTGTGACAATGTAAATAACAGCATGGGCAAATGACCAAAGCTTTATCAGATCTGTTTTTCAAGCAATAATTTTAAATGAGAAGTAGTAAATGCCATAGAAACCTCCACTGCAATGAGAAACAGAGCTATATAGGGCCAGGATCTGATTTGATTCTCACAAAGTTGTTAAACATTGCAGAAGAATATCTGTTCTTATCTACCTCTTTTTTTTGTCAAATATTTTGATTTGTCATTAAGAAGAAAAAGAGATCCTCTTGGAATTATGCTAAACTATAATTTAAAAGAAAATAAAGAAAATATTCAAGTGGCCCAGCTGTTAGCTTCTCATAACTTCTGTTATGAGTCTGAGATTCGGAAACTTTATTTTTCTTCAAAATTATTTTTCTTCTTTACTACAGACTTTTGTTCTTCTGTTTTTTATTTTCTTCCTGTATGGAACTGTCTCCTTCTTGCATCAGTCAAAAGGCCTATCAAAATTCCATGCCTGTGGTTATCCTATCAATTATGTGGCAATAGTGGAGGAAAAATGAATCAAACCCCGTGCAAACTCTGCTTGCTCTTTTGTTGCAGAATATCCTGTTCCCTCTGGCTTAGAAAAATAAATAAATTCCCCAAGGCATCACCATGCCATGTCTCATGGCTGACAGCAAACAGGGTTAGTTTTGTGATTTGTTAGATTTGGATAAGGACAGTGAAATTTCTTTAAGATTGCTGCTCTTTACACAGAGCCTGGGTCTCTCATATTTATCATCTTTCCTAAATGAGTATCAGCAGATATTTAACTGGTGTTTATGAAAGGAATGGCCAGCTGGCTTATTGTTGGTGGACATATCCAGGTTGACTATGCAAGTGAAGGCTCAAACGGGCCAGATGTTTTCCATCATAGCACACTCTCAACGTGCTGCTCTTACGGCTGGACAAACCCCACACACCAAGCAGTAATCATGCCCTGATTTCTGTTCTAATGCACATTGCAGCATGAAATAAGTTACATTCCATCTTGTTGACACAGCATGCTTCAGCTGCTGGTAGGGCAAGTTGTTTCTTCACTGAAGCTGAACTAAGAAATGTCTGGCTTTATTAGACAGATTATCTTATTACTGTTTTCTTGGCAGTTCCTAACAATGGCACCTGTACGGCACCATGAGAAAGTGAATATCCAGAGCTCTGAAAGTGCATTAATGAAACAAATCAAAACACACATACATTTTCAAAAAGTTATTTTGGGACAGAATTCAGGGACAATATCATCTGTTCAGCAGCAAGGAGAGGGCTAGCTTTGTGTGACTGCATTTAGCTTCCCTAATAGTGGAAGAAACGGAGAAAACTGCCATAGGTCAGTTAAGCTCCCTGAACTGTGGTAAAAGGAGAATCAACAAATATCCTCCTAAGACATAACCGTCCATGGTCTTACCTATCTATACGTTCTAGTCTAACTTGGGATGGTTGATTTTACCTTCTCAATACCCTGTAGCTTAAATATATGCGAGCAATCAACCCACTTGGCTATTTTTGTTGCCTCTTTTTTTCCACTGCAAAATTCAGTGTTCCTTTTTATATATCATCTCAGCTTCAAAGGGGGTGGGGGAGATACGACACAGAATACTCTGTATCAGCTTAACATATGCCGTCTAAGAATTTAGGCACTCTGATAGCAACTATAATTCGAGCCTCCTCAGGATAAAGAACCACTGAGATTTCAGTTCTCTGGGCAAATTCTCTAGCTGTTCTCTACATTGCTTTGTAAGAAATGTCTGCTTTCCCCTTCTGCTTTTTGAATAAGTGGGTGTTTTTTGTGTAAAGTGAAATATATCCTGTGTTTTATGTGTCTAAAATACTGTTAGATTGGGTCATTGAGGAACTTGGATAGAGAATTTAGGCATGGGCATGCTTTATGGGTCCCAAATAGATCAGACAAGTGAAGGATACCAAAAAAACATTCAGTTTAGCCAAATTATGGCCAGGTGTTGGTAATATATACTGGCAGAACTTTTAAAATACTGATGGGAAACACAGTGTTGTTTTGCCCTGTATTGTTATAGTTATGCTGTTTTCTTATGAAGTTGCCACTTGGTGTTATTTACTTTAATATGTATTTTCATGTTTGTGGTTTATTGGATTCATTTGTTGCTGCTGCTCTACTGCAATTTTATCAAAGGTACTGATAAGGTGGAGATAAAGAATCTTTACACTTGTATGTCAGTTATCTTGTACAAGTTCATATAGTTGTCTTCCACAAAGTCCATCTGAGCTGAGGCTAAACATATTGGATTCCAGTAAACAACATGCACTACAAGTCACTGATTCCCAGTGCACGCAAGAGAGCTGCAGACTACTCAGACATTAAGGGAAAATTTATGAGCTTTGACTTTCTCCTCTTAGTGTCGGTTAGAACTGAATCTTTACAATGGTAGCATTCTAAGAAATACCTGTAGGGGGCTGCTTTTTTTTTGACTGCAAGGACAAAATGTATTGCTAAAAAGGGCTAGAAAGTAGCTGATACTTCTATTGAAGTAATTAGAAACAGATTGTGGCACCTTAGACTGGTAGCTTTACCAGTACCTGGAGAAATTGTCTCCATTTTCTATTTGCATAGCCCTTCTTCCACTGCTGCTGGTAACAGAGTAGAAAAGATGTTAATGGAGATGGTCCTCCCTTCTGCAGTTCCTGCTGCCATCCTGGGAACTGCAGGAGCAGAAAGTCCACCTTTGCTGAGCTCTCTTGCCTTTTGCTCTTGTTTCTTTTCAGTACGGATAGCAATAGGCCCAGGCCTAGTCCAGCCCCTTCCCAGGAAGATACAAAATATTAAAAAAAGTTAGAAAGCAGAGGTTGCTTAGGGGGTGAAGAGTGGGGACTCCATGGTTTAAGGCGTCTGAGATGGGATTTCATACTCCAGAGAACTGGGGAAACTGAAGGGGATTCCAGTTCAGGGGATAATGAGAAAGTGAAAGTATCCCTTGCAGGGACCTTCAGTTCTATTGAAGTATTCCAAGCCATCTGCTATGCAATCTCGTCAACTCTCATCACTCCCCCAAACTACCTTTCTTCTCTCATTCCCCCCCCAGCCCCTGCAAGAGTCCACCACCTGCTTCCGTATCTTTTCTTAAAGGGCGCAAAAGCCAGATGTGATTCAATCCAACTGGTGCAGAAGTTCCAGCCTGAGCAGTCTCCACACATGGATTAGATTTCTGGATCAAGGCCTAAGGCTGAGACTGTAGCCAAATATTTCCTGCTTTACGTGCGACCCCACAGTGCATGGCTGTGTCCTGGGAACACTGCATTAACTTTGCAATGTTGCAAATCATGTTTCTCTTTAAAAACTAATTTTCCCCTATGAAATATCCATTGGAAATGGTACTAGCTTATGATTGACTGCTTGTGGTAGAGAATTGCTGGTGGCAATCCTGTTTGGCTTTGTGTTCTTCATTTTACTTTGGGAAAAATGGAAGAGACGCTATGGTTTCTGTTATGACTATTTTTCAACTGGTATTTCTGTGTTGGTGAACTTTAAACAACCACTGCAACCTAGAAATGGACTATTCCATTTTATTATTTACAGCAAGTGCACTGCTCACACTGGGATTCAGATGATTTTCCTAAATTTGTATAAAATAGCTCAGGGAATTTTGAGTGCTAAGGACACTGAGGGAATCCTTACTGCATTCAAGAACTGACTATATGTAGGAGCTTTTCATTGTGTACAGTGGTTTCAAATTACCTTTAAACCTTGGACATTCTTTATCTTATTCCACACATTTTATTTTGTTCTATAAAACTGTTGTATTGTTGCCAAAGCAACGTCTCTCTTCTGCTTGATCTACTGGAACCATTAAAGAAATAAGTTTGCGTGTTAGGTTATTTGGCCCATTAGAACCCAGAATATCTTTTTCACTCTGAGGTTGGGGAAAAA
Organism: Gallinago jamesoni; assembly: GCA_025769975.1. Taxonomy (NCBI): domain Eukaryota; kingdom Metazoa; phylum Chordata; class Aves; order Charadriiformes; family Scolopacidae; genus Gallinago; species Gallinago jamesoni. The sequence continues at coordinate 18,523,290 of JAOQGH010000077.1, read as the reverse complement.
GAAATACGGGCTTTCTAGACAGGGGGGAAACGGTGTGGAGTAATGTGAGGGAGGCCCAGGCTCTGCAGCACTTTTCTGTCATCATTATGAATGTTCACATTATGCATGTAGCGTTATGTAGGTAGGCCTTCTGACAGAGGAGTTAGGATTTTGCAGAGAGCGGCCAGTGACACCAACCACTCTAAAAGACTTTTCTAATCCAGCACAGCCAAATTTATGCAGTGAGCTAGTGAAGCGATTTTACATATCAAGAGAAAGACAGATTAGAGAAACTAAGGTGATGGAAATAAAAGATAAGCAAGTATTTTGGAGCCTTTTCCCTTAAACTACCTTAGAGAATTTTTTTCATCTAAGTATGGTTACTTTATGGGACTGCCCTCATAAGAGAAAGAAGTCAGTAGTGAGCTGGCTTATCAAAAAGCCCTGATAATGTAAAGTTCAAGAAGCTTTTTCTGGATTCCTGCACTGGTAATATATTTAGACTTCTTAAAATCTCCATCATTACCTAAAATTTCAGAAACAATTGGTATTTGTTTGTCAGTTGAAAAGGATCAGCTTTTCGTTCCTTCTCTATTTAAAATCTGTGTTAATGCTACTGACAGTCATTACTGTTTTACTGCTATTTGTTTTGTTACATAATCCAGCATCTTTGAACACCACCAGCCCAGGCATTTAATCAAAGAGCTTGTCTCTCTATAATGATCTGAGAACTGATGAAATACTGTCTGGAAAGACCATGTTATTTAATCTTTGAAAATAGAGTGCAAATTTATTAATTTTTTTCAAAGTAAAGCACTAAAAATGAAGCAATCCACATATTAAGTTATTCTGGTATTGGTTCTGACACAGAAGTGACATTACATTTACTTATAAACTGAAGTAAATTTTCTGATTAATATTTGCTTTCATTGATATGAAAATTATTTGAGAAAAACGAAGGGATTTTAGGAATGATTAAAATCAAAAAGTGGTTTATTTACATTTTACCTACAAATTAATCACTTTAATGTGATAATTATCTTTGTTAAATCTGGAATAAGTATATGAAGAACAATTAGTTTTTTGCATGCTTCAAATTGTTAAGTAATATCAAATGGGGATAATAAGCATGGCAAAACCTAAATACTATATTTTTCAGGATTAAGCAAATTGGGAATCATTACAACTATAATTCTAGTGGCTAAGAGATTTGGTCTACCATATTATTCAAATTATTTAACTGCAGAAAAGTTTTAAAAGTAAATTTTGTGATTTTAAAATATTCTTTTATATAATCATGTAATAAAAATTAGTTATCAAGGTAGCTCAGAAAACTTTACAAATGTTTTGCTAGAATTAAAACTGAGGGCACTTGACCACTTTAAGTACAAGTTCAGTGTTTTATGGTTATCAGCCCACTAATATAAAGCTCTCTTTCCTGATCTTTTCCTACTTTAAAGAAGGTGAAAAGGAAATACCCCAGAGACTAGAAATGAAGGTTGTACGTGTGAGGATTTCTTCCTAAAGTTCCTAGTCCAGCCTCTAAACAAACTCAAAGCAAGTCTTGTTCCAGGAACATCAAATAACTACAAATTCTTTATGAATCAAACGCTGCAGGATTAGTAGAGTTATAATCTCAAACAAAGCACTTTGTTCACCCCATCATAGCAGGTAGTAATGCATGGTTTGTTTATGGAATCTAAAACTCTGTGGGTTTGGACCCTGGTGAAGTCAAACTTAAAATTGTGCTTGAGTTGAGTTAAGATCAAATTAGGATCACTATCCTTTCATGAATGTACGTCTTTAAATAGATTTCAGATTCCTGTGGCTAGATTCCCCAGACTAAATGAGCTGCCCTTGGCAAAGGACTGGAAAATGGAAGAGGAAGTGAAGGCTTTAAAGCATTTGTGGTTCCCCTCTCTCCAAGCTGGCAGACAGTCAACCCGGTCTCAATGCAGCATGTTCAGATGCCCCTGGCCTCCAGGAGCGAATCTGGCAGCCAGCAGCTGATGCGGGCAAAAAGGCAAGAGCTTCTTGCTTTTGCTTGTGAGAATGGGGAATGAGAGGCAGACCTGCACTGAGATCCTGGTTTTCTGTCTAAAAGTTATCTATTTCTCTAAAGGAAGAGGACATTAAAAATCTTTTTGTATGCAGAGAGTGGATTAATACTACCGTTAGGATAAAAGACCTTACTGTAAACTGAACACAATTTTATGTCAGGTTTATGAAGTGATTTGGAAGGACAGAAAATCAACAAGAAGATTTGGGAAGCAACAGATCATATAGGAAGATGTTGAAAACTCATTAAAACTGATATTAATGGTATAAGAGGGTCATGCAGTTGAAAATAACTTGCGTTGATAATAACTTAATATGCAGACAACTACATATTTGACAAATCAATGCTGACTATAATAGACTTCATTTTGAACACCTTGGTTTCTAGGAGCATCTAAGAGGACAGATGTTTAAATGTACTGAACATGATGACTTCATAAGTTAGTGAAAGCTTGCATCTTGTGGACCTATGAACAGCAAGGCCTCGGGGTCTAAAGTTTAAAATTAAGTGGCATCACATCTATAAATCTCTCAGCCTACTTGCATCAGTGTCTCCATTCATACTGTAAATATTTTTCTATAGTTATATATTTCTACGTAGTTTGTATATACTTTCAATTGTATTTGAAGATACTTCAGATATGTGCAGAAAAGAACAAAAAATATGTGATAGGTATGTGAAAACAACTGCATACTGTTGTTTTTAACCTCCAACTGCTAAGCTGACAAAAATTGTGTAGTCTGTTGTGTACAAACTGTAACCAACATATTAGTGCAGTGTTCATTGTCCAAATCTGGGTGCAGAATCTTACAATGAATTCTAAAACCCTTTTATCTGAAGAGAGAAAAAGGAATTAGACACAGCCTAATAGACTGCCAACTGATTTAAGGAAGCTGAAACAAACAATGTAAATGCTTTTCAATGGAAATGTATACATACATTGGCACAGGTGTTTCTCAATATTTTGGAACATATATCTCCATATAAGGAAAAAAAAAAAAAGAAAGAAAAAAGTAGCTAACAAATAATGTTTCAATTTAATAAAAAATGAATCAGCTTGTCAGAGCCACAACCATTCCTCTGTCCTTCACAGGCAGAATATAGACACAGAAAAACAATCTTGAAGCAAACAAAGTAGCTTCAGTCAGATTCATAGTTCCCTCACACTTTTTTTCCTTTAAACTTGATTTATTCTTAGGTTTATCTTTCCTAGGGCTTTTAAAAAATTTGAACAATGATTTGAAAACACAGAAGAGTCAATAACTAAGTAAATGTCGTCTTGTGGCAGATATAATTTTTCTTGAAGGTTAAAGCCAAAAGCACTATGATTTGTAAGTTAAATTCCTTGCTATTTTTGCTATGCTTCTTATTTATTAGCTGGATTTTCAACAGCAATGACCAAGGGATTTTCAAAATGGAGGTATGAGCACATAAAACTGGAAATAAAATGTAACTTCTCTGTAAAGAAATCCTTCAAACTGATTATTTTAATTTAGGGTATCAAGTTCCTACATTTCATTCTTCAGAGCAGAAAGGTTAACCAAATATTGCAGATAGGCTATTACAAAATGTTTTCCTCCCTCCACAAACATGATTTTTTGCACCATGCAGTGCATTGTGCAATGTTCTGTTGCGATGCAGACTATGGATTTCTGTGGCTGTGGAGCCTCTAGTTGAGTGGGAGATCAAGAACATTCTCTGATGATTTTGTCAAGCAGGATCTGTTTCTGCCAAAACAGAAATGGCCCCTACTCAAACTCTTTCCCACAAATCAAAAAGCATATGGACTTTTTAACATACTTCTGTCGTACAGTAAGTTACTTTTCTGCTAAATTCCGTCATTTTTTCCTCTTTAGTGATTATGTATCTCAGCTCACATCCTTCTACCCAGTGATCTCACTTTATTCCAATTCAACTCCCATCCACAAGATGCTTAGCGTTCACATGCCTCTTTTTCCACCCTGGTAGTAGGAACACATGATTGTAGAGAAGAAACTACAGGCTTTGGGCCACTGCCCAGAGCAATTTAACTGGCAGAGTCATCACACAGGGTAGATAAAGACATCTGAGTGTGTGCAGTGGCTATGACTTCATAACTTGCAGTGTTAGCTGATACACCTTTGAACTGCACATAGAGCAGTGAAATGACTTTGGGAATAACTGCTGACTATTATTTCCAGGTCCCATTAGGTTAGGTCCCATTAACACTTTCTAGACTATTATTTTTTAAAACAAATTAAGCTGATTTTATCAGGGAAAGGAACACAAAACCTCTCAAACCACAACTTTTTCTGTACTCCTTTAATTTAGAGTTAACTAAAGCCATTTTATCAAATGAAATTTTTTAAATAGACTTGTCAGCTGTTCATGCCAGCAATGACTCTAAAATTAATTTTCATAGTTGAATCACACATTTGAAAAGAAATTGGAAGTGATGGAAACAGTGCTACAAAAACAGTGGGGTTTACAAGTCTAATTTGACTATAAAATATATAAATCCATTCTCTCACATTCAGACCCCCCAGTGGAGTTTAAGTTCCACCAGCATAAATCAGTATTGCTCTATTGGTTTCATCAGAGCTACTTTGGCTGACTTCCATTCAACTCAAATCTGAGAAAGTTTAGATAATTAGCCAATGTAAGTCACTTAGGTCCTTTTTTTGTAAACAGATGGACACCTTTTATTCCCACTTCAGACTTTGGACATTATTGAAATGCACAAAATACCAGTTCATATGTTCAAGTCACATCCCTAATTGTCAGTTGCACTTTATAGAGATGTATGATGCCTCATCTACAGTATCTCCACCTTAATCTTGGTACCCACTTTACTTCCTAGATCATAAAAGATCATGAAAATCCTTCACTAAGAAAGGAAAGACATTGCATTTATAACTTGCAGCTTTGATGCAGACCTGGGAGACTCATTAGCAGAAATGAATTCATAAGTTGTGGAAAGTTTTCTTGTCATTTCAGTCAAATTAGACAAGATCTTAACATCAAAGTGGGGCTATGAATATGTATTTTTCCCAGAGTTCTGTAACTGTTTAGTCGGAAGGGTCTCTCATACAAACTCTAGTCCATAATTCAACTTGGTAGTGGTTTCTACTGTTATACAGTACTTTTAGCATAAACATAAATGTTTTATTTCATTCAGTTTATTTTATACTTTTTTAATGTGAAGCAGTTCCTTAGGTTTTTTTTTATGTTTCTGATTAGTAAAATTAGATAATTATTGCTTGAATGAATTAATGAATACTTTATTTTCTGATTTAAGTGCAATCAAATAAATTATCCAGGCTCTTCATGCATTAGATATAAGAGTCTTGGAAGTATCACCATCACTGTGGTTTGCAAAATCTCGTGAGGAAAGTACTGTTTATGGGATGAAAGTAAATGACATTTTAGTAGAAATTAGTGAATTTTCTGTCTTGGATGGGTTTAGCTAATACATCTTAGACAATTGTCAATGGAGGCACTGTGTTACACTGTTCTGTTCCTACAAACAGCAAGTAAAAACCACCCATGTCAAGTGTCATACTTTTCCATGGATTTGTCCTTAAAAAAGGTAATAGGATCTGTAGCTTTCCTAGGTGCTAATCCTAAGAACGTGAAGCAAGCATCCATTCCTCTCCTTGGCTTTGTGATGAGTTGTCAAAATCACGTACTTGAAGTCCTTAGACAGAGAGGGCACGCAGAAGTGTACACACACTTTGAAAACCCGGCCCAAGCCATTTTATTTTTGTCTCTTTGCCAAAGAATGCTAGCTATTTTCAAAGGCTATTTACAAGTCAGAGGAAGTTCCCACCAGATTAGAACTGTTTTAAGGAGAGTTAAAACCTGCGCCAAACTATTCCGCAGCACAGAATCTTTTTAATCTGCACATACAGTTCTTGCAACTATAAAAGGAGCTATTTTTTGATAAGGAAACTAAACGCATTGAACCTGCATAGTAACATGTCTTTGTCAAAGGCTGTTGTTACAGTCCCTGTGGTTGGTAATGTAAACAAAGTGCTGTAGGTCTGTTTTGATGAAAGATTGGTCAAATAACTATCCTTTTGCTGTATAGCGGCAAATGCTTTGGAGAACGGTTGTAAAGATTCTGGTATCATTTTACTGTGACCTGAGAAATGAAATGAACTGGCTAGAAAACCAGTGAGTAAATTAAACCTATGTTTAGTTGTAGGCAAAATGTTATGTAGTGAATTTTATAAATCTAACTATTAATCTAACTTTTTTGTTTTCTTGTATGTCTTCACCAGTGGTAAAGAAATAAAGTCTCTGTGAGTCATAAAACAAGTTGAAAAAAAACCTGGAGACATATCTTTGTAACTTACTGAGTGCTTAAAGCTCTACTAATTTAGATCTACTAATTACAGTCCTTGTCCCCACGGGACAATTTACAGTAGGAATGAACGTATCTTGAATGTATGACATATGAGAAAAAAAGAGTAATTCCAAAAGCAAATAGAATTTCTCATTTGAATAGAATTGTATACTCTAGCCACCAAAAGAGCAATTACTTCTGCTTATATCTGATAAATAAAATTTTAACTGTGGTAGGATGCACAAGAAAAATAAACAGAAACACATTGAATGAGTGTCTCTATAAGAATACTGTATTGGGAAAGTGCAAATCACAATTTTTGCCTGAAATCAATTAAATGAAAAAACAGGAATTCTTGCGAGATTTATGGCGCCCAAGAGCATGGGCTCAGAGTTTGAGTTCTCTTCTCAAGTGTCTTAATTTGAATGCCTTGAAACCAAACTATTCACGTTTACTATCCATTCTTGAATATTCTGCTTACTCTAGTAAGTCTTATTGTTCTTGATCCATTATCACAGATATGGAGTGCACAAGCCCTATTTAAGCACCAGATATTGAATCCTCTTTTACTTTAGAGCTATTTCAATTCTGTGTCTAAACAGGACAGTGAAAACTCACCTCTTGTTTCATTATTTGGTTAGATATTAACAGGTGACACAAAATATTGAAACTTTATAAGGATTAGAAGTGTATATAAGTGCTCAAAGGAGCTTTTTGCAAAACAATCATTAAATTAATTCTGAATGTTGCAAAATTGTTATGTTTCAAGACTTTCTGAAAATTAAAAACTTGAAAATGGTTGATAAGAAAATTCTGTTTTGTTATTTCTCTCACCACTCTCACAGCTAGAAAGATACACCAAATATTTATCCAAGACTTTCTTTTTTCATCTTCTTGCTTTTATCTGTTGGTTCAATTGCCATCATTTGATGTAAATGGCAAAGGGTTTCCCCTGCTTTTAAAATTTTCTGAGTAATAATTTTATTCCATTGGGATTTTGTGTTCGGCAATGATCTTAACTGAAGGAAAATACTGAATTCCATACCAATGCAAAATCAAGCTTGCAAATTAGTAATTAAGCAGTGGAAGTCTATTTATAGTGTATACAGTATCACTGGAAAAATGTCTATTTCGGGAAAGTGTTTCTGAGAAATCTGCTTAACAGGCTAATTTTGACATTATGTAGTTAACGTGCATAAATATATCTTTTTTATATTACAAGGTAATCACTTTTCCAATTAAAATTGAGCAGAGAGATTATAACCCATATTATTGTTATTGTTCCATTCATTTCTTGAGCTGTGCAAAATGCAAACAGTAGAAGGCTTTCAATATAACCCTTCAAGTCTAAAATGTAAAATATATTATTTTTAAAACAGGCACATTGATATGGATGCCATGGTTCATATTTTTCATTATTTTTTTAGGCCAAATTCTGATTTGCATTTCTATTTATGTCAGTATAGGTACACTATGGTTAAGTTGGGGCACAAGGGTTTCAGACTGTGTTGTCTCTCCTGGACTTAAACCTTAGAAGCTCAGAAAGAGCAATCCCTGCTCTCTGATTTCTGATTTCTGCGCTCACAGTTCTCACCTTAATGTGAGGTAATGTTCTCAGACTGTCAGTATTTATGCCTAGCCACCTTAGTGCTGGTTTTCCCCCTTTTATAACATATAAAGGAGATTACCTACTGCAAGATGCACTTCTGCAGAAGTTCACTATTCTTTCTCTGCACTAGGGAGAGCATTTTTCTATAAGCTTCTTTTCCCCCTCAAAACATCTTCCACTGAAATGGAGAGTAATAAGCACAGAAAATAACTAGAACCACAACAAATGGTGAAAGTTGCAATTCATAACACCAGGAATCACAGGTGCTGTCTTACTTTCTTATACTGCTACCTTTTTCTTTAATAGTTACAAATAAAGTTGCCTGAAAACATGACTGGGAGCCTTTTGTGGCCATTTGCAAAGTGAATAATACCTGTTTCTGCCCAATCATAGGAATTATGGAGAATATTCCTTAAAAACTGTGTAAGTTATGCAAATACTGAACTATAGGTGGGAGTGGGATTGGAGGATGCTTTTAAAAATAATCATTCAACTACAGTAGGGATTCTTTTTTGACTAAGAAACTCCATTTTCTGAAAAGGATCAAAAGAGAATGACTCAGATTTATGGCTCTTCATAATTAAATGCAATTCACCAATGCAATGCCACATGGAATAGCTGCAGCATAAATCGGATTCCAATTTTAAATGTATTTTCTATCTCCAAGTCAAAACATTTTGCTCAGATCCTCAGTGGGTTACGTTCTTATGTTTTCCTCAAGAGACGGAGATTAAGGCCAGGTCAACGTCCAGTATTTTAACTAGATAAGATACTAGGTAACAATTATTTTTGTGTCTATCCCTCAGTGAGGAAAGAGAGGCTTAGCTGAATACTGTTGTCTGTTCCTATCCATCAGACTTTGAACCCCTGAGAAAAGTAAATTCCACATGTAAGGAATATTTGGAACCGCACTCAAGAAGCATGAAAAACAGACCATCATAAGCAACACACTCTATTGAGCAGAGTCCTTTTTAAAATATGCAAGCTCCAGTAAATATTAGAACTATCCCAGCTAATAGGAAGCTCACTATTAATATTAGATTAAAGAATTCCATCTTCTTCAAGAATCATCAGATGTATCAATGACAACCATAACATTAACCCTGTCTTACCTTCCTGTTGGACTAATTCTTGGGATTCCCCCAATTAGCAGGAGAAAACAGGCACCCATGGTACTTCTACAGTTTAACATTTGCAAAAGCTTTTCTTACACTGTCCCTGAAAGGTGTATTTCCAAATTCAAAAATATACATTCTCTACTCTTAATGTCCTTATGACAGTTATCATAAGCAGAAAAAATAAGGAATAATTACCTTTTATTTACCCAAAGCTGGCACGCAGCAGTCATTGCCAGTTGATGAGCAATTGTTAGTGTGGCATCAACAAGTGTTTTAAAAACGTTCATTTCTGGACTCTTATACCAGGATCCTATCTGATCTGTAGTTGCTTGTTACCGAGGTGATGAATATCTTCAGCTGGGATTTTATCTAATTTTTTCTTCTCAAAATAATAACACTATAGAAAATAGTATGTTAGACTTCCTATTATAAACCAGAGTTTCTGAAGCAAGAAGGGATTTTATTTGTAAAGTTCAATCATATATTTTTATCAAATACAAACTATAATAATGAAATGTTCTTATAAATGTCAGCACTTTATCATCCTTACACTCAAAATCCTTTAAAGAAAAAATAAAATGAAGCACACAAAAGACAAATGTTGAGCTTAGCCAGATGTGAATTTGCAGTCAGCATTTCATGGACCAAATACCATTTGAACAGAAGAGTAGAGAATATATTTTAAGTTTTTTTATTTAAACTAAATAAAATATTTATGCGGGAGAATTTATGTGGAACATAAAGGCAAGCATTCATCAAGTTTTGCTGCCTATTTTCCTCAGCTCAGTAGTATGGTAAGTAAAATTGTATGAATCATAGACCAAGAGCTTCATACATGTTTAGTTATGTGGGTGGATCCTCACATTGATGTTGACTTGCCACAGCCAGCTGTCTGTGTAACCTCTTTAATAATCACCGATAGACTCAAAACACAGTATCCTTTACCTACATTCTGGGGTAGAACCTGTATATCACCTACTGCAGTACAGAGATCCCCTTCTTAACGCAATAGAAAGTTTTCTAGAAATAATCTCTTAGATCTGAAGAACTGCCATTCAAGGCTAAGAAAACTGATTACAGACTTGTTTCTCTCTGGAGGCATAGGTCGTGTAGCCATCTCGTCCACTCCTCTCTCAGACTTTGACAGTTGCTTGCCTATATTTGGTATTTGTAAAAACATGAATGAGAAAAAGATTTTGTGGTGGTCTGAATGGAAATTGGGATATTACCGAGTCAAGACTCTGTTCAGATACTGTTTTCACTGTGGCAAAATTTGACACAGTGGACAGCATTGATTGCCTTATCCTGGGTGAGCCTTTATTAGCTGAAAAGATAGTCCATCTAAATGAAACTGTATATTTTTAGACTTGAGTCTGCCTGGATTAGGAATACTTAGTGTTGCTTCTATTAAATTACATGGGTTTTCCTCTCATTCTTTACTGATATAGTACTACATGTATTCTCAGATCATTCCTGTTTATTTTCTTCTATTGTTTGCCTTCAGTTCTTTCTCTGCATTATCTCTACGATTAAAAATACATTTCCTGTATTTGCTCTTATCTACTGCTCATGCAAATTTCTTTTCCTCTTCCTTACCCTGTAATTCCTTTTCTATTTTCCCGGTTCTTAGATTTTGCCTTTCTTTCTTCTTTTGCTTATTCTTTTAAGTCTTTTCCTTTTTTCAAAGGCTCTTTGTCCACCTTCCCCATATCTGTGCTATGAACCCCGTCTGCAATTCAGAAGGGATAATGGGATTATTGCAACTGGTGAGCTGCCTTCCCTTCCCATCCTAGCCCACTTTACCCTTTATTTAGTATGAGCGGGTGGCACTTATTCAGTAAGTTATAGGAGAGAAGAAACTGGAGAATGGCTGTCAGGGTGCAGACAGAAAACTGTTGTCAGTTCTTGGCAGTGTGCTGAATATATTCACAGTTAAGAGTAACCCATACAAAGGCACTTTTCAAAAAAAAACAAAATACCTCACCCAAAAATCCCAAAGACAACTGAAACAGTGCTTTTGGGTTTTGGTCCTGTTGCTAACTGTCGTAACTACACTTTCAGTAATGAATTGCAGGTCAATGCCAGCTTGGGATCTCGACTGAGGTTTATTCTAGTCAGATTTTGCCTTCTTTCCTCTGTGCAGAGAATATGGTGAGCATAGGTCCCTTGATAACCCTCAACAGTTGCTCCACAGATGGGTTCTGACTGTGTAGGAGGTCCAACCATAAGAAAATCTTCTCAGAAGGGCAATAAGCCCGCACAGAGCTCTGTATTTCTCTGCTTCCAGGTGGCTAAATAGCTAGTTCCCAGTTAGGCAGTTTGGAGAGAGCGTAGGTATTTCTGCTTGACAGCACAGAGCCCTGTATAAACCAGGGAGGCCAAGGTGCACTTCAACCTTCCCCAGCAATACCTATTCCACTCCCTGCTTTCCGTGGGGTGGAAATGCAGGTCCTCTACCCAGAAAGTAGTCAGGGCAGAGTCCCAACAGGTTACACCAGTGGCCTCTGAGTATTTCATCAGCATTAATAGTACTAGCATTGGCCCTCGGTAAACAGCCTCCTTCTGTTACTCAGACACTGATCTCCAAAGTGTTATTCCTGCCTTTAAAGGTAGGGAGAGCCATCAACTCTTTTCAATAAGCATTGTCAAGGTTTTTGACCCACTCAGTTAACTAATGTTGGGGATTTTTTTGTTGTTACTTGCTTTGTCAGTAGGTTTCTTTTAACAGCAAATCAATGCAAAGCCCGAAACCTCCTGTGACTCCTATAGCACTCCTAAACCAAACTGTAGGTGCATATTCTTTCTAACACAAGCATTCACTCAAGGCACTGTTTACTGTAGGGCACGAGTCATGGTTTTTTTACATTTTTTTGACAACTGAACTTCACAGTTCAGTTGAACTTATTTAAAGTAGAGAAAGAAAAATATATTTCCCAGTGCCCTTGGTTTTTGTACAGGCAGCAAAAAGTATTGTTAAAAGTACCATTTTTTGCAGGTAAAATCAGTCCGTTAAAGTGGACTTTAAAAAAAAATTAAAATAAAAAAAGTGATTGGAGAGCCAGTAGGACTCATGTGTAATACATTCCTGATCTGTGCATTTGTGACCTCCCGGGCTGATTATTGTAATTTATTTTACCTAGTAATGCTGCCAGGTTCTTGGGGAAAAACCACTCCAGTTAGCACAAAAGGAGCAGCTTGTTTCCTCAGGAAACCAGGTCAAAATGAAGCAGTCATCTCAATGCTATTCTGCCTGTGTAGGCTTCTTGGGGATAGGTACTAGTTGTATGTCTCAGCCCTCATATTGGAAGATATATCTGAGAAATCTCCTCTCCAGCCACAACCACTGACTCTCACAGTAACTCTTTCTTTTCATAGTTAAATTGTGGACAAATGAAAGGGGGAGATTTGTGGATTTGAAAACCAGCTGCTGTACAGCATGGTCTCTCCTATTTTTTAGCCTTTTAGGGGAAAGAGTCCTGAGAAATGGTTTGGCATATGCTTGCAGCTACTACCCTGACAACATTCACTCTGGAAAAATATAAAGAAATGTAGAAATGACCGTAATGAGCAAGCTATTGCTAATAATACTGAGCATCATGCTGGAATCAGAGATGTCAGTGAGAGTTCGTTGTTGTTGTCATTTGCCAGTGACAGCAGTCAAACAATGTTTTGTTTCTGTGTACTTGTATCCTATAAGAAGGATTTTCGAGCAATATCAGAGTAACAGAGTTGATATTCAGTATGTGACGTGATGAAATTTATTCTTACAGTTTCATGAGTTTATAGCAATAAACATTATGCATCAGGCTTATGTAAACTAGTGCCATTTTATCAATTTTAATATATTTATATACCGTGGGTACAGTTTGTCAATTTAGTCTAGGCAGAATTATTTCATTTCTCATAAGCTAATAACACGTTCTGTATTAGCTACTGTATTTTATTAGTGTGAGACATGTCTTTTTAAGGATCAAGGCCAAAACCACAATTATTATTTCTTCTTATCAACATTCAGCTTTCACAGGCAATTACAGCTTATGCATATTTTATAACAAGCATTTGGAGCACATGCTGATTATGTAGTACTTGCTCAATGCCTTGTAATATCCAAGAATGCTTATGGCAGTACACAGTATTGTGGGATCTTACAGTATGAAAGAACCCTTCACCCTTTAATCACTTACAAAAAGGAGCATTTTTTGCTTGGTGACCCTGCTATATCTTGTTTGTTTCAATTATTAAAGATGAAAAGAAAGACTAAACATTTCTGCTTACATTTCTTATCTGTATGTTGGCACTGCATCACCACGTGAAAACAGAACTGCAGCAGAGGAGCTGCCATGTGGAAAGAGGTCTGCAGCCCCTCCAATATCCAAGCATGTAGCCTGGATCTGTTAACAACCAGTTCCAGATATTTGAGTGAACCAAGCAAGAAGCCATAGAAAAAGAAAATCTTTGTCTTCAATAGCTAGCTAGCAAACAGCTTTTACTTTGAAACATCACTGTTTGTGTGTCTCAAAACAGTGTGGTCCTATCTAATTTAGCCCATCTGATCCTCATTTATGCTGTGCATATAAAATATTTTTCTTCACCAGTGCTCAGAATGCTCCCAATAAACTGTGAGAAGAGAAATGTGTCTACAAGGTGTGCTGTGATACGCAGCATCTGAAACAGCTGAGGTACCAGCTTCCTCTCCATCTTTTGATCCTGACCTATCTCTGGCAATGAAAAATTGGGGTTGGGTGGCATTATTCTAATCTTCTGCAGCTTTGCCCCAGTCAAGGATTTTCAGTGTCAGGGAAAACAACACAGGAAAATCTGCCCCTTTAAGACTTCTTTCCATCTACTTCATGCTGTCTCAGCAAAGTTCAACAGAAAGAACTGGAGCCAAGAACTTGGAAGATGTGTAATCGTGTTTTGAATTCTACTACGCTTTTGGCTTTGGTCATAACTCACGGCTGTGGGTTCCACAGCTTAATCATAGATTTCGTTGTCAAAGCCATTGTGAAGATCAGTAATTTAATGAGATTCTAGCCAGGCCCAGGAAGCATTTTAAAAATGTCAGTGATTTTGGGGAAGGTTTTCTTTAAGAAGCAATAGTTTTTCAGGAAAAGCTTTCATTTGTCTTTATCCAAATTCAGTTTAACATTCTACTTTCTTCTTATGAAACTCCAGCTTAACATTAATATAATGCTTTTGAAATGGAGAATCTCTGAATACAAATGAAGATGTTTTTATCATTACCTGGGCACAAAGTGGTGTTTTGCCTGTTCTTTCCTGCTATGTTCAGGGGCAAAGACAAAACCCGGATCCCTTGGAGGATGACAGCAAAGCTTTCAGAGACTTTAATGGCAATTTTCCAAGACAGTTTACATGACACAGCTGCACGTGAGTGACAAAAATATTTGAGATAGGCAAGTGAAGCCATTCAAGTTGAACACCTATGTGTGCACATAAATTCCATAAAACTCCATTTTTTGACATATGGCTTTCAAATTCAGCTACTCTACAGAAGTTTATGGCAATATATTTCTGCTCATCATGTGTTCTGTGGGAGTTTTCCTAGGCAGTATTTCAGAACTTTTAATGTTCACAGTCTCCCCATGAAATTGCTTCTTTTAAGACTGAAGTTTACTTCCCTGTCAAGAAAAGAAAGAACTGTAGTAGACAAAATCCACTGAATTCCTTTTTAACTCCAGAGAAATCTCCAAATACATGGGCAACAGCTTCAAAATTTAAGCAGAAAATTTGTTTTGTCAGTTAAGTAGCAATCTGCTGTCTTTATCTTTTAAGGACACGTCTTGAAGGAATTCAGTAACAAATAACAAATTATAGTTTTGGTTTGAAACTAGAGGTTTATAATTCTTTCACAGTGCATGATAACTTTAAGTCTTTATATATGAGAGAGCTGTTGTATTAGAAAACTGGTTTTTTGGCATGGATTCCCAAGGGCAGAATTTCTGTATCCCAGTTATACTGGTGCAAGATGTGGCTAATTTCACAATGAGATTATAAATTGTGGGGCTTTTTCTAACCTGTATTTTGGCATATGTGATACAATTGAATCAACTTCCCTGTGAAAACCAGCCATTGGAATGCCCATGCGTTTGCTGCTTGCAGGGTTGTGCGAATGCAGTCACAGATGTTCAACTTTATCATGAAAACACACAATTCTGGTATGGCCGTATAACCAAGGAGCTTCAGAAACAACTTGTCTCATCTGAAATTCTTACTGTGAAAAAGAATGTATGTATTTATTAATTCATTCTCAAGGGAGCAGACTTAGAATCTATCTAAATTAAAGCATAACTTACAGTCTCTTGTGAATAACTAAGTAACTTGGTTCAATGTTAGGTCACAGTGGAACATAGACTGTAACAGGAATATATAAAAGCTCTGAAGGGAGCAAAGAGACTTTATTCTGGAATGGTGAGCATCGTTGCCAGAGTAACATAAACCTTGTGTGTTTTCACAAGGAAATGAGTCACTTGTTTCTGTTGGCCGGAACTCTGTTTTCTTTTAATTTCATATTTTAGCTGCCTAATATAGTTTGAAAGAACCCTAGGGTTGCAGTCTTTGGGCTAGGATACCTTGTTAATTAAAGCAGAGTAGAAGGGTAGCATAGTAATTACACAGAATCAAGAAAAATTGATAGTAAATATGACATTATCACATGTTGTGTGAAGGAAGCCCTGATCCTTTTGTAGCGGAGTTCTGTGAATTATTTATATAGTTCTGAAAAGAAGATGTATTTTCACATGTGTTACGTGTGTACCTGTATGTGTACTCTCATCTGTGGCATGTGTTTTTTGTGAAACTAATTTGAAAGTTGCCTCCTTGAAACTATGAGCGTCATAGTTAAGTTGAGGACATAAGCCCTAGCTGTCATCAACGAACAGCCTATGTTAATGTTAAAGATGTTGGATCCGATCCATACAAACAGTGAGGCACTATTTCCTTTCTTTGGACCAGAAACTCAGAACCACTAAGATTCTTCTCCGTTTTCCTGGTTTTAAGGCAGCAGCGAGTACTCCCACAGAGTGTCACCCCTTCTTGGTGAGGCGTCCTCACGAGACTTAAGATCAGCACAGCTCATTTCTAAACCACTTTCTATTTTCTCTTCTTACAGCTCCAAACTACGGACATTGTGCCAAGCAAAATAAGTAACACAGACTGTTTGAGCAATTCTCAGCTACAGTGGAGTCTCTGAAGGAACATAGCTGGCTCGTACAACATAGACTACTTTATCCCGTATGTAATTTGGGCAGAAACTCCATATAGCTCCCTTCACTACTACAACCTTAAATGGAAGTAGCAGAGATTGAGTGCCAAATATATTCAGTTGAGAATTAAAGTATATATTATGACCTTTTTTTTGGTGGTATAAATCTATATTCATAAACATTGCACACCTGTGCCTCTGTATGTGACAGTTCAGACATATGAGTGTTTTTTTTAATTTAGTGTTTGCCTGTGTGTATAGGTGTAAGAGATAATCATGCATTTATTGCATCATGAGTACCAACAAAGCAAATTTGTATTCCCATTGGTAAAGATTATTCAAAAAGCAATGTTTTATGTTCAGGTGTAAACACTGAGAAACACTGAAGAGATCCTTAATCTGCTCTACTCCAAAACCAGTGCATGCATATTCAGACTCATCTGAGAATCTCAAAACCAATGTTTATTAATAAAATATTGATACACACTTTTGACAACCTGCCTAAAACATAAGCAAGTTTTTAAAAGTAATTTCAGTTGGGAGCAAAGGAGAACTGGAGAGGCTAATTGAAACTTAAAGGTCATCTACTGTGATTGACTCAGGGAAAAAAAAGGGCCAGGCCTTGCATTAACAGTTTACACGCAGGTAGCTAGTTAGGAAATTTTGGGCTTGTTCAAAATGCTGTAAATCCCCAAAACCACAGCAGATGATATTCAGATATGGGTAAGTGTAACTGAAGTGAATTGATGACTGCAGCATTAAGACTCTTGTTTATTGTGAAATATATTATGCAGAGTAATTAGAGATTAGGGATGGGCTAGAGAGAAAGGGCAAAGAAAACAACTTAAAGTATTTGGAGTATATCAAATGTCTTGTCTCCCTTACTGAGAAGACAAATTATTTTTTTCTTCACCAAAAAGTGGTTTAGCATATTAAAATAGGTAAAGATACAAACTGAGGAAATAGATACCTTGTGTACAAGTGCTGGAGATTGGCCTTCTCTAACAAAGGGTTATCACAGAGGAATGTGGATGTTTAAAAGCAACATTAACTTGCAGTCCTTGGGAAAGATATAACTATTAATTTCGTTGTGTTTTCCATTCAATGACTCTGACCTACCTGATCTATCCAGTCGATATACCTAAGCATTTTGGCAGCTGCAGGCATTATAGTGCGTTTCAGTACCTTAAAAAGAAGATGCCTCTGCCATAAATTTTAATCAGGGGTTTTACCCTTTGGTTCTCCCATTCTCTTCTGTTCAGAGAGGTGGAGGAGTGTGGAAAGTGCATAGCAAATGTCATTGTGTGTTTACTAATCCTAATGAGTGTTGTTATACTGCTAATGATATATGCCCTACATTTTTCTTCCATGTCTTTTAGCCACAGCTGTTTCACGTTTGAATATTTTATTGGTTTTGAGGAACAGCTACATCTGTGGAAATCCACAGAAATATGGAATCCATTCTTACAACATGATCAAATAGTTCCTGTGACCATTTCAAAATAACAAGTCCAAAGGTCTTCAAAGATCAAGATAGGAATCTTGAATTCAGTATGGATACAGTGCAGGGGTATTTTGCCATATGAGTTTTCAGATTCTGGTAACATTTAACAAAAGGTAAATAGAATAGGTACTATTACTGATATTTATATTTAGGATCAAGTACTGTTTGGAAGCCAATATTGCTAACTGAAAAGCCTAAAAAAGAGGTTTTGCAGGCTCACCCTTCATATGTCCAGTGAAGATTTTTTACCTCAGGTCACAGTTGTCCCACCTACTATATTCAGTGTCCCTTACACACTTATATAAGTGATGACTCATGAGCACTGAAAAGAGAAATCTGTAAGAAATTTTTGCTTGGCTCTGTGAAGGTTTTATCTTTCAACAGGTATTCATTTTGAGGATGATGAAGATATAAGGAATTTTTTTCAATATTTTTGTGGGAGGTTTGTGTTTGTTTTTTTCTTTTATTTTAGTAACTGCAGTCCTAACATAAGAAGGTAATTCTGAATAGTATCTGGTGGTTTTCTAGCCATTAGAAAAATAAATTAAGAAATTAACAAAAGTTCAGCCCAGTGCTGGTCCCTATACAAAGTGCCATGTAATCTGAATGCATTTTAGTAGAACATACTATACTAAAATTCTATGAAACATGTTACATACATTTACCTGCATGCACACGTCTATTTATCTAATTATTTTCTTAGTACTATCATAATACCTTGGCTATTTAGTCACAGATTAGGTGTCCCCATTGTAATTTCACTGCATTTTGTTATACTCCCACTGTGTACTCTGCGTACAGTATTACCTGCTAAAGGAAGCTCATGATGCAAGTCACAGGTGGGATCACAAACAGATGCAGAAAAATGGAGCAGAAAACAACTGTAATTGAGATGACAGGTGCTCTAGCACCGTCACTGATGGTGTTTCTGCCTGTGCAGGACTGGGATCAGAGCAAGCAGACCTAGAGCATACCATTTATGTGACTTTGGAATACTAACGTTCATCAACTTCAGTTTGGGGGAATACAATTGGAGCATTCTTGTGTTCCCTTTCCATCCTGCTCTCAGACTTATTCTTCATGGGACACCACTTCTTCAGAGGCATATTGTTAACCTTTTCCTAGTATCAGTATTTCCCAGCCTATAAAACTCTCAGCTAAAACTTGATTTTGCAAGCTAGTCCCTGAAAAACATTACCAGTCTTGAAATATTCCATAGGGTGAAATTCTAAGCAGCCCTGCAAAAGATACTGATAAAATCTTGCCAAATTTCAGACATATTGCTGGTTCTTTCTATTCTTACTTGAGTTTACACTGTATAATAACTTATGCACGGTCTATTCTGAGAATTAGCCTTTATTCCAATTAGCAGTAGAGATACATCAGGCAATGCCAACACACAACATCATGCATTGCCCTCTGCAGCTTACCCTTACTGAAAACCTGAGTAAGCCCTCCAAGTACAAATTATAGTTTGAATCACCTAAACTAGGAGTTTTCACAGATATAATCATCCAGCAGGCAAACAGCAGGAAAATCCACAACCTTAAGCAAAGTAGTCTTTAGAAAAGTCAAAAAGGCCCTTTAGAGAACTTCACTTTCTCACAGCATGAAAGTGATTTCTAGTTTCCAAATCATATTTTTCTAGGACAGATGTAAAAATAGGTAAATGCTGTTCCAGAAGGAGCCGGACGAAATAAGTTGTCAAAAAAAGACAGGAAGAACCACAGTATGTTCCATGTAATCAGTCCTCTGTGGATAAAATGTAATTCTTCCTGTATATCCACGTCACCTTTGCATAGAGCTAAGAAATTGCTCTATATCATTTTACAGGCTAGTACGTGTTTGCAGAGTATGTTTTTATGATGGTTAGTCTTTTATGAGAATGAATGATAACTCGAAGGAAATCAAGGACGTGTTAAATTAATGAGGATCTCCCTTCTATGTTGTCATAAGAATTTATTTTAATGTCTACAACTGTTGGCATATACAATATTTCTGTTTTCTGAGAAAATCTGCAGCTTGATGGTCAAATGACAATGATTGTGAGCAATCTGCATATCTTTCTTGTTTCTTTCAGGGAGAGTTAAATTTCTGACTTTGTAGTGTGGAATGTAATGTAAGACCACCTATCAACTGGCACTCGAATACGAAGCCAGTATAAAGTATGTGGTTTTAATTTCCACTCAGGATAAGCTGCTGGATAAATTGCATCAGCCCTTAAACCCAGCCTGGATTTAGCCTGTTGTCTACATACTTAGGTCTGCAGTATTAAGTAAAGAGTTCCACTGAAAATCAAGAAAGAATATTCATTTATCCTTTTTACTCTGTCATGTTTTAATCTGGTAGTTTGGAAAAGCAGAGAAGTAAAGATAATTTTGGAAAATTTTTCAGTGAAGTGAACTTACGTGAGAATGAAATGTTTTCTTTTTAGCCCTTGAGAACAGGCATGGGGTAAACATGGACAATACTGAGCAAAGCCTGGTTTACACTTACAGAACTAGGAAGCAATTTGCTTTGTCACATAGTAGGCCTTTCATGCAATTAGAAGTTAGTCTTTCATACAATGTCTAGGGCAGAAGAGTGATGTGAATGTTTCCTAAGTTATGACTTTGG
>JAOQGH010000077.1:18490744-18502756 GCA_025769975.1 Gallinago jamesoni | reverse complement strand
TGCAATTAGAAGTTAGTCTTTCATACAATGTCTAGGGCAGAAGAGTGATGTGAATGTTTCCTAAGTTATGACTTTGGATGCTGCACTCAGTGAACTAATGAGCTGTTGAATTATTTTAAAAGAATGGCATTTCAGCAGAAGATAACTCCTCATTTAGGCACAGTATATGTTGTGTCCATGAAATTACACAAATATCAATTAACTAACCACTACAACACTTTGAGAGAAAGGAAAAAAATTACTATTCAAAAGTAATAATAAATCTGGCAGTGAGATATAAATGCCCACATGTCAGAACTCTGATTGACACAATTTAAATTATTTTCTGATTTCACAAAAGAAAGGAGGAAATCTATATATGTATGTAGCAAGTAGTCTTACGTATCTACATGTGTGAGAGTAGTCTGATTCACTGACTCCCATTACAAGACCCATGCCTATCCCAAGGTAGGAAACATCATTTTAATGACAGTAATGCTTAATATGTCACTGCATAATTGTACAAATTGCATGGCAGGGACTTTTTCTTTTTCGTCAGCTGTAGTGAGCTCCATTTACCACAGCATTTACCATTTGGAAAAACTTTGCAGCTTCTGTCTTTGACACTATTCAGTTTGTCAAAATCTAAGTCTGAACATGTCTGAAATTCCTGTGCTGCGTGCAATAGGGGGTCTGTCCTGCTTTGAGATTCCTAAACAGCCCTATTAAAATAGAAGGAAGAAAGAAAGGAAAGCTTCCTCTGGTAGAGAGCTAGTTATGAGGTTGTCGGGCTCAGATACATCCTACCTTTGGGAAACTTTCCTAATGCAGGGTGAAATTTTGCCGTGTATTTCCTCTTCACAAAACTTAAGATAACTGAGCCAACTCAGATCCAGGAAGCAGGATGACAGGTGGTGGTGTGCCCCTGCTGCTCTCCCCCTGCTGCCTTCTTCTTCATAATAGGATCAATTGTGGGATCCTAGCTAATATCACTTCATGGTTATTTTACTGTGCAATGTAGATAAATCAACTTCTATTCAGAATGAGTGCTAGTCTCCTTGCTTGCCACTTCGTTGCATGATGCAGACGAACCTTTGTTGTCTTTCCATGCAGTATAAACATCAGGATTTTTTTCTAACTTCCTCATCCTTTCTATCTTCAATCTTTGTAAAAATTTATGAGGTGTTTTAAACCCTGCACTTTTTAACTTTCCTCTTAACTTTCTCCCTTAGACAGAACCATTCTGCTGACTATGGAAGAGTTATTACAATTTTTTTTCTCATGGTCAAGTGCACAACTGTTCATTTCAGAGGTTCTTCATCATTACTTGAGATGTAATGATGAAGATGAAGATGTCACTGAAGAAGTACTAACCACTATCTAAGACAGATAAAGCCCTAGACCACCAATCTTACATGGTGTGGCAATCCTCATGTTCCATATCTGTATATTTTTCAACACAGAAATTAATTACTTGATATGATGTTCCTTCTGTATAATTATGCATATACTTATTGGGTAAAAACATTATTTCCATTAACTAGTGGGTATGAAAAAAAAAATTGTTTTGCTAATTAGTTCAGCCAATGAAACTGACATATCACATTTTGGATATTATCTCCAGTTCTTGGACTGGACAGGAGTGTATGTTTCTGGTTTTATGGAACAGGACAGAGTTATCAAGCTCCCAAATAGACTTGGAGGTGCTTGCTGTCCTCAGTGATTTATCAGTGACCTCACGTGTAGGTTGTCAGGGATAAAAAGGAAAACAAGGACTCCAGGTGAAAGCACTCTGTTTGAGAAAGGAATAGCTTGCTGGTTTGGTAAATTTGCTCAGGAGGGACTGGGCCCACAGACAGACTGAGCTGAAATGGAACTGAATATTTACTTTACTGGAGATGTCAAAAAAGCTAAAGAATAGCTACCAATAGTTCCTACCTTTGCTTAGGCTTTCAGGCAGGAATAGTAGCACCTAATAGCTTGCATAAAGGGGGAAGGTATTCTCTTTTCAAACAGCCTATAACATTTAGGCTAGGTTTATACTGGAAATCAAGTTTATTTTTTAACCAAGTGTTTTAGAAATAAGTGTGAAGCTGCTTCCACTTAGATGTGTCTGAACGTGCTGCATAGTTGTGTGTTATTAGAATGCTTTCTTTTATTTTACAAGAAGGAAGCAATAATGAAAATAAGCAGCTATGGTAGTAGTTGTACGCTTCATAATTTCAGGAAGAGTCAAAGCAATGCTGCCCTAATTAATACTGAAGTTTGTCAAGAACCACAAACCTTGGGATGCCTGCAGACGAGCCTGGCAGGTGTATCCTGCAGAGAGGGATGTTTTTAGCATTTCCCAGTCTCAGCATCAGCCTGAAGGGACTTCCCTGTGCTGAAGGGAATACTGTCCATTGGAACAGAGAGGTAAAAGCAAATACCTGTTGCCTGTCAGCCTGCAAGTCTTCTGCGCACTCACTATTTACGTGTTATTTTAACTCGAGACCAGTGGCAGCTGATGCTAGTATTTCTGGATGTGAACCCTGGGGGTGAAGATTCAGCATATATTTTTTACTGAGGCCAGTCTGGATGCTAACCTTGGGCAGTAGAGGAGAGGAGGAAGGAAGGCAGACTGCTGGGAATACCCCATACTGGTGTCTTAAATCATCCCAAAGTATCACCAGAGTCTTATGAAAAAATTCTTTTGTAGTCCTATTAACAGCAACACAACCACTTTCAGAAGCAAGATATAAGTCAACAAAACAATTTCTTATCAAGATTTACTTAAGTATAACTATTGATCCCAGGGTACTTTATCTGACTCTGCATCAGCTTCACAGAATTAATTTATTACGCTTCTTTTTCATGGAACATATTTCAGATCTTATTTGCAGAATGCACCGCCTTTTAATTGCTTGTAGCTTTTAGAATACATCATATATATGTGTGTGTGTGTGTGTGTGTGTGTATAAGTCTCATTGCCAGTGTTATCAACTTCCTTGGGAAAAACCAAATCACAAAAATCAAAGGAGACATTTAATAACTTTTTAGATATGTGACCTGATGAGAAATGTTATTTGTTCCCCAAATACAGCAAGGTTTCTTTATCGGCCTGTCAGCATTCCAAAAACTGCATTTATGTGAGAGATTATGTCATAAAAAATGTATGCAACAGCTCTGTTCTAGAAAAGTGAATGCTAAATAGCAAAGGGCAATAGCTACAGTACTGGAAAACATTTTCTTAAGAAAATGTTTATTTCATTTCATACAAGAAGCTTTCTCAACTGTTTGGAAAAGAGGGTGTCTACCAGGTATTTTTCTCTGTCCTTTTCAAGAGTAACTGTTCAAGAGTAAGCGTGTTAAACATTGCTGGGTTCATGCACTTGAAGAGCCCCCTAGGGTTAGATTCTAAAGCCCTTTCATGGCCTTTATACTCATAAATAAAGGATTTGCTGCATTTTAAAGCATATCAGATCACAGTGGAAGTTTAAATTAGCATTCACTCCAAGGAGAACACATTCCCCAACCCTTGTTAATGTTCACCTCTTGGGTACAGGCAAAAATTGAAATGAGAGGTTTTCCAGACATATTGGGCATTTTCCTCCTGTTCTCTGTCCTGTTTTGCTCCTTCAAAACTGCAAAGCAGCAAGATAAATGTGGGAGGGAGTCTGCTGTATTGCTAAAAAGTGAGTTTCATGTTACTGCGGCTTTACCACATGGGTGTATTTTATCAATTTCTGTACCAACTAGATGGCAGCCAATCACAAAGCTATTGAAGTGTTCAAATCCAGCTGCCAATTAGCAGCTGTACCAATAATCCATCCTAATAGTTATTAGCAGAGTCAGTGATGGGATGTACCTTTACAGCCTGAGACTGAAGAAGAAATAGTTATCTCCGAATCTTCTCTTTCTGAAAAACATAGTGGGCTGCTCTCGTTCTTGCAGTTTTCCTTCTGAGGATTTTATTGGTATGCAGTTTGAATAAAGCATGCAGTAGGGTCTATCCAATAAGAATATTTGGGGCTGGAATTTTCAACAGCTACACAGTGAAGCACACGGTTTAAGACTTAGACATGTAAATGTTTTCATCCAAAAACAATTTTCAGACATGCAATTGAAGTGACTAATGCAGCTGAGAAGATTTGCCAGCCTATGCGTTTATGACTGCACAATTCAGATACTGAATTCAGATTTACATTAGTGGATAAGGTACAATGAGAGTGAATAGATAGAAAAGCCTTTGCAGGGCTCTGCAATCTGTGCTCCGAGCACAAGCCCAGCCAGGTTGCAGCCTGAGGGATGCTGTGTAGGCAACCAACACATGATCGTGCTGCACAGTATCAGCTTAGTTGGTGCTTCCTCTTCTTTTTGGTGGAACGTTCTGAGGTTTTTTTGTTTGGATGTCTCTGAAAGGGGGAGAGTAAATATCTTTCTTCATAGTACATTCTAACTACTCTTCTAGATTAACGTTCTGAATTTTTGATATTGGCTAATCTCAAACTCTGAGCATATTCGCTCCCGCTCATAGGCAAGAAAATGGATAAAAGAGGACTCTAATTCCCTCTTCTGGAGGCAGAAGAGAGGCAGGATAGAAAAAGGTGGTGTTATCTTACTGCTAAATACTTGAAGGAGACTCATTTATTATGATAAGGAGACACACAAGAACCTTAAAAGATTGGGTCTTACAGATACTGATTTTCTGTTTTGTCTCAAGATACTCTTGTACCTAAATATTAGCAAAGGCTTAACTGCTTTTATAGGACTTTTGCTATGGCTCCCTGTACCTGGAAACTGGCAAGGCCAAGATATGATATGAAGTAGATATTCATGTATCTATTCAGTGGTTGGTTCAGCTGGGTGTTTTTTCCCATGGGTCTCAAAAAAGTTCAGGCTTGTTCTTTCTAAAGCACAGTAAAGCTAACAGCTTTGGGCTTGACATTCCATCTCTGGAAGTGAAAACTGATTCCTTTGCCCCAGGATGGTAAAGTTAGAGAAATTAGCAGGGGAGTTAGAAAATAATTATTCAAAGTGCTGTCACTGAAATAGTAATCGTCTGCTGCTGCTCTGAGTTTTGCTGCTGCTTTGCTTTCCTCAGTGATGTTTCATAAAATCCAACCTAAGAGTTCTCTGCTGCCGTGAAGAAAATATTACAAGCAGTCCTGATTCACTGCTGTGATAACAGAAAAATCCTATTCTTACTTAAGATGCTGCAGCATGACTTTTGATGCAGTGTTAGGAAGAAATCTCAAAGCTGAATTTTGTCCAAAAAGAAGAGAAATTCTCATACCTTTGTGATAAGAAAAAGGTGGAAAATGCTTCTACATGATGATTCCTCCTCTAAGGAGTAACGAATGTTGTTATTTAGGAAATTGGGCAATTTATAAAACATAGTTGAGAACAGTAATCTGAATGATGGCATCAAAAGAGATATTGTAACAGCAATAAATGGTGAATTAAATGGAAAGTGCTTGAGGGCTGAAAGCTGGAGTTTAGTTTTGGAATATTAATTAAAATGGTAAAAGTATGTGGCATTCCTATGAAACAGCTAGTCTATTGGAACAAACTAATTCCCATTATAGCTCGGCTGAAGACACATGAGTCACACAGAATAAATTTGGCTCACTGAGTTAAATTCTACATCACTACTATGGGAGACAGAAGTGTACCTATTGCGCCAGGTGCAATTAAAGAACTCACAAGGTGCTTAGTCTTACTATGATAATTTTCTTTCAACAGTTAAAAAGGATTGAGACAGAGCTGTATATAGGAGGGGGGAAAAAGCTTATTTTTATATGATCATCTTTTTTTTTTCCATTGCAGCAGGGAAAAAAGAATTGTATGAAATGGCTGTTTTCTTCTAAGGCAAGTTTCACAGATTATATTTGTCTAGGATGTTTGTTTTTTATCCAGTAGACTGAGGATAATTTAAAAAATAATAAATTGCACTCTTTTAATTTTGATTTTGTCATTATTTTTACAAACCCCACAAAACAGAAAGGACTGTCTGATCTTGATCAGCTTCATGTTGATGCTAACACATCTCCATAGTAATCAGTCTGTTACAATTAACAATCTATTCTTTTTTTCTTTTTTCTTACAATTGCCTCATGTTAAGGAAAAAGAAACAAAAGTGTGGGAAGAAACACAATCAGAATAATTTATTAGTAGGAAATAGTCTCAGGTAAGAGTTTCCATTTTCACAAGTCCAAAATTATTTGGCACTGTGCAGTGAATGTGTAAGGAGGAAAAAAGTGTATTCTCCAACTAACATAAAAGTAGGGGTCTAGGCTTCAAACTCTTTCTTGGAAAACTGGTCCCATTATGGGATATTTGCCACTTCATATGCAAAAGTGTGTATTCAATGGTCCCTCCGCTGGCACACTCCCAAAAACTCTATCCAGAGCCCTATTCATGGTTAGTGTAGTGTAAAACGGGTCAATTTAACAGACTTTAATTGGATCAGTTTTCAAACATGAGTTACAAATATGGGTCTCTTCTTTTTTTGCTTAACTCTAATTGCTACTTGCTGTATACTACATGCCTGCATCAACTTGAATGCTGAAGTACAAAGATATTGCTGTAAACTGAGCACCTCATTCTGAAAAGGGAGGCCTACGCTGGTTTCTCACTAGAAAGCATAGAAAAGCATTCAACAGTGGGTTACTTAGCCCACAGAAAGGTTAATTTCTACTTACACTGATCCTTATAAAATAGAAATCTCCTCTATTTCCCAGCTACTTTTTAAAGCCTCTTGTTAATTCAAACCTACAAAGCCCTTGGTGGTGGGAAGGGGAAATAGCTGGAAGATTGGTGATTATCTGCTTTAGGATGACTCATTCAATATGAGCAATTGTGAATCACGAACAAACTATCTACAGGCAGCACTCATAAGTCTTGATATCTTCCACGTTACTAGATGCTTCTAACATTTATCATTAGTATTGCTTTCTTCTCAGAAGCAGAAAGGCTTACAATATGGTATTAAAGAATTACTGATTTAAAAGTTGCACAGAATTATTTGTGATGCTGATCCTCTACCAGGCACCATTGCATGGGGGGTTAGCAAATAATTTCAGATTCCTGTGTATTTAACTTAAAAGTCTTTAAAATGAAAAGGAAAATGTGAAAGTTTAGCCCTCAACATACTGTTATTCCTTCTGCATATGGGTCATTACAAGATCGAACTTTGTGATGCAGCTACTTCAGCTGGTGTGGCCAGGAATAGGATACTCTACTAGATGGGGAAGGGACAGCAGCAGAGTGGGAGAGTAGCTAGGGCTAATAGGAGTGGAAAGGTGAGATTTTAAAACCTTCAGGTTCATACTGACTCCAGCAAGGAGCATCTACTAATGGGTAACAGTCAGAATAGTATACACCAAAAACTGATTTCTACTGCTATACCAATCTGTCTTTGTCTCATCATGATGTACATCGACACCCAAGTAATCCATTTCTCATCCTAGCCTTCATCTTTTTGTTCAGCCAGACCTATTTTTCTTGATGTTGCTTTCTGGCATTAATCCCACAGTTTCCTAACCATTCTGGTACTACCTGTTTCTTTCCAGGCTTTTCTGCCTCACCTCTCTCCTTCCTTTTCAGTTTCTTCATTCAGATTTTTGTTCTGCTTTGTTTTTCTGCCTCTTCCTTCACATCTTTCTTTACTCTGGCTTCCCATCTCCCTCCTTCAGGTCTCCTTTTCAACCTTTACCTGACAATCAGTCTAGCTCATTGTCCCCATCTACCTGTCCAGTCAATCTTATCTCAATAGGCTATATATTCTGGCTGTATATATGGGCTGAGCTGTTATTAAGCCTGGCTGAACTGTTCTATTGCTTTCCTATTCTCTTTACCACCTATTTTCAGTTTACTTACTGAAGCAATCCTTTTTTGATCAGCTCTACTTTGAGGTCATTCTCTCCCAGTCAACAGATTCTCAGGCATCCTCAATTTTTCTTACCAACTTCTTGTCCCTAGCTCAACCAACATTCCTATGTATTAATTCCTATTTCCTTTTACCTACCCGGTCTCAGTACCACTGGATTCCTTGCTCCAGGTTTTCTTCCCTCTTTACCTCCATACGCTGCCTGGTACTCTGCCTGCATTTGAGTCCTTCAACTTGTGCACATTGTGAATGCCAACAGGACAGTCTTGGGGAAAGTAGCTCATCTTAAAACATTATTTTTTCCCAAGGACCCCTCTCCTACTGTATGCCCAGCTCAATTAATCCAACTCTCAGCCCTCTCAGCCCATTCCCTGAATGCACACGGGTTACCTCAAATGGAGAGGGCAACCAGGAGCAAGGTCCATGAATTTCTTGAGTGGCCTCTTCTCTCAAGAAAACCTAGAGCACACAGGATCCAATTTTGGTGGATGTCCTTACAATGCACATGAGTTAAAGCTGGTATTTGTACTGTGAATGCAGTGGGCTCAGTGAGTGTGTCAGACAAGCTCCGTGGCTCGGACAGGAGTGGCTGCTCTGAGCAGCTCCCTCCCACTGAAAGGAGCCAGCCACAGAAAGGTCACCATAGCACTTCTGAAATACTCTATATTGTTTTAGCTGAATAACTCCTTTGTCTTGGGGAAGCTTTAATTCTGTTAAGAAATAAAAGCTGTTTCCTTTTATATACCTCACAGTTTGTTTAAATCAATGAAATGATTCATTTGAAGTACCCTCATCTGTGGTTACACAGTAAACACCTTTATTAGTAGAAGTGTGTACAGGACATGAGAATCAAGAGACAACAGAGAGAAGACCACTAGGAAGAATAACTTCCCATGACATGTCAGAGAAGGCATGCTCTAATTTTGAAGAAAATTAATTTTCCTTCATAAATTGGTAAGGCTTCCTATATTCTGTGTTCTGAACATACAGTCTCTGAACACCTTATGTTGCCCGTGATCCTTTATGCAAACATCCCTAGGTTAATCCTAAATGCTGCTCGCATATAGCCAGCACTACATGATAACTAAACATTTTGTTTCTGATAGTGCCCCTTTAATGAGTTGCAGGTGCCACAAACTTCATGTTCCCTATAGTGCTTTATTGCTTACTAGATGCAGTAAAACAGTTGGCACACTGTAAATTATCAAGTGATAATTATATTCATGGCCTCAATACAAGAAGAAAATCCTCTGTTAACAACATATTTCTTCCCAAATGTGGTAATGAGATGTGTTGCACCTCCTAAGAAGAGCTTGCAGGGTGACTCTCTATTTAGAATACTGCAATCACAGTTCTATTTTTGGCCAGCATCTCTATGGTCAGAACGGAGGGTGACTCTGTACTCCCAAATGTGTACTTCTCATTCACTATACTCTTTATTTTTTACTCATCCACTAAAAGAAAGTAGTTCTGTGGTTAA
The DNA here is from genome assembly GCA_025769975.1 of Gallinago jamesoni. Lineage (NCBI taxonomy): Eukaryota > Metazoa > Chordata > Aves > Charadriiformes > Scolopacidae > Gallinago > Gallinago jamesoni. The sequence continues at coordinate 18,493,427 of JAOQGH010000077.1, read as the reverse complement.
AACTGGAAAGATTTTATACTTATTTACCAGGAAGGTATCGATGTGAATTTTTCATAAGATCTGATTTGAAAAGGTTGAGCTGTAAGCTACAATAACCTGAGGCCTTAGCCAAGCTATTCTAGTATTTTTCCACTGTTCTAAATGTCTCCTGTATGTGAACACTCCATGACAGCCACATCTCAAATGGTAATAGTGTCTCTGAATAGCATAGGATGCTTCCTACCTCTAATAAGCTCCTTTAATATACCAGTCATATAATGATGCTCATCAGTACAAATTACCACTGCAAGGTCAATGAATGTTAATATATTTCCTGCAACAGAACCTTGAAGAATAATACAACCCCCTCTTCCCGTCTAACTAAGATAATTCCAGGCTGGGTACCGTCCTACAGCAAAATAAATTAAGGAATACTGGAGTGTGTGGTTATGCAGATCATGATTTTGTAAAATAATCTCGGAATTAACCTCAAGTGCTATAATAATTATTACTTTTTAATGGTTTGTATTAATCTGTCAAAATTATGTGATAACTGTAAGCAACTAGGATATTAAGGGAGCAATATTCACATAAGATTTAATTTATATCATCTGTTTTAATGTCTGGAATCTTCCTCCAGGCTGCCAAGCTCTACACATGCAAACGGCACATAGGCTGTATGTAACAGCTACATGCCATGAGAGAGCTGAAACAAATTCTGGATTGATCATCAAAGAATTTGGGATTTTTTTTTAATTAATTCTATTTATGGTTTGTGGTTGTTTTTTTTTTTCAAAACAACTGTTCAGCTTATCACTTTTTAAACAAATTGTCTTATTTTTTATTTCTTAGGTGTTTTTTGTTCCTTTTTGGAAAAATAAATATGTGCACTGAAACTGAAGGTTAGTCATTCCATATGCAGGCACTAATTCAAGAAAATCTTAAAGCTGTATTTTGGTGCATCTCCGATTAGGACAGTATGTGAAAAACTAAGAATAAGTTCTGAACAGGAGCCTCAAGCAGATTAATTTTAGTGTATGAAGCTTTAATTTAGTATTGTTACCAAAAGTTGTTTAGCAAAGAAAAAAGGTTTTCTGAGTATTCTGTTCTGTTTTCTTTCACAGCTAACTTAGCCACCTGTCATATTTGTAGCAGATAATTAATTTCAGAGCATACAATTAGTTTAGCTAAGAATAGTCTTTGCAGCATACTACCTTCTTATTATTTCTTTATCATGCTTCCCAGCCCGTTGACTCATTACTTCTCAGCTACTACATTTACATTTTACTCTTGGGTGAATCCACAAAATAATAAAATGATAAGATAACAGACTGACACTGCTCATTATGGATTGTAATAACCATAAAAAGAGGGATAATCATATCATGCTTATATTTCATGCATACTTCATTGCTTTAAACCCTGGTCTGTACTCATTGATGATTTTGTTTATTATTTCTTGGTGTTTGCTAGAATAATTTCATATTGAACAAAAAAAATATTAAACAGTAATGTATGATTTATTGGAAAATATAAAGGTAAAACCAGGAGAAACAGCGATTTGAAAAACACTTCTAAATGAATCTCTTTAATTAAAAAGATATTTCATTATTAGGATGATAGACAAATTAATAAAAACCTGTTTTACTTTATAGCATATATTACATTTAAAAATGGACTCTCATGAGAACAAAAATGCATAAACCATAGTGTATTGCTTTTTGCCCAATACATAATTCATACATGCAAATGTTCTGCAGATATTTCACTATAAATGTAATTAATTGCTCCAGATTCACAGATGAGGCTGTGTGACTGTGCATGCACACATTGCCAGGCACACTCATTTATGTTGATTCCAGGCTAGAGACTCCTGTGACAAGCATAATAGGTAAAGAGGGAAAAAAATACCAGCATTTAGAGACACACAGAGTCATGCAATATCTATGTAGACAATTCCTTACAGAAATGACAGCATCCACCAAGACATTGATGAAAGTGGTCTGAGGTAAATGAAGAAAGGTCTCCCATGCTAATAAATACATGTACCATGTAATGTTGCATAATATTAGCATACCGCAATTTAGTTGAATTTATTCCTTGTCACTCAGCAATTATCTCTTTATGCCGTTGCTGATTATAACTGTTGGAAAAACACTGAAAATTGGGGGGGGGCAGAATTTGATTATTATATTTTTTAATATCCTTGCACGGCATAAGCTCTGTTGCTTTTGTTTTAATGTTATAAAAAGCTACAGAAAAGTTTACAGGTCATCTAGCAAAATGGGGAATTCAGGTTGATAAACATAAACATAGGGGTCATTTGGAAAATTCCAAGCAGGGAGGAGCTATTTGGTTTTGGAGGAGGGAAGCAGACACATGAGATGATCTAACAGGCTTCTCTCTTTCCCATTCTGTAAGATTTCATCCCTGATAAGACAAAGCAGCTTTTGGCACCAAGTAAAACAAATTATATAGTACACAGATTTTGTTCTTCTTTCATAACCTCAATATCAACTTTGTAAATATTTAATTCTATTTTTATCCAACAAGTCAGTACGACCATTCACTAAGAAAAAGATTCTTCATTTCTAACTGGATTTTAAAATTCCTATCTAAGATTGTGTAGGAAAAGAAAAGAAAAGAAAAGAAAAGAAAAGAAAAGAAAAGAAAAGAAAAGAAAAGAAAAGAAAAGAAAAGAAAA
>JAOQGH010000077.1:18454651-18490644 GCA_025769975.1 Gallinago jamesoni | reverse complement strand
GAAAAGAAAAGAAAAGAAAAGAAAAGAAAAGAAAAGAAAAGAAAAGAAAAGAAAAGAAAAGAAAAGAAAAGAGAAAATTAGGAGATTGCATTTAGTGCATTATATCCTATGGCATAGACAGCTGTAAAGGATATGCCCTGAAATTTCATTACAATTCTATCATCAATTTACATATCTGATCAAACTCCAAACAATATAGAGTTTTGAGTTCATACTCCTTAAAATCAAAATACACACCTTGATTTTTAAAATTCTGATCACCAAAGGCTACCAATGCATTGAGTAGGAAAACAGTTAATCACTTTTGAATACTAATGCATTTTCATAAATAGTTGGAGATCACATGTTACTATCCAGTTTCTAAGAAAACTCCATATTTATGTTGGTGTCTAAAAATGAATGCCCTTATAGATTCCTACAGTAGAATTTTTGGAATTTTTATGATTGCTGTGCTCTATCTTTTTCATTTCTGTGACATAAAGTTTACAAGAATTCTCAGATTTATGACTTCATTAGACTTCTGCAGTGTTCAGAAAATTCCTTCAGCCTTCTTTTCTAGACCTTTTTTAATTAATTTGATGGCTATATATAATTTCTTAGAATTATCTTTTTTATTATACTTGGAGATAGGTATGGAAACTCAGCTTCAGCTTCAGTACTTTCTATTTTGGTATTACTCAGTAAATATCAGTTCAGAACACATATGATTTTTCATGGTTTATATTTCATGGCTTTAACTTAATTTAAATTTTAAGTCTTAGAGATGGCACTCAGGTTTCTGAATCTAGGGGTTCCCACACATTAATAAAACTGTCACTTTTGAGAATCCAGTTGTTTTTCACGTCAAATTAAGTTGAGAGGGAACTGGCAAAGGTGAATTTATGATGTTTATCTACTAGTTTGGAGGGGTCTTCATGCCTCATGTGCTGTGCAGAAGAATGCATAAATATTTGCAGATGAATGGGAATTCTGATACATTAGAAAAGCCAAACAGCAATTGAAGAAGGAAATGAAAAAAGAGTTGCTTTGGTAAAGTCTTTCTTCAAACTTATGAATATTACTCAACTGTTTTAGTCGTGTGATTTAAAGTCATAAGTCATAAACATTATTCACTTGGGTTATTTTGTTTCGATAGTAAGGGAAAAAGCTTCTCATTTGTTTGTTTGCTTTTTGCCTTCTTCCTGTTTTCACTGGGCCATTTTTTAATATTCCAAGATTTTGGTAGTGTCAGTGAACCAACAGAGAGAAGAAACATAAATACAAATTAGGTAAAGTAGCTCAGTATGAATAAGAAAAAGTAAGTGGTCGAGATAAAAAGTTCACGGGTTGAACTTTCCTTTCAAATTTGAGTACTTGCAATTGGCAGATAATAGCAATTTACATGAGTTGATAAATGATGGAACATGACAAAAAAATCCTACAAACTAAATCAAACCAAACCCTTAAGTTAGTCACAAATTGTTTTCAGTAAAGAATGTCTCTTGTTTCTTCCTACTGAGTTTGAATAACCACTATTTTCTTGAGTGACTTCTCTGAGTAAGGAAGTTAACCACTGGAAATGCCTCAAATTTACTTGTTTTCTATGCTATATTTACAGTATTTCTGGTGTTTTGCTGGATTGTTTCTCTAGTTTATGAGGTTATTGGTGTTGTCTGCATCTCTAATAGCATAAGTAAAATTTCCCAAAAGTAAACCAGAGACAGCTTCAGTGAATCTGCTCTGCTTACACTGACATTTCTGACACAGTATCTTTTTTGTGAATTGCTATGTAAAGGCAAAGAAGATTTCCCATAGTCTATACAACATAAAAAGGTCAAAAAGCGTACAAAACCAATCTCAAATTCTGCTGACAAATCGACATAAAATTTTCATCAGGTTTGCTTCTTCAATCTGATTTCCTGAATCAGATTTCCCCCCTTAAAAGAAAGAGGGGAAAAAATCTTCAAAGATTCCAGTAAAATCAAAATCTACCCATTATTCTTCAACACTCAAAAGCTTATTGCAAGCGAAGATGTGTGGGAACATTTTTTGTTCAGCAACATCTATGTTCTCGCTATAAAAAGTTGCTTACTACCATCTTTCCTTTCAAACTGACACCCTGCAGGCTTTTCTTGTAGATCCTCTGAAAAGCTGTAATACTTGCTCTTCTGCCTTTTCCAAGCTCGCAGAATTTGTAGACTAGTATCCTACTCATTATCTCAAAAGGTTTCTTAAGAACTGCTTAATTATTCCCATCTTGTCATCTATTTTTTTAGCTCTTTAATTGTCTCCAAAAAAATCCATCCTACGTGTAAGTTAGAACGATCTTTCTCTTGTGAAAATGCCAGTGTTAGAAAATAACCATAACTTCATCCTGCCTTTGATTGTAGTTTATTCTTCTTTGGTCACCGCAGATCTCATTAAGATTCCAAGAGATCATTTGTCCTTTATAAACACCATAACTAAGTTACTGCAGCTAGGAATCTTAACAAGAAGTTGAGTTAATGAGCAAAAAATATAAATCTGCTTCTCTTTTAAAATGGATCTTTTTCAAATTTGAGGTTCATCAATTTGCTCTGTCAAAGAGAGTTACTGTAGAACAACCAATGCAGGCACAGAGAGATTTTCTTCAGGAGGCACAATTGCTCGAAGAATCAAAGGGCAAAGAATCGAAGACCAAAGGGCAGATTTAGCAACGATTCACTAATCTAAATCCTAGGTCCTATCTATACAGATGCCAAAACTAACTCACTCAGAAAGCATAAATTTTCTTCAGTTTGATTTCATCAATTTAGCTTGTTGCTGTGGTATATTGAAGTTGAGCTATTCCATTGGATTGAAACAGAGATTCCTTGTTGTAAGATTGCTCTGTAGAAGACCTCTCTTTGAATATATAAAAAAATAATTCATAGTATCACAGTTCACATATGAGAATTTATCAGGGTCTATATAACAGGTAGGTTCAGTAAAGTTACACTACTGTTGTTCTTTGCCTGGGTTATCATGTACCCAGCACAAACTCAAAGATGTGTGAGAGGATCAGCATTGATCCCATCATTCTCGGTGTTTGGTACCAATACCGTGAGCAACATTATCTCTAAAGAGCCTTTTCAAGACCTTCTAATAGTTGGGTGTCATCAGGAAATAAAGTTCTGCAGTTGCACTCTGTGTGCATCCTCTAATAATTTTTGAGGCTGGTGCTGAAATTGCTGAAGATTACTTGAAATTAGGGAGAAAGGCGGAAAGCTCACTGGTCAAATTCCAACAGGTTTCGTGAAAATCAGATGAATAGAAAGAGAAGAAGGAAGGAGACACCAAGCAGTGCCCCCAGGAAGGGAGAGGCTGCATGATGAGCTCAGCAGCGATCCGTCCTGTTTAGCCTGTCACTAGTCAGTTGGCAGGCAACTGCTGGCTGGCCAGTAAGCACTTTCTTGACTGGAAACCAGTGACTGGATACACTGCCTCTTGCTGAAGCAGTAATTGGAGGCAGAGGAGTGCTGTGGAGATGGCAGGGAGCGTGAGTGGCTGAGAACACAGTAGGAACTGGCTTTATCACAGGACTTGTACAGTCATAAGAATGGCTAGGAGCTGGGTAGATGGTGAGGTTTCCAGGGTACAAATGCCCAGGAAACCAAGCTTCGGTAGTTGTGCTGTTCAGGGAATATTTAGAATTTGATTCAGATTTTTTTCCAATATACAAAATAATTAATTTGCTCTGAAGAATTTCCCTGGTATGTCCCCTTTCTCTCTCATCATTCTCATATACTTCTACTTCACAGAAAGACATAAATTTTGTTGTGTTTCCTTTATATCTATGTAGAGGTCTCTGAGTAGAATTTGCTTTGGACTTCATCCTTTGAATTCTTCTTACACGTTAATGAATTTATACTTGGATCTGTCCCATGTCTGAAAGCATTATGTGTTCCTGCTCTCCCAGTGCAGTGTACAGCTTACTCTCCTCCAGGGTCTGCAGGAAATGCTTCATAAGTGAAATTGTCCCTGTACAGTTTCTGAGGGCTGTAAGCTGTTAGTAGAAGGAAGTGAGCCATGGACAGCTAAAATAGGAGAACGTGTATTTTGCAACTTGAACAAAGAGGCAGAGGAGCTGTGATAGATTTACACCCTCTGTGTCATTCATTATCATTTATCTTACGTGTTCTGACACAGACACACAAGCTTTCAGTTATTTTGGGTTTTGCCTTCAATCAAAGCCAAAGCCAAGCACTTTTCAGCACTGAATACTCACATGCTGTTGAAAGGGCCCTCTACAGCTCTGAAGACAGGTCCACACCACGGAACTGTAAGGTTTTTCATCACTGAAGTGCTGTTGCAGGCGAAAAAGAAAGTGAAGTACCATGGGTTTTAACAGAAATTTCTCTCTATCCTTGAGAGTGTAGATGCATTGCCGCCGTTTAGAAAGCTTCCCATTATGGTGAATGAATCACTATAATTACTTCTTATCCATTATCATTTAATTATACTCAGAATTCCTAGTGGGATGGTCGGACAACACTATGGAGAATGACTGCCATTTCATCCTGTCCCCTCTTCATCTGCTCCTATGAAGATCCCTGTGAATATTTTTTGTTGAAAGACAGCACACCAGAGTCAGTATTTTTTCGCTCCATCCACTTATGATCTTCCCTTATGATCAGATGGAGATATTAATTTTTATCTGCAGCTAAACGATGGAAGCATTCACACTAATTTTAAGAGAATATTAGATGGAATATGTGTACATTGGTTTTATCTATTGTTCCTTACTTTTACCTTCCCAGTTTATCCTATCTGTTCTTTGTGTTAGTTTAGATTGTAAGCCTTTTGGAAACAGAAATAAAATATTTTATACAAAGCATCGTCAGTATATAGGCAATAATATCGATGATGTAGCTGGGACATCAATTAATTCCTTACTATTATGACTCCCTATATATTTTTCTTAATATATGCCTTCTAATGTACATAATTCTGGGGTTTTTTGCACTAAAGCCATATATTTATTGCACGTGTTCTGCTAAATATTTACAAAGCATGTATTTCTCTGCTGTTTAACAGTTTAATAAACACCATTATTGTAATTAAGGGAAATGCTACTAATTTAGGATAGACTTGTTTTGGCTTAAATTTTTAAAAGGCATCATGAGTTTACACTTTCTTTATATTCAGAGACTTCCAACACTTTCTCTCTTCTGCGTGTTCGCATTTATAGTCCCCTAGAACTTCTTGGGTTTTGCTGGCACTGGAACTGGCAGCACCGAAATACCACGATAAGGGTTGTTTATGCAACGCTTCCTGCCTCGCCAAAGCCAGGAAGTGCTAACACCCCTACAAAAATTTCACAAGCTTCATAGTCCAAAGCCATTCAACAAAGCTGCCGAGCTTTCTGGATGCTGATGCTAACTGAGCTTTTTTTATATTTGCCTGCCATTAGCACTGTGCCTAGAAGGATGCTAGTTTGTCCTCGTGAAGACAAGAAGTCCTTGAAGACTAAAACCCTTTGCTTGCTTATTCTTTCAATGGGACAACCGTAACTCATCGGCTTCTTTGCACTATTTGTCCAATGTACCCCAATTCATTTTGTGGAATAACCATCTCAGGAAGTCACACTTAGTTTAGGCTGAGCTTATTAATTCTTTATGGTGTGACTGAAGGCAAGCCAAACAGGATGAGGCACTGTTGAGAATCTTCCACAAGTATAAAAGAAAGCTGTCTAGCACAATAGTTTGGAAAGAAAAATGTCTCTGAACATCTCTTTTTTCTATAGTTTGTACAAATAACGTACAACAAAGTAACTGCGGTTGCCGTGAGTCACAGAATCACAGAATCACAGAATCTTAGTGGTTGGAAGGGACCTTTGAGATTGTCGAGTCCAACCACATTAAAAAAAAAACAAAACAAAACAAAAAAAACCACCAAACTACTGAGAAAGGGACAGACATCCCAAGTAACCTTTTTGAGGAAGAAATGGGTTGGGAGAATTTGGAAGTCCACAGCAAATTATTACTGCCAACACTAGTGATGAGTATTGGCATTTGTCAATAAGATTTACAAGATCCTTACCCCGACTGAAGTCTGATGGAGCTATATAATGTGCAAAATGCAGGATGATCCAGTATTTTAGAGCAAAGTTTTTTACCTTTGCATGTAAGACAAGACTTGATAGTGAGATCGTTACATCACCTATCTGAGAGCATATATTGCAACTTCTTTCTATAGCCCAATAATTTAGTGTTGCATCTCTCTACCTGAGAGAGTCAGGTCCAATTTAGGCATTTGTGTGTTCATGAACATGTTTAAGTGCAAAGGGAAAGAGACAATTCATAGGTGACAAGCCTGCAAGGGAAAAAGGTCCTTTCTCAATAAGCCTCTGCCCCCATTCCCACCTTTTCATCTGTAACTATCAGAAGCCAAACTCCATAACTATCAGAAAGCAAACTCCAGAACTGAGAGCGAAGAAGCCTGGTGGTATTCTTGCTGGAGGAGGCGGTCATTACAGCAAGACAGGAGAATATAATAGCAAAGTGACACAGAGGGAAAAAAAAAAAAAACCACAAAACTTTTTCCATCCATGTGGGCTAGGTGCATAAATTAGAAGCCTGCAGTTTACTGGGGTCCTGTGTTCTTTCTTCACGGTAGTCAGTCTATTCCCAGAGGGATGGAGTCCCAAGTCTATTACATCAGCTTCCTCTTTATGAGTAATCTCTTTACAAGTTGGCTGCTTAGGGAGTTTTTCTATTGGAAAGTGGTACCTTATTCACTTATTTTTTTCATAAATTGCAAACATCTATATTTTTAAGAACTGAAGAACCTCAGCATAGGTCATCCCATATCTCTGATCCTTCAATGTTTTACACTAACCTAATGGGAAAGGAGTTGAAGGAAAGAATCAGATATGAGGAGATAAACAGGGGCAGGGATAGCAGCATATAAACACTTGTGGGAGTAAAAATAATCGTGTGACTATCGCACCTATGAAAAGAACTATTCATAAGCATTGGATCATCAGACACAAGCCAAAGCCAAATGACCTAGCAGTGTCAAAAGATGTGTAATGCTTACTTTTTAGTAATAAAATAAATGTTCCTCATGAGAAGATACAATTCTTCCTAAGCAATGTTCTCAGCTTCCTGAACGTACAAAGTGAAGGAAAAATAGAGACATAAAAATTGACTTCTGGATTTGAATCATGCCCCAATTGAACAGTAGACTGAAGAAAAGTCTACCATTAGATTATCAAGGTCTTGTCTGTTAACAACTATATGAACAGCTGTGAATGAAGCCAAGTCTTATCTTTTCCTTGATAAGCGGACTACCAACATGAAGTCAAATAACAGCATTCTTCATGTAAACACGTAACCCCTTGTCATTTTAACTACTCTCTGGTTTGAAAAAAGGCTCCTCCCTGTTTGGAGGCTTTTCAAATCCATGGTCTTAGACCAAACCCCCTTCTCGGAGTATTTATGCCTATATGAATACCCATACACACACACAAATGTGCTCTCATGCTCCCACCTGAATTGGTGCATATATACATTTTGCAAAAGGACTCTCTATTGAGAATGTGCTATTTTAGGAGAATCTCCATCTCTAGTATCCTATTGAGAGATTAGTTTAAGTCTTTGTCTTACTATATCCTGCTAAGAATGTCCTATAACTGGAAAGAAAGAAAAAATGCTGTTAAGCAATTAAAAAAAAAATAAAAATAATAAAGTAGACTATCCATTGATTTTTAGAATCTATATTTTAAAAAGAGATCTTTTTTCCTAATTTTTTCATTTTTGGCAGAAGCTTTGGGGGATGACAAGAATCCGTGCATCATACTAAAAACTTAAAGCCCTGTTTAAAAGCTTGTATAAATATATTATAAGATATATGATGAATTTTATATGATGAGTATGTTGAGTATGATGACTATGTTATATACTCATGTAAATATATTATTAACAATGATTCATTTAAGTTATTTTAATTATTCACTTTTTGAGTTCTCTTAGATTAATTTTACTTCCTTTGTGGGTGTTCTGAATACCTAACTACATTCTGAGATGGGGAATATGTTCAAAGCTTGTCAGAACATACACAATCAAGTCAAAGAAGCTTCTAAAATGTATGACATTTGGTAACAGTGACTAAAACAAATAATATGAAAGAAAAATATGAAATGGTAGAAAGGCTGAATAGGAATAAAATATATCAGTTACTTTTCAACACGGTATGCTCCCTTTCTCCTTTCAAATACAGACAAGAAAAAAAGGAACAAAATTTATTTTATTTAACGTTCAGATAAGATGTTGTAACAAGCTTTAACTTATTATTAAAACAACCATCATCGTGGTGGTATGTGGAAAGGCCAAAATCTGGAAGAACTTACAGAAAATGCTAAAGAATGGAGTTGATAATGAGACAGGCGATGTGCGGTACTGTGAGATCTCCTACAAGGTACCATGCACCTCCAGTGGGACATGGTGTCCCTCAGTATGAACCCATCAGGAGCGAGGAACACGCAGCACTTTGCAGCATCAGACGTTTCAGACATCAAAACTGGAATGAAAATTGCTGAACTGGTGTTTCTCTGGGTATATTGATGATGGCATCACTTGGGAGAGGGCTTTTGCCATTCACTAGTTTCCTGTATTTCTTCAATCAAATTTCCTGCATTTGGATATATATTTGTATTTAACATATATATTGATATAGATATGTATTGTATTGATATATCCGTGCATTGCATTTCACACGTGTATTTATGATATATTTATATTTACATACATGTTTATATATTTCAAGCAAATTTCCTGTATTTCTTCAATCCAAATGACACGCCTTTTGACGGGGGGAACATCTGGAACATCCCTCTGGAACCGGAGGGACTTGAATTAACGGCTCACCCGCTCCCGAGCGGCGGCGACAGCCCCGCACAGCACCAGGTGGCACTGTCCCCCGCCGCCCGCCCGGCCCCGCCGCCTCCCCCGCAGCGCGGCGCCGTCGGGGCTACCGGCCGGCGGGGGGGGGGGGGGGGGGGGCTTCTGCCTGGGCAGCTCGGCCTTCCACCAAGGCTCCACGCGTGATGACACGTCTTTAAGCTCGCTGAATTCTTTCTCCAGGTGTTATCGGCTGGGAAGGACCGGGGCACCGCGGCACAAACGTTGTTTTTCGGCACAGAAGGTATGGAACTGGCCGAACTGGCCAAGCAGTGGGTCTCTCCGCTCTCTCCCTTGGTTAGAGGCAATTCCTGAAGGGGATTTTTCTCGAGGAATCAGGTACTGGTACTTGTCTGAGATTCCTGGGGGAAAAAAAAAAAAAAAAAGAAAAAAGAAAAAAGAAAAAAGAAAAAAGAAAAAAAAAAAAAAGATAGTCTCCATCCAGCTTCGTTAAAGACACTGCCTGGCAAAACTGACCCGTACGCAGAATTGGATGGTGATATTTCAAAAAGTTCTGTGTTACAGTTGCTGTCACTCATGTCCTTTAGGTTATGTAGGGAGCCTAAAGTTGTAAATAAACGAGAAAGTACAATAAACTAAAACTTTAAAAACTTTGTGAATTCCTAGCAAATTCAATCAGCCCGTATAAAAATATGAAAATCCCAAACTATAAATCCTAAAGGTGATTGCAAGGTTTAGAAAAGACTTGCTAGGCTCTAAGTCCTCTAAGGAAAAATTGTTATCATTCTTCATTGCTAAAGATGTGTTGATTACAGCTCAGACTTTGGCTTGTTTATTTACAGTTTTTGGGTCCCCTAGGAACATATGTTTGGAGGTTTGATGTCTTTGTGCCTCCCCTGGTGAAAATGGAAGCAAACGTGCTTCATAAACATCAAATTATACAAAAATTAATAAAAATTCATAAAATGATGCAATAAATACTGCTAGCATCTGATAGAAGTACTATCCCACAATCACTGAGTACATTCTTAAGTTTCTCAGTGGATTAAAACCCCAGAGACCAGAATTAGAAATGCAATATTTTTATTTGGATAACTTTCTAGCAAAATAAATACACATTGGTTTATAAAGAGTTGTTGTGAAACAGAAGATCTGGAAAGAATTTTCAATGCTAAGAACATTTCGGTGTATATCTGAAACACTTTTTTTTTTGATATCACAATGCTTCTGATGCATGAAATCCTAAGGAAGGGAAAAGCTTCGGTAAGATGGGACTAATAGTTTTAGGATCGAGAAAGATACAAAATGGTTAAATATATCTGTGAGAATTCAAAGCTTTTATTGGTGCATTCTCTCATTTATGTTAGGAACAACAAAAAAATATTAAGCTGATCAAAAACTGGAGAGCTAGCCTTGGAATCAGAAAATCCAAAATTATTTAGGCCTTATTTATTTTTTATATTTTTATTTTATGTTATTTGCAACAAAGTTTGTGTCATCTATAGTCTTGTACAAGTCATAGTGTAGTCCCTCCACATGTCAGCTCTGTGAACGAGCTCAAAAGATGGGTTCCAAAAATGCTGTGAAGACGAATCAAAAGATATTATGACATTATTACAGCACAGTAAAAGTATAGGAGATAAACATCCTAAATGTTTCTAATAAAATAAAAAAGAGTTTGTCATCTTAGTCCCACTAGCACATAAATTGGCATGTCTTGAACCAGCACAAAATGGGTCAAAAAGGATCTCAATGTACTAGATTGACCCTTTTCCACAGCCAATTTACAGAACTAAGAAAAAACCTTTTTAATTCTCTAAGAAATACACAGTAACTGGGACATCTAGCTGAGCCTTGCTCTTTGTTCCACGAATTCACATCATCATTAGCGTTAACTGTCTGTGCCGAGCAGAGAGAAAGAAATGAAGTTGCTCAACTCTGCTTTGTCAGCTTTGCATGACTTGAGAACTATTTTAGTGGGGGATGCTGGGGCTTCCACAGGAAGGCCATCAGCTAGAATGAATCACCCCAGCTCAACTGAGGATCTGGCATTTCATCTAGAAGACAGAAATGGATTCAAAGCCAAGGAGGAAACCTTCATTTTTACAGCAGATCAAGGGTGATGACACTTTAATGGCTTTTTGAATTATGCAGCAGAGACACAACACCTATTAGCTCTGAGGATGTATTGCACTGTGTTAATTTGCATGTACACGGGTCTGAGTGTGCAACATTTACAAATAGTTTGTGATAAAGCTAAACATGATAAATTGTGAATGAAGCTCAAATACGTGAACTAATTCAAAATGGCAAGTGTTGTAGCCCTTTGTGAGAAAGATGTTATCTCTGTGTAAAGAAAATAAAATAAAAATAGCATTGATAGGTAGGTATCAGTCGAGATATATCATTTAAGGGTTTGGTCCATATGGCAAAGGATTTTAAAAAATTTATTCAAATCCTTTATTCTCTGATTCTATTAAATTACAAAATTAAGCCATCACAAATGTAGAACTTAATGTTGTATACATGATAACAGGTTGAGTTATTCATGTACTTTCTTAAGGAAATAAGGCTCATGCAATTGTGTTGCCTACTCACCGTCTCCTTCTTCCCTTACGCCAGTATAACTTTTGAAACCTTTGGGCAATTTCAATCAAAGGTGATGGTGGAGCAGAGGTGTCACAGACAGGATAGCCCGAAAAACTGCATGAAAATCCGTAGCAGAGAAAAGGTGTGAAAGCTGGGGTTGTGCTTGAGAGCCCAGCAGGTGGGGTTCAGCCTGGGCCATTTGGCCAGAGAGCAGCCTGCTGGGCAGGCCACACTTGAACGAAGCCAACTCACCCCTCTGGAGGACCTTGAAGAGGTGTGGGACAGCTGAAGGTATTGCTGTGGGTGATGGAAGGAGTAGGAGGAGTTTGAGACACTGGAAAGACTTGTTAGATATTTCATAAGCTGCAGAACTTTTCTAAAAAACAACTGTGTTTGCATTGGAAGGTGGACATTTCATAGTTGGGAATAGTTCTATTCCAAAATTAGGAAAATTTAAGGGCATTTAAGAATTGAAGCTTGAAGGATGTACCCTTCACCTTTTGTTCAGAACTTGCTTAAGGTATGCCTAAAGACAGTGCACTTTGCTCCTGAAGTCTGTAGAAATAACATGTCTGTTGTCCATGTTAATTAAACTTTGAATTTTTGTTTGCATGGTGGGGGCGGAGGGGGGGGGGGGATTTTGTTCTGAATTATCCACAAATATTTAAAATCAATGGTTTGAATTTGATCAGGACAAACCACAGCTGGTTGGTCAAGCTGGTAAAAAGATCCACAAGAATTCTTATTCCGCTGCAGCCAAAGCCTGCTGAGCTTGGTATTTTCCATATCTGTTTGTGGAGAATGGAAACGAACGGCAAATACCGCCCTGAAACTGAGATGGGAAAATTGAAAAGGAATGTCCTAATGAAAGAATTGTAGCTGGTCAATATTTTATAGAGGTACAATTATTCTTTTCTTTGTTCATCTGCTTGCAGAGTGAAGACTGCATTGCTGGAGAGACTCCAGGGTGGTTAAGAACTGCATGGGTTGGAAGTTTCTGATAAATAATTTATGAATAGAAGTTGGATTCTTAATTACCTCCACCCTAGGATGAACATACTCCTGTAATACAGCTAATTTTTGCCATCTGTGAGAAGATGATGTAAATAAAATATACATGTATGAAATAGACCTATTGAGCTGGACCAACAGGAGGTGCCTCACAGCTTTTATGAAGAATGTTGAAAAAACCCGCAATTGCTGTTAGTATGCAGTCCTCTTTATTAGCTGGGCATCTTAGGGTAAACTAAACCAGAACATAGAAAACTCAGAAAATGTGGTGCTTACGTGGGAAAGGATTCTCTCAAACCTGTCTAAACATGAAGAAAGGTTCTTGTTGGTAATCAGTGTACCCAAATTCATGGTAGTATGTTTAGCTGCAAACACAGAAAGTGTTTTCAATCAAGTCCAGCTACATCCTTTGCTGACGTCCGTTGCCCATAGTGGGAGCATTGCCTCGTGCACGTGAAACTTCATGAGAGGGGAAGCCCAAAAGCAGAAGTGTGTTAAATTCCTGTATGTCAGTGCCAGTTAAATACTTCAGTTGGACAATCTTAGAATAGTGTATAGCCCTGTAGATTTTACAAAAGTGAATTACACTGAGTGCAGCTGTCAGGAGCAGCTGAGCCGGTGCAGTATATGGCTGAGCTGTAAGGATATGCCACGTTCAGCAACGTTTCAGTGAAGCGTTGTCACACCAGGAGAGCTACTGTAAAAATACAGAACTGTAGTCACTCTGTTGAAATAAATATTTAAGCATTTGCTGAAAGGGTTAATAGCCACTGAATCGAGAGAGTTGATTTAATTGATGAAAACAATCAAGTGCTTTTCATCTTGGTGGCCCATTAACAATGGCCGTTTATTTAGCCTTTGTGCTTAAGAGTGTGGCCCACTGCGACCTGAATTGAAGAGTCTTTCATTTGTGTTGCAAAGCAGTCAAGGCCATATGATGGGGCTAAGGGTGGCACTACAGCATGCAGGGTTTGCAAGTAATTGGAACAGTGTGTGGTGGGGGTGAGGGGAAGAGCAAAGAAGTCAAGAGCTTAAACCGAGTCGCATTTCTGTACCCCTAACACACTGTTTTGGGGGTATAGAACAGATCTTTGCTTTGTTTACATTTGTTTGTGAATTAGGATGCTTCTCTGCATCCACAAGTGATGCGTTGCCCTCGCTCCTATTTAACTGTAGTCCTTTTATTTGGATCACGCTCGGCAGGTTCCTAGGAAATGATTGTGGTGCCTTGCGTTGCCTGCAGACTGAGCACACAAGGCAGACAAAGAACAGAAGAGTGTGAAATGTTTGACACAGTTTGCAAACTGGGGAAGTAAGGCACAGGGTAATTCAGCTACTTGCTCACCCTCTCGCCCACATCCTGTGGTAGATCTGGTATTGGACAAATGTCTCCCAAGACTCAAGATAGTATCTTAACCAGAAAAAAAAAAAAAAAAATCCCTGTTCAAATATTCCTTACTGTGTCAAAGTAATAACAATTTCAGCATAAACATGTCTGTCTCTTTCAGCTTAAACCAGTGCAAAGACCCCAGGTGGTATAGAGTACAGCAGTCTGTTTTGTTCCTTGATTGAGGAGGATTAAATACATTTCCCTCCTATTCGACATTGCATTTAACTTTTTCTGCCTTAGGGTAGAACTCCTAATGTTTAAATTATTCTTTAAAGCTTAAATGGGTTTGCTCTTCCAACATGCTTAGAGTCAGTGGATAACAATTTATTGGGTTTCACTGAGTTGCCCTAAAACTCCTCTGACATGGCAGCACATACAGGCATTTGCAACCACAGCCCAACTGTGTTTTCATCATATTTTAACCAGTCCTGACCAGTTAGACTACAACTATGACAAGGAATTAATGGTAAAAAAAAAAAAAAAGAAAGAAATAAAGAATAAAGAAATTAAAGAAATTATTTTTAAAAGAATTTTAAAAATTAAAAAAAGCAGAATTTAATATTGTTCCATTCGTAGTTGGTGAAATCTGGCCATGGACAAAATTATGAATTATTGTTTTCCCTAACATTCACAAATCTTATATACATTTGTACTGGTGCACTGTGTAGGAAGTCAGCTTTTAAAAAAGAAAAAAAAAATCTTTTTATTACTCTGTTGGGTATCTACTAGCCTTCAGAACACAATTCAGTGTTTACCTTCTTTCTTAATCCTATACTTTGTGTAGTGCACAAATGAGGGAAGCAGGGAAGCATTTTTAACCCTGTGAGTATTTAGTTAGATGGTAGGAGATAGTACCGCCAGACAGTAAAAGCAGTTTCAATTTAAAAGTGTTTGCCCTTATTATGAACATAAAACAAGCAATTAAAAGCGAACATTTCCATCAGTATGAAAAGTTAAGAAACTGGTCATTTGGTTTAAAGTTTCTTCTGCAATGCCATCCCATCCATATTGCACAACTTGCATTCATATTACTAAGTTGGCTGAATAATCGACATATTAAAAAGATACAAGCAGATGCTGACTTGAGTAGTGCTTAATTAAGATTTTTTTTTCCTAAGAATTCTTCATTGATCCATTTTAAGACAGGAAGCACTTTCAATACCATTTTTTTAAATGAAAAAATTACTGCAATTGAGGTTCATGTAAAGGATTCCAAGAAAGTAATTATATATTCTAACCACATTTTAATAAAAACTGAACATCATTTGCAAATTCTCACTAATCATCAGTGGGATCACTGCACTGTAAAAGTAAAATGGAACCAAATCAGTTTCAAGCTTTCATGAAGAGTGACACATGTTTGAGGATGAGATTAAGCTTTAGAGCAAAAGACCTTGTTTGGGAAAGTTCTAAGTCTCTGCAAGGAGAGACTGGGAAGGAACTTGGAGATCAGCTTTAGCTGTTACAGTTGTAATCAAATACTCTCTTAGCCAGATTTCTTCTTTCATCACTTTCAGGAGCCGTTGTGGCAGAGTGCATTGCTGCTCCTCTCGCTGGCAGCCATCAGCCATTCTCAGTAACTTGACACAACTAAACTGGAGATGGTTGCAGTTGTAAATGCTGGAATGATACAGGCTGCATTTCCCCTCTCCTAATTTCCTAGAGATTTTTTTCTTCTGGATCCTTCTCTCCCCATTCATGATTGCACAACGTACTTGTGACAATCACAGTAGCTGTTTACATGAAGATGGATTCTAGGAAAACACTCTTCTATTTCTAGCTGTCTTCAGTACAACATGTGTTTTCTTTCAGATCTCATTCTTTCCTTCTCTTCAGGAAAATCCTCACAAAATCCCTCAGCTACCAGTCTTTATTTCTTTCTTTTTGCTTGTGCTGTTTTTCTCAGAAGAAAACTAAGTGGACAAGCACCCATAACCTTTCAGCTTAAGAAAGGCCAGCGCATTATGTCTAGTTCAACCAAGAACTTAAGACCACAATTTGGCAGTTCTTAAAGCCATCTGTAACAGTTATCATCAGGTATCTGGGCTGTAGCAACACATTTCCCCGGGAAGCTGTGAAACTTCATTTCTACTCTCCTCTGACCATACACCACCCTGGAGCCACATTACCTTGCAGTCTTCAGCTAAAGTGCAGCTCATGTGCTGTTTCTGCTGCATAAACCCCAGTCCTGTCCACAGAAGGAAGCTGATTTTGGCCATGGCCATTTCAGCTTTTCCAGATGCACGTTCTTAACCCACCTGATATTTCTGTTCTGCTCAACTTTTCTCTAACTTTAATCTTCGTCCCTCCCGCAGAAAGTTGCCATCATGGACATAAAAATATTACCAACTCAAACGCTTTTTGTGGTTGTCTTTTTCTGCATAGTCATTCTAGCCCTGTGTTAACCAAAAAAAAAAAAAAAAACCAAACCAAAAAAACCCAACCAAACAAAAACACAACCAAAACCAACCAAACAAAATCCAACCAAACAAAACCCAAACAAACAAAACCAAGACAAAACAAAACCAAAACAAAAACCTTCCCCAAATCAATCCAAACAAAAACCCCCAAACCTAATCAAAACTTAAAAGCTCTCATTTCTCTTTCCTGGAGAAAAAAAAGCCATCTCCTAAAGTTGCAACTAGGCTTTTACTCTGTGTGGAACATAAAGTTTATACAAATTTATTCCCTGGAAAAAACTTGTAAAGCAATCTTAATGGCCAGCCTGGAGAACTGCAATGTCATTTGCGTAATTGTCCTCTGCTCAGCTGGAATTTGGAAGAAGATCTCCAGTTACCTCTCATTGCTCAGCCTGCACCAGGGCTTCATGGCTGCACAAAGGCTGCCTTTGCTATTGCACTGGGATGCTTGTAAACCCTTAAATTTTTAAATCCTTCTTTCCACTATTATCACATTTAGCTTGGCCGTTGCCAAAACACTCAGGAGTCTTGGTGGCCCTTACATATGTGTTTTATTAATAAAACAGTGCTGTGAGACAAAGATGATTGTGATTAGTGTGACAAAGCAATGGCATCTGCTTAATACTCTGAGGATCAGTTTATCTTTGGGTGGAAAGGAGACACATTTGTCAGAAGTAAACCTACTGTGCTAAGCAGATTATTTTTACAAATAACAGTGGATTATAATGTGGTACTGCTCCCTACTTTTACTGTTTGGGAAATTACCTTTCAGAGAGAAAATATGCATGTGGAAAAAAAAGAAAAAAAAAAAGAAGTATAACTACTATCAACTAGAACAAGAATGTTTCCTGTTTGAGAACGAAGCGTACGCAGCACCGCTGGTGAAAGTACAAATTTAAGCCTGTACGATGGGCCAGACGGACGGAGCATTCGGTCTGGTTTTATGGTTGCTGTTCTGCGAACTGATTTGAGCACTGCAGTCCCTTCTGCTCCAAGCAGAGAAACGGACCCTCTACCGCCAGGCAGAACCGGAGCCAGATGTAGTTTTCCAAAATCGTCTCCCCGGTCTCCCCTAAAGCCCGCGCCCTCCGCCGCGGCTCGCCGACCAGGCGCACAAAGAGCAAAGGCGATAACAAAGCACCACCCGGCTAATTAGGTCAGAGCCGAGCCGGGTGCGGATGAGACCACTGCAGCCCTCCTCCTCCGGAACGCGGAACCCCCCCCCTCCCCGCCGCCCCGCTCCGTTCCGTTCCCCGCCGGTCACCGCAGCGGCCCTTCGCCCGCGGAGGACGATCCCCCCCCGCCGCCCCGCCGGGCCGGGGCTCGCACCGCGGGAGCCGAGCGGGACTAAGCGCCGCCCCTCGCCCCCTCTCTCCCTTCTTTTCCCTCCTTCTCCCCCTCCCTCCTTCCCTCCCTCCCTCCCTCCGCCAGCCCTGCCCCGCCGCCTGGCACCGCCGCCGCCGCGCCCGCCCCGAGCGCTCCCCGCTCCGCCAGCCGGCCCGCCGCCGCCGCCGCTGCTCGGCCCCGGCCGGGCGGGGACTTGGCAGGAACTCCCGGCGAGAGAGCGAGAGTGCCTGCCCCCGCTGCCGCCGCTCCGCTGTGGCTTTTGGGCGGAGGAGGAGGAGGAGGAGGAAGGTCTGGGCTCGGCCGAGGAGCAGCAGCAGCAGCAGCAGCCGCCGCCGGAGAGGAAGAGCCAGGAGGGAGAGAGAGAGAGAGAGACGGAGAGGCGGCTGGAGCCCCCCAAAGTGCCCCCCCATCCCTGCACTGCAGGCTACATTTCCAGCTTCATGGGCAAAGTGTGGAAACAGCAGATGTACCCCCAGTACACCACCTACTACTACCCCCAGTATCTGCAGGCGAAGGTAGGGTACGGCGCGGCGGGGCTGCGGCTGGCCCCGCTCCAAGGGCGGCCGGCCAGGGCCCGGCCCGGACGGGGGGCTCCGTGAGGCGGGGCACGGCCGGGGGGAGGCGGTCAGCTTGAGCCGGGGGGGAACGGAGACAGGAAAGAGCCGGCAGCCCCTTCCTGCCGCCCCGGGAGCCCCCCGGCTCCCCGCCGGGCTCCCTTCCCCTCGATCCCGACTCTGCCGTCTCCTTCCCTCTCGCCTCCCCCCCCCCACCTCCCGCCGGCGGTCCCTCCTCTTCCCGGGGGGCTCTCGGCGTGTCTCCTCCTTCTCGGCCACCCCGCTGCACAGCGGAGCCCGCCGGGCCCTGCTCCTGCCGCCTTCACCCGGCGCTGCCTCCCGGAGGGCAGGGCAGGGACCCGAACTTCAGCCGGCAGGCCCCAAAGCGGGGCTCTCCGCTGCCGGAGCCCCCCTCTTCCAGCTGGGGCGGGGGTGCTTGGGCATCCTGGGGGGGTGGGGGGCACGGCGGGGCGCGCTTATTGCTGTGGTGGGCATGGCCGTGGTTCCTCTTAGATAGGGACGCTGAGGAGGCTGCTGGGCTCGGAGGGATCCTCATTGTCTGTGGAGTTGGACCTTTGCGAGCTGCCACCTCGCAGTTTACAAACTGGATTAAAAACGCATTAAGGGTCCAGCTCCTGATGGTTAATGTTGTACAGGGGTAGCGGTTGTTTGCAGGAAAAATTGATTTTAGGAGTTCTTGTGGTGGTGGATCGCCACCGTTTTTTTTTTCTCTTTTTTTTTTTTTTCCCTTTCTCCTTCAAGTCTGTAAGGACAGCCAGCCCCACTGCTCTAGAAGCATCATGCTGCAAACTGGCAGATGCAGAGGTGGTTGCATCAGCTGTCTGGAACATTTAGCATAAGCCTCTCCAACCACCAGTGTCACTGCTCACAAATCAAAACAGACCCATATGAGGCTTCAATGTGTGAACTTTTTTGAGAGGTTATAATCGTGGTGTGGTTTGGTTTTCTTTTTCTTTTTTTTTTTTTTTTTCCTATTGAAATGTCCTGCCTGTGTGGCAATGACAGGACAAGAATTCCCTTCTCTTTATCTGCACACTTGATGGGCTCTTCTTTTTATTGTGTTCTGTGTTACTGTATTGTGAAATGTAATTTTTACTGCTTGGCTGAAAAATAAATTCAGTTTGACAGTCGTGAGACGTTTTACAAGTCAGCAGTGAGGAGGTTTTGAAGTGTGCTTTCACATATACAGAAATTGATAGAAATATGATGAAGGTCTTTAGGTGATTTGAAATGACTAATCTCTTAAATGTGTAATTGACATCAGGGTAAATGGTAGAGTCTGTAGCCATTTAAAGATTGTGCTGCAGAGTAATCACTTTGGTACTGTTTAGATATGTATTTTTAATGCATTATTTTTAAGAAAGGTAGAGTGCCTAAAGGACAGCTTTTTGTATCACTTGGCTGCATGACTATAGAAATATTCTCAAATGAAAAAATGTCTTTGTTCAGAAACTTTTACCTTCGTGATTTTGTGTGACATAAGTAAGTTATGAACCAAGTACCTAACCCTGAATACATATATAAAGCAATGTCACTTGGCTTTTTTGACCTGTAAATAATTGAAGAGGGAGATAAACTTAATAGCTTACTGTAGTTATTAGAGTATGATCCTAGAAATCCATGATCCTATGAGAAAGCTTGATGGACTGTCTTTTGAAAATGTTTCCTGTACAGATAATTTAATATTGATCTGTTTTACAGTCAATGACATCTTCAAAACATCTTGCAGTCTTTGCTATAAAATTATACAGCCTGAAATTACATTACTGTGTTTCAGCAGAGAGAACACACAGCCCATTTGACCTACACACATGAAATCAAATATAGGGGATCCAGTGAGTTTCCTGTTTCCAGAGATCTTGATTTTATAAAAGAAATAAAAGAAAAAAGGTGGCTCCCTAATGTAGATAAAAGGACCAGTAACTGTAAGCTTTGATATTCAAGTATGCAGAATTTAGTAATATAAACAATCTTCTCACTATGGATCCTCTCTGAATGCATAGAGAATTAATTTAATTCATAGTTTTCAGATGTTCTGTTCTTTGAGCCCTAAACCAACCCGTTTTCCCGTACCTGAACTATTTCAGTAACTCTGGAGAAATCTTGGGGTTTTGTTAAAGGAAAGTTAGAATTGAATAGCCTTTGCTAAATGTCTCATGGGTAATAGCACATGGTTATGCTGGGGGAGGTAAGAAATTTTGAAATGAGAAGTTTTGCTTCTCATCCTTATTTAAGTAATAATGGAAAATCTGCTGACTAATAAACTGCAAATCGATAATTAGGAGATGACAGCAATTGCTTGGAGGTGGATTTTTCTCTAGAGAGCTCAAAAATAGTCATTGGAAATTGCGTACCATTACGAATGGCTCTTTAGGTTAAAATGTTGAGGCGGTCAGCTATTTTAATAGCTACAAAATATGCTATAGAATTTAAAAACAGATTTTGTATTTGTCTGTTATGATCTTCACAATCTTAGTCATGAAGTATTCAAGCTGGTTCAGTAATATATTCTGGGAGGAAATATAAACATTTGCTGTGATTCAGCACCTCCCTCCCCCTAATCTTGGGGAGTTCAGCATCAAAAGAGATTAGTGAAACCATGGATTTAAATGAACAAAATAAACATTGGAAGAAGGTGTAAGGCTTTTAATATGAAAAGTCATTATGGCAATGAAAATAGTTTGAAATGGTTTCAAGCTGAAGCTTGTAAAACATTCTGCATTTTTGGGATTGCCACAATTTTTTTCTCTGGCAAATGATAATTTTAACATATCTGTTATATTTTTGTGTATTCTAATGAACGTGTGTTTTAGGACAGTTCCTATATTGCACATTTCTGGCGTGTCAGAGAGCATCAAAAATATTTTCCAAGTTCAATGGATGTTTCCAAAGGTTTAGATACTTCCTTTAACCCTATTTCTGTACCATTGCTTTTCAAATTTCAACTCAGTTGTATTTGATTTCCTTACTTAATATTTTATTTGTAATGAAGAGATTGTGTATTTCAACATTTTAGAAAATTCTGCCAATTAAAATTGTGTGTTTTACTAATGCTTCTAGGCCTCTCTGATCAGGAGTAAAATCTGACTGTGCTGGGCAATGCATTGTAACATTTAACAAGACAGTCAGAGTACACAGAAACAAATATAAGTGTATATATACATCTCTAGGCCATAACCTGTTTGCTTTGGTCAAGTAAGAAATAAAAATGAATTTATGTTTTGTTTTCCTTTACCTAAATATAAAATGGAATTCAGGGGCATGATGCACAGCATGATTTACAAACAAATTGTGATAACTGCATTACTGATTTTTCCTTGGACAAGAATGTGACAATATGACTGACCTTTCTGTTAGATTTCTGTATCATAAAGGAAAGTTCTTTGTATAAAAGAGAGTTAGTAGAAAACAGCAGCATTTCCAGCATTGTTTATTTAAAGTGCAAAGTCATAGGTAATATTTTTTGTGTGATACTTGAATTCTATTTCTTTTGTTTGGTATTAGGTATCACAATCCAGAAGAAATTAAATCTTGTGAATCTTGCTAGAGTGGGCTTCTAGCTGTGTAGTTTGGTAGCTGCAAAATCAGTGTCCTGGCAGCTATGAAAAGAACTAATATTTCTAGAAGTTTGTGTAGGTTTGTAGGCAGGACTGTAGATTGATGTCAACTTGTAGTGAGCAGGCAGATTCTGCCGTGGCAAAAACTTATTTTCAGGCTGTTGACAGCAAACTTTAAAATGGGAACATTTAATTTTTACCCAAGCCTGGTAATGGCAGAGTAAGTAGGAAATCAGTTAACGGGGAACTTCATGTAGTGTTAAAGAAAGCAGATATGAAACTTTCTTATTAGGACACACTGGATAATCCAGAGTTTAGTGACGGTGTATGAAGTTAATAGACCAATGTAGAACCTTCTGGTTTCGATGCTCCTGAAGCAGAAGCAGTAGGACCCTCTAATGGTTTGCTGCTAATGGATATCTTTGCTCATCACATTCTGTGCCAAGCCCAGGTCTGATTACCCGTTAAAAAGTTTTACTGGTTTATGAGCTGATTTTAATCAGCGTAAAGGATTACGAATTCTCATCAGTTTAGTTAGATTTATTCCATATGCAGTATCACTGCAAATCTGTACGTAGTAAAAGACAAGTTTACAGTAACACAGGGTATGCACAGTATACACAGCTTATGTGTATAAGGTTGGATAGAAATAATTTGCAGACTTCTTCATTGTGGGAAGTTATATTAATTGTCCATAATTGTGATCTCTCTTGTTCTTGACTGGGCTTAGAAATCCATTTTAAGAAAAAAAAAATAAAAGAAAAAGAGAAAAGCACAGGTTAGCTGCAGGGAAACTTTTTGTCTCTGGGCAGTTACCTGATCCTGTTGGCCCCCTCGCCTTCTTGAATATGTTCTCTCCAATTCTGGCCCGGCGGGGGGTTTAGTGTGCTATTATCCAGGAATTCCTTCAAAAAGTGTACCACATTGGTAAATTTTACACTTCTTTCATAGACTCATAGAATCATTCAGGTTGGAAAAGACCCTTGGGATCAAGTCCAACCATTGACCCTATTCTACAAGGTTCTTCCCTGCACCATATCCTCCAACACCACATCTAAATGACTCTTAAACACCTTCAGGGATGGTGATTCAACCACCTCCCTGGGTAGCCTATTCCAGTGTCTGACCACTCTTTCTGTGAAGAATTTTTCCTAATGTCTGGTCTAAACCTACCATGTTGCAGCTTGAAACCACTCCCTTTTGTTCTGTCGCTAATTATCTGTGAGAAGAGACCAGCACCAACCTCTCTACAATGTCCTTTCAAGTAGTTGTAGAGAGTGATGAAGTCTCCCCTCAGCCTCCTCTTCCTCAAACTAAACAGTCCCAGCAATTTTCCTCCCACAATTCTAAGAAAAACTTGAGAAGTGGTGGTGCTGGTGGTGAGGTGATCCTTCTGGCTCTATAAAATAATCTCACGGAATGTAAAATATGGAGAAATGGAGAGTGTTCTATAGAAAGAGCATTTTCTCTTCTTCCAAACATCCGAGTTCAAAACTGAGAGTGCCTGTTTGTATCCATCCATCAGACACACCAGCGACTTTTTGTCACCGGTCACAGTGATTGTTTTATGTAATTATTCCAACCAGTTCATTATGTGTGGGGCATCTCTATCCTTGTTCCAGTTACAGCTCCTTTTAACTTTTGAAGTTTAGTTCAGATGGCTTGCTATGAACTAGAAATCTGCCCTTCAGAAAGTGTTTCTAGAAATCGTTGCTAGAATACTTCTTGTATATGCAAAAGTTGAAGGCTTTCTTGAAAGGGATTGAGCAAAGTTCATATAAAGCTTTGTAAATGTTTGTCCTCCTTGCCCTGCGTTATTCCAGCTTTCAATTACTCTGTATTGGGGCTTTCTTTGAGAAATAGGCATTACAAGCAGGATGTAACCAGATACATTGTTAATAGTAGTGACTTCAGGAAAGTTTAAACCTAGATATTCCACTCTGGGACCGTTGCGTTGGTTGGTGGAGTCAAGAAGGACGTGTGTTAATGTATCATGTATGTTAATGCACATCATTGTAACTATAGAAATAACTGATAAAGGTACATGAAATGCAGAAACACTTCACATCATCATAGTCTCGAAGACTGACTTCACTGAAGTCAGCATGAGTTTTGCCTTTGATTTCAGATGAGTGACATTTTATTTACTAGAAACTTGATTCGTGCTTGGGTTATGCTCACATGCTTAATTTGGGGGTGATTTGCAATGTCATGATATTCAAAATATTCACTTTGGAGGAGCAAAAGTTAGGCAGTGCCCTATATAGATTGTGTGATGGGGGATGTAATCAAGGAAAAGTAGCAATGACATCCATTAGATGTGCCAATTCTGTATGTTTTCTAGTGAACCTTTTAAAAAGAGTTTTTAAAAAGCCCTGACTTCTCCCTTAATCAAACCTCCTTAGAGAGAGGAATGGTGTAAATATACATGGGCTAGAGACTGAATTTGCAAATGACAAAATAAAAAATACTTTCCCCATATCATTAATGGTAGAAATGACCGCTTCTTATTAGCTTTGTAATTTCTAGAAGTTTGAGACTAAACTCATCCCTAGAGTACACTGTGCTTGGGGCTTAATTTGATACTGCATGATTGGCCTCATTTAACAAATGTCAACAAAATCTTGGTTCCTCTCCTTGATTCAGTGGTAACTTTAGTGCTGACATGCGAGTCAGATCCTCAGTCTGATAGTCGTATGGGACTGAATTTACAGAAGAGTGATAAAGCAACATATGACTTGAAAAAGGCTTGAAAAATTTATTCACTGCTGTTTTCCTTTTGTGTTTGATTGTTAACCCCCCCAGGCACTGGGTATGTTCCAAAACTGTATCTATGAAGTTTATATCCGGTAGGTAAGATTTTGTACTGTTGTATTTTCTAGGTTTACCTTCAATGTAGGATCCCAAAGCAGTCATGAAAGGTGTGCAATAAGTTTGTGGGGGAGAGAAGTTAATTTTATTTGAATAAAATGGTTCTCTAAAGTATATTTTCTTTCACAGCTAAACTGTTACTGTTGGTAATGACTGTATTTTTTTCTCATTACTTTTAAAACTGAGTTGACCGTGCTGTTTAGATTCTTAACTTTATTTGTAAAGGAAAACCTATACTTCAAAATATTTTGTTTCTAGTTGGAGTATAAAACTTCAGGTCATAGTTTCAAGGATGAAATTTCCTGAGAGTAAATTTCTAAGCTTCCACTTAGTGTTGAAGGAATGAAGAAATTTTTCAATGGAGAATACTACAACGTATTAAAGCATTGTTTTCTAAATCTATTTTTCTATAAAACAATATGTTTCAGAAAGATATCTATTTAGGATATACATCAAAAAAACACCTCAAAGAATTTGGAAGCTGCTTTAAAGTCCAGGCAGCAGTTTGAGCTGTCAATGTTGATAGTAGATGCATCACTTTTACTGAGAAAGGAAACTGATGCCACTAATCCAGAGGTCCTAGTGGAGGACACTCAGTTGTGATAGCAGTAAAGAAGTTTGAACAAAAGGTGTAATAACAAACTGGAAACTGTCTTGGTGCATTTATGTATTTCAGTTTCAGTCTTCCAAGTAGTCATAATCAAGAGCAAAAAACAATGGTTTAAAAATAAATAATAATTAAAAAAAAAACAAAAACCAAAAAATTGTTTTTCAGGAAATTATGCTTTTGGTTTGAGAAATAATCCTTTGAAGATATATGCTTAGATTTAGCCAAAAATATGCTACATTTTATATACTCGTTTTTGTTGTATTGCATAGACTTTCTGTGGCCCATGCCAAGTAGTGATCACAACTATTTCTACTGGAAAATCACTTGCTTTGTAATAAAAGTGAAAAATGTTGGAAAAACATGCTGATAAAAATCTGTTCTATCTGAGGTTAATTCATTTCAGTCAAAACACAGGCACACAAAGAATTCAGCTCATATTTTACTGTTGCAAATAGGTGATAATTATTACCTGACTTCATGCCTTTTCTTAGTCTTCCTCTGCTGAAAATACTGAGACCTGCATTTATAAGTAATTTCATTAAGTTCTAAGCTGAATTATATGATCTCAGTAATGAGGAGGACAGAGGTTGGACATGGGTATAATCAGGTACCATGGCTCACTTCTTTCATGGTAGCTTTTGAGGTCACTGTGCTCTGTCCACGATTTAGACTGTAAGAGTAGATTTAGTCTCAGTTGTGCTGACTTGATGAAAACATTTCAAAATACATTTAAACTAAATTTCTGAAATCTCAGAGTGCACATAAGGCCTGTGAAAAGTGCTTCAAAATCATTCCAGGTAGCTAAACAGCTTACTGATGCAAAATGCAACTCAAAATGTTCAGTGTGATTTTGTGTATTGATCTTCTGTAGAGAGGTAGACAAAATGGGCTTCACTTTGTGGATTTTACTGCAGGTTAAGAACCGGATTCCCTTGCTTGTCTCTTGGCAACGCACACTGACACAATTTCTACAGCAGTTTATAGGCTGTGGTAGTATCTGTGACCTCTTCCATCCCTCAGGCCATAGCTACATAATCACTTTAATTTTACATAACTATGCACAGCAGCCAAAAAGGGCAGTCTTGTCTTTCCCCATTGCCCCCAAGCAACTTGTTCCTGTCCCCTTCCCTATGCTGGCACTAGCATTTGTACCATCAGTCAGTGAGCTGGATCAAAAAACTAATCTGGCTGAAAACTAACCCCCCAAGCCCCCGCTGTAATACGTTTTTACAGTGGAGCAACTAATGAGATACTTAAGGAGCTGAAGAGTTGCATGGCTATGCATGACGTCTCTGCGAGAAGGACACCCTCTTGGGTGTCACTTTTGTACAACAAAATGGTGGTGCTTGACTTCTGTAAATAACAGGCTTTCCGTGTCCTTGGCCAAAAGGGCAAAAGATCCAAGCCAAAGGAAGATACAAGAGAGCTCTTAGGTTACCAAAATCTGTTGGTTGCGTATACATGCAGACAACTGGTAGCGTTATTTTTCTATTACTTCGTTTTCTCTTTTACTGTTTTAAATTATTAGATGTTGGTGCACAAAGTGTTAAAAATCCATTTGAGTCTGTCTTTCATTCTTATGACCAATGAGTGTAGAAGAAAGTGTGAAATAAGTTGTTGAGAGGGCTTAAGTTAGGTATAGGCCTGGGAGGAAAAAGAATCAAATGTAAATGGGACTTCCAGAGGCCTTGTAGCATAGCGTTACATCTAACTTTCCATTTTCTGCACAGTGCAACATTGATATTTTATTTCATTCTGGGGAAAGAGGGGAGAAGGCTGGCACTTCAAATTAGCAGCAGCTGCAGAATTAAGACAAGGGTGTTAGTGACTCATTTGGAAAAGTACTAGCTAAAACATTCTGTCTCCTAGAAAAAACATTTAAGAAGGGTTTATGATACAAACTTTGAATTTCATGAATAGTGCCTGTGACCTTCTGGTTTTCCCCTGGTAGCTTTTCTGATTAGTGACCATTTGCTTTTGACAACAGCAGATTAAAGTGAGGAGTGTGCGTGGGGTTTGGAGGGGGAAGGATCTCTGTTAACAGGGTCCAAGACCCCAGAATGCCTCTGACTTCTTTTGACCCAGTCAGTTAGCCAAAAATTCAGATTCTTATTGTTCCAAATAGAAGGAAAGAATGGTGATACTTACTTGTTGCTTTGATGTAGCTGAATTATTGACAAAGAGTAGTCATACTCCAGTTTGCCCAAACACAGGGATCTTGAATAATAGAAACAGTTTCTTTGTTCTCAGTCCCAAATTCCTTTCCCCAATTCACTATTCTCTCTGTTTAGGCCTTTTACAGGAATGTACACTCAGTGCTTATGTTTAGGTTGTTCTCTACTCTTTCCATATCTGTATTTGGGTGAGGTTTTTTCCCTCCTCTGATGAATATGCATATTTCCCTGTTTTATCCCCAGGTCTTACAAATGGCTTTATTTAGCTTCAAGAAGAGAAGGCTAAGGAAAGATCTAATTGCTATCTAAATCTATCAAATGAGAACATATAGACACGGTGGAGCCAGGCACTTCTTGGAGGTGCACAGGGATAGGATCACAGGATAATCCAGGTTGGAAGGGACTTCAGGAGCTCTCTAATCCAACTTTCTGCTCAAAGTAGGGTCAGACCAGGTTGCTCAGGGCCTTATCCAGTCTGGTCTTGAAAGCCTCCAAGGATGGAGTATGCAACCTTTCTGTACAACCTGTTCCAATGCTGGCTGTCTTCATAGTGATATTTTTTTTTCTGTCCTTATTTCTAGTCTGAATCTCCCTTGTTTCATCTTATGCTTATTGACTGATCCTCACACCATGCACCACTGTAAGAACCTGGCTCCTTCTCCTTGATAACCTCCTCAGAGGTTTCCATTCTACGAATGGAAAGCTGCTAATAAGTCCTGCCCCAAAGCCTTCTCTGCTCCAGACTGAAAAAGCCCAGTTCCTTCAGCTTTTCACAGAGCATGTCATCCAGCCTCCAGCTATCTTGATGGCCCTCCACTGAACTTGCTCCAGCTTATCAATGTTTTTCTTTTACTAGGGGCCCAAAGCTGCACGTAATATTCTAGGTGGGGTCTATCAAATGGGGGGATAGTCACTTCCCTCCCCCTAATGCAGCCCAGGAGGCACACCTTACTGCCAGAGCATGCTGCTGGCTTATGCTCAGCTTGCTCTCTGCCACGATGCCCCAGTCCTGTTCCAGCAGAGCTGCTCCCCAGCCAGTCAGTCCCCAGCCTGTAGCATTGCAAGGGACTCTTCCTTCCCAGGTGCAGAACTTTGCACTTCTCTGAAACACCCAAGTCCCAGGATAGACCCTTGTAGTGCTCCACTTAGTACTGGCCTCCGGGTACAGTATAACTCATTAACTGTGATTCTCTGAGCCTGGCCATCCTGTTAGTTTCATTCCCATCTAGTTGTCCGCTTGTCCAAACTATAATGTCCTTCGATCCGAGAATATAGTGGGACACAATGTCCAAGTCCTTTCTGAAATCAATGTGAACGACTGCTCTCCCTTTGTTTACAGATCTAGTAATTTTCTCCAAGAAGGAAATAGACAATAAGATACAACACAACGGACACAAGTTGTGACATGAGAAAATTGTAATAATTAGGCATGAAGAATTTTTTTTCCCCCCCCCACCATAAGAGTGGCCAAGCACCTCCGCAGGTGCCAAGAGAGGTTCTGAAAACTCTTGGAGACAGTAAATACTCAACCGGCCAAGGTCCTGAGCAACCTGATCTAGTTGATCCTGCTTTTGGAGGGAAGTTGGACTAGATGGCCTCCAGATGTTCTTTCCAAATTAATGTGAGGTTCTATAAGGTAGACCTTGATAACTATCATCAGCCCAAGAGGTTCTAAAGTAACTGTTATGGTTCCTCCTATGGTTCATCGTTGTAAGCTGTGATAGGGTATTTGGAAAGGAGAGGTATAGAATGAATTCCCTTTTTCTGTTTAACAGAAGATTCATTCTACAAATATGCAAAAGACATTTCAATAATCTCTTCAGCATGCAAATTCCCTTATCCCATTTTAGCAAATATCTTGTTTAAGCTGCTTAAAATTTAAGATTTTAGGTTTGTCTATTTGTTTTGCTCCTGGCAGAACATTATAGTGCTATAAGACTATGCTGTAAATTGTGACAGACATGTATACATTCTCATACCAAATCACTTCTTTAGGCTGGCATTTCTTGTTCCTGCATCAAATCTAAATTTGTTGATAAGTTTTATTTTTCTTGGACACGGATTAAAAATTAAATAAAACAATAATTAACCCCAAATTAAATTTTGTTTCTTTCCAGGCAGACATTATTCAGAGGAACAGCAAAGAGCTCTCAGGAAGGCAGTGTTCTGACTTTCTAGTAGAACAAATGGGAAGAATTAAGGTGTTCCTGTTGTCCTTCACTGACAGTTCTGCTGTATCTCAAGTGAATTTTCTTTCAAATTACAGCAAGTTCATCAGCTGCAGAAGCTATTGATATGTGAAGGGCTTCCAAACCCATCCACCCAGCTTCTTCAGCTTGCTCTGCTTTTATTAGCATTTCTTTCCAGTGTCTTTTATATATTCACTCCCCCATATTTTCTAAGGATTTTCAATGGCAGGTATAATAATAGGAAACTCTCACAATCCCAAACCCTGAAGTTAATCTTAAAGATGCTGCTTCTACTAGAGCTTTACAGCTGTGAGTTTTATTTTTTTTTAAGTTGTCAGCCAGATCGATGATGAGAAAAACATGAGAAAACCCCACCAAATGTCAGTTCATTTTTAGACTGCTAACTAAATAATGTGATAATGGTTCTTCATTAATCCTGAAAATTGGGTTTCTTGTTAGGTGCCAGAATATATATTTAGGGACCTAAACCAGGATTAAGTTGGCCTTAAGATGACTTCCTAATGGCCAGAAAGGCAGAGACAGCAGCCTTATCACCCCAAGTCATAACAGAAAATAAATTACCTAACTGAACACTTCTCTATTTTGCTCTTTATCCTGGAGTGTTTACCTTGATGGTGCCTGGGCTATCTGAACATAATAAAAGTGAAGATTTTTACAAAAACATAGAAGTGGGAAGAAATGGAGAGCTATTTGTACACTGGGGATGTTTCTGCTCTTAGGAATTTAAAATGCTATTCTTGGACTTTCATTTAGTTGAGGGCCTGGGACTAAAGGGGGAGTGTTATCCAGCATCTAACACTGACCTGCTAAGTAGCTGTGCATCTTTCTGGGAGAAACTGCAAGAAACGTAGCAAAAATGAAAGAATGACATAAGTTTGCTTTGCCATGTTGCCCCAAAAAGAGGCAGAAAAGCAACTATGCATATTTTATATCTGCTACCACTTTCCTTCTTTTAAAACTGAAATTCCATGTCAGATGAATAATTGAATAACGAACAAATGAATAATAAATACTTTTTTTTTAACTCATAAGAAATATAATGGGTCATTTTCCATGCTTGCTTACACTCTATTCAGCTCTGTCAAGGTTATCATAAATGGTCCCTCTTTTACTGGTATTTACATGAAATTTAGAAATGAATATATGTTGAACAACAGAACTCTTGGCATTTCCAAGGCGCACCTTTTTAAGAGTAGAGATTTATCTGAGTGTTGTCTTCAAAAATTTATTACATCTTTTTCATTGATGGAAAGCTTGTTGCATCTCACCCAATTGCTTTTGTCATCCAAGGAGGATGCTGCAGATCCCTGTGCTCTGGTGGTAATTGCTAATATTTGTATATACTCGATTTTAAAATGTGTTGGATATATATTTCACTTTAGATTTACCTGCCAACTGTTAGAAAATATTCACTGTTGATTCAGTTTCCTTGATTGATTGGTTATTGTTATTCTTTGATTCTTGACAGTGAGATGTTTACTCTGCAGGATAACCTGTGCTTCAAGTAACTCAGGTATTGGGCAATCTAGTGAAGTATGTATATACCTGTATTATTTATGAAATATTCTGAGTTGCTGTCTGTATAATCAAGGCATTCACTTGTAAAATGGGCACTTTGTTGTGGGTTTTTTTTCATACATTAAGACCTTAGTCCTTCTCTTGACACTGATATTGAGCGCCATGTGTTCTCTAATTTAAACGGCCACAGAATCTAGTCTTTGCAGAAAAAACATGCACCAGAATCTTAATTTTATTTTATCTCTAGAAATAAGAAACGTTATAGTATTAATTTTCACATTTATTTCATTACAGCCCTCATTTTTCAATTTAAATGAGCTGCAAAATCTCCAGACCATATCAGACTGTTTTCCATGCCAGCCTATAGCTCTAAAGCAGAATTCAGGAGCCATTTGCTCTGCATCCCTTGGAGACAGTGGAAAGAAGGCTCGTGGGTCTCAAGGGCTGTATGCAAGTCTGAGCAACTCTGGCTTGCCAAATTACTGGAGGATGGCAGGAGACTGAGCTGGGATTTCTGGGAGTAGAAAGCTGAGAGCCATGTCTGGGAATGACAAATATTTCACAATTTCAGTGAGAATCTTTTGCTAATCGATACTTTTAGGAATAGCATCTGGGAAAAGGGAAAGGAAAGCATGGCTCAAGATGGAAAACAATGGAGAAGTAGTTTGGCTTCTGTAATTTTGTATAATCTTGGCTTCACTGAGGCAATAGGCTCCTCTGGGAGAAGCACCCACCATCAGTCCTTACTCCTGCCTTGAGCCCCCGAGCGGCTGGGGTGGGTTTGCACAGGAGGGAGGGGGTTCCACGGGGAGCCCTTTGCTTTGCTCCCCTCGCATTGAGCTCCTCGCTCAAACTGGGTTAAACGGGCTCCTCAAAGCTGGCTGCAGCCCTGTCTCTAGAGCCTCGTGTTGTCATTTGAGAGAGGAAAAGAGGAAAAGGTAAGTGAAAAATACAAAACTAGATGGAGGGCAAATAGAAGGAAAACTAATTTTGAAAGAGGAAAATTGCTGTAGAGAGCAGATAAGGGAAATGAATCGGAGAGAAAAGAGCAGGGGAAAGAAAAAGCACAGTTCAGTGGAGAGGCTGTGGCATGTGTGCCAGGGCATGGCACAAGAAGACACCTCCAGCTGCCAGGCCATCCACCGGGAGTTGCATCTCCAACAAAAGGAGATTGAAGGCCGTGTTCTGCAAGAACTCCGTTTGGGAACCGCTAAAGTTCAGCAAGAACTAAAGGTTATTTTCACAAAAACAATGGCGGGGTTTGGGGAACAGACAGGCAAGACCTCTGGGAAAGGCCTTGTTTTAGATAGATTGTGAGAGGACAAAAGCTACTCGTGGGGCAAATTTGGCAGTTTTCTTTGCCTCTCAACTGGTGCAGCCATGAGTGATACTGCAGGTAAAGTTACAGAGGTGAACTCCTCACAATTGAAGACTTTGCCATTTCTTTTTATTTCTTGTAGATTATACATCTGATTTCTTATTACACCGAAACTAGAGTAAGTGCAAGGACCTCCTGAACACACTTTCAAGTGACGTGGTGATGTTGCTATTCTTTATGATATTTTATATGTTCAGAAATGCTCTTAGCCCAATAGGTATGGCATGAATCTGAATCCAAGAAAAACTACACTATAGCAAAGATTAAATGGAGTTAGCATCCACTTAGTGGCCAGAATACTGCTACTCCTGGCAAAAGTGGCTAAACAGAAAAAAAAAAATAAATCCGAAGGCATCCGTCTCAATATTAAAAATTAGAAGATTATGCATGGAAAATGGAGTTCCATTGAAATGATAGACTATATCAGCCAGAGTGAAACTTTAAATTTATAGCAATGTATTTTTGTGTCTTTAAACTTTACACATACAGAGACATGCTTTCTTATATTAAAGTTTTTATTGGTCATTTGTGCTGTTTGACCTATGCCAGAGCACTTAAGTGTCCAAGCACGCTGTGCTGGTCATGCGTCAGTCAGCTCAGAAGCGAAGGTCCATCCCAACAGCCTGAGCATGTCCCGTGTTTGGGCTACAAATAACATTCTAGCCCGCTTTGGTGAGCAGAGAGGTGGGCTTTCTGTTCAGATAAAGATCACTTGGAGGGAAAAGTAGGACCAAAACAAGGTTTGAAGTACTAAAGTCATGGCTAGAGAATAGCATTTGCAGTTCCTATAAGATTGGATGGGATGATTTGTATATTTTAATTCATATTTTTTGTGAAGTGGCCAGAATCACTTTCAAGTGTGCTGTGGCCTTTGGAGGTGGTGGACATCATGGGGTTACAAGGAGGTAATGCAGAGCTTATGTTGTTCTTTAAGTCTACCCTTGCAGAGCAACACAACCCAAGAAAGGACTTTAGCTTTATAAAGAAGGAGTCACAAATAATTAATAGTGATTTTGCACTTTGAGTATGCTGTCCTGAAGCCAAAAGAGAAGATCTTTTTAATTTTGTTCAGGTTTAATGTATCTTTATTTGGTAGCTTTTGGTTTTGTTTCTTTTTGCTGTTTTTTAATCATTGGTTGTATTGGTGATGTTAGTCCTCAAAAAATTATAAAATCCCGGGGTTTTGCGGCATATAGTTTCATCCTGCATCTCTCTTGTGTGCAGTGATCCTCTGAGAATGGTATTTGGCTTCTTGTTCCTTTATTCTGACAGCAGGGATCTTTGAGCAGTAACTGCTGTGCAAGCACTGTGCAGAATACTAGCACAGTGAGCACTGGTGGAAGGCCAGGTATAAGGATTTATTAGGTATTCTGGAATAATTATCTCCAAATAATTTCAAGTGAGCAGAGCTTTTTTTTTCTTGGATAAAAGTATCATTCTCCAAAACATATTAATCCACTTTCAAAGCCAGCTAAACAAGAAAAGGCATTCTCATTCTGAAATGTGATTGCCTTCTTGTGGCATTATTCATAAATGTTGTTATATTTTAAACTGTTAATCTGATACAATTTTTATGCATATAGGAGGGTTCTGTTCCTATTCCTTCCCAGGATGAAGCCTTAAAGGTTTGATGATACTGCAGAGAACACATGGGGTGTTAGACGGTAAAAGCTATCAAAGATGCAGAATATTGATGCTACCAAGATTTAGAGCTTGTCTACACTTAAAAATACAATGGAATTTATGAGGAAATACTTTTCTGGAATTACTGAGCATTATAAATTCCCATATAGATGTTCACCTGTCTACATGTCCATATCAGGGGTTATGTCAGAGTAGTTCTGGTAAATTTCCAAATGTAGGCAAGACTTAATTAAGTTGACTTGATGTGCTCAACTCATGTCACCTAAAACTCTATTAACTGTATTGTACTCTAATTAATAATTTTAATGGATTTAATGATATGACTAAATCCAGTAATACCAGAAGTAAATAAATGCACAATGAATATTTATTTACTTCTCTAAGTGAGCATTTTGCCTGCATGCAGTGTTCAGGACTGGGCTCCAGAGTCCTTGGCAGAAGACAGATGAGATTTCTCGGTGTTCTTTATGGTGTCTCCTTTCTTGAAAATCATAAGTACTGAAGTTAGACAGGTATCTTGAATTTAATTTTAAATTGAAAGATTTCTAGGGTGTGCAAAACACAAGTAATTACATGAATGTGTGTATCATAATTATATTAATACATTTATATTAAAGAGTAGTAGTTTTATAAATAAAAAGTTATGTTACACAGAAGAATGGATATGAAGTTGCTTAGCTTTATAAAAACTGCATTTACAATGAGGTACACATATATTCACTTTAATTACACAAAGTGTTGGCATGAGACACCAACTCTGCTTAGTTATAGCCCTCCAATTAAAATTGGAGAGGAATGGTGTTAAATAAGTAACGCTGAGTAGAATATGGCTCCAAGTACAGCAAAACCTCAGCTGCAGTCTGTAGCATATTCTACTTTTGTGACTCTTATAGACTTCAAAGAGAATTGTACATTTGCATCCCAGGGCAGAAATTGGCCGTGTGCTTGGAAGCATGAAATCTCTCAAGGTAATACTTCATAACTATGGAATGTATCCCATGACTGATATGTAGCTAAGAACTGAGAATCAAATTACACATTAGAAATACTTGAAATTAAATATTTTTCTAGTAAAAGAGAGCATTATATGGGTAAACAATATATGTTTTCTTTTTCTAGAGATGCATTGGAGCATAAATATATGAAGCTTTTAAATATGTATGTTTGTATTTCCTGCCCTTTTTTTGAATTTTAGTAATATTTCTTTAAGAAATAAGAATTTTTTCTTGAGTTTGAGTTTTATGTTTGACTCTTGTAAGTATCTACTTTTAATTTCTTTTTAAATTCTTCTTTTGTTCAATTATGTCTGGTTTTTCTGATCTTATGCAATTAATTTCCAGACATACAGACTTGTTTCAGCAAGGCAGGAGAAAACATCCCTAAATTCTTACAGGTGTCTGCACAGAAGCACCCACTAAGGTGCTTTCAGTGGTCTTTTATTAATTAAAAAAAAAGTTACTGAGAAAAAACCAAATAAATAAATGGACTTTGTTGTCCATGTTACTGCATCTAAGGTCAACAAGAATGACCTGACTATGAATTTTCACAGTGGCCCAGACCCTTGCAGGTACGGAAGGGCTGTTCTGTCCTCAAGTGGACGTGCTTTCTGTAGTGTCAACTCCACTCACTTTCCCTGAATCCATTCCCAGTACAAACTGAAGCCCTATACTGGTCAGGTTAATGGCAGGTGTTGGACTCCATCCATCTTGTCTTCTTCCCATGATACTCCTGCCTGCTGAGAGCATCGTTGTGCCAGGCGGGGAAGATCACAGAATCACAGAATTGTGGTGGTTGGAAGGGACCTCAGAGATCATCGAGTCCAACCACAAAAAAAAAAA
>JAOQGH010000077.1:18437801-18454551 GCA_025769975.1 Gallinago jamesoni | reverse complement strand
GCTAGTTGTTTATAGAACATTTCATCTACCTCTGCATCCTGGTTGGGTGGTCTGTAGTAGACTCCCACCATAATATCCCACCATAATATCAGCCTTGCTGGTCCTCCCCTTGATTCTTACCCACAGGCACTCAACTCTACTACAACTCAACTCTACTAGATGATGGTCACAATTTTGGCTAAATAGCTCTCATAGTTGGGGAGACCCTTTTCTGTTGCCTTTGATCAATGTAAAGAATTGCTGAGGATCCAGCCAAACCTGCAGAGAGCAAATGCTTGTGGGAAATAGAAAAGGATGTTTATTTGAAATAAAACAAATAGTAAAGGAAATGCAGATTTTCTTATATTTGTTGGTTCTGTTCATGTGAGCCCAGGTGGTCAAGGAGGACGTTCTCTGGAAGCTGGGTTTGCCACTGCACACAATACACTACAAGGTGCTTGGTGATTTATTTATCTTATCAGTTGTTACTCTTTATATTATTAAAGCACCTGGCAGCCCTCCACACAGGTCAGGAATCCTTTGTGTGAGGTGCGTGACTGCTACGGGGGCTTTCATGTCCCAGTGAAACACAGGAGACAAAATGGACTTTGGAGGGTATAAACAAACTGGGTAGCAGTAGTGTTTTGTGTGACAATCCTTGGGTTTAAGATAGACTTCTACTTTTTTTTTTTTTGAAAACTTTGTTGCATAATGTGCATTCAATATCCTGTGACTAATGGGTACTATTAGAAAAATCTCAATAGTTAAAATAGGAGATAATGTCAGACTCATTGGAGACCCGATAAAGAACAAAGCAACACATTAATCTCAGTGTCAAAAGAACTATATATACACCTCAGTTCCAAGCAAGTGAGATGTTATTTTTTGCTGATACTTAATTTCTATCAAATTTAACAACCATCAGCTCTGTGTCACAATTCTTAAAATGCTTAATCATGGGAATAGCATTTGGAATTATTAATGTAGTCAAGAATATTCACATGATTAAAAATGTGAAGTTCTATCTGATCTCTGCAGATCAAGTCTGAAG
Source organism: Gallinago jamesoni (assembly GCA_025769975.1). Classification (NCBI taxonomy): domain Eukaryota; kingdom Metazoa; phylum Chordata; class Aves; order Charadriiformes; family Scolopacidae; genus Gallinago; species Gallinago jamesoni. The sequence goes on along the minus strand of JAOQGH010000077.1, from coordinate 18,453,521 downwards.
TACTTTGTCTGTCTTTACCGCAGCTCTGAATTGACCAGATTCTGACAAACACATCAATAAAAATGTAGGTGTGTTGAACTTTGCATAAGTTTTTAGATTTGTCTAGTTGGGGTTGGAGAAATACTATACTGGTTGTTTTGCCATGTTGTAAAATAAAAGTCAATTACAAAAAAGCATATCTTGCAGTACTCATCCCCAAAAAGGGATTTCATGTGAAAATTCTGCATGTGTATGAAATCTAATGGCCATTTCTTTGGTGAAATTTCACTGTCCTGCTGAGCACAAAATACAGACGCACTTGGGTAATAGAAACTTGGAACAGTGTAGATTATGTCCTTTGAACAATAAATGAACTTTCTTCTTATATTGAACTGGAGTTTAGGAATGTAGTGTTCTTTGTCTCATAATTGTCTGCCTACACACACCCAGTCTGCACTTCTAATAACAACTCGCTGTTGAAGGAGCACACGTTCTATATTTTTGGCCTCAACTGTGTGTTTTTGTAGTGGAAGATGTCTTTACATTAACAAAAATAACTTAATAATGATTATACATTAGAGTTAATGGTGCCAGTTTTATATTATTATGTACGTACACACGTGTTAGAACACGAATGACATTTTCAGAGTAACCATACAGTTTGTGGAACTATTAAGTGTTTTTTGGCTCCATTAGAACATTCAACAACATGTTTGTTGAATATCCACTTTTTTTCTTATTAATCTAATATTGCCATTTGCTAAGCTGTGATGAATATGTTCTCCAGACAGCTAACAAAAGATAACAATAGATCAGTTCTCTGTCCAGGAAAACAACACCATGTTAACAGAATATTACAGCAGGGCTTTAGAGGACAACCCATCATTCCATAAAAGAAAAAGGTCATCCCAGTGTGATGTCTCTAGCTGTGCTTCAGTACAGGTAAATATAAAACCATAAAGAAAAGCAACTGGCATTTAAAGCTAAGTGTAAAAAAGCATAAGCTTCGTTATCGTGCTGATCTGGATGAACCTTAAACAATGTTTACAGTAAGGTTTGGAGAGTTGCCTAGCACTGGAGTATACACAATTAAACAACATAGCTGAACTTTTCTTTCATGTCAGCATACTGCTGAAAAGACCTCCATTGTACGCAGACGATAGTCGTTCTTGGAACTTAGAACATAAACAGGGATAGAGAACATTCACTTTTAATTCCATCCCATGGAAGCTGAGTGCATCAAGGGGCATCACTGCATTTTCACCGATATGGCTTAAGAAGTAACTTAGATATATAAAATAATGGTAAATAGCAAAACATGAACTCTGTTCTGATGTGTGAATGTGTACCTGAATTTGGTAGTTGCAAGTATGGGCTAATAGTTATTTCATGTATTGCAAAATTAATTTTGATTGGCTTTGTGCACCTTTATTTCTCTGAGTAATAAGCATCTATATACTCTTCTTTGCTTCTGTATAGTAACTCAAGAAAAGCAAACACAAATTGCAGAAGAAATAAAGGAAAGCTAAACAACGTGCCACTTGGTTGACTTTGAAAGTGTATAATCTGAATTGGAACTGCAGTTTGGCGTGTCGCTAGTCTCAGAAATACTTAGGTTTTGCATTATAGCAGTAGGAATTTCCAGAATGACCTATATGATTTCGTATTTGTTCTAGTTAATTTTAATTTTAAAAGAAGTTATTTTGGGTACCACTTTTGCAAACATATACATCGTAATAGTTCTTGTAGGGCTTATAATGAATGTTATTTCATTAACTTGCCACACTCAGTTTCTATTAAGCTGTTTATTTTTACGTAGAGACTGTAACTGAATGAACATTTTTAATGAAAAACTGTTAATATTAATGGCTGCATGTAAAAATGGGAGTTAATGTAGGAAATGAATTTCAATGTGCAGTATACGACTTGTTTAAATCTAGGACAATTTACTAGGTTGTATGTAGTTGATGACACTGCAGAAAGACAAACACTAATTGTATTGTATATGAAAAATGCTCTGAACTTTCATCAGCATCCAGAAGAGAACAGTTCAAAGCTTACAAACAAATTATAAACATAAATGCTTCAAATAGACAATGTTTTCTTTCAAATATTATTATTTTTTTTTAATTGAGACCTCTTGACCTTTGCTTTCTGAAGGAATAATACTAATCCTGTGCAATTTCAGATAATCACAACACTCACTCATCAGAGATTGAAACACGCTTTTATAGTATTTGTAGACTTGAAATTAAAATGTTTAAACTATACATTCTCTTCACTTTCACTGAGCAGTTTTTACTGCTCATTGACAAAAAATTATTCTATTGTTTGAAATTGCAGTTTATTACAGTTATGATAGAATAATTATATTCTACTCTATACTAGAGCTGATAGCAAGAGGAATAATCATCATTTTATGTTGAAAGACCCTTAGTCCCTCAGTGCTATCTATTGTGTAATAATTTTTTCAGTTTTAAAAAAAACGGCGTCTTGTTCGTCTGGACGGATATTCAGCTGGAGAATGGTGAAATAGCAGTATTATTGCTTTAAAAACACAGAACTTAGGAATAGTGCCTGGGCTCTTGTGTAAGTAGTAGATAAACAATTTCATTAGCGGTTGTGCAGTATGTTTGCTAACAGTGATAGAAAGTGATCTTCCAAGCAGTGCCATCAAGAAGGTTTTTTTTGGGTCTGTGAATGTGCAGAACTTCATTACCTTTGAAATACATTTTCTCAAAATACTGTCCTTTGAATTAGGCCTTTCTGCTAGATGCAACTGATGTTATTACATTGCCAACTCTTGCCAGTACGTTTCCCTCATATTTTTAATACAGAAAAATTCTTTGAGTATCTATTTAGTTCTTGCTTTTTAAATTATATGGAGGTTAGGATGTCCTGGGAATTCAAAGAAAATCCCTGGCTTGCAAAGTCAAATTATTATGGTGGTGCTCTAAGTACATAAATCAATGGACAGTAACTGGGTAGACTGTGACTGGAATTCACCGTTTGCTAAACACGCTCAGCGCACAGCTTTGTGCTCCTAGGCTGGAACCAACCACCCCATGGGGACACTCTGGCTTTAGGTGGTGACCAGTATTTGGGCGTGGAAGAACTGTAGGCTGAGGAGAGTGAAAGGAAGGGCTAAACGTAGAGGGACATGGCTGCTGTGAATCAGTAAAGTCACAGCTGAGGCCACTGTGGACTAGAGAGGTTTGCCAGCTCCTTAGCTGGGGAAATTTTTTGTTGATGTCTATGGGTAACGTCAGTATTTCCACCAATTGGGATGGGCTTATGGCCGAGGAGCAGAGAGATAAACTCTAAAAGTCATTATAGTCAGTTCAGTTTCAATGGCAATTATCACATTTACTTTAAGGCTGTAAGAATACTGTGCTACACTCCATGTCTTGTGGCTGTAAATAATTCTGTCTTAATAAAGTTTTAATGTCTGCTAATATAAATCTACCTTCTCCTCACTGGCAGCACATTTTTCTTCTAATAATACCTAATGGCATGCATTTGTAGCTAGTCCCTCCGTGTACTGGTGCCAGCCATCTCTCTGCAGATAAGGGGTTGTCACTGCTTCCATGATAAATTTCTGTTAGCTGGGTTTAGAGCTAGACTGTATTTTATTTGTTATGTTAACTCATAAACTGGGAATTTACTCAAAATGAGTTTAGAGAAAAATAGTTTGTGCAAAACGTTTCTCTGATTTTTTTCTTTAATTGTAAAAGGAAAATAGTGTCTTATTTGAGTGATACTTTTCTTTCAACTTTGACTTAAATTAGCTTTTTAAAGTAAGCGAGAGGATGTTACCTGATAGTTCAAAATGTGGGCCAAATGTCTTTATGTTATAATGATAATATGACTGTTTGAATTTTTTAAGGCATTTACTCAAACATTAGTAAAATACGCGTTAAAACAGTTATCAAAAGATAAAACACAAACTGCATCTTCTGGTAGATATTTTCTGTTATATGTTTGGATCCAAATAATTTCAGTGTACAGTGCTATACAAAGATGAGGTCCTACTTATATCTCAATGAGGTTCTATTTATGTCAAAATAGGCCTAAAGTGACACACGTAATGCTCAAGCATTGTGTTGGTCCCCTGTCCAGGTCCATGAACCAGTTTCACAGCTATTGTAACTATCTCAGTAGACTCAAAACATCCAGTTAATACACATCATGTCAAGCTCACTTGTGGAATTACTCAGCTCACTCAGTGGAATTAATAGTCCTGTGTTGTACCCCAGAAAGTCAATGATATGTTCAGTCGGTCTCATTCACTGTTTCCAGGGAAAACTGAAATGCATTTGTAGACCTTTCTGTCCAACACACCCAGATGTGCAGGCTTAATTTTGTGCAAGTATTCTTTATTTGCACAGTCCCTAACCACCAATGTGATTGGAATTAGATAAATGAGGAATCCAGGTACAGGCTATACAATAGGTTTCCCTCCTAGTTGTTGTCCCCCATAAAATCTTGATGTTTAACCTATAAATTGTTTGAATAGTGAGGTTGTTTTTTTAAGATAAATTCTCAGCATGAATTGCCAGAATGTTGTTGTGATAAAGTCTTACTATTTACTGAATTTACATATCTTCATCAATTCTTCCAGAATTTTGTTGTTGATTGTTTTTTCCTGACACAAAAAGCATGACAAAAAAGGCACGAGCCAGTTCAGTTTGCAGACATAAAATACAAACCGCTATAACCCATTAAGCTAATTATAGTATTAAAAATTAACATCTGCAGACTCTGTACTTCCTTTTTTTTAATTTCTGCAAAGGACAAAAATGGATGTAGCGCGAACGTGAAGCAACATGAATTTGCCGTCAGAGAAAAGGACTGTTAACAATAAACCTCCATGGACGCAGTCCTGAAGGACTTTATTTTCCAAATGTGTCCTGTTGTAAAGCACCGGGATTACTCATAGTAGTAAGGATTTGTTCTGGGACTTTACAGGGTTGCCACCCAACCATTTTGTGGCTCCCAAGATATGCAGACCTTTTATAAAACACAGAGGAGCCGAAGAGCAAATGGAAAGTACTCTTTTTTTTTATACATAGCCTTGCCACTTCGGAGACGCCAGGACTTTCAGGCCTTACGGTGCCATCACAATTTAAGCAGAACTCTCCGGTGCTTTCACTAGCAAGTCCTACTTGAGAAATGATGGCAAGAATATGACCCCGGTGTGGTGTGTGCTCGCAGGCCCGAGCGGTGGCGGGAGGCCAGCTGTGGAATGTGGGAAAGCGGCTGAACTGCTGAAGTCATGCAGGGAATGTTAAATGTGTCTCCAGCTGGCAGGGAGCTGCGGCTTAAACTCCAGCTCCCAGTCCTGGGTATTGCCCAGTGTTCCCGGCACCCTCAGCTCCCGCTGCCCTGAGCACGGCGCCGACACATGTCGCAAAGGGGTTGAGAAGAAAATGAAATGCCTCTCGCCTTTTAGGGGAGTTTTAATGGCAAATGAAGCGAGGCAGCGGAGGCTTAAACTTTTTTATTATAAAATTAGAGTTAGAGTAGCCCCCTACCCAGGCAGCGAGAAGTGCGGTCGAGGAAAGTTAATTCTGCAACTCTCAGTAAGGAGAAAAAAAGTTCTCATATTTTGATTTTTTTTATTTCCACGGGGTATGTTCCTCTCAGAGAAAATGCAATTCATCCTTCTTTAACAACCTTCTAAATTAGTGGGAGTGTTCTCCAGCAACGTAGCCGACGAGCTCCAGTTTCACAGTAAAACCCAGAGGGGCAGGGACCTGGCATGGCAAAGGGCAAAGGGAGAGTCAGTGGGAATGGGTTGCAGCCCATCTTCTGGGGGGACAATTAGAAGTTCCTCAGCTCCCTCGATTAGGGCAGCTGCTGTGAATACCCCTCAGGGATACCTGCAGGTATCTCCCTGTGGGTTTTTATCATGCTGACATGAGCTCACTTTTTCTCAGCCCTGAGGTAAAGGGAAACCATGTTGGGGCAATGCTTAACCTGAGCTAAAATATCCTGCTGAGGTGCCAGGGAGGTGACTGCTGGTCCGAGGGCATGGGCCATGTGATCCCAGGTCTACTGGAAGACTGTGCAGACATCCCCTATGTTGTCTAAAGGTAAACTGAGGAAAGAGGTAGGGAGCGGTACAGTAAAACTCACATGTGGCAAGTGTGTTACAAATAACATAGGAATTTATAGATTGCTATCTATTAAATATGTTATAATCAGCAGTAGCAAATGGATTATTAGCAACTGCGGCAGATAACTGCCAAACCATGTAAATCCCTAGCAACAGTCCTCATCTGGATATTCCTTGATGCCTTCCCAAGGTCAATTTTCACAGTAAGATTACAACTTCAAATCATCGAGAGAAAGCATCGATTGGCTGGTTTTCAGCTTTTGTTTAGTTAAAGGCTCCACCCAAGTAACTCTGGTCATGAGACATTTTCTTCTGTTAGAGTCATAACTCAGGATGTGTCACAAATGGCATTAACATTGAAACGGCAATGGGCTGTGCCTCCTTATTTCTAATCCTGACCACAAGCCTCTCGACTGGATCACTAACAGAATGGGGAAACCTGAGAAACATGCATTTTTAAACTTTTCCTATGCAAGCAATAATTTACAGGGTTTTAGAGATTAACTCTGGTGAATCTTGCTGCACGGATTTCAGGCCTTCCTTTCCCCAGCTAACCGCGCTCCCTCCGCTGCCTGCCCTCTCCCTCCTCATATCCCTCAGCGGAGGTGGCAAGGGGACATCTGCCTGTACCTCTGCTCTTTCCTTGCAGAGCACCCTCATCATGCAGCATCATAAACGCTGCTTCTTGAAGCAAGGTGTCCTGCCCCCTTGGTAACTACAGAAGGCTACCTAGGAGAAGAGAAGAAAGTTTGCTGTAGGCAGGAGGCGAAAAAGGAATACACCTGGGACTGAAACAGCTTCATGGAAAAAAAATATAGTTGGGAAAGGGAGTAGTGCCACAGCAGCCACCGGAATACGAAGATGAGAAAGAGTACTTTGCAAGCACATAAAAACTCATCTTCCAGCCTCCTCCTCAGTCTGTCCTATGGGAATAAAATGCTTCTCACCACTGGGAGGTGGAGTGCCTGCACAGTCACCCTGGTGGTGCAGGAGGGTGGGGAGGTGTGGGGAAAAAAAGTCACTGAGCTGAGCTACCACACGCTGTACTTGCAGCAGCTGAGGCTCCAGCATTCCCCTCCGCTCACTCTGCTGCTCGGGTGTTTTTGGCAGAAGAGCAAAAAAGACACCTGGAGGCAGCAGTACCTCAAACGACGAGAGGAAGGCTTGCAAATGCTCATCTGCCAAGGCCTAACTTGTAGGAAGAACATTCACTGCTCTCCAACCGTCAACAAACAAAGTTGTTGCTGTATGGTATCAATAGAAGCAGCTGGTGCAAGTAGCGGGTCTAAAGGAGATGAACAGGAGATGAACGTTAAGTGCTCGTAATTTGTGCTCCAGGGTCTGCAGCTCAATTCAGATCAGCATCCCATAATACAGAAGATGCATTGTAAAACGAAAGCTGTGTTTTCAGATGTATTCTTTTGTAGCAGTACCAACTTCAACCATCCCTCTTTGTCTCCAGCCATTCTTTCTCCCCACATTACCCCATCAGCAATGCCAGCATAGCTGTTACTGGGGCCATAAAATGAAATAGATCTGGGAACAGGTCCAGGTTAAAAATAAACAGCAAAAATGAATACCAGGAACATGCAGGATAAAGGGGGAAATGTTTATGCTAGCGCTGCTGCTGAAAGAAATGTATAAGAAACTTTGCGCTAGTGAATTCTCATTTACTAGTGGAAAAAATGACAACTGATGATGTGCAAAGTAAAACACAAGATCTATGTCCTGATGGTCTTGAGAAGAGCAATTGTGATTATTATTTACCAATATATCTTAAGAAAGGGATTATATTACTGTGAGCTAGTATTAATTTATTGCATAAATGTTATTGTCATGGAGAATATGGGCTAGTCAGGGCCCCTGTAATCTAAAAGTAAAAGCCTAAAGCCCCTAAAAAAGGGGTTACAGAAGTTAAATATTAAAAATTGCTTTTGTGGTACGGTGGAGGAAAAAGTAATTGTGAAACTCAGTCTGGAATTAGGGAGTTTCTAGGGAAAATCCTGTGCTATAGTAATAGAGTATTTCAATATTAAATTTTTTAGTCTTTGATATAAAGTAGACCAGCAGTCATGATAAAAGGCTAATTGAAATATGTAAAGAATGGATATTTATTTTCATTATGACAAATTAAATGAGGAAATGAATTTAATCTCAAAGTATGGAAACAGTGGAAAAATGAGCTACATTTTCTGAGTAAAGATTAATGACTGCCGTTGTACAGCATAAAAAATAATCCAGTCAGTCAATCTGTTCATACTGGTGAAATCATCTTCATACCACAGGGCATGAAATAAGCTCATAAAATGAAAATGGAATCAGAAAAGCATTCTATATTTGGGGAGAAATCATATTTACAAGGGCTAGGACACCCTATCTGATGTATTTGTAAACAGACCTTTTGATTCATGTAAATAGGGCACAGCACACTATATTTCATATCTGCAGTTAGTTAAAACTGAACAAGAAAAACACAGCAGTGAACAATGGGGTGTGTGGAGGTTGAGATACTGGTGTTCCCTGGGTGCGTGGTGTAGTTGGGTGCCACAGGCAGAGGTCTTTCCGCTCCCAAGGAGCTTTGCCAGCCTCTTCTATCATCCCAACACCTTGAAGAAACCTGTTTTGCCTTAAAGCAGGGATTCTGTTAAATAGTTTCAAACAGAGTCGTGTTATCTGGGTTTTATGCCTTATAAAGTAGACCAAAAGACTGGATAGTTTGGGGAATTAACATTTATCTGATAAGACAACAACTCTCTGAAGAAATTATTTTTTTTTTTGAGTTGCTGAAATTTGAAAACGGGGTGGACGGCAACACATTTAGAGTTCACCTGAACTGGAACATTTTTAGAGATTTCAGTGAAATGAGAAGTTGAGAGCATTCTGCTTCAGGCTGAGTTAAGTGTTTCTTTGCCCCAATTAATTTTCAAGATTTTAAAAGCTCGTTTAAAATTAAAGACTTTTGAAATGTTATATTTAATCATTTAATAAGAAAAAGGTCAGAATGAATGGGCATGTTGTTGATAACTTTTGTGAGGTTTGTTGTTGCCACTGCATGGCTGTCATACCTCATACCGGTGTAGAAATTATCTCAGATTTGTTGGCGTATTGTCTCTGCGCCCTCCTTGTGCATCCATCTTCCAGATCAAAAGCCTCCTTCTATTTTTAAAGCTCCGTCCTTATTTTCATGCCCTGATTTCTGGAAGATAGGAATATATCCTTTATCATCTTCCTGCCTAATAAAAGTGTTGATTGAACTACATTGCTGTAGGATAATTTTTAATCAACTTCTGCCTCTGTGGCCTGCTCCTCTATGCCTTTGCTTTTCGCAAATTTTGCAAGTAACTTCAGCAAAAGTAACACGGTTCCCAAGAGCTCAGTTTTCACTTATTTTACATCTGGTAAATTGCCTCATCGTTTATAACACTTAAGATTTTAAAATGAGAATGTAGTTTATAAAGGCATGAATGATATTGACAAGTGTTTATTCCATCCGCGACTTATTGAAAAAATCCTTATTTCCCCAAAACATACGTGATTTCCAATCTGATGTTTCTGTCTAAAATCACAGTAGCTGGTAGAAAGTGAAGAAAGTTGTCAGCGTTCAATGGCCGTTTGTTGGTAACGTGAAATGAGATGCTGGGCTCAGCCTGTGTTTGTTGTAGTTACAGAGGCCACTGTCTCAGTTGTCACCCTTCCTCGTGCACTCTGCAGAGAGTTTAAAAAAAAAGAAGAATTGCATACTCTTTCCTTTTTCAAGGCAAACCTTCCCGAGCAGTATTGAAGCAAATGCCCAGGGCAGTATGGGGAAGGTTGCTCTCCCACTGCCCACGTTCTACCTCCTTTTGTGGCAAACAGGATCTTGTCATTTCCAGAGCTACTGAACTACCTTTGGGGTCGAGAAAGAAGGGATTTGATTTTTAACTTCGTGATGAATTTAACTTTGAGATTAGTGTTTTCATCCAAATTTAAGCGAGTCTTTAACTGAAAAACCCAAACCTTTTGAGATTTAATGTGAAAATCATGCAATGCTGGCTGTGGGACAGCAACTGAGGGCCTCTGAGGCTGAGAATAACAGAATGCTTCAATCCCACTGGTGTCTTGGAATGATCCTCTACAGCTAACTTGGGAGCTGTTAGTTATATTAGCTGTTATTATTAGGGAAGTTTAAGAGTAGATGACATTTATCTGTTGGCCCTTGTCAGCAAGGTTGAATATGGTATAGATGAGCAAAAGATTTGATTGTGAAGGTGTTAAGACACTGTGTATTCAATTTGATACTGAATTAGTGAGGAGGCTTTTAAAAACTGATGCACAAATGGGAAAAAGTCTTTAAAGTTTGCTGTCTTCTGTTTACTCTTGAGACTAGCCCCCTAAAATGGTTACAGATGTTCCACCATCCGTAAATGAAGAGTTTAGTAATAATAGTAAACAATAATAATAAAGATTAATAGCAATAATAGGTCTGAGAAGATTCATTATTTGTGCAGTACTTGAAGAATAAAAAGTGTTAAACAAATCCTATTAGTAATTAAAGTTTGTGTGTGTAATAGTAAAATATGCTCAATGAGTTAGATGATTGGAAAATACTTAGCCAAAATTGCCATTCCCTCCTTGACCCATCTTTTGTGGAAAGATGAAACCCAGGATTGATATTTTATACATTGTGAAATCGGAGTAAGAATTAATGGGTATTTTATAATTAACTGAGAACACATCATCTCCATTAGCATGTAGTTATGGAACTATGATATTCCCATATGTGACTGTAATATATTTTAATTTTTCTAAAACATTTCTGTACTTATATATTTGAGCGCTGCACACAAGCAGAACTTCTATAAAGCACAACTTCTAGTTGCACGGTGAGATCTGACATTTCAAATACTGAGGAAACAAATTGCTGTCTGACAGAGCAGACAACAGGCTTGCAGAAGTTTGTACTTGAAAATAATGAATTCAGGAAATACCTTGTGCCTGACTCCAGCAGCAATCTCTTCCTCCCTAAGAGTGATCCCTGCTCCGTGCTCCACAGTGATGGCAAGCACACAGGCTGGGGCGGGGGGAAATGGAAAAAGAATCCAGAGCTAATGCAAATGTCTTTTTGTTGTACGGATCCACGTCACCATTTTTGCTTACGTGAAGCAAAGTTCTTTACTCCTTTCAGTAAAGCTCTGCATTCTGCAGCTGAAGGCAGATTTCTTCTTAAAGAACAGGCAAATGCATTCTAAAGCTGTTTAGGTATACCAGCCACTGTAGGATAACATTTTAAATCCAAGCTGTCTTTGATATTCAGCCACCATTTCCAATTCAGTATTGAGATGTTTCCACAATTCTCCTCCTCCCCGACCTGACTTCTGCTCTTTATGACTAAGTGAGCAAGGAATCTACACATAGATCAAGAGAGTCAGCTTTATTTTATGCTGTGAACTTGCCCACGACTATGGAAGAAAGCGATACTTTCTTCCAAAAAGTTGTACTTTTTATCTCTAGAAGTGATTGTATCTATTGATATACCTCTGAAAGAAAGAAAAAAGAAAAAAAAAAGAAAAAAAGAAGAGATACAAACGTGTAAACGTGTTAAAAAAAAGCAAAGTTTTGTGTTGATGAGGACTGAACCAAGTATACAAGGAAACAAGGAATGTCCATATTACTGTTTGCTGATCATTATGGTTTTCCTGTGTGTTCCTAGCCAGGACAGATAGGGGCCATGGTTCTTTATTTCCTTGTCCCTCGGGAAAGTATTTATAGCAAACCAAAGTGGGCAAAGGTGTCTGTTATGCAGCGTCTTCAAATAAATCAAAATCAAATCTTCAGTAGTCTTCTAACACTAGAATAAAAGACTACCCAGAGTATGGGGAATTCATGAGTCAGATCCCAGATCTCCCCTGTCCCAGACTACTTGCTTGTCGTCAGCTTTCCAGTAATGGATAGCTTAGGCAGTCTGCAAATAATCAAAACAGTGCTTTGGTCCAAGAGTACCCAAGACAGTAGGAAGTCTAGCAGCAGGAACACCTCCTAGAACATTGCAATTCCTAAATCATTCCTCTAGTTAAAAGCCTTTCATGCCTTCAAATAAATAAATCCTGGCTTCTGCATTTGGAAGAAAAATACTGCAACTGTGTAAATACCTATTATAGGTAAAGAAAGTCGTAATTCACTTTCAAACAGGGGTCAGCTTTCCTGTTGCACGGCTGGCCTGTCAACACCATGTCTAGTTCTCTTGTATAAACTAGAAATCTGGATTGGTCCAGCAATATATATTTTTTTTGTCAATCAGATGTTTAAATTGGATCTAATCCCCATTATCAATGTTTGCAGGCTGCAAATGCACAGCTTCCTGTCCAATGATGGCCTCCGTATTTCCATTTTCCAGACTTCGTATAGTAGTTACCGATTTCATAATATTTGCAGTAGCCTGCCAGATCACTTCAGCAGGATAGGTGGAAAAATGTCACTTTTCCCTATGGGACTCTCCTGGTTTCTGTTGTCTCCCTTTACTTCTCCATTTAAAACCAGCAGCAGTTAAACATAAATAAGATAACAGATCATCACCATTTTCATTTGCTCATGTATTATCTCTGTAATATTTTAGATTCTTCCACTGACACTTAGGTCGTAAGCTAAATTATCCCAATTCATCAGCACATAAAAGTTTGAACAGTAATCTGTGTGAAGGGAACAGAACCCGTCTCCAGTTCTCAACTCAGCTCTGCAGTGCAAGGAACATTTGACTGTCCGTCTTGAATCTATCTTGTGTCTCCCATATTGACTATGGAGGTTTTAAGATGCTACAGTAAGAATTAGGTCATGGTGATCAGCAGGGGTGTTGCGCATTCTGCCACGATCACCAAAAGAATATTATTCACCTGCTTTATACTCTTTATACCTGGTTTATGCACTGTTTTGATGTTCCTAAATGATAAAGATATCAAGAGCCGACGTCAAAAAAAGTATTGAAACATCATTCTACCTACTGGCTTTCTTGCCCTGCCTACACCAGTGCTTATCAAATGACTATTGATTGCATGATTCAGTAAGATTTTATTTTATTTCTATGTCATTTTCTTTAATAGTAAGTGATGTTTTTGAAATACTCTAAGTATTCTACTGTCTATTGTATGTTATGAAGAGATCAAAAGCAGTACTAGGTTGAGAAAAGATTGAATTGGGTCTCCCAAATATTGTATGAGTCTATGAACTATTTTAAAAAACATTGGCATAAACATCAAGATTCCAAAAGGTAACATGAAACAGACAAAATTATCAGCTATTATACTGTTTGGGTCATGCTACAAGTGTACAAGCAGAACTGCTTTAAAGTCAATATTAATAACCAATATTGGATTGAATAAAAGGTCAAAGTACATAAAATCTTATTTAAATTCCAAGGATAAAAAATGTTGCTAGAAGGGTATGCAATAACAGGTCTTTTTAAATGTTCAAATATGAACAGAAAAGTAACAGTAAAGAGCAACCATAGCTCTAGTATCATAGTATTAATACCTCCTTTTTCATTGATAGGTTCAAAAAAGCTTTAAATTACGATCCCAGGGTTATCAGTGTATTTTACTGCAGAGGAATGAATGCACAGCGGAGGAATCGTGTAGTGGCAGAAGTAGAATGGAACCTATATAACTTTCTTGCATCCTAGCGTGGCATGTTAATCACTGGACCTCTTTGCCATGAGTGTTCTTATTTGCTAGGGGGTTCAAAAGGACAAACTTTAAACTATGTGTGTTTTCATCTCCCTTTTGTATTGGCTTTAGATATTTGGATGTTTGAACTCTAGTCCTTTTGTTGAAAGAAAGTAAGTTCAAAATTAGTGTACAGGTTAGAATCTGAGGAGTAGGAGTAGCAAACTGCAATGCTGGGGTAACATACTTGATTAAGATGATAAATGATATTCTGAGCATATCACCAATCTGTTACTAAAGTTTTAAGCAAATGGGTAATGATACAGATTTCAGCAGAAGCTGAGATAAAAGCATGTATTGTCAAGCTTGATACAAATAGACTCCAATCTATGGTCAGAAATAGTGCCTTGTTACTGCTCAAATGTATGTCTCAAGCTTTTGTGCAAAGTACTTTTCTCTTCCTTTTCACTTCTTGTAGCAACTGTATTTCCTAAGGAGAAACCTTGACTGGGAAAAGCAGAAACTTCTATTTATGCTGCTAGTTCATTCGATGAAGGCGAAGCCTATCTCTTCTGCACAAACCCCACTTTTTGAAGGTGCTGAAGAGCATTTTGGATGGGTGGAAATTAAATGACAAATACATCCCAGGACCGTAACAGCTTTTTTAGCAGATAGCCTGGCCCAAGAGATGTCTCATTCCTGCAAATTGTGTGAAACCCCAGAGCCCCGGGAGAAGTGCATAGAGACCCCTCCAGGTTTGGTGCATCTAGAGGTAAACCTGCTCCCACTGGATTCAGAGGTAAAATATCTGATGATTTTAGGAAAACTGGAATTTACCTTCTATTCCAGCACATCTGTCAGGGGAGCCTTGCCAGGGTTGAAAAAAATGGGTGTTTGTGGTCTGCATTCTGCTTGTGTGCGCGCGCATGTATCTGCCTTTTAGATTAAGCATACGCATATAGAAAAGATGTTAGGGAGTTTTCACTTCCATGCTATTTATAAAGTGCATTATGAACTGGTGAGTTTATATAAATACTGCGTAACAGTGATAGCCTCAAAACTTCAAGGTTGCTTTATATATTGCGATGAGTCAGTGAGGCTGTTGGCAACAGAGAGGCAGCTCTGCAGAACTGGAGGTTGTGGGTGGGTGGTGAAGTGTTCCAAATACATCATACACAAACTTCCCGAATAAGTAAAAATGCAATTTCCCTAATTGAATATACTTTTATTCTTCCTATCACGGGGATTTATGGGCTCCCTCTAGTGGGTAATTTTAGCGCATAAGCTTTTCTTACGGGCTTGCTCTTCTCGGGGAGTTCACAGCTGATCGACAAGATGGCTGACAGGCCGCGAGAGCCCCGGGATCCCAAAATCCTCCCCGTTCTGCAGGAAAGTTAAGGGAGAAGTTACGCGGCGCCTACGCCTGTCCCGTTCGTGAGGGAGCGGAGGCTCAGCCAGGATTCATTCCCGGGGAGACGCCGCCGCCTTCCCCTGGGACGGCCTTTGTACCGCTCGGCCCGGGCCGCCCCACAGGCACTTTCCCGCCCCGTCCCGCCGGGGGGCGGCGGGGCTGGGCCGCCTCGCTCCCTCACAGCGGGGCCGCCCTGCAGGGCCGCCCGCCCCCGCCGCCCCCCTCTCCGCCCCGGGGGGGATAATTTCCACGCCGCGGTAGGAAGCGCCGGGCACGAAGGATAACCCGAGCCCGGCGTGGGGCGGGGGCGGCCCCGCTGCGCGTCGTGGGGCCGTGCCCGGGCCCGGGCCCTTCAGCGCTGCCGGCCCCTCCGCGGGCGGTTCAGGCCGTCTATTAAAAACAAATTTTCAAAGTCTTAAGCCATATTATGGTGAATAACCCTTTATTGTTAAAGCTGGGAGCGTTTTAGGGACCTGGCTCGCTCTTGATTGCTTTAGAGAAAACATTTTGTTGTAGAAAAGCAAGTACTTGGTTTCGGGGGGGGGGGGGGGGGGGGGGGGGGCGGGGGGGGCGGGGGG
>JAOQGH010000077.1:18420472-18437701 GCA_025769975.1 Gallinago jamesoni | reverse complement strand
TTTTTTTTTTTTTTTAAAAAATTTTTTTGTTTAAAATCATTTTATTGGTTTTGTTTCCCCCCCCCCCCCCCCCATTTTTTTTTTTTTTCAGTCCATTTTACTTCCTGGTTTTCTTAAAAGAAAGCTGGAGGGTCTGGGGAGCAAACGCTGATGGGGAGCCTGATGTTGCCATGTATTTCTACTTGTCTTAAATTTTAGTTAGCTTAGTATTATTTTTATAAGGTTCAGAGTTTTTTTGGGGGGTGTGTGTGTTTCTGTTTTGTTGGGGTTTTTTGCGCTGTTGTTTGTTTATTTGGGCTTTTTTTTTAGGAAATTTTTAATAGAGGTTTCAATTATTTTAATTATTTCATGTTAATTTGAGCACTCGTGCCCCGCTACAGCTTGCGTTGGGTGAGGAGCGTGTGCTCGTCATCCCAGAGCGGCGAGAAGCAAAGGCAGAGTTACTTCAAGGAGAAACGAACTCCTGGACTCTTGAACGCCAAATCCTGCAGTTATCTTAGCTGCAAAAGTAATTAAACTTGATTATTTTTCTTCTCTTTACCCCGGCACAGAATAAGAGTGGGAAAATGTCACTGAAACAATTAAAACTGGCAGTGAAAAATAAGAGAGGTTTTTTTTTTTTTCTCTTTCCCATACCTCCAGCATAGTTACATTTATAACTGAGTATGTGTCTCTTGTGGTCTCGATTACATCCTGTGTTTTTAGCTGGCAGCGTTTCCTCTGCAGAGGCCCCGATCTGTATGCCAGCATACATTTCTGTGTGTATTAAAAGAACAGAATCAAGATGAAATAGTAAATGAAACTGTGCTCTCTTCCCCCCCCCAATGAGTGGGTTTTTAATACTAATGCTTGAAATTGAATAGGGAGCGGTGTATCTATCATCGTGTTTCTTTTTGTGAAACCAGCGAGTGTGCTAGCTTCGCCTTGTCAAAGAAGGTTGAGCAATTCATTTAAGTCATCAAATGTGTTACACAGACCTTTCTCCCGTTCCTCAATATTTGATATTGAATATTTCAGTATTCCTAAATATATGAAGGCTATTTCTTCGGTAACGTTTTCTGGAAGTGGAGCTTGCCTTCTCCAAATTATTCTGTGTTTCAGAATCAGGAAGCGAATCCTCACCTCCAGAAAGGTCTCTTTTTTCAGTTTGTATAGAAACATTTTTGGAACAGTGAACTCTGCTAGCAGCTGTATTCAATCTCCAGTAAAATCACTTCCTGAAAAAAGTGAAATTAAACTTAATATACAAGCTTGCTTGGAATATAATACCATGGAGTTAGGGAACTTTGTGATTATGAAACCGAATCCATTCACCCTGCTGAGGTAATTTCTTGTAAATTGTACACTATGGAAATCTTTAATCAATGTCAATGTTTTTAAAGCTAAAATTCATACGTTTCAAATGTGCTTTTTATTTCCCCTCACCCAGAGAGTGCATTAGTTTGCTGGGCTTGTTTTTGTCGTTTCTTTTTAAAAAGAAGAATTTTCTGTGGTTGCCCAAGGTGGGAGAGGAGTTAGGGCACAAAGAATGGCACTCTTACCTGCCCTAAGTGTTTGGCATCAGAAGTCCAGTCATGAAAATCATGAGACTGATGAAAAAAAGACAGGTATTTAAAAGCTACATATGATTCTTTAAACAAACAAACAAACAAAATTTAAAAAATCAAGCAGTTCTTCAGTTTAACGCTGCAGTGTTACACAGAAGGGGTGGAGGTATTCTGTATTTTTTTATATATTTAAGATGAAGTTTATACTGCGATGCAAAGGCAGCGGCTGAGCTGGCCTGCCTGCTGGTGAGCCTTGCTCTTGTGGCAGGGGCTGAAACCATGGAATAATGCTCAGCTCACAGCCAGGCTGAAGCCATTGAAGCTGAAACCCACCTTGCGGTGACTACGCTGCTCAGGGCACATGAGCTTCAAAAGGCAAAACAAAACCAAAAGCATCCACGTACTGAAGCTGCACGTTACCGATGTTGACATAAGTCCATTGTTCATCTGACTTCATCATCCCCAGGGCTTCAAAACAAGACCGAAAAGAACAACACGCCAAACCCAAATTGCCCAGTTGTATTAAATTTTAAATAGAGAAACTGAATGTCTAAATCGTTATAGGGGCTGAGCAGCTGAGTCAGTCACTGGGACACACCAGTAAAGTCCTGCCTTACCTGGTACCTCATTCTATACATACCTGAGGATCCAAATATATTTTGCATCTATTTCTGCATTCAGTATCTCGGAAGTAGAATATAAGGACAAAGATTCGAGTGTGGCTTTCTTATATTTGGGGTGAGTGCCATAGCCACAGGTTACAAAGTCTATTCCCCTTCCTTCCTTAGTGTAATTTCATTATTTTACATCAAACTGCCCACGTTGATAGCAGATATTGAGAGAGATCCACTCCTGAATGCTCCAAGCAGCAGGCGCCAGGATGGGGTGCGAGTGCCACCTCCAACTTGACTTTGGGGCTCTCGTTTCCACTGGGATGTTCCAAACCTGTGTTTCTTCTGCAGCTCCTCGCATGTATGGTTTTCTTCTGAAGCATGTGTGGTTTCTCTTCCCTTTCCCTTTACTCATGGCATGAGTAACCTAAGGGCCTACCTTGGAGCAGGAAATTCCAGGAGGGGAAAGGCCACCTACGATGCGCTACAATAGCTGGCCAAGTGACTGACAAACTGCCATTTGACTTCTCCTGCTGACAGCTTTAAAGAGAAACCCTCCCTTCGGCA
This sequence comes from Gallinago jamesoni, assembly GCA_025769975.1. Taxonomy (NCBI): domain Eukaryota; kingdom Metazoa; phylum Chordata; class Aves; order Charadriiformes; family Scolopacidae; genus Gallinago; species Gallinago jamesoni. Next base: position 18,434,976 of record JAOQGH010000077.1, on the reverse strand, counting down.
GGAGTTTTGCTTTAAAATCAAGTTTCACTTCCTGACTTACCAGGAAAGAACAACAACAACAAAAAAGTAACCTGGAATATTGTAAAATGCTCTAAATTCTAAGACAAGTCAAATTTTATGTAAGCAGTGACCTTTTGGCTGTATTTAGCTGACAAAACCTATGCAAAATTTCTCCCATGTGTCATATTTTGGATTCTGGAAAGTAAAAGAGGAAAATGCTTTAACTCTTAACCACTATGTTCATATGCACATTTCCCATTTGATAAGGACAATCTTTAACTTTAGTAATATTTGCTGTTTTCATGATTCGTCAGTCTAGAGAACTTTCAGGGCAAGTTAATTATCTATTTTGAAGTGATGGGGTTCTCTTATTGCTTTATATGCTATTTTACTTTATTTTTGGATCATCTGTATTTTTCTGTGGAACATACAGGCGTAAATTGCGGTAATGCAATAGACTACTCTTTGCACTACAAATACTTTCCTACAAAAAATATACACTGGGAGTTTTAATACAAACAGCAATAATTGCATTCACCCCATTTGAGCTCAGTTATGGCTCTTGGGGAAGCAGAATATACCTTAGGGCTTCGGCTGCTTTATGGTTGGAACACCTTTAGTTGCCTTTCTTGTAAAATGTAGATGATATACCCATCTGTTGGATGATAAAGCCCTCTTGGGAACAAAATTGGTTTCTTTCTTAGCATGATTTCTCTTTGTTTTATCCAAATTCATATAACTAAAATTAAACTTCTGCCCACCCCAACCAGTTTTTTCCTTTTTACTGCTGACAAAAGAACTGAGCATTTTTTCCATTCCTTGTCCAAATTGTTAAGATGCCCCTGAGGACCTTTGTTTACAGTGTCTTCTCATTCTTTTTTTCCTTGACATTCTCCCCTCCCTCCAGCAGTGAGATACTAATTAAAGAGAGGACACAGTGACCCTGGGTTGTTTAGAAGTCACAGGGGAGGGGTGGTGGCACAATGACAAAACCATCCCTGCAGGAAGTAATCAGGCTGGAGACCCAGCACAATACTCACTTCCATCACCTGAAAAACCCTTTCAATTTGGATAACCAGCCCAGAAGCAGATTTATTTTCCCTTTAATAAAGTATCTTCATTACGAACAAACCCCCAGTATCTCTCTCTGTCAGTCTGTTTGTTTAACGGGGTTATTATACAAGTACTGTTTTTTTCCTAAACAACTACTGAAAAATATTTTTCTTAATAGAGTTTGTAAAGTAAGAGCAGTATTAATAATATAGCGTGTTACCAAATATCATATACATTTGTCTTTAATTTCAAGGGAAAAGCAGTTGGTCAGCATGATATCATCCAGCAGGATTACTGTCTTATCTAGTATACATGAATTTCGCAATATTATTATGGCTGTTATTAGTTAATTACTAGCTCATTGATACTTGTGGTTCTTTGTAAGCACCAAGCGATGGAGAAATCCAGGATTTGTTCCAATTTAGGCTTTGTAAACCGGACCCAAAAAAAAAAGCCATCGCTTTGGATTTACACCTGTGGCAATGGGATCTCTGTTTGTCCCGTGCTCTCGGCCGCCGGGCATTTCCAGCGTGAGGTGAAGGCAGGGTCCCTGCTCCCGGGCAGCGATCTGCTGGCAAAGCCAGGGACACTCTGGTGATACGTTACTGCAGCCAATTAGGTAAATCAGCAGGCTCGAGCCTGAGCACTCAATCTTCAGCGTTATCTGCACAGTTTTATCTTGCACCCGTAGAAGAATCTGGCTGATTTCAGTAGCTATCCGCTTGGGCTGGCCTGGGTAAATCAGATGGCAGGGTTGAAGTTAGCAACATGATGCCTACTGTTTGTGTCGTATACATGGAGAAAAAAAAAAAAATAATCCCACTGTCTGGGAGCTGGATCAAACTGCAGACAACATGCACTTTAAAATGCATAATTAAGGGATTTTTTGATTTTTATCTTTGTGGATTTTTTTTAGCAATTAAGAATAAAATCAGCTAGGAGAAACATTTAGAAGAGCCCTGTTTGAGGCACAGAACACCATTGTGTCTTACTCTGCAGCCTGGATGGGGTGTAGCCAAGCCATTGTCTTGTTAAAAATAATCTCTTAGCTCTGACTTTTTTTTTTTTTTAAAATTCCTGGAGGTATGGTGATACCTGGAAAAATCGTCAGTTGTAGCATTCCCATTTCAGAGTATCAAACTGTGCAACAAGGTTTACATTGAATGAAACATTGTCATTTCGGTCCATTTTAAAGTCTGAAGTGTAACCCAAGTAGGGTAGCCACGGATCCACAGGATCGGTCAGTTCCAGGTATCTAACATGCCTTTCGCTTTCAGTGTTAAGGGGTGTAAAATATCAAAGACTACAAAAAAGTCACTGTATATGTTGTTTCAATTATTCTGCAAAATCTTTGAGTCAACCCAATCAAAAGATTGTAAAGATTAAAGAATGTAAAGATTTACGCAAGAGTATCTATATTCTAGACAGCGGGCACCAGAATTTTGAGAGCATTTGTTCTGTGAAGTCTTATTTTACTCTTATTTTTGAATGACCTACTGATCATTCAAAAACTAAGGTGTGGTCAGTTTTAATTGGCTTGTGGCCTTCTGTCTTTGGGAAGACACTCTGCCCCAGCACCCTAAACCAGCCCCAAGAACCGGATTGTGTCCTTCCCTGCAGTGGCTCTGTCACCCTTCACAACTACCCAGAGCATGGTTTGGCTGTGTCACTGCTGATCCGTGAAGTTATTGCTGTCGGGGGCAAAAGAAAAGAGCTAAGAGTGTGAAAACCTGACTGTGCAGTCCTGTGATCATTCATGCCAGATCCGTGGGACTGCTTGGCTGTGGAAGCGTGATCCAGGTGTGGGACACGAGCACCCACGAGCTGTGTTTCTGCAGCTTGAGGCAGGGTGCAGAGGACAGGGCTTATGTTCCCAGAGATGGAGCAGTACCCACAGCCTGCCCGGGGCTTCTCCCAGCCTTCCTTCCACCACTGCTGCCCTCTTCCTCCCCTAAAAACAAGCGGTGTGTCATCAGCTCCAGAGCCAGGCGGGCCCTCTGCCACCGCCAAGGGAACAGGCTCGCTGTCTCTCCTGTGGCAGTCTCTGCCCTGGGTTGAGCAGTGGTGACCAGCATTCTCCAAGGTGGTGGATTTCTGGGTGGTTGGGTCATTTCTGGGCGGTGAAGATGGACATGAATGCAGTGATTGTCCAAGGGAAAGAGCCTGCTTAAAGACCCTGCTTAAAATGAGAATACCGACATTTTGGGCGCTGCTGGGGACTGCGATGTTGGAGTAGAAAGGAGACCAAAAGGGACTAAAAAATGCCTTTGGGTAACCTTTAGTTACAGAGGAGTACAGATGTGAGACTGTGATGAGGCGTACCTAGCACTGTACTAAAATTGTCACCTTTCAAAAATTTGGAAAAAAAAAAAGACATACAGTGTGGTTTTAAAATAACTTCTACCAAGGAGAGCCCATTTGTGCTGAGTGCTCCCTGCGTGGCATCACGCGGCAATGCAGCTTCAATCTAGTACAGAGTTTCCTAAAACTTGATTTAGTATCTTGGGGAATCACAGCCTAATTGATTCAGACCAAAAAGCATCAGCCAGTGCTCTTGACATCACTGTTGGTTATTGCGCTGCCCATTTGACTGGATTGTTATTGTTCAGATTCCTTTCTGGTTTTGTAATGGCTGTATTTCACATTAAAGTTCAATGGTTTAATTAAGGAAATGACTGAATAGGAAGTTACTGTAACCATGATTTCAGCTTTTAAAGAAAGATTTGCCGTACACGTGAGGAAATTTGTGAACTTAAGCTTTTTGTTAAATGCTCAATATCTCCACTTTGTTTTTTAAACCACTGATATTCAGCTGGATAAATTACACCATTTTCTTTCTCTTTGTGGAGCTTTATTGTTTCCAAGCATATAGTATATTCAGCGTCTTTCCCTAAAGTATGGTTTTAAACAGAGATGATTTCATTTGCAAGTTTGATTGAGATCTGAAGACAAAACTAAGGACGTTCTGTGTTTGCGAATGTCTCCCGAAATGAAAATATTTTATGTGCTGCTACGTAAAACCCCACGTAGCTGCTTGCTTTCAATAGTGAGCCTGGCCAGGGCTCTGCAGTCAGGCTGCATCTCCACATGGCTGTTCCCTCGGCGCTTGGGTGGGATTTAGAAGTTCCTGCCTCTGTGCCGGGGTCTAGCCAAGCCTGTTATGTGTTACAGCTGCTCTCCTCATCCAAACTGGGAAATCAAGCCATTAGGAAAAATATATACATATATCTGTAGGTTTAAACTGTATCGGTATACTTTTCCACTTCATAGCATGCCCGCGTGAGCAGTTGATTCAGTCCAGCTAAGGAGTGTGGTAATGTCTGCTCCAAAGGGTGGGATAAGTGGCTGGCATGGATGTGGAGAGGGAACGCGGTGGCGGGGAGAGACATCTCTTAAATCAGATCTGATACGAAAGGAGTAGCAAAGTCTCAGCTGAAAAAAAAAAAAAAAAAAAAAAAAAAAAAAAAAAAAAAAAAAAAAAAAAAAAAAAAAAGCTCACATCTACTCACTACAAGTACCCACTCTGCCAAATGGTATGTTTATTAGTTTGATCAGCTACCAAATAATTACAGTGGTACAGTAAATAGCATTAAGTACTATGCGTCATCTGAAGCCTGGAGTTTCTCAGCATGAAAAGGCATGACTTTTTTTTTTTTTTGCCTATTTAGTATGTTTACTTTATAGCTTACAGTTCTTGAAAGGAGCAAGGAAGCAAGGAGCAGTCTAGTAGTCCAGCAAAAACTAAGAGCTGTAGGTAGGCATCATAAAATAATTTCCATTGTAGGGTGAGCTGCTTAGCAGGTAATCAACACTGACAACCAAAAAGTAGCTGGTAGTTAATGAGAGGCACATTGCCTGGCTGTTTTAACATTTTAACAAAGGAGTTCTAGCACAGTTTTGATTCAACTCCTGCATTTTATCAGCCACGCATAATAGAAAATCAGTAATTAGGCAATTTTAAGCATTTGAACCACCTGTAATGGAGGAATCTAAAATACAGATTATAAGAGGATGTATTATTTGAAACAGAAATGTTATGGTAATAAATTCTAGAATTAACCTTTTAGTTAATTTAAAACTGCCATTTGTTTTGTTAAAAAAATTAAAGATTGTCTACATTGGTGACATTTCAAAGACAACCTGATTTTTTAAAGGAAAATAAACAGGTTTTTTCTGTATTCTAGAATGACACTAGTAAAAACTACAGTAAAGAAGAAACTCAATGTGAGACACTTGTTTTCTTTTAAGTTTCTGCTCAAATGGATTTGGGGTCAGATTTTACATGTTTTGGTACAAAACGTGATTTATTATTGGCTTTTTTTTTTTTTTTTTAAATGAAGATTCCTATTGGACTTTATTTTGCAGTTTAAGTCATTTGTATCTCAAAGTATTAGCATCTCCTATTCTTCTTTCCCAGTCTGTGAGTGAGAACGGTTTGGTCAGATCTTCTGATGTAGTCAATGCATAACCCACTGAATATAGTCACCAAGGGATTAACACAGTGCTCTGGCTTTTTTTCACTCTGGCCTAGTTCCTGCAAAATCATGTGCCTACATGAGTTGCTCACACGAACCGTCATATTGTATGTCATCGCAAGGAAAAAGGGCTTATCCTTTCTCAAGTTACCGAATACTGAAGCTGACAAAAAAAAAAAAAAAAAGCTAAAGACCTAGTAATGTCAAAAAGAGTTAGTCGTTTTCACAAGTTTTAGCGACTGGTGTGAGGAACCTGCAGTTGAAATTAGTCTTGCAACATATGGATTTTTCTTTACTCATACCTCTTGTCAGTACATTTGTACTTGATTTAAGAACATTCCTTTTTCTTCAGGTAATGTCACTAGATTGCATATATGCAAGTGCAGAAGTTAATGCATGTGCTTAAATGGACTGAGGCACTGTTGGGAACAACCCTTTTGTGGAATGAAGCAGCAACTTTAGTGGAAATATAATGAACAAGGAGATTAAAATGGAAGCATTTAGGCATATTTAGATTTTCAACTTTCTTTTCATGTCTCTTAAATGGTGTCTGTAATTCAGATAAAAAATCTTTTTGAGTTCTGAAACAGTGGGCTCTACTCAGAAAACAATCTGAAATTTCTTGGATGCAAAATGTATTTTTTCGCTTTGTGCAGAATGTGATTTATATAACATCTCAGCTGACATGATCTGACATGTTTTTATGAATTCCTTTGCAAGGCAAAAATGCCTCTAGTTGCAATTTATAGTAATGAGACTGTCTGCTGTAAAGTAACTGATTACACTGAAGGTATAAGAAGTGAATGTGTTTGTCTTTCCAAGCCATTAACTTCTCCTCGCTTCTAGAGTACCCGAGCCCGTGTTCTGCAGCAATGTTATCTGTGGGTTCCCAAAATCCATCCATTTGGCCAAATACTATTTTGTGTGCGCTTCACCAAATATAGTTGGATGGTATTTTGGACTGGAGTTCAGGCAGTCAGGTTAAATAATATATCCGACAGATACCTGTGGAAAATGAAGCAAAACTCCATCTGTAATTGTGTAAACAAATATTCACGTGAAAACTTTTCAGTGCTCTTTAGAATAGCGAAGGGTGAATTGTGTCAGAGAATCGAAAGCAATGTATGATAGTATCTAGTTGTCTTTTTTATGTGCTTCTGGATCACATTAGGGGACAACCGGGTCAGGTCCTGAAGCGGATGGTTGATTATCCGGTAGTTTTGACCAATAGGTAACAAAAACCTGAAGTGCGTGCGAGGGCACATCTTCACGTAGATTTGTGTTAAAACACCGTAGAGGAAATGACCCAAAATTGCTTCCCGCTCGTAGAAGATCATCTATTTCCACCTAGTAAGTAGTCCTAGAAGGACTTTTGCTGAAATCCTTCTTAGGCTCATAGAGCCCTGTTTCAGCAAACACTGCTGGGGGATTTGCTCTGCTTGGAAATAAGTACAGCAAGTTGTACTGCGGGCACCAAAACCTTGTGAAGATCTGGAAGATCTGGTCCCTGGGGAGCCGAGCGCAAAATTCCTTTTGAAGATCCCAGAACGGAGAAAATCCTGGCTATGCAGAGCCTCTGACAGAAGCTGCAATAGAGGAAGATAGGGGAAGGAGTTGCCAAGGCAGTGAAGAACTTCAAAGAATGCTGGAACTAAGGGCGAAAGTTCAACCTAATTCTTGTGTTATCCGAACTCACTCACCCAACTCTGTTGCAGCGCATCTGCACAAAATGGCTGGGGTCTGCTTGTTGCAATACCCTCACATTTCTGGAATCTGACTGGAAATGTATGGTTAAAAAAATGGCCACCGGTGAAAAATGTTCTGAGTAAAATTCCATGAGGGAGCCCTAGACGGAGAGAAGCCACCCAGCCAACAGCACCTTCCCCACCTCGTCTGCTCCCAGCTGTGTGCTCCTGCCACTTGCGATGGTCTTGTTAGGTACTTTGGTGACCCAGCTCATCTCCCTCTCATGGCAGAAAGAAAAGAGGAAAGATTTCAGCTGGGTTAATGAGTTGAATAAACAAGCAAATGAAACAGAGGATCAAGCAAAGAGCTGGAAACCATGAAGCTCAGAGCAGGAAGGGGGGAAAGGAGCAGAAGATTTCCTCCTTTTCTGCATCCCTGAGTTGTTGAATGCACTCAGTAGATCACAAAAGCACAGTATAAGGGCTTTTATTCTGGGTGAAATCTGGGACCCGCTGGTAAAGCTCCTATTGACCAGGCCAGGATTTCATTCCAGGTTTTATCTTTGATTTTTATGCATTGATATTGGTGAACAGACCTGTGAAATATGGTTGTACAGTATCTGGCAGATACTTTGCATCCAACACGAGAGAATGTGTTGAAAACAACTTTAAGAATCTATTTACCTAAATAGGCGTAAAACTTAATTATAATGCAATGAAATATTTTCCCACCATGATTTGTGCTGCTGCCAGACCATGACACTTCTTATAGAACAATTAGTAAATAACTCTATGAATTACTCCCTGAAATAAATTGTCCTAGCCATCTTGATGAATTTACTGATTACTGAACATAAATATTCAGATCGTCTCCGAATTTAAAATTGCAGGAACTGAAATGGTGAAGGTGAAGACATGGAGTTGGAATAGCAGTGAAGTTTGGTGCCAGTTTAGCTCAGAGTGGAAGTGGCAAAACCCCCTGTTTGCAGCCGAGTCTCTGCAGAGTGTGTCAGAAAACAGCTTTGGTGTTCTGCTCCCACTTTTCACCTACCTGTGGTGCATCGTCCTATACCTTCGGCATATATATTTATATATAGATCTTGAGGGAAGGGCCACATCAGCCAGAGCTACGTCCTTCTTTCACCCCCAAGAGGGGACTCTTCCCCTGCAGGAGCCGAGTGCCTGGGGGACGGGCTCTCATTGCCATGGCCACCGGGCAGATGGCGTTTATGAGCGCTGAATTTACACGGGAGGAACAATTTTCTTATTCTGAAGGTATATCTGTTGATCATTTTGTTCTCTTATATTGTTGGCGTGTAGGTGCTACAAAGGTATACAATTTCAAAACTCAGAGGGGTAGAGCATGTGTTTTTAAGGGAAAAAAAAAAAAAAAGCAGTTTATAGCTTCTTTGGCAGACTAAAGCCCGTAATGCCTGTCAGAGATGTGAGCTACACCAGGCACTTCAGGAACAATTCTATCAAGGCTTATGTGGATACTTTTATTTTAAAGATATTGAAAATGAGATAAGATTCAGACTCATTATTGAATATTTGCTTAACTTCTGCCACATGATCTTGTTTCTTCCCTTCATACTCTAAATTAGGTCACTATAATCAGATTGTGTATTATAAACAAATGTCTTTCTGTTTACATGTGATTATAAAACAAACTTGGAGGGTAAGGGCTATAATTTTGAAACAGATAAAATTTATACGTCCCTTTGAAATCTGTATGGAAATGAGTTTCTCACACTCCAACTGAGATGATGCAAATGGACACCAGAGAGCCGGGACACTGTTGTCAGTGTACTCAGGGGAGTTGGAGCACTGTAAAGACATTTGCAGGTCAGAAATGAGGTTAATTGACAGGGATGTGTGTGAGGACGGGAGAAATTTGCACAGTGCTTGTCAGCAGGTAGAGCTGTCAGTTCTTCACTTGACCACTAGTATTTGTCAAACAAACACAACAGGAATTCCTTCCAGGGAAAGGGAAAAAAAAAAAAGGCAAGAAGAGTCATCTTAGGACAACAACATTTTTTTTTGGAAAGAGCCATGTTTTGTGGATTTGTTCCAAGATATCCCCAGGTATACACCTACTGTACAGACTCTCCAGTCTGGCTTGTTGCTCCTGCCAGAGCTCTGCAGAGCAGCATCCGATCTGGTTTTTCCTCAGATGTTCTTCAAGCCCATAGCTTGAGTGTGCAAGCCTGGTTTCGCACTAGTCATGGTAACTCCATTGTTTTTGGCATATCATAGTGACTTTTTCTGCTCTTTTTCCCCCCCCTCTTTTTCCATAATGAACCATTTTGGATATAGTGTGTGTTGCGATTCCAGTCTGCTCCTCATTGCTCTAGTACACAATTTGCTTACCATACAAATAGTGCATGTTTCATTCAAGGCTTCAATGTATAAGTCCTGTTTTTACAGATGTGGAAAGACCAGGTAAGGGTCTGATTTTTTTTTTCCATAACTGCAGAGTACTGACAAATCTGAAGCTATTTCACAGATAGATACCAAGAAAATTATGCACAAAGGAATAAAATTTATGTTTCGGTGATTTTCAGTCAGAAATTACACTCTAACCACTGTGCAATGATTTGTCTTTTCAGGGTCATTAACTGTTCTCAATCTTTAAACATACGTTAATTGTAGGAGTCCTTTTTTTTTTTCTTTTTTCTTTCTTATTTCTAAGTTTCTAGTAAAATAGTAACCATTGAAGCCTGGCCCACATGATGAATATTTTCATCCAAGAAAATGCAGCACACCAAAATTGAACCCATTGTGACTAGAAAGAGCCTCTTTTCTATATCCCTATATATATATATAGGGATATATAGCTATATCCCTACTTTAGAACCATCCGCATTCTGAAGTTTTAGAAAAAATATTTTTATATTTCCATATTTTCCTTCATCTTTTATTAATATTTGTATTAAAATGTAGATATGTAAAATATATTAAAAAATAAAATAGCTGCACAGAATCATTGTTTCCTAGAAAATACTTAGCAAATATTTTCACTGCCGCCTTCTACTGTTTCATAAATTTATTCTGCACAGAATATAAAATATACATAGTTAAGAAAGCATGTCAAGATAGCAAGCTCTTATTAGTAGTCTCACTTAAAACGTAAATATTTTTTAATATAAAGATGAACAACTTCCTACATAGTTAATAACAAAGCAGAAAAAACAATATGCTTTGTCATTTCAGACAGACTTTATTATTTTGTTTTACAATAAATCTGACAATTGTTTACAGACTTTGACTGCTTTATATTTTCAAACAAGTGTCTGGCAACATTATCAAGCTAATGGTAGTATTAAGATCTTTCAGAGCCATTTTAGTCAATTCCACAACTCAAGATTGGGTTTTGTCCTGTGTTTTAACTACTGATTATCAGTGGCCTCCTTAAATTCCTGTTACGTAGTAATCCTTTACAGTAATTCCGTTTCATCCTTGTGCTTCCCAGAATGTACAGGGCATATTTAGGAAGGGGGTGTTTGTTTGACAGTGGAAATACTTCTATAAGGAAGTATCTTGTGGCTTTCAAAGAATAAATAATGCATTCCATAATATAAAATGCTGGCACGGCAATAGCAAGAGATTGTGTTGCTCTCTGTGTTCATATTCTTAACACCAGTCATCAGTGAAGGAATGGCAACAATTACTTATAATTGTGCAATTTATAAAGTGTCCTTCCAAGAACGTTTAAGGAAGCATGGAAGGAATGAACTGCAAGCTAAAATGAATAGGAGGAGTCAAAACATGTCATGCGAGGCACAAACCCAGTGGCCACAGCAGAGACACCGGAGAGAGTGTGCACTGAAGAAAGCCGATGACTGCTCTTTTTTTCACAGAGAGCCGTTGAATTTAAGAGGAAAAAAACCCGGTGAGGTAATGGGAAAATCAGAGACAGGTTGGAGGATTCCCAGAGAGAATGAGTGGCTGTGCACAGGTATTTTATAATGAGTGAGGAAATGGCATTTATTTTTTGTACTGTAATCTAGAATATAAGTAATTTGGTATCTTGGTACCAATATTTGAAACGGTACAGCTGGAAAAGATTATTTGTCTTCCCTTTTGGTTGTGATTATCATGGAGATTTATTTTCTTATTGTTGAATATATTCCTGTGATTATTTTGAAGACTGCATTCTTAAACAAGGGCTTCTCATTGTGTGTGTAATAGTTCACTCTTAGTAGATCATATACTTCTGCAAAAGTCATTGTTTCTTAACAATTTTCTTTTTCTAGAAAAGAAAATTTACAGAAGTATTTATATGTAAAGTGTTTTGCATGCTCATGGCATTACTATGTCCCATTTCTACTGATATTTCCTTCTCATTCTTATTTAGCCACAGAATTTTTTTTTTCAGTACCTGCCATACTGGGAATACTTAAATAATAATAAAAACAATTAATTATGAGATTATTTATCTCAAAATGAGCTTTCTACGTAATGAAATTGGCTGTTAAAAAGGCATTTCTTGCTTTCAGTTCTGAATAGATAAATTCAAGTCTAAAATCAAAAACCTGCTTCTGCACGATACGTAGCTTCCCGTAACCCATCATTAACACTTTTCAGGATATGCTTCATGTCTCTCAAAGTTCAGCCCTGCCTGCTGTTTCCTTTGCTTGCATAGGGTATTTCAAAGTATTTGCATTGCTGTGGCTCAGCTCTGGTTTGTATCTTTTTACACGTGACTGGGTGTGATGAGAGGTTGGATCCTCAAGCAGGTGACCGTTGCGTCGGGAAGGCTGGAGGTCTGCTAGGTCCTGTCAAAGTGGGCAAATGAGGTGCCCATAATCCCTCCCCTACTTGATGGGTCTTCAGGAGGCCCTGAAGTGGCCAGGAAAGCAGGGCTGTGAGGAATTTCAGGAGATCCGATCTGGACTCACAGGGTTTTGCAACAGACCAAAAGTTTCCCTTTTAAAGCAGAACCAGGGCTGAGGGACCATCTGTCTGACAGAGGCACTGCATGCCCTGAGGGAAAATAGCTACTGCCGCTGAATTTTGAGATAAATAAGGGAAGCTGTGGATTTGATTTAGAACAGAAATGGTAAAGTAGCAGCTTAAATGTGTAGAACTGTTTTTAAAAGAATGGCTTAGTTTTGCCAGCCTACTCTTTGTTAAGATTGATGAACATTACTGGAAAGATTCTTGAGGACTTCCTGTTGTCTCCAGGTTTTCAGAGAGATCTTTCTTTATGTATTTACCCAGTCTCTCTGGAAACCTAAATTTCTGAACTGTACATAAAAAAATGAAACCCAAACAAAACAGAATATCTAATTACAATGTTGTAGCTCCAAAATGCACCAGATCTGCTCAGCAAGTTTTCCTTATTTCTGATTAAGAAGCTCTGGGTAATTTTATAGAGACTCTGAACATAATTTATACAGACACTTAGATTTTGTTAGACCCTGTGGCTGCCTTTTGCCCTCAGGATCAAAATAAATTGCTCATTTATAACTATAAATGCCAGCGAGATGCCTGGCTACCTGCAAGGCTGTTCACACCTGTTGTAACATGGTTAATAATAAAGTCCTTGAAAACATGATTTGAATTATCACATCTTTATACATTTTATAGATTAGATGTTTCAGTTTGGGGATTTCCAAATAAGTCAGAGTGAGACTGTTCTTTGCAGACAAGGGAGGCTTCTTGCATCCCAGAAAATATGTAGAGGAACTACTGTCAGCATCTTGCACTGATATATCACTGTCATGTACTGAAAAGTCCAGGGAATTATCTCAACCCGTAGCAACTTAATCTTAAATAGAGGGTTTTACACAGAAATAATTGTGCCTATGTTCTGGAGTAAGAAGGAAGCAGTTTTTTCATATGAGCCCAGGTTTAGCTTGGCAGGGACCTGGGGGATCTCTAGTCCAACCTCCAGCCCAAAGAGGCATCAGTGGAGAGATCAGATTGGGTTGCTTAGAGCTGTACGCAGTCTGGTCTTGGAAACATTCAAGGATGGAGAGTGTGCAGCCTCTCTGGGCAATGCCTGGCTGTCCGTATGTCCGGTCAGAAACTCTCTCATTTCAATTTAGGTCTGCTGTCCCCTTCCCTCCAGCCACAGTGCTGGGAGTAGTCTGGCTCTGTATTCTTGATAGCCTCATCGTAGCCATTGAAAGGCAGCTCTTTCCCCATTTCAGGCAAAAGTGGAGACAGATTGCTCAAGTATCGTAAAAAGAACAGACAATGTTGATAGGTAGGTTGGCACTTAGGATAGGACATCAAGGTTTTCCTCCCAGAAAATTCAGTAATGTTTTTTTCTTTAACAACAACAAATAAGCAGATACTATTTGATGATGGTCTGGTAGAAATTTACAGGATTGTATTTGTTGTTGCGTGTTTTCCTAATATGTTAGGGAAGAGTAATGGTAATCAAGAGAAATGTGTCACATGCTGAGTCCGAGAGAGGGAAACCTGTGTCCAAATGGCAGGAAGCTCTGGGACGTGCGGTGGCAGAGAGGGCAAGATGGCAGCGGGTCGGATACTGCTCTGCAATATCCCTGAGTGCCTTCCCCGGTGTGACAGTGACTGAGAATAGGCCCGATTGAGCATATAGTGTTTACATCCCCCCAGCCTCTTCCCTGGGGGATGGGGCAGGAAGAGGAGAGGGAAGGAAGCAAGGGATGATTGATGGGTTTTGAAGAGCTTTTCCCCCGCAAGGGGAAGGTGTGGTCACTCTACGCATCTCCAGCTAACAAAGCCCTCCTGTAGGTGTAGCAGAGGTAAGCTTTGTCACCCCTTTGGTGACAGAAACACTGCGCAGAAAAATACTGTTCCTATTTTTCAGTCGGGAATACAGATTTGAGCAGAAGTAGCTGTCACTGTCACCGTTACAGTTTATACTGCTTTAAGACAGTGTTTCAGCACAGGATCTGATTGTGTCATCTGGGACCATGGGGCTATAATAAGTAAGTCCAGAGCACAGATTGCCTACTGTATGGAGTACATCTCGGGAAGGCATGAGCACACAGATACATTTCTATCAAATTAAGGCACAGATACACAAACATATTAAGACAATGTAATCTGATACTGTGGCCAAAACAAGTAAACAAGTAGTCATATCCACCCTCTCGCCCCTGCCTGTTTTTGCTCCCATGCTACCTCCTCCATTACCTGGGGCAAGCAGTAGTACAGCCACATACTGAAGTGGACAAAGGAAATGATCTGGAAGACAACTAACCTGATCAGAGAGAAAAAGGAAAAGGAAAAGGAAAAGGAAAAGAAAAAGAAAAAGAAAAAGAAAAAGAAAAAGAAAAAGAAAAAGAAAAAG
>JAOQGH010000077.1:18373736-18419028 GCA_025769975.1 Gallinago jamesoni | reverse complement strand
CGCTCTTCCGATCTCCAGGCGCAAGTTGCGCCTGGCCCCGCGTGCCGCGCATTCCCCCGCGGGACCGCCCCCCCCCCCGCTTTAGGCGCAACCATTGAGCGCCGCGGCCTCGCCGCCCCTCCGCTTAGGCGCAACCATTGCGCTCCGCGGGGGGGCGCGCCCCGCTCCGCCCTCGTCCCCCCCCCCCCTCCCCGGCGCCGCGCCCCGCTCTGCGCCGCCCCACCGCAACACGGGGGCGGGGATGCGGGGCTGCCCTCCCGCCCGCTCCGCGCTTCTCCGCTGCGGCGGGGCGTTCCTTCGCTTCCCTCCCTCCCTCCCTTCTCCCCTCCCTCTTTCTGGGCGGTGGTTGAGGCCGGCGGGAGGTGGGGTCCGTCGGGGCTGGGCTGGGGAAGCCGGCGGCGGTCAATGAGAGCCCGTTGATGGCAGACGGGGCGGCCGCGGAGGGGTAGGGTCGGCGCGGAGCGAGGCGGAGCTGGGGTGCGGGGGGTGTGTGTGTGTGTGTTGGGGGGGTGGGGGGGGTTGAGTTTGTCGTCGTCGTCGGGGAAAAGGGAGGGTGGAACGAAGAGCCGCAGCCGTCGGGGAAGGCACGGAGGCGGGGAGAGCCCTGCAGCCCCGCCGCGCCGCAGCCCGGCGGCCGCCAAAGTTGCTCCCCATCCCGAGGGGGAGCCGGGGATCAGGCGGGGCGATGATCTTCCCCAGCAGCAACAGCAGCGCGGCGGGCGGCAGCCGGACCCCCTATCGGAAGCAGGTAAGAGCGGGGTGGGGGTGATAATGGTTCCCCCACCCCCGCTTTCCCCCCACACCCCCCGGAGGTGCTGGGGGAGGAGTGGGGAGAGGGGTGGCGACTTGCGGGACTTGCTACTTGCAGCCTGTTAGCTTCTCGAGAGCTGGGATTTACAAAAAGAAACTATTTTTCTTTTTTTCTTTTTTTTCTTTCTTTTTTTTTTTTTTTTTTCACGCCCACTCCCCCCCTTAAAAACGGCGCCGTGACCTTGCCGAGCGCCCGGGCGGCCTCCGCCGGGTGACCTTAGCGGACGGGCCGGGTGGTGCGGTGCGGTGCGGGGCGGTGCGGTGCGGAGGCCCGGGGAGGGGGGGGGACCGGGCGGGCGCCGGCCCTGCTGAGCTCGGCAACAAGTTGGAAAGGACCCGGTGTTGCAACACGGGCCGCGAAGCGAAACTTGGGGCTGGATGTTTTTCGCTCGGCGGGAGATGAGCGAAAGGATCGCGGCGCGGTGGTTCTTTCAAAGCGCCCTCCGAAAAGGCTCCGCCGCGCTGGCTCGCCCCTTCTCCCCCCCCCCCCCACCTCCTTGAAGCGCACAAGGGAAATCCTGTGACATTTTATGGGCAGACAGATCGCTCCGATAAAGCTCGTAGCACTCGCATGTGTGGAGCTGTGCTGGAAGAGGTATTTCTTTGTTTGTTTGTTTAGTCGCTAGAAATAAAATAGTTGGAATAGTTGGGTTACAGCCTTGCTGGGCCCTTGTCTCTTCGGCTGCGCTTTGTACTTTTACGCCCGCCCCTCCCCACACGTAGGTATTAATGTTACGTTATTTACTGAAAAGCGTCTTATTTTTCATTGACTCTGATTAAAAAAAAAAAAAAAAAAATCTTATTTTTTAAGCGCATCGGAAAGCGTGCTGTGTGTTTGTGTGCCAGAGGGTAAATGGAGTAGAGGTCACTGACAAGCTCCCGGCTTGCCAAAGCGTGCCAAAAATACTACGGCAGGCTGCTTTCCAGGTGAGGAAAGAAAATCCTCCCGGGTCTGCTGCCCGTAGCAGCCGAAACAAGGCGTTTGAGGGGTTCGGTTGGCAACACGGCGCGGGTGTTTGCCCTGTTTTGCTCGGGGGCGGAATTCTTTGAGGGCAGAAGCAGGAGCTGGATGTCCCCGCCGCGCACGGCCCAGGGTTTCGTGGCGATATTGGGGAAACGGGCCGCGGAACGCTGAGCTCTGGCTGTGACGGCGCGGGGGATCTGCGCGACAGTGAAAGTTAGGCGCTCGTATGTTCCTGAAACTCGAACAACAACAAAAAAAACAAAAAAAACAAATCGCTATTTCTTTTCTCCTCCTCCCTTATTTTATTGAAAAATCTTGTTGGTAAGAATCGCCGGTGCGTTATCTCAGCAGCACCCCGCTGCCTAACAGTGCGCGGAGTTATCGCTGGATCTTGCACCCGAAGCGTTCAAGCCCATACATAATAAAACATGCTCATTGTGTGTGCTGCTTTGGGTTTGTTTTTAATAAATGCCCTGGATCCGCCCACGCTGATGATCTTGTCTGGTGCTCCCGCATACTTTGTAAACGAAGCCAATTTATTAGGTGCTATTTTCTTACCCTTTACCTGAAAGGGCCGTTAATTAAGGAAGCCCCCCCCCCCCGGGGGGCCGGCGGCGTTGGCCGGGGCGCCGGGCAGGGGGTCGGTGTCCGCGGGCGCGGGGGGCGGCGCGGCCCGGTCTGTGTTTGCCCGCGGACGGGAGTTCATCCAGCCCGGTCTGGAGCGGGCTGATAAGATGCTCTTCTTTTCCCAGTGCGCTCCTTAGATTCAAAGAGCTAAAAGGGCCGACTGAATCAGAAAAACAAACACCGCCTTTTTTTTTTTTTTTTTTTTTTTTTTATCCCCCAACAGGCAGAGAAAGAACTGAATGGGGGGTTATTATGTGGGCTTAAGACCCTGGGTACCAAAGGTTTCTTTTGTTAGTGTAGCTGTTCTCCGCTCCAACACTTCCTACATGAGGAGCCAAGGCCTGTGCCTTTCTGCCTTTAAGTCCATGGGAAGCTCCCATTAACTTCATTCTTGTAGACTGAGGTCGTTTAAAGATTGACTTTCTGATCTCCCTTTCACTCAGACTTCACCTGCAGGGGCGAGCTGGTGTCAAACTGTGCTGAAGGGTGTTATGAGCCTCATTTTTCAACTCTTGATAATTAAGAATAGTCTAGATGAAGTCTCTGCATAACCCATATTCAGACAATTGAATTATAATTGTGCTTTAGTCTGTGACACTAGGTATTGTTAGTGTAGGAAAAGTTATCTGCCATTGTTTCTTAAAAAAAAATTAGATTTTCTATGCTAACAAGATGTAGTATATGAAGCTGAAAAAAATTTAAGTGACTTAAAAATGAAACTAAAATCTTTTGAGTAGCTTGTCTGTCTCCATTAGTATTGTAATATATGTGATATCAGGATATTGGAAGAGCACTTCAGTTTCAGTATTTTCCTGTTTCACTTTTAAGATTCTAGAACAGGTTCAGGTGAAAAGGTGAGCAATGTATTGGTAAAAGGCAAGGTGATAATCTCTTGATTTATTTTTAAGGCACTGTAATGTAATGGGAAATTCTGCCTTCATTTAAAACACTGACAAAATCCCAGTTAGCGACAGTAGGTCTGGAGAGTTACCCACGGTCTCTTTTTGTTTTCCCAAAGAACTTTGTTTTGTTTTATAAACGAATCTGTGCTTACAGTATTATGCTTGTTATCTGCTGTATCTATTTCAGTGAGTATCTCAGGCATGTAGGAGCCAGTCAACATCCTCTGTTTCAGGTCAGATTCGATTGGGTGGTGCCTGATCTTTTTCTCTCTTTTAGAGTACGTGTAAGAATACTAAAATATGGTCTCTGAGGTTGGATTTTCAGAAGCATTTCTTGTGTTATGGGCAGACAGGTATATGAAAAATACTCCTACCAGGCTTAGAAGTTAGAAGTTGCTTAAACAAATGGCAACTCATCTGTGAACTGGCTTGAAATGCAGATTCAGGTCTAGTTAAAGAATGAAAGCCATACAGTAATACAGTAATAAGCTATCACAATGCTCATGGCCGTGCATCCCATCTGAAAAAGGTAGGCGTAAGCTAATATTTTTACTAACAAGGTTTCTTAGGTTATGCAAAGAATGCACATGTGTGCATCCGTAATGCAAAGGAAACAAAATGATATACAATATCCTGGTTAATACAGGCTTGCTTAGCTCTCGTTTTTGTGTGTGCTGGGAACGTGATGATTCTCTGTCCCTCCTCCCACTTTTGCTATTCTCATGTAAATTGGGAGGCACTCCTCTCAAGTAAATATTTCTACACTCTGTAAAATTATCGTAAATGGAAAATTGGGCTTTCTCCTGCCATCTGCTCCTTGAATCTACAGAGCTAGTGCAGCTATTTGATTAGGGATTTTCAATCGCTTTGTGCAGGGAGGTTTCCCTGCTCTCAGGTTTCTCCAAGAGGAAGCCAGGAGCAGCTCTGGAGACCTGGGGTGGAGGCAAGCACAGGGTCCCACCTATCCCAGCCTGGGTGCCCTGGAAGCCCAGTGCCTCTGTGCCTTTTAGCAGCTTTGCCCAGTAACAGTGCTTCTTGTTACGTTTCGATGAGTGTAATGTTTATCTTGCCAGTGTAAGGAGATTTACATAGTTTGCTGCTTTCGAGTAGATTAACAGGGTGTAGCTGCACGTGAGGAATTTAACACTGATTTGGTGTTCGGCCTGAGTAAGGAGAGACTTACAAAGCTTCTGATTAATCTTTTCATGCAGCTCTATTAGCTTCAAGTGCGGTGTTGCAGGTTGGGTTTTGTTAAAAGTTGAAGATTAGTGTGGGTTTCTAATGATGGTCAAATGCAGAAAGCTTTTGCCAGTCTTAGGCTAAAAATGTAGATTAGCTTTTTACTCTGTCTATAGGTTTGACATATCAAGAAGCTACACCTGCATCCTACTTTATTATTTCCCAGTGGGCGCTGTGTGTGGTGTCTGTGTGTGTGAGAAAGAACCTCATTAAACTTGCAAGACCTGGGCATGGTCATAACTCAAACCAGGCAGCTCCACAGAGCAGCCAGCGACCCAACTGAATTGAGTTTACACCTCTCGGGTGTATACACAGGGCTGTGGGGGGAGGCTGAGGAGCCTAAGAGTGAACAGATATCTTTGGTTACCAACTTAAATGGGTTTAGTTTATTTTTGTTTGTTTGTTTCGGTACTATAAGGATTATGTCATTTTTTATCATTGGTTTGCACTGACGGTCTGTTTCCCCTTACATTGCATTCTATGTATGCAACGGGTCTACCTGGGATTAACAAGACTCAGCTCTGAAGCTAAGTACCAGCTATTTCAAGTATTTAAGTGCATCTGTAAGATTGTTTTTGAATTTCTGCTTTATTCTCATGGGAGCAAAACTGCTCAGTCAGTGGGTTTCTATACTTGTAACACACACGTGAATGAAAGAAATAAAAGGAAGTACCTTATCTTGTCAGGCATGATGTTATAGATTATGAAAAGCGATATGATTGTCTTATCTGTATTTAGTAATTTGAAGTTTTTGTTTAGTATTTCTATCAGGGTGAACAATATATTTTTATCTCGTTGGAAATGTTATTGTTTAAAGTATGTATCTTTGCCATTAAGCTTCACATGGAAGGGAAAATAGAAGGCTGTTTCTTGAACATCTGCTGTTTTGTTTTGGGTTCTTTTTTTTTTCCCCTGAAACTTCCAACCGTTAAAAAAAATTGCTTGAGTTAACATATTTCAGAAGGGTTAGATCCTTTAAACTAGGATTACTGGCAGGGAGGAGAGGGGAAGGAAGGAAGGGAGGGGAAAATCCTTTCCCGAGAGTTTGAGATGACTCCTAAAACATCCGCACTGTGCTGCAACCAAGTAAATAAAAATAATTGTCTTTTGACATAGTAGCCGTTTCAGTCTGCAGGGTTTTTTTTTTTTTCATCTCTAAAGTCTTCATTAAAATCGATCTTTGTTTGTTGCATGAGATGGCGTATAACAAAAGAAGTCAGTGCAGAATAGGAACTTTTTTCCTGGCTTTCCCTCA
Organism: Gallinago jamesoni; assembly: GCA_025769975.1. Classification (NCBI taxonomy): domain Eukaryota; kingdom Metazoa; phylum Chordata; class Aves; order Charadriiformes; family Scolopacidae; genus Gallinago; species Gallinago jamesoni. Next base: position 18,413,231 of record JAOQGH010000077.1, on the reverse strand, counting down.
TAGCTCAGTTTCTGGCTTCTTGTGAATGTTTTCCTCTGTTTCTACATCAGACTATTTTTAAAACATCTTACTTAGGGGACACTGAAGGCTTATAAAGCTGTAGTCCTACCAAAGATGTGCACGTGGGTGTTTTAGTCTTCATGGATGAAGCATGTTGGTCAGAAGTCTTCTAGAAATCCAACAGAACCACATTTAAATGCTCTCAGAAACCTTATTGAAGTAATTGTTAGTTATTTTGCATGCGTTTCAGAATTGCAGTGTACTGTGGTAATTATAACAGCCCAGCAGAAGCCACTGTATTTGCAGCTTCCTGATGCAACAGGAAAGGGAAGGGATGAGTTACAAATAAAGGAGAAACATGGGGGGGGGGGGGGGAACCACGGGTGAGATAAGCACGAGCCTCCTAACCCAGCAACTTAGGAAAACATACAGACAACAAGAAAAATCATTTGCTGAAGGAGCCCGTTGCTGTGATTAGCACAGGTTTAGCTCTGTGTTCCTCCAGAGGCTGCAGTGAAAGCAGTGTGGCTGCAGCTGTGAGTTGACACACAAAGTAGTTTCAAACTGCAGCTGAAGTAATCGAATGGTGGGGAGGGATTGCTTCAAACAGATTCAAGATGAACTAGGTTCGTGTCAGTTTGAGTTATTAAATTTAAACTGATTTAAATAAACTAACAAACTTTTGTTACAGTTTGTGTAAATTGATTTTTTTTTTTTAACAAGAAATCTGTATACCGATTTTAAGGCCTAATCCGTGCACTAAGATGCAGTGGGTTAAAAATATCTAGCAAATGTTTTGAAGTGTGATAAGCTCTTTGAAACAGAGAGATACTTACACTGCTTCAAAAATGTCTCCTTTTTTCTAAATTTATGATGTAGTATGAGGATATATTAGCTTCACGGTCTGTTGCAAAATAAAAGCTGATAATTATAGATATATATGAATATATATGGTATAATAATATATATAATAATACCTTTTTGTTCATGTGTCCTCATAAAAGCAGTGTTGTTCGCTTAACCATAGTAGTTTAGGAAATCACTGGTGTGTGTCTTATTTGTTTAAAGTATTCTGCTTTAGAAAAATGATGTGTCAAATAGAGTGGGTGTTTTGATTTTACTAACTTGATTGGTAGAACTGTAGAACTTTGTGAGGTTGCAGTGGAAACAAATAACACGTTGTTCTGGGGAGCCCCGTTTGAGCTTCATTTTCCTTGGTTGAAGAACAGCAGAAACAGCAGGGCAAGGTGAGCATCAAACCTAGTCTAGCCTGACATTTACCTGGTTGTGAAATGAAATGCTTCATTACAGCAGCTCAGTATAGGTAAGTTTTTATTTCATCATTGATTCTGTTTCTTGACAGTGTCTCATATTGGCAATGGCACTTTCACACCTTACTCTAAACGTTTTTCTGTTTCTCCACTTAGACTAGAAGAGGATTTATTTCTTTCCTTACCTTCTATTGTTTTCTGCTCTTTTCTATCTGAATCTCCTCCACCATATGGTGCTTTGCTTCAAGAAACTGGAAACATGACTCCTTAGGTTAACTGCAGCTCATATATTCTGTCATCTGGGTACTGCAGCGTAACAATGTTAGAATTCAGTCCTTTAGGATATCCGAGGTATGTGTGTGGCACTTCCATTTTTACTGTGCTCGGGGAGTGAAATGCAGGATTCAGCTGTGAGTTGGGGAGAGTGTGACAGGGAGCTTTTCTCAGGATTGTTAGTCACAGCAGGACACCGCTTCTTTCATGCCTGAGGTGTTACCAGCTCCCAGGAAGGCTGCTGCAGCTTAGTGGAGGAGTGTCCGGTTATCTCTGAGGGTCTGAAGCAATGTTTGTAGCTGCTTGACTCCCTCGAGGTGCTTCAGAGTCCTGGTTTAGGGTTTGTCTGGCCCACAGGAACCGTAGCAGGTTGTGTTTGGCAGCACAACTATCTGAAAGCGCTCAAAGCATCAGGCAGGTGAGGGGAAGCTGAAACGCAGACCCTTGTTTACAAATCCCCAAATGAAAAATATAAAATTCTTAAAACCGGGGAAGAGAAAGAAAAACAAAACAGTGGTACAGGACTTGTATGCAGCCCTGTAGCAGATGAGTTTCAGTCTTCCTGGGAAGACTCCGGTTATTGCGCAACCCTGTTGCCTCGGGTTGCTTTCAGAGAAGGGACTCTGATTTAAAGCCCCATATTTCCTTTTATATTTGAAATCCATTTAGAGGGTAAGGAGTAAAGGAGTCTTTTTATCATTTTAGTGATGGATTATTCAGCCTTCTTTCACCAGACCATAGGTTGTTTTTTCCTGCATTGTAAGTTCTGATGTCTCCTGGGCATCACCAGGTGCAATGTTGCCTGCCCAGGCTTTGGAGTGTCCTTCAGCTAAGCACTAAAGCGATGGTTGGCATATTGCAAAGGAAACTTCGTGCTATGATGGGTGAATTTCAAGTCTTGTAGTGGTGTTTTTCTTCCTCTTCTACTTATATGCGTAATTTGCTAATAGTTGGAGCAGGTCCAAAGGAAGGCCAGGAAGATGATCAGAGAGCTGGAGCACCTCTCCTACAAAGACAGGCTGAGAGAATTGGGGTTCTTCAGCCTGAAGAAGAGAAGGCTCTGAGGAGATTTTATAGCGGCCTTCCAGTACTCGAAGGGGGGTTACATGAAAGAAGGGGAGGGACTCTATCAGGGAGTGAAGCGATAGGATGAGGGGTGATGGTTTTAAACTGAAAGAGGGTAGACTGAGATGAGATATCAAGAAGAAATCTTTTATTGTGAGGGTGGTGAGGCACTGGAACAGGTTGCCCAGGGAAGTTGTGGATGCCCCATCCCTGCAGCTGTTCAAGGCTTGGCTGGACAGGACTTTGAGCAACCTGGTCTAGTGGGAGGTGTCCCCCGTTCTATGATTCTATGCTTTAAACAGTTGTGGAACAGATTTTTTTTCTACTGGAGGGGGTACATACCCTGTTAATCCAGGTGCTGCAGGTGACAGGCAGCTGTGTAGCCTCTGTGCCCATCTTTGAGGATGGCCATAGTGACCCATTTTGAGTCATTTGTGTTGCTACACGTGTGTGTTTGTTGTTCTGGCTTAGCTTAGCCATTCACTTAGCTAAGGTTTTAAATAACCTATTATGACATGAAAGTCTGCTAAAGTATGTAGTATAGAAGTAACACACAGTACAAACTTTTGTTAATTTGGCTCGCTGTGGTTTTGCTGTGGGAGAAGAGGTTTGGGCTGGTGTGCTGTCCATCTGTGAATTCATGGCATGGCCATCTGCGAGCCCGGGAGGGCAGCACCCACACCAGGTAAACCTCGGCTTCGGCAGAGCCGGGCACGCAGTTCCACGGATTTCGGAGTGGCATGAAAGCAACCACCAGCAGGAGGAGATCCTTTGAAGTGTCTAGTGGTCTGTCTTCCAGATGAGTTCAAGAAAAGTTCTAAAAGTGTGGGTCTGAATTTTAAGCCTCTTGCTTATGCCAGTGCATGCTTGCGTACCCAGTGGTGCCACTGCCTGGGGTGAGACTACTGACACAAAAAAGTGCTTTTTGAGACAGAGAACCAGAAGATGTTTGAATTTCCCCAGTGAGAAACCCGAGATGAATAGTTGGTGTGTCCTAGGGTTAGTATTAGACTGACATTCAGCAGAATAAAATGGTATTTAAATTGCTTTAGTATTACGGCATCCAATCTGCTTGGCTTACATGATCCTTATTACGGTAGTACTTGTGCTTATTTAAAAATACTTCTGCGTAATTTGGGAAAAGAATTTGAGTTGGGTATTTAATACGACTTCTTAGCTGCTAACCTTTGAAACCAGACAGGTTTTGGCTTTGCTTTGGCATTCCAGGCGATTCAGTTCTGGATGCCCCACGTGAGAAACACCAAAACAGGATTTTTAGAAAAGTGTTTCTGCAGTGTTTATCTTAAACAGAAAGAGAAATGATAAGTGTTCCTTTATTGTCTTGATGCAAGGATGTTTCCAGTGCACATGCTGAGGAGCTATAGAGCATGTTTGAAACTTTGATGGTAAATAATACAAAGCTGTAACTCACTATGTAGGATTTCAATGGGTTAAAGGTGCTAGTGAAATCTAGGGTATACTGTGGCACCAACAGAAGAATGCTGTGGTTTTTTGGTTATCTTAGGTGCCCTAGGAGCTGCCCAGGAGATTCCCAGTTACAATATTCCACGATCCTATGGAGTTCAATGCAAGATGAAAATGGTTAAGGAAGTCATTCATTGTTTCAGCATTATGTTGATATTTTAATTGCTATAGTGACAAAATCAGGTAAACTTTTGAACCAGATTTTTGACAGGTAGCCAACAAACACACTGTTCTTAGATCTGTCAGGTGCGGAGCGTCATGGTCCCGGGGAAGTCTCTAAGGGCTGAAGACTGGCGTAGTCATTAGAGAAGGCACTTTGACTTTTCATGTAACCATTTTTTTACATAGTCTGATGAGTTGTTGGGAGTTCCCTGCTCTGAAGCTCCTGACCATTTTGTGCTTTCTGTTTTAATGTTTCACTTGCAACTTCATTGTTGATTTACAATTATTATTAATAAAAAATCATTTACTAATATATGAGTTTTGTTGCAATATATAAGATGATGTAATAATAAAAGATCTAGCCTATGTGCTTGTTTTGTCCTTCTATCAAAACACGTTTTTTGGTGTGACACTTCTCTGGTGGCCCTCTTTCAAAATTACTGAATCCTCAGAGCTGGTTTTCATCTCCACCTTCTTCCTCCCCTGAAATAAGTTCTGCGTTGAGTCATTGTCTTGGGTGATAATAAAAGTCTCAGGTCAGCCTCACCTATGTCCTTTATTCAAGGTCAGTACAGGTATTAAGATGGTGACAAGAAGTTCAGATTGTGCCGTGAATAATATTTTCGATAATCTAAGTACCTTAGATTATTGGTACCTTAGATAATTGGATAGATTTGGCTCTTCAAAAGGTATTTGTTAATAGTAGTTTCCTACCTCCCATAGATATTTGTATAGAAGTGCACTAACATTTGGAAGTGGGTCAGATATTACAGCAATTAGGACTAAATATCTTAAATATATACACGCATATGTAGATGTATATGTTTAAGTCTATTCTTTAAAACTCAAGATAGAGCAGATTATTCAGAATGATAAAGCTTCATGTTAAAATTCTGCATGTGTGAGTAGTTTTTTACAGTCTATGGGAATGTTTGCATGAATATTATTATCAATATGTCCTGATTAATGACAGTGGCAGAGTTTGAATATTAGCAGAGCAAGAAACTGGACTAGTAAGACTATCTAGAAATCTAGTTTTAAAAAGGAGTAGATACTGTTTATCTGTTAGCAACAGTTGTCTTTATTTCTAAGCATAAGTTTAGTGTGCACAAAGGAAGAATTTAATCATTAAAAATATTACCAAGCACAGGAATAACTCCATGAAGTTCTGTGGCCTAGATTTTGCAGAATTATCTAGACAGCTTTAGTGGCTTTGTGGCCTTATCTTTCCTACTAAATTAACTCCTTGGGTTTTTTCTCCTCTGGGAAGTCCTTATTTCAGTATTCTGTTGTCCCATTTTAATTTTGAAATCCAATTAAATTGCACAAATTCAAATATTTATTCTTTTAGGAAATGCAATGCATGGTCTTTCAACTTCAATTTACTATGAGTGTTGTAGCAAACTAATGATGGTTTATGAGATGATGTGTGAAACATCCAATGATTGCACAGACTGATAAACTGCAAGGTAGGATTGCTGCTAAAAAAAGTGGAGCTGAATATTCTTATTAAAAATGCAATTCCTTGAAATTGTCTGCAATGTAGGACAATCCTGAAAGCAGCTGTTCAGGACTGTAGTTGTGCAGTAGGTAGAGGCAAGTGATTAATTTATCTTAAAATGTTAGCCATTAGCTGGGTGGATTCCCTTTCGCTGCAGTGTTTTAAAGTTAATTTTCAATTCCAAGTCTACTTATCAAAATTATTTTTCTTTATCTGTAACTATCTGATGTGTTCAGGGCTGTGATTCCTCAGCTGAATTCTTGTACCAAGGACAACAACATGACTAATAAAGCTGTGGATGAGCCGGGCTCTGTGCCCAAATGAACTGGTTTATTCCTGACTAGTGTTTGACACGGTGCTCATTGTCTCCAGCCATACATAGCACCAGACATGATTCAAGTGAAATGTCCCCTCCCTGCCCAGAGATGGGGGCTCTCGCACAAGGCTCTGCAGTTGTTTGGACCAACTGTGCTCCTCCGTGGCCTGACAATGGCACGGGCTCCAAAATACATTGGTGACTGCTGTAAATACTACTTGTGTCACTTCTGAGATTTTTAGCTATAACCGTGTAGAAGTCTGAGTTAGACTATTGTCTGTGCTGGCAGAATCAGTTCATCTTGGCAGTTGAATTCCTCATATATTTAAAGTCTTGTATTAGCAGTACATCTGGAAGGTTTCCTAGGTGTTATCTAATTGTTGTGTTTTTTTCATTTCAGAATTAACAATGATCTGTGGTGTCTATGAAAATGATTCATTATGCAGTCAGACATTCACCCCAGCAGCAATTTGGAGTGTTGTTTCCTTCAACTTTTAAGATGCACCAAGGAACGACATCCTCCATTTGTTCAGCATACTGTTGCTAAATGTTTGCAATTTAACTTCAGAACTAAGTTTTTGGTTGTAAAAGGAATTATTATTTAGTATGCATCACCAACATCTTAATTTTAGAATGTCATACTGTGGAGCTTGAGTTTCAGACATCTGAATGATATTCCTAACCACTGAAACCCACTCTTCTCTCAGAAATAAAAATCTCTTAGAGTTAAAAACTAGCTGCATGAATTAAAACTGTAGTTTGGAAAAAAAAAAAGGTTGATCTCTTGGTTCAAAACCAGAGTGAAGCTTCAAATTAGAAGGCAAAACGCAAGGGGAATTGATGAATACTGTGGAAGTGAGTTAGAATAGCTTTTCTGTTTGCATTATTCAAATATAAATTCCAGATTTCAAGAAGAACAGGAAATGATAAATTAAACAGACATAAGTACACATGGTTTTTTGGGAAGTGCGCGCACAAGGACTTTTTAAAAAAGATTGTAATTTGTGAAGAGAAAATAAAATGTTTTCAGCAGTCGGAAAGTATTGGATCTAAGAAGTATCTACCAGAACATCATCCTTTAAAGAGTGAGAGAAGACTGACTCAGGTTTGTTTCAGATAAAGGTTATAAGGAAAATCCGACCCTAAGGCCGGAGCAGCATTGCTGCGTGTGGTATGCGCTCAGCGTTTCGCCGGAGTTGTAGCAGACAGGTTTGTACATGCTGCTTCTTGCCTTACCTGTCCGGCTCAGTCACGGGCACAGGTACCACATGGATTCACTGCAGTTGCCTTAGTTTTTGTAGGTAAAACCAGAAGTTGGTTTAATTCCGGATTGTTTGACAGCCTAATACTGGTTTGTTACCACTTTCCTGAGTCATCACCAATGGTAAAAGAAGCAGTCTGAACTTCCTTTTTCTTCACTTTTAAAAATTCTTGTTCTTATTTTTTTTTTTTTAATTTCATTTAGCATGGGGGGGGAAGGTGCAGCTGTGGGGGCAAGGATGCTGCTTTTGGCAGTAGTGTCACTTCAAGCTATTCCTTGAACTGCCACCTCAGTCATCCTCAGCCTGCTATCAGTCACCTCTCTCCCTTGTTCCTGTCCCTTCTGCCTTCCCTCGCGCTTGTGGGGCAATCCAGATGGCGGACCTGACCCAGCCAAGATGCACAGGGCCAGCAATTGCCTCCATCGCACGTTGTCTTCTCAGCCAAACCGAGGGGAAGGTTGGCTCCAAAGCTGAGCTGCCAGCAGTGCCGGCAAAGTCATCTTTGTTCTTTATTTGGTTCTGCACCACAGTCTACTTATCAGACCAGCAGATCTAACCACCAATGTTAAAGCTTTTTGACTTCCTTATACCACCCTTTTCCTTTTCCCTATCTGCACATCCTAGATCTCTCAAAATGCAGTTTCTGCTTCACAACTTTATCAGGAATTGACTTTTCATGTTAAAACACCCTATCAATAATGTTTGAAAGATTTCAACTTTGTGCTGTTCTTAGTTGACCTGGTGCCATGTTCAGACCATCAAAGGTCAGTACAGACAAATCATCCCTAATGAGCAACTAGACATCTATTGGGGACCTCCAGCAGAAATTACCTACCCTTGGAAATCTTGCCCTAGTTTTTATGGATGAAGCTTCAGTTTTAATCTTGCCTATCTTTACAACTTTGAGAATTTCATCCTACTGAAGGAATACTGTTTTCCTTATTTATAAAGAGAAGCAAACTGCTATTTATAAAAGCAGGCTCATGTGCTGGATTTTGCTGTGCTGATTTTAGCAAACTCCTTGCCGTGTTTCGTCAAGTCCCCAGATTTGTCGTGTTCACAGTATTGTGGTGAATTGCCTTAATGTACGAAAGGACTCCTCATTTGTGCACTCTTGATCATTTGCATTTAGGAAAATACTTACATTTTTAATAACCTTGCACGAAGAGGATTAGATTTACTAATTGGTTAGACTCCGTAACTGCTGCTTTTAAATCAAATGTCTCATGCTCCTATTTGTTGTGGCTTAAAGTTCAAAAGAGTTCACACAGAGATAGTCTTAAATCAGTACTCAGCAACTTTGTGCTTTAAGAAGAGTTCTAAAGTCAACTTCTCTAGGCCATGGAGGTAGATGTGCTGCCCGAACTGGCTGTCATCAAACCCCACCTCAACGGTTTGGCTAGAAGCAGCCTGGATCTGTTGAGACTGATGCCGAGCAAATGCGAACAAGCCCTGCTTGATTCAAGCTGAATGGGATTAAATAGTATTTGTACTATACTAAGCATTGTGTTCTGGAGTATCCTAGTCCCTGTTTCCTCAAACGGTGCTGGAAAAGCGATCCCTCCATTAAGTATGCTGGTAGTGAAACAAATGATGTATTACTGTAACATCTGAAACCATTCTTAAAAAAAGTAAATGCTCTTTTTCTTCTCCTGTGCATAAAATTGTCTAGCTAGAGAGAGGAAAAGGTATCGTAGGGCACAATCACTGAGTAGTGTGAGATCCAAAAGGTGCGCTCACTGGAAATGGGAGAAGCAAATGCTTTCCTCTAACTTCTAGGAAGCTAAACCAAGCTACAGTTGCAGCTTTGGAATTTGGAGATATCTAGAGCAAAAAATTATGACGACTACGTCTTTTCCAGGAGAGAACTGTCTAAATATCAACATTTTCCTTGTACTCCTCATAGCACATAGTTTCAAGAAAGCAGGTCAACAAGAGCTTGTGGAAGGAAAAAGTAGAAAGTGTGTGTTAATCCTCAGTGTTCAAGCAACCTGTAGTTTGATTCAAGACTTGAGTAGATGGGATATGTGAATCTAAAAGAATGAAGGTATAATTGCTTTATGTGTGCATGCTCACACAAACACTTTTTAAGGGCGAAGAGGCAGGATGGTGATAACAAATCAGAGAAACATTCATAGTTTCTCACTGCTTGTCAAGCTGCATCTGCTGCTGCTAGTGTTTCCTGATCAGCTGGGGCCATCTTAAGTTGCCTGTACCATCTCAGCAGCATTCTCTGCAGCAATAGCAGCTGCAGGATAAGTGTTGTTTGGTATCTGTCTCAACCATTCACTGGCCAGATGAGCTGTCATGCTAAACTGATTGTAATTTGTTCTGTGGTGTCTGTGCAGGGGTAAATCTCCATGTGTTACAGAAGAGAAAGTTGGGAAACCCGTTTTGAGCACAACAGATTATTCTTTTTTTTTTTTTCCTGAAGAGTAGAAGCTGTCTGGTGTGTGGCTGTGTCTGATGTCATACAACTGTAGAAAATGGACCTTTTGTGCATTGGTGAGGCAGCAACTCAAATACTGTGTTCGATTTTGGGTCCCTTGCTACCAGAAAGACATTGAGGTGCTGGAAAGTGTCTAGAGAATCAAAGCAAGCTGGTGAGGGGTCTGCAAGTCCTATGAGGAACAGCTGAATGGACTGGGGTTGTTTATTTTGGAGAAAAGGAGTCTGAAGGGAGACCTTATTGCTCTCTGCAACTACCTGAAAGGAGGTTGTAGTGATGTGTTTGTGTGGTCAGTTTCTTCTCCCAAGTAACAGGTGATAAGACAAGAGGAAATGGCCTCAAGTTGCACCAGGGGAGATTTAAATTGGGTATTAGGAAAAATTTCTTCACTGAAAGGGTTATTAAGCATTGGAATGGGCTGCCCGGGGAAGTGGTTGAGTCACCATCCCTGGAGGTGTTTAAAAGAGGTGTAGGTGCAGTACTGAGAGACATGGTTTAGTAGTAACTTGGCAGTGTTAGGTTAACGGCTGGATTCAATGATGTTAAACTTCTCTTCCAACCAAAATGATTCCATGATTCTGTGTCACTTAAGGCTGAACGTTCCATAATGAACATCTGGCCAAAAAGATACGACATGATGGGCTTTAGTATGGCTGTGTGACAGTGCAAGATCTTCTCTGAGAAATGCCCAAAGGTGTCTGGTATCCACTGACCCCAAAAATTTAGAGACAGTTGTCCTTGACACTAAGGTGAGGTCTTCCTGTGCACAGCTCTTGTTCTTGCTTTAAATCACTTCTGCTGGGTGTAAAGCATACTTAAAGCAGTGCAGTTTGTATCGCCTTCCACGAGAACGCCACTAACAGGTTGTGTGTCCTGGGGACGTTGAAGCACACGTAACCACGGTGAGATAGCTGCGTTACTGAAAATTGTTGGTAAGGACTGCTGCCGTGTCTCACCAGGCACCCACCCCGAGCTTTGCGTGGGGTTTGCAACCCTCCCCTCCCCAACAGGAAACCATGCAAGGGGCAACTGTTCTAGTAGCAATGAAGTCCAACTTCAGTTCTTCTCTAATGAGATTCAGTGTTTTATTTTAGGAAGCTGTGCAGAGTCTCAAGAGTTACTTAAAAGACTTCAGGAGTTCGTTTGCAATCTTGTACGTGCTACACGTGGTCTCGTTAAAATCTAAAGAAAATGGGCATACGTGTTACAGCGTGCAAATCAACCGGAGTTTGCTCCCTGGTACTCTATAGGAAAGCCCGATGTTGGAAAGTTTTGCCAACATTATGCATTTGTCTTGTGTTGTGTCAGCTTTCTACAATGTTGAAAAGTATAAAACTCTTGGACAGATTTTTGGCTCGTGTAAATGAATGCGGAACCACTGGGTGATAGTGGCACCAGGCTGATGTGTGCAAGTGCAGAAGACTGACAACTCCTTACATAATGAGTCTGATTTTTAGAGCCGCTACTGATCGCGCTCGTGTTCTAAAAATAGCTTAATTGCTAATTTAATAATACATGGCTGCTTCTGTTCAGTTTGGTGTTTTTGCTGTGGGAGAAAATCACATGTGTGGAGGTGTGGTCACTCTACCATAAAGAATTGCAAGTTTAGTATCAGGAGTGTGTGTATTTATGTACTTACGTACATACATATGCCACTTGTAGAAACATGGTCTCAACCATCGACTCCTTGAATGTCGAAATCCCATGATGAACTTAGCACAAACTCAGTTCCATTTCTGCTGAAGTTTAGTTTATAGTCACTTCAACCTGTGCTGAAATGGCTGTGAAAGTATCTTAGCTCTCCTTTTTCCGTGACTCCAGTGTATAGGAGGCAGTGGGATATGAAATACTGAAGCTGTATTTAATCTGCACTGTTAGTACTTCTTGAATTAGGTATGTGCTTTCCTAGTTATAGCTGAGACTTTCTTTAATACTTTACCAGCAGAGTCATCTATGTCCTTTTCCTATGTGTTGATGATAAGGGACTGTATTTGCTGCATTTTGACATATTGCAGGTAGTAAGAACAAGGGTTCTTCCTGAAATTCAGAAGTGAGTAACAAAACGACAAAAGGAACTTTCAGCCCAGCACTGATCATGCTGACCTCGCTTCCATGGCAAATGCTCTAAAGGACTATGGAAATACTTGCAGTGTAGTAACTCGGAAGGGCGGTGATGCTTGGAGTATTTTTTTTTCTGGTTGTTCCAACTCCTGGAGGAGTCGTTTATTCCCATGGAAAGTGATGTAAGATGCTGCCATGCTCACTGAACAAACTCACACAACAAACTTCTGAGCAACAGATTTACACCTTCTTGGTATCAGTGTTACAATAACCTTTGAGTTGTACCTATGGAGCACATCTACAGTGGCTTGTTCTCTGCTGGTACCTCTGCAGCAGATCGGCCTGGAGACACAGAAATGCATTAGACAATCAGAAGAGGAAAAACGTTTGCAAACTCAGTAGGAAGGATAGGATATCTAAACTGATCTCTACTTTAGTAAAACCTGCAGCTCAGAAGAACCTCTTTGTGGGGTCATCCAGATTCTGTCTTGATGATGAAGTCATACAGAACTCCCTGCTTTTTCTACAGGAGTTTTTTCTGACGTGCCACCTTTCCTCCAGGTGGAGATGCTGGCCGTGGTGAAGTGAGTGTAGCCTGTCAGAGAAAGATTAAGATTTAGGAATGTAGAAGAAAGGGCCAGAGCCAGCTGCCTGCGCTGTCACATCTATGTTGTCAAAGAAGCAAGAATAGGCTGGTGTATATGGCACTGGGCTACCTATTAAATACTGGTGTAATAGAAAAATGGCCTTGCCAAAAAAGAACATACATTCACTTCTTTAAAATGGAATGGAGGAATGCAGAGTGACAATGCTGCCACTGTGCTGGGTGCAGTATTATACTGCCCATATGGAGCCAGCAATCGTAGACAAAGGGATTTTGATAGGAATTGACTCCCTCATCCGTGGTCGGGCACAAGTTCTTCAATTTATTTTTTAACTTCAATAAACAGAAAATGACATAGCGGATCCCCTGTCAGCCAAAAGAGCCATCTGTGGTCTAACCCTGTGACAAACAGTATAGCAGTAATTCCAGTGCCACCAACAGTGTGGAGTTTGCCAAAAAAGCAGATGCTTCTTTTGACATGCATCTTCAATGCGGTGCCGTTTCTATCCTATAATTGCTGTCTGTGGAGAGAGGGTGGGTAGGATAGCCAGATGAGCAGAATGATTAAATTGTAGTTTTTTGGGGGAAAACCAAGAGTTTGGAAAATAATAACAAAAATTTAAAAATAAATTCTATAAAAATAATATTTTTAAAAAGCTGAAATAAAAATTTGCAGAATTCTCCTATGTGCTTCATGAAGCCTGCGACATTTTTAAAGTAAGAGACAATACTTGAAAGAGCTTATCAGAAATCTTAAATCTAACACAATATAGAAGAACAGTAAATAACACTTCAAAAACTTTTCTGCAGAATTTTTTAACTTTTCAAAAGACAACTTTTCCTTCTTTATTATTTTAAAGAGCTGAAGATTGCCCAAATATACTTTTTTTTTTTTTTTAAACTGTACTGCCAGTCTTTGTAATACAAATATTCAAGCAGTTCTGTGTGTAAGCTGAGTATCTATGTCTGTACTGTGCTATTTTTTAACATGGCACTTATCTCATAAAGCTGCTGTTTATGAGTCTGTATAGACTTGCTGGACTAACCACCAAAATACAATGCTGGATGGCATCCTTAATTGTGAAGAAAAGAGGAGGACCTCATGAATGTTGAGTATTTACTACTTTATGAAATTCAAAATTTTATTACCTACACCCATAAAAATACCCATTTTAACTTATCATAGAAGTACTTAAAACCAGTAAATTTTCGGTCACATTGAATATTGTCTGTGGCCCCATTTGTTGTCTCTGGAGGTAAAGGTTCACAACAGGTAATGACAAAAAAATGTTACCAGAATAGTAGTTGAGCTGGAAATCTGCATTCTTCTTATCGAAGAGTCTGTCCTCTGAACAGAAGTAATTGCCTTGCTTCGTGCAGGAAAGTGTCACTGCCAGAGCTTAATTTTGCAGGACTCAGCGAAAGGGTTACCTGTTGTCTCTTATTTTCCTACAAGGTAGCCCAAAATTACCCAGGATAAATACAGGTATCTCACTTTCCATACCTTTAACTCCCACCTGGTGGGGCTTCTTTTGGTATGTTACTTCTTCCTACTACAGAATAAGTGCAGTAAGAGGATGATACACGTTATTTTCAGATGTCAGTGTGCTTGTTTTCAGATTCCATCAATAAGAAAAGGTTGCCATTTTTCCTTTGCATTTTTTATTATGGGAGACATCTGCTGGTTTTAAATTCTCCTCTCTCTCAAAAAAAAGGAAATTTATTCTAAGCAGAGCAGTATTTTCCACTTTGAGGTATTAGTGCACCTTCTGATTTTCAGTCTTGTTTAGGGTAACTACACTTACTAAGCAGTGGTTAAAACCAAAAAAGCTTAGAAGTGCCATGAATTTAAGGGTTGGGGATGAAGCGATAGGATTGATGATGCCTTTCAGAGTGCCTTTTGCTCTGCTTCCTCCCCTCCCATGACAGTGCTCGCTGAGATGTTAATGAGTTTATGAGCTTGTGGTCCACACGGTGCCTTAGGAAGGGATCTGCTGATCTAGGCAATATTTCTGTATTTTGCTGATGAGAATGTCACGTGGGACAGTGTCAGAAGTCTCAGTCAAGATCTCTAGATATTCACTGGTTCTGACAGTAAGCTGGTTGCACTGGAAGTGAAGAAAATTACTTTGTTTTGGTGTGATCTGTTTTTGATGGATCTATTTTATCTGTTTTGGGTTTTTTTTTGTCATTTTATTATCTTCTAGATTCTTGTAAGCTGATTGTTCAATAATTTGTTCCAGAATATTTCCAGGAATTGAAGTTGGGCTGACTGTGAAATTCCCCGAGTTTTCCTCTTCCCCTTCAAAAAAAAAATAAAGATGTTGATGGTTGTCAGAGAAGTGAAACTATTTTCAGTACTTCTATATGTGCCAGCTGCAGTTTGGCTGGACCTTTTCTCATGTCCTGGGAACTTTGATGAGGTACAGCACTTGCCTCGATACTTGCTCTTTTCTTTGATTTTTTTTTCATCTGTTTTGGGCTGTCAGTGTGTGCAAATGCTGTTTCTGTGCTTTCCCCCTTAAACCTTGTAGCTGCTGCCTTTGATGCTCTAAGAAACCCTCCATGTGCTTATCACTGGCATTTCATGGGCTACGCTGGAAATATGGACCGTGCCAGTATGTAGGACCTTCCTGTTGGCATATGACCCTGTGTGGCCCCTCTCCCATCACACAGCCTGAGACATAAGACATAAAAAGCTTATTGACTTCTATTTGACTTAGTATCTGGAAGACCTGTCTTCTGAGCTGCCCCTGAAGTGCTTGTGAGCTGTTATGTGGTTTGCCAGCTCTGATGTGACCATCCCTGGTCTAGTCTTATCTACTGCATGACACGCGAGTTTCTAAGTTAATTGCCATTTCAGTTGAAGCATTAATCTTACCAACAGTATCTTGGATGTTTTCTGATGTGGAGAACGTTGTAAGATTTTTATACCATGCTATTAACATGTACCAATAGAAGTGTAATGCAAGGGAGGGATTATTTTTCTTATTTGTATTCAGTGTCATGTGCTGGACTTGCTACCTTTCAGACACTTGCAAAACCAATTAGTATGTGAGTTAAGCTTCTCTGAAAAGGGATGTGTTTTCTTCTAATTGCAACTTGAATCCTCAGGCTGGAGAAAAAACTTTAGCAAAGTCTAGGGATTCAGTACCATTTTCTCTCTGGATCCTGAGCAAAAGCCCTCGGCTGGTTCCACTGAAGGAAAAAGGTCTGCGTATTTACTACAGTCAAGAAGGAAGTTGGCAGTGAATTCTTTTGTATCTATTGCTCAAAGAAGGGCTAATCACACAAACATGTACATGCTGCTTTTTTTGTCCAGTAAATTTCAGTACTAAACTCTCTTTCTTCAGTTACTTCAGCATCTTGACATTGTTCTCATACTGCTTTAACATAGACTAGCTGTGAGATTGTTGTAGCCCATTCAAATTTCAGAAACTAGAACTGAAATATTTTGTTTTAGATGAGTCTCTAACTTTTGTCATGGCTAGGACATGGCACTATGTCCATGACAGACATACTGTGACCAATGTATTGTTTCAGAGGATTGTCCAGGGAATCCAGGTGTAAAACTGAGAGGGAAGAGGATGCTGTGACTCAGGATGAGCAGGTAGAAGGGAGGAGGGTTGAGAGCTTCTGCCAAGGAACAGGGACATAGCCCAACTCAGTGCTCCCATCTCACTCCTGTGTGATACCTTTTGTGTTGTGGTGTAATAAGTTTCACACATCCAGCACCTTTTATTTGTCTCTGGACTGCGGGAGTCAATCAGTGGAGCACTTAAAAAATTCCTGATGGGTGGAAGTCGGTGGAGTTGGGGAGCTCCAGGGAACTTTGAAACTTTTTCATTATCACTGGGAATTTAAATGAGCTACCTGAACCAGGAGGAGCTTCCTGTGTCCATTGCTTGCTCTCTTGGTGCAACCTTTCATCATCTCTGAGTGAGAGATCTTTTTTTTTTTTAGTAATAATAATAATGAGAAAAACCCTGCTCTTGAAGAAAAAAGGGTTCAGTAGCATCAGCCTGGGTTTTGTAATATACTGGCTAGGGCTATGCTCCCATTTTTCCAAGTGTCTTCATGCAAAGGGAATGCATAGATTTGGAGCTTTGCTTTATTGTTAGCAGAAGATTGCTGCTGTGTTAAGCTTTAATATGTATAATTTAAATAATATTGGTTCCATGTCCTGTAAAAATACGGGAACGTGACATTTTGTAACAAGCTGGAATGGTTTACTTCTGTGCTTAGTGTTGTTAGTAATTGTTGCTTTCTGGTGAGAACAAATTTAGTCGTTGTGTTACAATTGTGTTACTGTGAAGGATGGTTTGTTCTCTCACCGTCCTGAGGAAGGGGAAGCAAAATAGCTGCCAGCAGGGAGACAGCTTGGGTTATAGGCAGAAAAGTCTAGGGATGAAAAAGTTAGTAGCATTTGAGCTGTGGCTAAGGTTTATGCTAGACTGTGTCACGTTTCATTGCTGATAGAGCCACTCTCCATGAAGATGTTTTTAAAAGAAACCTGACAAAAGCACCTACTCCTGCATTTCTGTATATCAAGGAAGGGCTTCTTAAATGGGTCAGGAAAAACAAAAAAAGCGTGTTGCCTGCTTTCTGCATTCTGCTGGAAAATTTTCTCATTCTTACTGTCAAGATGGTTCAAATTAGTTAAAACACAATGGACTTGAGAAGAAAGACAAAATTAATTTAAAAATAAGTCAAAGTGAAAATAACTTTCCTTTTTTTACTTTCCTAGGTACATGATGATATGTATCTATGTTTTTTTTGTTTCCTCTTATTTCCTTTTAGTATGAAGAAGACTGTCATCTATGTTTAGAAAAATAGTTTTCATAGGACTTGGCTATAACAAATAGGTCAGAAAGAAAGCATAACCCTCTATTTTGATCTTTTAAAGCTCCTCTTAAAACTCATGTGTTAAGGAATAAAATTAAAGATGAAGGGCTTTTTTTTTTTTTACTTGTTCAGTGTAGTTTTTTTTAGTTGGTGGTTTTGGTTTGGTGGGTGGGTTTTTTGGGGTTTTTTTTTGTGTACTTGATTTTTCAACCTGTGCATTGTAGTCCATCATTAATTGTAATGCCAACTGTAGTGTTTTGGCCGTAGTTCTTCCATGCAAAGATATGGAAGGTTTAGAGAGCTTTTTGGGAAAAAGCCAGGGCTGGCTCTCCAGGTGCTCTTGGGCTGTCTGTGGTATTTTGTAACAGGGAGAGTCTCTGCTTGATGCCAGCCTCCACCCACGGGGTCCTGCTTTTTCCCAGCACCTAGTTGTTTCTGCTCCATGTGGCTGGAGCATCAGCACCCATCCTCACGGTTTAAAAGAAGATGGAATATGCTTGGATCCTGGGTGTGCAAATAGCTCTGTGTCCCGAGACACAGTATCCATGGTCTCAGCCTTGTGCAGTAAGCCAGCCCTTGCTGGCATAGTCTTGGTGACTCTTGCAGCATCACTGTGAGACCATGTTCTTTACCTGTGCAAGGAGAAGTTAAGGTTGGTGGTTTGAAGGAGTAAAAGGGGGCAGGTCTTAGCAGTTTTCCCACCTGAGTAGATTTCCAACAGGAAGTCTGGAGGACCCAGCTTATGAGTTGCTTTCTGCACTTCGTACTGGTGTCATCCTGAAAATACTTCGAAAGCAGCCGACTTGCTGAATCTTCCTATGACAAGTGCTGACAGACTGAAGAACAACAGTCGGAGAACCTACCCTAAGGCGGGAGATGCGAATACAGCAGCGGCAGATCCTTCTATTTCTACTGGTTGACTCATGTCCACTGAGAATTGGACTTGGAGAGGCCTCCAGAAATTGTTTTGCTTGCTGTAATGTTTCAGACATGATGATGGAAACCGTGAAATAGAATAGTGCAGGACACTCAAAATGGCATCTCCGCTACAGCTGTCAGTTTGCAGGCTTAGACTAAGTGATCAAGGTTTAATGTTTCCTTAGGTAAAGGAAGGTGATAAAGCAACTGTTTTAATCAGCAGTTATTTCTGTTAAACGTGATTTTATTCCAACTAACCAACCTCCGATTTCCGAAGTTGTTCACTAAGTGTGGTGGTGTCTTGCTTCACTAGATGTGGCATCTTCTGTTTTCCTGAGTCCTGGCTTTCATTATACATGAAAAGCTCTGTGTTAAGTAGATTCATAAATAAATAAAAAAATAAACCCCTAATTTAATCCAGAAATTTTCCAGATTAATGTATTTTTAATACTTTTTATCACTGTTGCACGCATCGACAAAAAAAAAAAAGCGTGGTAATGAAGGTGCTGTTTTGAAATGCTGTTTAGTGAATTAGGGAGGTTAGGCAAAGTCAGGCAGGGTAAGCAGATATTTGAAGCTTTGTCACCTGAACAAAGCCAGGTAAACACCGGTGACAAGATTTTGAAACTATGCAATGATCCAAGTAGCAGTTCAGGCTAAATCAGATAGTTAACGTATGCTGTAATTTATAGTTTGAATTTAGAGGAGATGTGTGAGAACACACTCTGTTGTTAAAAGTCACGGTATTTTTCCCATCAGGAACTTGAGCCGAGAGAAGGAACTTGTAATTAAATGCTAGCATGTTATGTAACTTCATAGATGTGCTTTTATAACACAAAGTTAGAGAGACTTATATGGATTGCCACCGTAATATCGTGCTCTGTTTTGGACAGTGGATATCCAAATTGTCTCCTGCTTGTTGGAGTTTCCTTGGGCTTTTGTAGTCTGAAGGTTGCAAGGCTTAGTATCTCTCAACTCCTAGGTCAAGGGAATTTCTTAGGGTTGTTCCGTTTTGTTTTGGTTGGGTGTTTTTGTGGGTTTTTTTTTTTTTTGTGTGTGTGGTTTTTTCCTGTTGACAGCAAAGAGATCCTTCTCCTCCTTGGCAGGCAAAATTCTGCTCTGACTCATTTCCAGTCCTTAAGCATAGAGCGGTTTATAAGAGAGACAGGAATGGCTCACATAAAGATGTGTATGTTCTCCAGTTGTTTTCCAATACTTGTGATTATTCCCGTTTGGGTTTTGTATTGAGAAGAAATCACAGCCAGGCAGTCTCTCTTTGGTTTAAGGCACTCCAGGGGGGACTGTTCTGTCACCAAGCTTTTCTTTCTCTTAACAAGTACCTGTGGTTTTCCCACTGCTCCGGTCGGGCTGTGGAGGGCTGGAGGGAAGATCCCTTGGAGATCAGGTGAGGGTGTTAGGAGCTCCTCGCAGCTGGCTCCAGAATGGGATGGGGGTGATCATACAGCATATGGGATGATTATTCTGTCGCTGGCTTTTTTTGCTTAGATGTTTGTTGAAGATGACAAGAAGGAAACTGCTGTGGAGAGAGAATGATCGCTAATTACCATTGGGAGTGAAGGCTAAGGAGGAAATGGCTAACCAGTGTGAAAATAGTATTTCTTGTGGACGGGAATATTCTCACAAGAAATAGTGGTCTGTTAGATTTATTCCTTCTCTACTAATGTTCAGTGTTTTGATGTAAGATGCAGTGATTGAAAAGAAAAATTAGTGAATGTGTTTTTAAGTATGTTACATTATTGCAAACTGTTGCAAAGTCCATATGATAAAATCTTAAGAACAGCTTTTGATATGAATTTGCAGCAGAGACTACAGTTTATAAAACAAAACTTTTCAGAATCGATTTCAGGTTTTAGAAAAAGCATTGGTGAAAGCTGTTTCTAAACAAACAACCCCACGCTTTGGCCAGGTCTCCTCTGCAGAAGGTCTTGCCAGCGAGCGCTCCATCAGCCAGGGGCGTGGAAAAAAAAAAGTCATGCATCCTCGCTGACATGGATACACTGGCAAAACCCCAGGCGTGGATGCAGCTGTGCAGGCAGAGGAGAACTTTTATCAGCTTGACTTATGTCGTTTGGGGAGGTGATGCAACTACACCAGCAGAACAGCTCTTCCCTTGGCCCGCGCTGTCAGCGTGGGAGGCTCTGCCCCGCCACCGAGCCCGGGGAAGAAAAGCCCCTTTAGAACAAAAGAGGGCCCTCTCTAAACTCATTTAGTTTTTACAAGTAGTTGTCGATGAGGAACAGAGCGGAAAGAGTGATTCAGATTTGAGAATTGAGTTTTAATGTGAAAAACGTGTTTTAAGTCGTTCGGCTGTAGGATGTCACTGGCCCTTTAACGGTTGTCTGTGTGGCTCTGGGTTGCAGGGTTTGAGAGCTGCAGTGCCAGGCATCTGTGCTTTGTAAAGCCTTTAAGGCTGGTAAAGGTATGTGGAAGCAGTGAAAAACCTTCTGTCTGTAAACTTAGGAAGACAACTGTAATCACATTTACATTCCTGCCATATTTGTATGTGACCGCCAGCGCTACAGCATCTTCATGTTTAAATAAAAGTTTAAATTTCTCAGAATGGAGTGTTTATGTTTTACAGGACGACAGAGTTAGGATTCCTGCTCTCTCCACAAACACACATTTTCCTCTCCTGTCTTTGCCCAGCCGGTGACAAGATTTTACAAAACTCCAGTTCTTTACAATGTAGAGAAACAAAGATTTCAAGGGAGGAAAAACTGTAAGAGTAACAGCAAAACTAACCAAAGATATTGAAAATATCTGAATATAGCGAAGCAATAGAGGCTTTTAGTTTCCAGTCACAGTTACCAGTTCAGATGAAGAGTGGTACATGTACATGGGCTTTAATGGGGACTGTACCTGCTTGCGTGTTTTGAGACCCTGAACAGAGCAGTTGTGCATTCCATCACTGTGTGTGTTTTGAGCGCTCTGCTGAAGGCTTTTAGAAGAGAAGAGAAGCATCGTGCCAGACTAAGTTTCTTCAGATCATTATGAAAATGTTTTGAAACTAGTTGCTCTCTCATTCTGCATTGCTTGTAACCCTAAAAATAATTGCCTGGCGTTACTGGAAGCAGAACAGTCTGACAGCCCAACTTGTGCTGCTACAGTTAAAATCCGTCAGTGTTTCCATTACAAACTTGGAGGGAGGGTTTAATCTTTTTGCCATTTTAAATCATGCCTGGAAGAAATTCTAGATCAGCACTTCGAGTATAAATCTTTTGGAAGACATTCGATGTTTCTGAAAAATCTTTATTTAAAAGCAAACAAAAAAATGCTAACCCTACGGCAATGAAATATTGATATTCAGTTTTGAAATGCTAAATGATCAGGAATATATTTAATACTTTTTTGGTATTTTTCAGTTCAATTAAATTGGGCAAAAATGTTTCTACATATCAGTGTTGTTTTTTATAGTGAGTGTTGCAGTCTGCTGTTCCAGGCTATTATTGCTGCATAATAAGCTTTGCAATATGCCAAACTGGAAGATTTCAAAACCTTCCTAGGGAAACACCAAAAAAGAAACACACAATTATCATATGATATGATACGAGTATCTGATATGAAGCATGCCTTTGTACTCTTCTCCCACTCGCATTTTCATTCCAATTTCCCGAGGTTATCTCCAAAATAGTTTCACTTTTCTTGTGTGTTAAGGCTGTAGTTTCATGGATTTAAACAGAGGTAAACTGTCATCCCCTCCTCTCTGCCTCCACCTTCCTCTTCCCTGCCTTGTGACAGCCAGAGCTTTTGCGTAGCACAAACCCACATGTGGTGAACCAGATCAGGGAAGATAATTTTTTTTTTGGTTCAGGCTGTGGCTACGCAAATCTTTGTACGAATCCAAAGGAGAGGGTGGCAGCGGGGTGGGAACAAGTGAGTCTGCGCTGACACCTCACTTCATCTTCCACTTCAGTGTCGTGTCCCCCCCCACCCCGCGTGCCTTTCCTCTGCAGTTCACAGGGCAGTGCTTTGCTATGAACTTCCTGAGCTTTTTGCAGAAAAAGGGCTGCATGTGGCCAATTCTTTTTGTCAGCAAAAACCTTGTAGTCACAAGACTTTTACTGGCAACTTTAGTTCTCTAGTATGTTCATTAAGGTATTCTTCTTGCAACATCACAGATCTTTTCAGAATGTACAGTGTCCTGCTCTATGCTGTTGTTAATGCAAGTGATTAAGACTGCTCTACTGCAGATTTTTTCTGGAATGCTTTTGCATTCCATTAGTGTATGTTTTTAAGAGCAATAGGATTAGATACCTTAAGGACTACGTGCTTATCTCCTTATGAAACTTGAATTTTTTTGCCATTATACAGAATCTTTTTCTTGACACTCTTGAAATAATCCACAGATACTGGGATTGGTGGTAGTATGAAAGTTCTGCCAAGGCACACAATTAATTTGAAGTCTCGTCTTTAAGCTCTCTATCTTTAAAAAAACTCAGTAGCAGTATCGTGTGGAATACTAAAAGCCAGGAGAGATGCAAGATAGACTTCTAATTATTTTGATATTTCTGGATAGATTAAGGAAATGGCATAGTTTTCATGTCTGCCACGATAATTCATTTATGATGTGAAATAGTTACGTAAACTTAGTTTGTACCTGCTGCAACTTAGAGGAACGGTATCTCATTTCATTTTTGCATGATGCTGCAATGAAGAGGTATAAAATACGATGAGTAATATTTAGCAGAGGCTATATCTAATTTGAGCCTGTATCATGCATTGAGCGTGCTTTGAGTGGTGGCTGGGTATATTATAACATGCCCAGGAATCGTGTCCTAAATGTGGTGCGAAAGTGGGTGTATTTAAAATACGTTAAATCTGTACTTAATTACTCAGGTACTGCTCCAAGTGGTTAAACAGGCTACCGTAGACTGAGCTGATGTGCATGCTGCGATTGCTATCTCCAGTTTCCTCTAATGTGCTTTTTCCTTTGCAGCAGTCCATTGTACCAGCCCACCCAATGGCTCCACCTAGTCCCAGCACCACCAGCAGTAATAACAACAGTAGTAGCAGCAGCAACTCAGGATGGGATCAATTAAGTAAAACAAACCTTTACATCAGAGCACTGCCTCCAAACACCACTGATCAGGACCTGGTAAAATTATGCCAACCGTGAGTACTACGCTTAAATACAAATTATAATGTCATACCGTGAAAGCTTATAGTAGGTATACAGAATGAGTGTTTGGATTATGAGGGGGAAAAAAAAACAGATTTGTAAATAAAAATGCTTGTGCTGTAGTACAGTGGCAAGTTTCGACTTCCCTGGCAATCAGAAGGAAAACAATGTGTTTCACGCTTTGGAGAAGTAAAGAAAGTTGAAATATAGTGGTGAACTGAAGTAACTCATTGCTTTAGTGAAAACTGTGGTCACCTGAACAGTTGCCTGATTCTGATGAAATCACAGATAAATGAAAACACCTGAATGTGAAACTTGCTGTTAAGAACCTGCAACAGAGGGTGTCCTCTGTTCACTACTAAGATAATCTGTTGATACAAACTCCTCAAGTAATTTTCTTTATTGCTGTAAATTACGTTGCATATGTGAATGCTTAACCTAGTTTCAGACTAATTTATGTTGGCTGTACGTTGCTACACAATTATATTTATGAGCAGAAATAGTCGATCTGCATAAAAATCCTCTCTAGTGGCTGGAGTTCGGGGTAGGCTTAGCAGAAGGTTTTCAGGCAGTATTGTTAACATGAGATTTTTTTTTTTGCTTGTGTGAGTTTTTGGGTTTGTTTTTTATTTTTTACAGCACTTCATGCCTTTCAGTTACTTTCAAATCTGGGTGAGATGTCAAGAGACTGTGCAATTATGTTGTTTATACGCTATTTAAAATCACTTTTCTTAAATCTTTTGCTGAATTTTGAAAATTCTTAGTATTTCCAAAATTCATACTGCCCTTTCTGGATTATTTTGAAATCAAAAGTACTTAGCTAAATTTTCAATTTTTAGAAAAGAAAACACTCAAATCTTGAATGAATGGAGAATCGTTAAGATTTGTAGATAATACTACTGTGTAATATTCTGAAAGTAATTTTATGTTCAATTTAGCAGATAAGTAACTAAGAATATACAAAAATGTATGCCCAAGATGGCAACACAAGTTAACAAAATATCTAGGAAAAGCTGTAAGTCTTGGATCCCAGGTTGTATGAGGTGCCTTTGGTTTTGTCTATTGCAAAAAATCTAATGCCAAATTTGTAGAGAAGAATTTTTATTTGTTTCTTTTTAAACCAAAGCTTGGACTTTCAGGATAGTAGTCACTTACCAGTTATCTCAGTATTATAAACAATTTACTCTCAGCTTTTTAAGGAAAATTTTTTCCATTTGGTCATTTTCCCAATGGCAAATTAACTTCGTGTGTTATACAGTAAAGAGAAGAGATTATCAATCTGTGAAAAGATTCATTGATAAATGATTTTTACAGCTTCCTCTGCAACAGTGACCCTCTTGTCACTTGAATTTTAGCTGCAAATGTGTGTTTTACAGAAGTGGTTTTTCCTTCCCATTTTAGTCTTTTGAACTGATGAAGAAATCTTGGCCTGCACACCCATGTTGTGTTAGGACAGAGTCGTGAGGTTATTTTGCATCGGAGCCGCCCAGTAACTACTATTTGTGGAGTGGTTACTATAGCTCCTTAATCTCTTTCTGAAGTCATTTGGGTTTGCACAGTCGTAGATGTCACTGATGCACGGACAACCTAGAAAAAATATGTTCAATACTTTGCTGTAACTGGTCCTTTTCCTCTTGGGTGGTCAAAGATTCCAATTTTGCTGTTGTTTCTCCTGTTTGATACAGAATTGTAGTTGGAACAGCATGAATTTTGGGAATAAAGAAAAGGCAAGAACTGTAGCCATGAAGTTATTAAATCAGTTCTGACCTGAATTTATGGACTTGGAAGGCCGTGGTGTTTCTTCCTGTGAGATATTTCTCTCCAAAATGTCTTACTTAAGAGGAAAGGAGGCCCTGTCTCAAAATTATCCATTTCTGCGGAGGAACCAAGTGAGATGTCCAGAAATTTTAGCCTTGGAACATCTTTCAAAAATCTGGGTAATCAATTAAGAGCCTTAGGCTTCTCTGCCAACATAGCCCCTTAGCAACTAACTTGATGCTGCAGTAAGATAGAAATGACAACACTCTCTCCTTGTTCACAGAAGCTCAGTAATCCACTTTTATAGACTATGGAAGGTTTCAGATGCAAAATGTTTCCTTCCTACAAATCTGCCTGAACTTGTAGGACATAGAGGTCAGGATATTCTTAAAAGTGCACCCTGCTGTGTTCATTGTTTAAGCTGAGACAATATAAAATAAATAGAGAAAAAAATTTTTAGACACATAGAAGTCAATGAAGAAACTGATGTTTACTCCAGATCTCTGAAATATTTTTCTAGTATTTATTAGACTCTTTCCAAATGCCTAAGATTTTTCTCAGAGGCTTTTGAGTAAATTTAGCTCCTTTTCCCCAAGCAGAGTAGAGCTTGCCATCAAGAGGGTATCCACTGGAGTCCTTGGTGTGAAGAATGGATGGAAAGCCTGCTTTGCATATTGCAGAAATGGTCTTGCTAGCTGGCAATAAGCAATTTTCAATGGATGTACAGAAAAAAGTCCCCGGCTTTTGTTTTATATCTGTTGGCTGTTGTCAGACAAGACAGAAAAACACCTGTGGGTTGAGGAAATAATGGTTGAAAAGCGTCATTGTCACCACAAATGCCAGAAACATCCCATCTGCACATACTTTCCCTCTGATCATCATGGACTTGTCACATACTGTACCAAAGAAGTTATTTTCAGTGATGGTAATTGTAGAGAAATATTGCTTTCAATATAATACCTCAGAATACAAGGTAGAAGAATCTACAGAGTTCTTGTGTGTAGGTCTAGTTATAAAGTGACTTTTATTTACTTAAGTCAGTATGTTTGATTTAGTTCTTGCTCGCAACAGCTAGTGGTGCTAATTCTGGCCATGTTTTTATTTTGATTAATTATTTTTGGTGAATCACTAGAGAAGCCCCCTATCAAATTATAGAAGTGTTGGGCTTGCTTTCCTGTTGTAGCACAGCTGTGCAGTATTTACGAACACAGTTAGCAAATGTTCACTGGCTTTGTGGAAAAGTACTTTCCTGGCAGGAGCGCAATTTGCCGATATGTGTCTCTACAAATCTGCTCTTCACCTTCATCTGCTTGGTTCTTTCTAGTGCTCTATTAGGTGAAGCTTTCTCCTCTTTTACAAGATGAAAAGAGCATATTACACTTTTGTTGTGAGGGCTTACCTGGGAGTACAGCTATTTTGAGACGGTATTACTGGCTTTTGTGTGGGAAATGAAGCTGCCACGTTTCTGAATAGTTCATTCAAACTCAAGCCTGCTACTCCAGTTCTGCTTTGGGAAAGCAAATTTCTTCATATCAGTTGTGCCAGAGGCAGAAGTGTGGGGAAGAATAAGGTAGGTATTATGCTTATTGCAAGGATGTCATAACAGCCAACGCAGACCCAGAGTCCCAACTGTCGGGACACGGGGTGCCATGTGAGTCAGTCCTGGCCATAAGAGCTTTCCATTGGGTATGTAAGGGTAGGCAAAGCAACTGATGCAATGGCCCACAGTTACTGTCTTTGAAGTGGGAGGCTAGACAGGAGAAATCGGCTAAATAAAAGGACAGGAGCAGAGGAAAGGAAAAATTAGAGTAAGGAGCTGATGAGCACGGTTTGGGGAAGCCTTCAGGAAGCTGCCCGACCTCAGGACTGGCAGTGAGACTTGGAGTGATTCCTGCAGCCATCCTCTCTGCCCGACTCCGCTGTGCGGTTTCCTTTCCCAAACCACACAGGGCCATTGCCTGACCTCTTGGTACTGACCAAACCCTGGTTGTGTAGGGTTGCTGGAGCGGCACTAGCCTCAGCTGTGCCTAGTCGTACTCCCTTCCCCTGGTGTAGCTATCAATACTTGCTTGATGTGCCTCCTTCAGCTGTTGTGTTGGGTTTTTTGCTTATGAATGCATTATTTAGGCTTTAAATGTACTTTCTTATTCAGTGACTGTTAGACAGTCATTTCTTGTAGCTTATTTAATATCTGGATCTGAAGATGCAAGATTAAATCCATTCCAGTTATTCACTGAAATTGTTGAGACTGCTTACGTGATTAGAGACTTACGCAACTGTGTCTTAAGAGATTCAGCCAGGAGTTTGTGACTTGCTTTGACGCGCTCCCTAGGCGCTTTCCAGACTTTTCACTAAGTGCTGTGCTTCACTGTGGATGACCTTCATGCCCAAGCCACACGGTTCCAAAGCCCTCTGCTTTCCACCGTCTTGCTTATGATTTACTTTCTAGCCTGCAGCATGGCATCTGTGTAACGCTGAATTTCTTCAGAGACCTCCTTTTGTGCCGTTTCCATCATTAAATGAGGATGATGCAGAAAGACCCTTCAGCCTTTTGACAATCCCTAGTCCCAGGGTGAGATTTCGAGCTTTGAGGCTTAACCCAGCTTTCCCCTGTTCAGTTCAGCATAAACCATCACACCAGCCCACCCCTTGGTGCCCAGGCTGTTTGCTCATACCATGTTGCTTCTATCAAGCTGTTTGTAGTCTGTATGATTATTTTTTTTTTAAAAAGAAAAATCTTAGCTCTGGACAGTTTCACTTAAGGCTTCCACCTTAAATTATTGCTGTATGGTTGTAGTGCAGGTTTTTAACGGGATTACAATTAAGAAAGCAGCTGGTTTAAGGTAACAAAATTAGTGATATAATTACCACAACAGACCATTGTTCTGCATCAGGACGGTTGGAACACAAAACCCAGAACCTTGTAGTGGCTGCCTTTGCTTATGTGTGTTGGGAAGTCATCTTGCTTCTTGAGAGTATTTTAAGGATTCCTTCCTAAATATTTAGCATCATGAACACAAGCATAGCTAAAGCTAATGGCAGGCTAAGGGTGGTTTTGAAACATTTGAGCCAGGCATGCTATACAGTTTTGTTTCCACGGCATGGGAACTTTTTTTTTGTAGTTGCATGCTCTAATATTTCCCTGTTTTGGGGCAAGAGAGCCTAAAAGTTGTTTCAATTCCCTCATCTTAATAAAAGACGTTTTTTTTATTAGGTCATATGACAACCATTAGCATATTAACGTTTCCATGTTCTTTGCTTGCCGTGTCATTGTGACGTCTCCCGTGCTGCCGTTTCCCATCCTCAAATCCACTCAGGGCTGAGAACTGGCAAACTGGAGCTCAAACATTTACTGTAGCAGGGAGCTGTCGTCACTGCAGTCAGTTAAGAGCAAGACATGTGCTAATTTTACTCAGCATTAGAAAAAGGACATGGCTGGACTTTAGGAAACAGTCCAATTGTCTTTCACACTTACCTCCTTTGGCAGAACGGTCTGGGCAAGTGACTGCTGCTCAGTCCAGTATAAGGAAATGTCTGTAACCCCTTTGGACAGACGATGTGGGTCAGGGAAAGAGGAACGGAAGATTTCAAAGCTAAATTTTCCAATTTTTTAAAAGTATTTTCTCTTCATTCCTTTCTCCTTTATTCTCCATTTTTCTTTTCATTTTTCTTTCATGGTTTGTCAGCTGCAGTGAAGTATTGCATTCATAATTATGTGGAATATGATTTCATGTCATATAATTAAGTGTGATACATCAGTGTCTCTGAAACAGTCCCCTTTGAGATCAGCATTAATACTGATTATACTGGAACAGGAGCCTATCTGTTATTCTTACTTCTTTTTTAGAGCAGAAAGAAGTCCTCTACCAATTAGTTCTTTTAGATGTTTTTGTATACATTTTTTAACGTAGCATTATTGTGTATATCTCTGAATAAATAGCGGCATTCTGTAAACCTGGTGTTTGGTTGCAAGAGGAGGTAGATTCTTTAGGAACTGAGCAGTATGTGATTTGTAACAGTTAGCTTTATGTTGTACAGTACCAGCTTCATCTTTATCCCTTCTTCAAGGACGGTGGCATGGTTTGGGTTTTGTATAATCTGCAGTAGAATTCCCTTAACTGTCCTTTTTCATCCGGTTTTGCTCTTCAGAGCAAACGTAACGCCAAGAATGGTGAAGGTATGTTCTCTAGACATAATAACTGATTGTGCCGGTCCTGTGTTGCCTGTGCAGGCACACGTTGGTGTGAAACCCAGTGCAAGTGCTGTGGAGAAACACCCGCAGTAACCTCGGGACTGTGATTTAGATAATCTCACTTGTGTTCTGCCCAGCCCATGCACCCCAGCTTCTCAGCGAGGCAGACAGCCAGAGGAGGGGTTGCATGCCAGTATGGTGTGTAAACCGGCTCTGCTGGCTCCTGTGCTGCTGCAATATGCTGGGTAGATACAAATGTCTTAGCTGGAGTGCTGCATCCAGCTCTGGGGCCCCCAACTTCAGAAGGACATGGGCATGTTGGAGCGAGTCCAGAGGAAGGACGCGAAGATGATCCGAGAGCTGGAGCAGTTCTTTCCTATGAGCATTGTTCAGCCTGGAGAAGGCCCTGGGGAGACCTTATAGCAGCCTTCCAGTACCTAAAGAGGGCTACTGGGAAGATGAGGAGGGCCTCCGTCAGGCAGTGTAGTGATAGGACGAGGAGTAACAGTTTTAAACTGAAAGAAGTTAGATGTAGTTTGGTTATTAGGAAGAAATTCTTTATAGTGAGGGTGGTGAGACACTGGAACAGGTTGCCCAGGGAAGCTGTGGATGCCCCATCCCTGGAGGGGTTCAAGGCCAGGCTGGATGGGGCTTTGAGCAACCTGCTCTGGTGGGAGGTGTCCCTGCCTGTGGCAGAGGGGTTGGAACTCAATGATCTTTTAGGTCCCTTCCAACCCAAACCATTCTGTGATTCTGTTATGATCTTTTAAGAGGTTGCTATCAAAAGCAAGTATTGCATTTCTAGCACTGAGATGAAATAGTGCTCAGTTTGTGTGTCTGTTTCACCAGATGCGCGGGAGAGATGGAGGCCTGACATGGGGCCTTTTTGTTCGGGCCTGGCTTCCGCAGTTGGTGGCGAGGCATTTGTGTGGTGTGCCGGGGGAATTGCGATTGGCCTGGATACGTGATATTTGGTTTAAATAGTCATTTCCTTTGTATTTTAGCAACTGCTTTCAGCAGTCGTGTTCTGAAGTGTCTAGCCTGACGTGAAGGAAGACTCTCTATCTTCCCTTCAATATTTGCACTTTAGTTAGACAGAAATAAAATTCAGGCAGCTTTATATTCATGATCAAATGAAATCCATGCTGAAATACTCTCTGAGGAGTTAAAGTTTTTTTTTTTTTTGGTACCATAATGCCGCCTTGTAGAATGTCATTAGGGAGCTGTATGTATTTTTTGGGAAATAATAATTGAGAAAAAAGTAAAAAAAAAAAGTTGCCTTCTAGAGTCCTATCCTCTGGATGCAGACAGTCTCTTGAGAAGCCTTGAATTTAAAACAAATACAGTTTTAATTTTCTCTTTCCATTTTGTGATTAAGCAAAGGCTGAAGTTTTTCAGAACTCGGTATTTTATTTAGCCTAACAGTAACCAGCCGTTCCCCTCAGCACACCCTCTTAAAAAACAAACACTCTGGGTCCAAACGCGCCGCGGAGCTGTGTGTCCGCGCTGTGGTCGCAGATGCAGGGACCCAGCGATTGCACAAGCTCCATCTCCCCCAGGAGATGAGAGTTTTTGTTGCAGCGTGGGGCCAGAGGAGAGGTGATCCCATGGAATTTCCTTTAGGAAGTGGGGGCGAGGGAGGAGAGGAGAGTGGAAGGAATGTTTCAGCCGCAGCTGCTTGTAAAAGAAGCGCTAGGAAAACAGATTGGTACAAGTTAACCGCCATCGAAGATCTCCCATTGGAAAACAAAAAGCAGATTTGGCAATGTGGGGCCTGTAAAATCCGTGTGTTTGCAAGTCTGCGGGTATTTGTTGTAGGGAGATAGAATCCGTGTTCCCTATCCCCAAACCACAGGGAAAAAACGTCCCGTGGCGGCTGGTGGAATGCCTTTGATCAGGGTCCCCTCCCGAGCTTCCCCATGGCAGGGGCCCATCTCAGATGGGAGGTGATAGCACCACAGTTTTATTCATCAGAATAACCAGTAATTCAAGAACATTTTGAAGGGGATTGTTTAATTTTGGTGGACTACTGAATATGTTAATGAGTACTAATCAAGCTCTATAGTGGTTTCCATGATGTAGATGCCAAAACCTGCCCCTTCTGTTAGAGGCTGCTCAGGGAGGTGTCTCAGTCAGAAACCATTTCAGAATTGAATCAGCTTAGAGCCTAAGCTGATTTCTGCCCCAGCGTGCTTACATTAAACTTGCCCTTTTTCTCAGGATGCCATTCAGTGTAGAAAGCAGAATCGGTATTTGCAAACAGATTCTTTTATCTAATGTCTAATATCTCATGTGGTTTCACATAACTCATAGAAATCTCATGAAGTCTTGACTTTGTTTGCTAAAGGTTAGTTCTGTTTAGCTCTGATTTCTGTAATGTTAACTCCTTGAAATGAAAAAATGAGCTGTCTGATGTTGACACATTATGAGACCAGGATTTTTTTTTTTTGTAACCTTTCAATCTTTTTTTTCCCCACATTGTTGCCAAGCTGCAGTTAGGGTCGAGAAAGTAAAACTGCCCCTGTTGTATGCAACCCAGATAATAAACATCCATAACAAATATAAATTCAGATCCTACTCCTCAAATGAAACTTGTAATCAAGAAAAACAGGGAGAAAAATCAGTGCATATCCTTTCCCACAACTTCTACTGTAAAATTCTACCCTGTTTTGACAGTCAAAACATTTCAGCTGCCTCAGATCAGTTTGAGCTGTGCCTTACTGAAGATTCAGACCAACCCTGTAGAAAATTAGATTTCTAAAGGGCTGCTGGGAGAAGAGTTAACGTTTGGTCATTTAAACATCAGCAGATAGATGTGCAGTACTTGGAAAACAGTCAAATTTTAATTTGAATGTTGATAATATGATACATGGACATACAGTAGAAAACCCCGATGAAGAACCCAAAAAAGAAGACTTTGATTTGGGATCTGTTTTGACACTGTTACTAGTACAAATATTCCGCTGGAAATAACCCGTGTGAGTTAAGTTAATCGTTAACAGAATCAATTTTGGTCGAAAAAATATGTTCTGATTTCTACTCCTAGCCTGCCCCTTCCACTTCCATTTCTTCTGTTGCTTAGTTTAATCTTTTTATTTTCCCAAAAGAGAAAAAAATTGTAATCTGTTGCTTTACTGCCACAAGGGAAATCCCCCAACATAAACATTTTATTTAACAATTTTTTTGAGTATTAATAATTACATTTAGTTAATTGATCGTTTTTGCCCTCTTAATTGAAGTATATTAACCCAAAATGTGTGTTTTTTTTAAATGTTTTCCCTATTCTGTGCACTTATGTAGTTGTACATGCTAGGTTTGAAAAAACGGAGTATGGATCAGATATTTTGCCTAGGAGAACACTGTTGACTTAACACCTTATATGTTATCAGTATTTCAAATCCTAGTGCTGTTTTTTGGCTTAGATGTAGTCACTAACAAGCTTTCACAAGTCTATCAAAAATCAGCAATTATTCTAGGGCATCAATAAGGACTTTAATGTCTGAGTGAATGCAGTTACAAATAAGTGTTACATTAATAGAAGATCTAAAACAAGGAGTTAAAAAACAAAGCCCCGTACAGGGTAATACAAATAGTGGAGAAATCGCAAGTCTTTTATTTGCAAAACCTAAATGTCAGAAATGAAATTATCTAGACACTGGAAAAAGAGCAAAGCTACTAATTTCTGCTTTCAAGAAGTCTGCTGATAGAGTAACTGAAGAGATTTGGACCGTGGAGACTTACAGAGTTTTCTAGTTGATTACATAGTTTTATTTAGTGTATATGTAAAATGGCCAAGGAACTGGTGTGTTCACCCCACAGAAACCTGGTGTAGAACAGAAATGCCCCTAAGATGATGGCAAGGTTGACTCCTGTTTGTTTGCAGTGTGCTCGCAAAGGCCTGATCCTGGAAAGTGGGGAACACCTGCAGGAGCCCACAGCTCCTAGTGCCAGTGTGAAGGTTTAAAACCACTTAGTGCTCCATGGCATGGACGTGGGATTTGTTTGATAGCGAAGGTTGAGCTTCTAAGCTATGTAACTGCACAGCGCCAGAAAAATTCCACGGTCTCTGGTTCTTTCTTTTGGTGGTTGTGTTTTTTCTTCTGCTTTTTGACCTGTAGCTGTGCCCTACCCCGAGGCAGAAATCTCCCCCCATCCGTGTTAAGTCTGAATGCCTTGGCTGCGATCTGGAGAAGCTGTTTGGCAGAGAAGACAAACTTTTTCCCTTCAAAGCCTGAGGGTGTCAGCATGGTGGGGTATCCAGTGGAGCTGATGTAGCAGTGTGCATTTCCTTCCCCACATGGCTGTTTGTAGTACCGTGATCTGAAAAGGAGTGTTTGTAAATCATCTGCTGCCTGATTTTTGTGTTTTTTTGTTTTTTGTTTTTTTTTCTCCCTCCAGCTATCCTGTATTCAACCCCCTACATTTCCCACACTTGAAGCTACTTGTTTTTATTGTGTGGCAGGCCTTGTCTTAACGTATTGTTAAGGCTTTTTTATTTGTTGCCAAGAGTCAATTTGCTATATTTTGAAGAGGGAAACTGTTGCTCCACGTTCCTTTTTCTCAGTGGCAGCTTACAGGGCTCCTGTATTGCAGGACAGAGGTACAGTGCTAGGAGTGAAAGACCACTAGCCAGATCTGCCATTGACAATCCATCATCATACCAAGGCCTCAGCATGAATGTACTCTTTATTATGTAAATTAGGATCAATTCTTTTTGAACATCTTCCAAATATTCAGAGCTATGACATTATAAAAATATACAATAATCTGTCCCATCTGTCTTCCATTCTTCCCAAGTGAATTGAATGTTACTTTGTTCCATGAGAAATTCTGAAGTTTTTTCCGCCCGTTTTATTAATTGCTTATTCAGTTAAATATTTATTAATTCTCTTTGAAGTCTATGACACTTAACTCTGAAATATGCAGTTTCGCAAATGTCCTTAAGTATTTTGAAAAGAGTGGCTCTCCCAGGAAGAGGGGAGAGCCCCGACTGTCACTTACTGTTTCCCATCTGACGCGTGAGCTGAGATTGAGGTGGTAGTCTCAGAAGCACAGCCTCACTGCTCTGGATGACTGGACTGGGCGGAATTGGTGAAGGGCAATAAGTGTTTCAGTAGATCACAGAAAGGCTCGAGTTGTTAAGATGTTCTTGGGTAGATAGCTAAGGTAAGAAAAGTTTTTGAGTTTGATTCCTTTTTGAGGAACAGGAAAGATTATTTTTTTTTCCTTTTAAGTCTCCATTTATCCAATAAATTGCACTTTTTGAAGAAATGACCTGAAGCAGACCCTGTGTTCGTCTAAATCAGATTGGAACATGGGACTTCTGCTTCATTTGTGGTGACTCATTTGGTCTATTCTATCAACGACGTTGCCCTTTCAATTGTTACTTAAAATTCATTGATCAAGTGACACTGTCTATATTCTCAAGTTAGAGCCCTTTGTCTGAACTCACTTGGGTCCAAACACCTCACTTAATCAGCGGAGAGTAGGGATTTGGACTCCTCCATGGTCATAGCTGAAAGGTGAGCAGCAGCATGACTTTCAAAAGTAGCTGATTACTGACCAAGCATCCTAGTGATGTTTATAGAGTGGATATAGGTTTTGGGAACATAGTTTCTTTGTCTCATGAGATTAAAAAGATTAGAACATCTAATTAGAAACAGAGCAGAATACATCTAAATATGTGTCTGTAAAGTCAGATACCCAATTCTTTCTAATTGGC
Source organism: Gallinago jamesoni (assembly GCA_025769975.1). NCBI lineage: Eukaryota > Metazoa > Chordata > Aves > Charadriiformes > Scolopacidae > Gallinago > Gallinago jamesoni. Next base: position 18,378,207 of record JAOQGH010000077.1, on the reverse strand, counting down.
CTGCCATGTATTTCACAGTATACTAATAGAAATGCTCCCGAAAAAGGGACCCACCTCTCTTTATATCATCACAACAAAACTAGTCAAATTTTTGCCATGAAAAAAGGGAAATTAGTTTATATTTCTCTGGATGAAAATTTAGAGGTTCCTATGATAGAAGACATTTTAGTGCTGTTAGGGCATTTTAACTTTGCTTTTCTTTTTGTGGTAGTTACTGTGTCTTTTTTCGTCCTTTCCTTAAGGGGAGGGAAGGAAGCTTGAAGTGCAGAGGAAAGAGTAAATTTTCATAATTTCATATTGTAGCTAGGAAGGAGTATTTCTGAGGGCAGTGTCGTCTTCTGCTCATTAGTGTCCTTTCCAAACTTCTGCTTTGTTCAGTGGGACAGAATTTCCGGAAATTTAAATTGTTCCTAGGGGATTTAACTGTATTTGTATTTAGACCTGGGTCGCTGGTGTTCTGCCTTCTTCAGGATTTTATGGTTGTCTTCTGCTCATGCTCACGCCAAAGATATTTGCCAACTCTTGAGTTCAGCTTCTGAAGTGGTAGAGGAAATGTGAGGCTGTTTCTCGCAAGTTGCTTTCCTCTAGTGGTAGAAGTCAGCATTTGGCTGTGACAGTTCTTTATTTTTTTGGCAGGCAGTTTTCTGACATTCTTGTTGCTGAGATCATCCCCACTAGGGCTTTCAGAAGAACATCTTACTGGGGCTCAAATTCTTCACTTTCTGCTGTTCTGACCATAGAGTGTGGTACAGGAAAGGTCTCAGTCCTTTACTATTAATAAATTAATTTGCTTCTAGATACCTTTTGTTGACTCAAAGATCTGTGAATCTGTGGTTTCTTTCTTTCACCGTGATTTGGTTTCGTGTTGAGGGTGTGGATTCTTTTAATCCCAAGGATAATTTAAGAGAAGAAAAGTATCATTAAATTACTGCACTCTGAGTCATACTTGGTCTGTGAGTTTAGTTCCCTGGCCTTCCCACACAACATTTCCGATATGCAGTGAGCTGAGGGTGTGCAGGAAGGACTGTAGGGTGACCTAGATACTGTTTAACTCCTTACTAATGAGAGGCTCTTTGGATTCTTAGTCCTTTTCTGTGCAGTGGCTCAATCCATTACATTTTCCTGCTTCTGAGTGTTTTTCATAAAAAACCAAATGATTAAGTTTTCTATTTGGATTGGTTTAAGCATCTTGTTTAGATAAATTGACAGGAAAAATTAGTAAACGAACTATTTTAGAATCTGAAGCATAGGCAATGAGATTTGTCCTCAAGTAGAAGTTGTAGCTTCTTTCATATAGTACTTTATCACTTCTAAAGAGAAAAGTTCATCCTGCTGCCCTCTTGCAGGCAAAGAAATAGTTGTCTCAGGCTCTCAATAATAAAAAAAGGTCTGGAAAGCCCACAAACACTGTGACCAGGTCATACTAGCTCCCTTGTTGGCTTATGTTGTTGAATCTGTTCAAGAAAGGTTGTGATACACCACTAACCTCACTGGCTCTGGGCTTGCCTGTCACCTTTGCTGTCATGCGGTGGTTGCTTGATTTTTCTTGGCTCTGCATGAGAATGTGTTTTTTGAATAGTCCCTTTTGTGGCTGCTGGTGCTCTGGGTTTGTGAAACCGCCAAAAGACTGCTCCTTTTAAGAAACTTTGAATCCGTGACTGTTTAATGTAGATGCCATCCAGGCATGCAGCCAACTGGAGGACCCCAATTTTCTTTGAGCCCAGTTGTCCCCATCTTGAGTCACCCCTTTGCACAGATGTTCATGTGCTGGGTTTTCCGTGCTAGGGCAGGAGTAACTTCTCTTGTCAGTGTTCTTCAACGTGAAGCCCAACGATCCAAGCGCTTCCTCAGGCACACCAGCCAAAGCACAGTCTGGGACACTATTTATCCTTCCATGGTAGCATCTGACATAGTCATTATACAAAAGCTCCCTGGAGATGAGGGTCTGGGGGATCCCGTTGTTTCCAGCCAGCTCAGGTAGGTTCTTCGTGACAATCTGGTAGCAGCGGGTGTGCTGTGACCACAGGTCTGTCTGCAGCTCGGGGCTAAGAGTAGGCTGAATGTGTGGTGGATCCAGAAGACTTCAGTTGTATTTGGCTAACCGATGGGATCAGAACAGGTTAATGGCGTTTTTAAAGAAAATGGTATATTTAAGCTACCAAAAGCAAATTTCCAGATGAGTGTCTATTACATTCTCTTTGCAAATCTGCAGAAATCAAACTCTGCCTCCTGCTTGCTTCAATCAATATTCAAAAGACTGTCTATCCTGAGCAGTGTGAAACGGAAGAAGTGTCACTGAATGTGACCCTGACGCATCAGCCGCGAAGGTTGCACTTTAGATTTTGTGCTTGTGATTGCTCATGTATCTAAAATTTGGCAACAGATGGGGTAGTATTTTTTCTTAATGTGTAACACTCCTCTGTCCCTATCTCAGCACTTAATACTACTGCAGATGTCTTTTCAACAGAGCCGTGCAGTTATAATCAATAATATGTGAGCTGATGTTTCTGCTCAATAACATACAGCCACTTAAATGCCCTTCTGAAGTATTTTGACCCCTGGAGAGAACTGCTTTAGCACAGCCATTTTCCCTATTGAAATGGAGATACTTGCTATTCAGCGCAGCTGGGACTTCAGACCAGAGAAGCAGATATTTGTCAAATAAGGATCAAGTCTACGTGCCGCGCTATTAAGGGGGCAAGGCGTCTGGAAGGTTTAGCAGTGATTTTTGAATAATTTGTCCATTTAGTGCTGTCCTAGTATGAATGACATGAAGTGACCAGAAATTAAAGGGGATCTGACTCTAATATATTGTACAGCTTCTTCATAATTATCTATTAATTCCAGTATAGAATAGCTATTCAAAGCAGGATTTTACTATAAGTATTTAATAAACCCCCCCCACTGTTGAAGTGCAGTTCAGAGAGACTGGAAGTTATTTGAATGTATTAGGGTTTGTTGCTCTTCAGACCTTCAGACAGAAGAGGAACTTCTTGGAAAGTCAGCACTTTCCAAGATAGCGTGTTAAGTTAATGCAAGATGCAAGTAATAACATATAGATATCTTTGTGTATAAGATATTTTAACCCAGCAGGCCAGGTCTTAAGTTCATCCTGTTAGCTCTGTGTTGTCTTAGTATTACAAAACCAGAAGGAAAACAAAAAAATACGCTGACATATTTTTTAAAAAGTTATCAATGACAGGCATTATTCCAGTGACCAAACATCTTTCATACAGGATAAATGTGAGAACAAGCATTATATATGTGTGTGTGCATATATATGTATGTGCTTGTATATATGTAATTTACACAATATGCGAGACAGTTTTGTTTTTTTTTTTTTGTAGTTCAGAGTTGACAGATGGGTCAGGGCTTAGGAAATGGGATGTGGCTGAAAGTGCCCTTGTACTTTGGGAATCTTCAATCCCATGGATTTCAAGACTTTGCCAACATATTCTTGGGAGTGTCATTTATGTAAACTGCCAGCATAAGACTTGGTTAGCAACCTTCACTAGAAGTGAAATCAATAGGTAAGAATAAATTAAAGTGTAATCCTCTGCAGCTCCACAGGCTTGTAGCATGAATAGGTGTCTGTCTGTCCACCTAGGAAGTAGACTCACACTAGCTAGAACTGTAGACTTTTTGATTTAGACTGTCTGACTAAAGCTGACTGAAGGGAAAAAAGTACTGGGAGGTGTTGATAAATAATTTTATTTCCCCTTGCCTTGTCCTTAATTCCCTCCCACAAGAAAAAGAAATATGCTTAAGGAAAGGCAAAATATAGGACAATGCATCATACGCTGACGATGACTGAATTTGGCTTCCTTGGATGGAGAAGGAGGAATTGAAAAATAAAAGGTCTTCAGGTAGAGAGACTAATTTATGCTCCCAAGCTGATCTGTGCTGTTTAGCACAGGGAAGAGAAAGGAGTTATAAATTATGAATAACAAGAACTGCTCTTTCATGTCTTCATAGTTTTACTCTTTCAAGCTGTTAGTGTAGGCTCTGCAAAATTGGTGAGGCTGAAATTTGCTAAGATTTATGGTTGGGTGTAGAAATACTGCCTTACTTTGAGATTAAAACAGCTAGCAGGGGTAAATCAATATATGCATGTCTGCAGACCTGCCATGATCTTGGCTTATAAATACATATTAGCATTCATCTGGTTTAATTTCTCATCTTCCCAAATCATTGTCTTGATTAGTGATCATTTCTCAGTATGAAGAAAAAGATAAAAGAAATTCCTAGACTGTAGAAATAATATTCCAGATTTGTAATTTGAACCTATTCAGAACTTTATTATTTTGCTTGCAAATGAAATATGATTTTCAAAAAACCCCTGTATCTTTCACGGCTATGTGAAGCTGTGCTCTCATATTTTTTATATTCTTTATGGGAGCCACAGGAACTATGACAATTATTTTCAAATAATATTGCTTCAGTTTTCGCTTTCGGTTGTGTGTAAAATGCA
>JAOQGH010000077.1:18334372-18373636 GCA_025769975.1 Gallinago jamesoni | reverse complement strand
AGATTTTTTTTCAGTGCTTTACTCTTAACCCAGGTATTATTTGTGTCCATTATGTAGTCTTCGTGCAACAGCACGACAAGGTGAGACCATTTGCTATCTTAAAATGACGTGGCTTTGTTCTTGCATCTTGTAGCTGTAGGAAACTAGAACCCCTTCCCAAATACCTGGATAACCTTGTCAGTAGATGCATAGGCAAATTCCTGCAGAAAATGTAGATTATCCTATTGTTTTTTGCGTAAGAATGATTCTAGTACTAAAAATTGGTTTAGCCAAGTATTCCAAATATCTTTATATTTATCTCTTTTTGTAAAATAGTTATTCTCCATAGTTTGCTCTTCTAAACTGGATGCTGAATGATACAGGTTAGAAAGTGCAGCCTCCTTTGTAAGGCAGGAATTGAGAGGCAGACGTTTTGATTTTTTTCTAATGATATAGCATTTACACATAATTTCTTGTGCGAATGTCTTAATAGATGTTAGTTGATTTATGATAATATATGACAATTCTGAGATGTATTGTTTGTGACTGTCTGAATAACTGCACGAATCATTTTTGTGTGAATGGTCCTTGGTTCAGTGTCTTATGGTAAAACTTTTTGTAATGCTTTCAGTGTAAGAGTACTTCATATAAATTACAATGTACTATATTAGAATAGTAGCAAATAAGTTTCTAAACCATTCAGTCTAATTTACACACATAATTTCATATTCCACCCAACTCTGAAATATTTTTCTTGAAGAACAATGCCACATCATTTATAAGAAAAACGCAGAGTGATCTTTCACTAACATTGGTCATCAAACTCAGTAGAATGTTGGCAGGGAACAACACTTTTAATATCAACCAGCTTTTGTGTCCCTGCAAACAGATGTTTAAAAGCGTAACATAACTCTGTGCAGTTCACACATTTTAAAATATTTTGCGTATGAATTTTCAAATGAACACATAGAGGAGTCTCCTAAAAGTGTAGGCAAAAATAAGTTATGATGCATTTACTTAGCTCTGCTGAACTGTTGATTTCATAAATGGTAAAGATGATGATCAACGTAAACAGTTCCCTTTTCTAAAAGAACAGATGCTGTCGTTAATGTATTACTGTGATTTTTTTTTTCTCTTCAGTTTAGGACAAAACAAGCTATGCTTACTTAGACAATAGTTGCACTTCAAAGTGTGTCAGAGGGAAATCCGTTTGTGTTTCTGATAGGTTATTTATCCTGCTTAACCTATAAACTGTAAACTAACAAGGCTCCCGAACTGATAGATAGCCTAGCAGATGGTTCAGAGATTATGCTAAATCACCTCAGCTTGTCAGAAGTTAGGTTGGGTTACTGCTGGGGCAGTGGCTGCAAGAAAAACTGAATGGGATCATTTTTCTCAGTTTGTTGCTTGAAATTCCATTTTTCTTCACAGCATGTGACATCTTGTCTCTTTACAGTTAAAACAACAAACCAACAAATTTAGGACCAACATGTTAGTATCCTGGCTTTCATAAGAAGCATTTGGATGAAAAGGATCTTTAAATGTCTATGAAATATGAAAGATGGTCTTGTGTGCAGTGCAAAAGGTTGGCTCTGCCACTGTTGCTGCTGTTGCTCTCTCCTTTTTCAGTGTCTAGAGCTGTTGCTAGACATTCCCTCCCAGCAAGTTGAGTACTATTACCTTGCTATCTTATGAAACATTAAATGGAAATTAAATACCATGTGTTTAATAGTAAAAATTGTGTTGCAGCTGAGCAAAGATAGGCCAAGATTTGTTGCTTTCTAAAAAGAAATAAAAATATCTCACCCTGAAGCATGGGTGATAATGAATAATAGTTCTGCTAAATATCTGTATTCACATCCTCAATGGAGCGACTGAGGCAACAAATGCCAATAAACTTGTCAGAGCCTAGAAGAGAAGTTACAGGTTCGTCTGTCAGAATTTGCATTTTTTTTTCTTTTAAATTAACAAAAACGTCCCTAAACAAACCTTAATAAAAGGATTTTATACTTAGGTTTTGAAATCTCTCATTATTTCATTCTTTTGCTGTTGTTTTTCTCCAAGTAGGATCAGTTGAATTCTTCTCCAGCCTTCCAGGGAAGAATGAGAGCCGTCCCCTCCAGCTCCAAAAGCTCTTTGAGGGCAAGGCTTCATGGATTTTTATTTTTATTTTCCTTCTCCATGATTGTGTCATCATAGTACTGAAGAATAACTGCCTTTTTTTCACATATTGCAACATTCTTAACCTTATAAAGTAAAACTAAACAAACATGCCATTACTTTATTTGTTGATTTTATATTGACAGAGAAAACACCTCTGCAGGGAATTGTTGGAAATCTGTTGGTTTAGTACACGCTAGAAAGCCACATTAGGAATGCTGCTTTAGTGTCAGCTGTAATATGTCTTAAACATTTAGAATACCCAGAGATACTATAAGAGCAATTTTCCTCAGTTGTACTAAATGGAAGGGCATTGTACAGTGGGTTGTGTGCTTTTAAGATAATCAATTTGTTGTGCAAAAAGCGTATACTAATTGAAAAACCTTTGCAAAATGTCATAAAAATAGCTGTAGGATGTTAACAGGACTTTTCCCCCTTGACTTTCAGTCAGCTTCTAAGGAATGGATCAAGATTATTCACATCTCTACAAAGCAAGAGGAAGCAAACATTTCCTGATTCTAAATACATTTCTTCTCTATCCCCACAGCTTGTCCTCGGCTAAACCAGGAAATAGCTAAGTTTTTCTTAAGAGAAAAACAAAATGGGTGGCTGAAAAATAATAATCTCCAAAACCATCTTCCTGTCTATCACTTTGCTGTTTGGTAGAATTTTCAATTCCTTGTTCTTTTTAGCTGTGAAGTAGTTACATTTGTGTAGAGCTGGTGCACTGTAAACCAAATATGGACTAATTAAATACTGTTTTTTATCATTAAAATTAATACTGTCCAAGAAACTGAGAAGGCGTTGTTTGCACCACCAAATTGTGTGTGCCCATTATGCTGAGCATCTGCTCTTCTGAGGATGGCTAAGTGTAAAAGCTGATAGTATATCTGTTTTTGCTACTTTCGATCACTCCTCAGTGAAATCTGAAATTGTAATCTGCTGAGCCTGAAGAAAAGAGAATTTGTTCCAAAGTAAAACTAGTTTCTGCTAGTATTGGTAACTGCATCAGTAATGATGATGATAAGCGCTTTTATCCACTGATTCTTGTTGAAAACATAAACATGCAAAAATTAAATGAAGAATTAAAAATAGGAAGTTTTGAAGGAAACTTTCTTGATCTTGTGAAGCATTTACAGCAGCATGTAAGATTTCTGAATTGTCAGTAAAGCCAAAGATCTGCAGGACTGGGGTATTTTGGGGGAGTATTTTGTGTTGGGTTTGGTTTTCTTAGTACACAGATCCTAACTCATCAAAAATAGTCTTTATATTAATGGACAATTTATGTGTCAAATAAAATAATAATAAACGACAATGAGGACTACTTGGATATTTGGCTATTTTGAAAATGCCATCTTTCTCTCTGAAGTACCAGAGAGTCAAAGGGACAATTTGAGAAAGAAAGAAGCTAGCTTTGTGTCAAAAGCACATGACCAGTGGAAAGAATGTCATCAAAGCAGTGCTCTAACCTATAATTTAGGTTCATAAGGAGGTGCTATTTTGCACATAGGGAAAAATGTAATCCAGTGCTTGAAACACATCTGACTGTGTTGATTAACCCAGTGCTTGAATATCTGAAGCTAGTATAAGAGATTTTGCTGAATCAAGAAAGTAGCCAAATCTTCTACAATTTCAAAACACAACTTGTACTAAACTAGGTTATGCATACTCATTTACTGTGCAAAAAAAACCAAACAACCCACCCCAAACCACCTGCAAGTTTAAATGTAATGTTTAATTATGCACTAAAAATATTAGTCCAGCTTTTGATGGTAGGTACTCATTATGTTCTGGTAGCAAATCTTTAGGTTCATGAGGGCCATAAAGCAACAGAGTGATTCCAAAGAGTTTCTCAAAGAACAGCGTGTCTTCCAACAACAGAAAACATAATACGGACAAAATGTTCTCAGCAATGTCTCCTTCTACGCTGGGGCATAGATGTGGTGAAGAAGAATTTAAAAATGGAAACCATATGGTTTGATTCTGTTCTCCATACTCAGTATCCTGCTGGATTGAATAAATTTCTTTATCAAGTTTTTATAAGATAACATTTACTCATAATTTAATAGCAGGATTAGAGTAGGCTATCACAAGGACTAGCAGTACTGTATTGACAGTTATTTTCTGAAATTCCCCTTATTGGGAAATTAAAGCTTTGATACATGCAGGAACAATACCCTCCTGTGTTTATCTAAGCTTAAAAGGGAGCAAGAGCTTAAGGTTCAGTACACCGCTTTCCCGAGATGCATCAGGGAGAGGGAGATATCGGGGCCAGATAAAACCTTTTGTATTGCTCAGAGGTGTTTTTTGGATCCATCAGAAAAGATTGCTGGGGCTGATTTTGTTCTTTTGGCTGTGCTGTTGGCTTAGAACTACCCCAAACACTGGAAGAGCAGTGAGGTCTGGAAGCCAGCTGTACCAAGTCAGCTCTTGCTGACAACTCCCTTGAGTTTTTTTCTTCCATCACAGGGAATGTTCTTTGCTCCGTTTGCAGCAGGTGGCATGGAGGAGCTGAGAATTCAGCATAGGTGGGTCTTTCCCGTGGACTGCTCCAGTGCCTCCTGTTCATGTCTCTCTTCAGAATGGCTTGGGCTTCCACATACTATACCAGTGAGATAGAGTACGGTGGCGACTTGGCTGTTAAGACCATTAGTTTCACGTAAATGTTTGAGTTAGAATGTTCAAAATAACATATTAATTGTCTGGGGGAGCGAGGATTCTGTCTCATCACTGATTTGTAAAAGTCAGTTTTTGTTCTGTGCATCTGTTTAGGGTCATACTGAAGGCTAATATCCCCTTTCAAGCAGGAATTTACCGCATTTAGAGCACATGCAAGGTGCTCACTGACCATGTTGTGCACTGAATATGACTATGTTTGACTAAGGAAGTTATTTTTGTTTTTCTTCTTTTTTTTTTTTTTAAAGCTGATTTACAAGCTAAGCATCCCCACCTGCATGTTCTTTTTAGTGTTACAATTAATATACAGGAATTGCTTTGGAAGTATTTGCTTTATCAATTTTGTTCTAGTTATTTACCTTAGCCTAAAGTAAGGTTTATTTTGATGTGGATCTGTTCAGCAGCTGCAATGTATTTTACTATTAACTGTTCTGCTCTGCCACAGAGATCTTCCTTGCTGGATCTGCCTGTCTGTTGTATTCTCTTTCATCTTTGGGTCACTTAGTGAGAATATTAGTTGCCTACCAAAATTTTTATGTTCAGCCAGGTTCTCTTTTCTTTCACAATTCCACCTGGCAGTGAATTTATGTACTCAGAGCCACTTATATGTTGTGAAATCCATGTCTAGTTTTACCACATGATTCTGGCTCTTAGAAATAAAGATCATTCCATGAAGGGGCTGTGCTAAGATGTGAAAATTAATCTAGAATAAACACAGAAGATATGCAGCATTGTTTCTGCATGGCAGAAGAGTTCTGACAACGCTGCAGTAGTGGAAGGGATAACAGCAGGATCTCTAGGAATGCCCTTTTTACAGCTGGACTAGACTTAGGCAAAGAGAGAGCATTGCTTATCTTCACCGCAAAGTTCTGGGCAGTTTGGGACAGTTCAGGACAAAGGACCTAAGCAGCTCTAACAGGCAAGGACTTCCCGTGGTATCAGAGATCCTTCTGGCATATTAGTGTCCAAGTCAACGTTTGGTGGTAGAGAAACCCTTCATAGCACCAGCTGGAAGACAGTTTGAAAGTACTGCAAAGGGGAAAGCACTGTGAGCTTGGTGGTATGAGGTATATTACGTTAAGCTATTGTGGACAAAGATTTGAAAAATGCATTCCAGACAACCCCTATCAGACCTCTCACTGCCTGCTCTTATTGTACCTCCCCTAAGGCACACACAGAGAAGTTCTTTCAACACTCAAAGTAGCATTTGTGGCAGAGACTTCAAGCTACTTTGTTCCCCATTCTTTGTAATGCTCATGATGGCATCTTATCGCCCTCACGTTTGCAGGTATGTTCATTATACTAGGAGATGTACAAAGGGAGAAAAATAAACACCAGTTCGGTTTGATCCCTGTACTTAGTTTTCTGAGGACCCTTTTCTTTCATCATCACGGTGGTCACCAAAATTAGGCTTTGGAGATGTTTTAAATGTCAAAGGTATTCATAGCTGTTTGTAATATATCTGTCAATGTGATTATTTGCACTGGGTTTGAGCATGTTACTGAACAATGTGATTTTTAAAAACTATATGTTGATGCTTTGCTTCAAACCTTCCACTTCAAAAGTGGGAAGTCTAAGACGAAGGTATCATGCTGTGTTTTGACACTCATGTTGCCTGGCAGTAGATCTTAGGGCAGCTGAGTAGGTGGGGTTACACAAAGACTGTGTAATGGGCAGCAGTAAGCATTATCCTATTAAGTAGCAGTACTGTTTATCTTCCTAACTTGGCTTTTGAACAAGTTTCTTCTTTATTTCATATCCAAATACACATTTGTATTGGTGTTCAGTACTATAATGATACCTAGTACCCTGGTACATAGGCTGTTACTGAACATACCCCTTTTAATCCCATAACCAGCACACTCTGGCAATTATCTACCTGCCTCTTACCCAAGCCTTCTCTTCCTTAATATGTTGCTTGACATTGGTACAAGTTCTGTGTAGAAAAGATGCAAAGCTGAAAAGATCTTTCCATCTCCAAAAATAAGTCAGACTAAAAAGAGAATGTGTTAATAGCACACAAACCACCTCTATTGCTGCCGAACATTTATTTGATGTTATTTTGGGGAGAAAAATATCATACTTAATAAGGCATACCCAGTTGCTTGTCACCAACCAGATTAGCAGTTATTTCTCAAGATGAGCACTTAATTTAAAAGAAAAAATCTTTTTAAAACCCGCTTTAGAGGAGAGGGAATGAGCAATCAGCAGTCATGGTAGAAGTGATTCTGCCAACCACGAAAGATGTGTTCTGCTTTAGGTGGGCCTACCACATCTCACCAAGCATGCAGCAAGGCTTTGAATCGGAAGAGTAGCCTCAACAGGGTGCCCAAGACAACTAGATAACGCATGAGCTTTGAGAAGAATGATGATCTTCAGGCAAGACGTAACATCATAGACATCTTTGTAATATATAGCAAGCAAGGGAAAACTTAGAACTTTTTATAAGCAGGGAACAGATAGTAGTTAGCACAAGGACTTTTTGTTTGTAGCTCATTGATTTCTGGTGGGTCTGGGATTGCAGTTTTGCCTAACAAATGAGCAGCTGAATGTGTTAACAGCAGAATTAGGACTGCAGAATTCAGGAGGAAGGAAGTAGATTGTCATGACAGTCATCATTTGAAGGAAGCACTTATGAGGAACTGCAAGGAGTAATTTCCCATGATACCAGACCACATGGTGGGAGCAAGCGGGGGATGTATCCCTCTGCCCAGGCTGAGGTGGGGTAAATTGCATTTCTGTGCTTTATGGCATGGCTAGCACTTGGGAGGAGTGTTCACAGGGAAAATCGTAGGAGAAATCCTGGCGATAGCTGCTATTGTTGTACTGATTCTCCAAATCCTTCCTAGACTCGCAGCACTGAAACTTCTTGGCAGTCTTCCACGGCAGCTGGTTCTTTGTAGGAACCATGCTATCTGGGACAGTGAATTAAACCACTAGTGGTCTTCCACACTGGAAGACGGTCCATGAAGTGATAGTAAAGAACAGAGATGCAGACACATGTTGATAGGCTGGTGACCATCAGCATCCATGGGCCGGTGCAGTCCACAGCCAGCCCCTGACTCTCCTCCATGACCAAGCTGGCAGAGGGTTGCGGGTGCTTTGTTTACATGGGTACCCAGTGCTGCAGTTTTTCACCACCACCACTTTCTACACTTTCAAGAACCAAAACAGAAGCAGGGAGACAAGATCATCCTTCAGGGACTTTTTTCCCACAAAAGGGTTATGTAGCTCTTCCCTTTAAGACGCTTAGAGTATGGAGGATACTGGCCATCAAATATAATGCTGGATCCAGGCGACTTGGGACATAAGAGTTAGATCTTGTCAGCACAGTCCCTGGACAGTTTGCCTCTCTCATTCATAACACATGTGCTTACACTGCACTATGAAAAAATCAGGAGAAATTTTGATTTAGGAGGTATAGAGCTTTCTAAATGCAAGGACATATTTGGAAAACAAGTGTCAGTAATAAGGAAGTTCCAGCTAGTAGGCACAATTTCTATTGCTTTATTACAACCTCTACTATAGTATATTTAGGTATGCACTGATTTTCATTGGCACTTGTATGTTTTTAGGCTATAGATGGATAGTTCTACTTTGTGAGCATCTACATGAATACAATTTCAGATACAATAAGGAAGCCACCACCTAGTGGCTAGCATCCCAGCTTTACCCCCTTGGAACTATTTGAAGCCACACAATAACTCATTGAATAAACAGAACATACTTGAAATTGGTCATACCTACCCCAAAACACGTATTTAAATTTTCTTTAAGGGGAAAGCACTTTGAAAATAGGTTTCATCCTTGAATAACTATCACTTTGCAAGTGATTTGAGTACTCCTAAATAGCTTAGCTTAACTTTATTTATTAGGCTTTTTATATATTTCAAAGAACTTTTAAGGTAATACAGCCACTGCAGAAATTGAGTTAGCTGTCTTTTGAAATAACTTTTTTTTTTTTAATTATACTTACTCTGTTGAAATTATATTTAGCAGGTGAACTGGCAAAAGTTTGTTCTTCCTCAAATTCCGCTTTCTTATACTGATAAGCTTTCTCGTAATTGTCAGTTCATTTTGAGTTCTTGTACAATGATAAAGAATCTCACCCTTAGCACACAGTACTTAGGTATACCTGTTAATGGAGTAACTTACATTATACGCTCGTGTGAAAACAAACTCACGTTGCATCATTATTCTCTTGCATACTCACAGCACTGTGAGGGATCTGGAGAACAAGTTTCACGAGGAGTGGCTGTGGGAGCTGGGATTGTTTAGCCCGGAGGAAAGGAGGCTGAGGGGAGACCTTATGGTTCTCTACAACTACCTGAAAGGAGGTTGTAGGGAGGTGGTGGTTGGTCTCTTCTCCCAAGTAACAGGTGATAGGACAAGAGGAAATGGCCTCAAGTTGTGCCAGGGAAGGTTTAGATTGGATATTAGGAAAAATTTTTACGCTGAAAGGGTTATTAAGTATTGGAACAGGCTGCCCAGGGAAGTGGTGGAGTCACCATCCCTGGTGGTGTTTAAAAGATGGGTAGACGTAGTGCTTAGACATATGGTTTAGTGATGGTTTTTGTCAGTTTTAGGTTGATGGTTGGACTAGATGATCTGAAAGGTCCCTTCCAGCCTAGGCAATTCTATGATTCTAAAGGTACTTCACAACCAAAGAGAAGAGGTCATGGTAAGGAACTTGGGAAACCTGTGCTTTGTTTCCAATTCGCAGACCAGGCGAGTTGCTTCTTTAAAATTGAAACTGGAATTTGGCTTCTGAGGAAAATTGAAAATTTTCACCAGCAACAATGAATTCTAGTCTAAATTTGATCAAAAAACCTAATACTGATAAACTTTGTGGAGCGCTTCAGAAACAGCAGTTGTTCCTATAGCTGGGATTACTGTCGGCATGTTTCCCAGGCTTAATTGCTCTTGGATCTCCTGGTGCCCACCTTTGGACTGTGCAGCAGATTGGCACCTGGACTGCCCAGTTATTGAGAAGCTGAGGAACAGGCAATGAGTGTGTTTTTCTTTAAAAAAAAGAAAATTGAAGTTTCCTGAGGGATGTTTTCTTTTTAGTTGAAATTGTTTATATTTCAATTTCCCATTTTAAAAATACAGAAAATTCCTTACCACCTTTGCTGGTCAGCTTTTCATAAATCTGACTTGCACTTGCCACTTTCCAGAACAGCAGGGAGGGGGAAGAAGTAGTGAAGTTAGTTAGAAATAGTGAACCAATAAGTTAGCAAGTCAACCAAGTTTGTCAGACGAGGCAGTTCATATGGATTATCCGTTATATATACTGAAAGAGTCCAAGCTTATGTCTAAAAGGCGGTTTCTTATATGCACTAGGATTTTATCTGTGTGGTATTCTTTTCTGTAAAGAACTTTTTCTCTGGCTTGTTTCGTGATTCTGCTGTGCCACTGAGAATATAGGGACAATAGAACAAGATCATGCTCAGAATTGTTGATCGTTATTGTCGCTTATATCTGCATATGAGTTTTCATTATATAATTGTATAGTCTATGTATTACTCCATTTTATTTAAAGGGTAGTAGGATATAAAATTGGGTATCTGTTGCCATAGGGTATTTTTTTTTCCTCCTTTTCCTTACATGTGTGTAATACATTTTAGGTATGGGAAAATTGTATCCACGAAGGCTATTTTGGATAAGACAACAAACAAATGCAAAGGTACGTATGTCTGCCTTTCTATTACATTAGGACCCGAAAGTCCTAATTGACTCTGTAAAATACACTAATGTTGAATTTTAAGTGCTTTCAAGTCTCCCCACTTCTTATTCCTGAACTAGTTTTATCCTTGCCCACGGTCAGTGTGTTTCCAGAGGAGCTGGCAGAGGGCCTGGGTGGGTGCTGCAGCCAAGGCGGAGGGAAGCCGACACGCACAGCGCCGGCTGGCAGCTCGCCTCTATTTTAAAAACAAAAATGGAGTTAAAAGCAGCTTTCCCCCTCTTGCCTGGAGAAACTAGGGAGAAACTTACAGAAGACCATTCGGCTGTACTAAGCATCCGAAAAAATTACATACCGTGGAAATCAGCTCCATTGATTAGAGTAGTTTAAAGCAGCACTTAATTACATGTTGCAATCCTCTAATTGTGTTTTGTTATATGCAATTGAATGTATTGGGAGCAAAGAGAGGGTTCGTTTTCACTGAAGTAATTGCAGCTGGGAAAAAAATATTAGAAGTCCTTTAGATAAGCTGGATACATCAGTTCACAGATTTTCATCGCTTACTGCAATTACAGTGAGGTCATATCCCAGCAATGTGCACGGTGGGAGAAGGTGTGGTAGCAGACACAGAAATATCAGATTTTCTTTTTTACAATTAAGAGGATAATTTCTAAGCAAAGTGAAAAATTAAGTCAGCTGATTTAGCAGCATTAATAAGTGTAAAGCTTATGAATGAGCGTAAAGCTGATAGGCAGAGGCAGGCGAGGAGAGTTCATCATTAATTGAGACGCAGTTTTTCTGCAGAACGTGGAACCAGTGCAGGGGCATAGCTTCTTAGCTCCCCATCTTAAGCAATTAAGGGGGTGCTGACAGTTCAGAAACAGAAATTTCTAGAATTTTTTTTTTTTTCACAGCTTGTAGGCAGATGTCATCTGCATATATTGTGACTAGGAAAGATCAAATGCCCTTTTCAATTATTTTAATTCATTAATGCCTGTGACGGCACTCAACTGATTTATTCTGTCCATTCCCCCAGTTCCTGAAGATTTCAGTAGCTCTGACAGTGATACAGAAATTCTCACGTTAACGTTAGAAGAGATTTAAGCTGACTTTTTCAATATAGGTTTTAAACCTCGCTGGTGAAAAGCAGTAACTAACAGTCTGTTGTAACAACATACAGCAAGTTAAGGCTGCAGGGAAGCTCACCGCGCGTCACTGAAATTGCGGTAGGAACATAAGTAGACAAAATGCAGAAATCTAACTGGAATTTAACCAAAAGATTGACAGCTTCTCCGTCTCTTGCCAAAAAAAAAAAAAAAAACCACAACACACCATGGGATTTATACTAACTGGAGCAACAAGCTTATGTATCATCTAGAAGATGGCGAAGCCAGCTTTGATGGCACGCTTGGTATTGGTATGTAACTTTGACTGTCTTGCACCCCGCAGCGTGGTGGTGTTGATGACCTGGGCTGTCACGGGTACGGGAAGCTAGTTTTTGGTATGGAAAGCCTGGTTTTGCCTTTGGCAGCACAAAACTTGATATGAGCTAATTCACCCTGTTTCATGTCAAGATTTAACACAGTCCACAGCACCACATGTTACACAGAACAATATGCTGCTTTCTTCAGCTTCTTGGCAGGTTAAATAGGCTCGCGCTGATGTACAAAGCTGCTCAAGTTGTTTTTCCCGAGTTAAGCTGGTTCAGTTATATCTTCAAACAAACTTTTTGTCCTCAGTGTAGACATATTGTAAGAGAATCCTATTACCTTCTGAAAGAAATAATTTCCATTTTCTACTCCTCTAGAGCTCATTTTTAATTGTTGGGTTTTTTGTTTGTTTTCTTTTAACCCAATTTAGATATTGGAGAGGGATTTCTTTAGTATTTGAGGCTGTTCACTGGTGGGAAGGAAAGGGGTTGAAAAAAAGCAGAGTTTGCAATAACATCTAGGGGAAGTAGCTTCCTAACTCTGTCTGCCTTTTGGTGAGACGTGAAGATCCATCTCCCAGGTTGCATTAAAAATCCCAGCCTATAAGGTCAGTGCCTGTGAAGATCAAGGGATATTGGTTTTCAGGTGGCCTAGAATCCATTAGCTGTACATTGTTGTTAAGAGTAAGAAAAGAAGTTACTGCATATATATGGAAATTGTTGCAATTAATTTTGGGTTTACTCTGATGTTTAAAGATTGCATTATATGGCATAGAAAATGCTTTCAGGACAATGCTTTACATTCTGGTTTCAGTAACAACAGTGGAGAACACTCCTTTGATTTCACTGAAGCTGAGTTTTCAGTCGCTTGTTAAATTTAATTGTCTTTTAGGTATAGACAATGAAGTAACTAATTCACCGAAAATTGGGTTACAGTGCAGTAGACATATGCCTTTTAAACTAAATTCTTCTCCCAGTTTTGGGTAAGTGACATGTAGCTTGGAGGCTTATTGGTCTCTTACTCAGACTGGACTAAGTATGTTTAGTTTAGGAAAATGAACAGATTACGCTTTACTTGGTGATCTCTATGAAGTAAACCGATAATGTCACGTTTGCTCTTAGAAGATACACACCAAGTAACAAAAAGCAAACCACCATACTAGTCAGAGATTAAGATAAAATCCCGATAATGAGTAGGCATGGAAGTTGGTTGGATCCACTAGGGCAGGCCCCCACCAGTTCAAGGTTAAAGGACTTTAGTAGATTATTTTTTTGGGGATGACATGAAAAAACTTTGGAGTTCACATTGGCCCTCTTCACCAACAAGAAAATTGTATTAAATAACGAGTAGCAGATGAACTGTTTAATTATAAGATGTTTTCTGTCTCATTAATGAAATATGTTTTATATTTCAGGTTACGGTTTTGTTGACTTTGACAGCCCGGCAGCTGCTCAGAAGGCGGTTTCTGCTTTAAAGGCTAGTGGAGTCCAAGCACAGATGGCAAAGGTGAGTTAAAATAACTGGCTAATTCTTGCAGTGGATTGTGAAAGATGAACAAGCTTGTATGTTAGCAGAGCATTGGAAATGTGAATTTTCAAGTTTACAGAGAGCACAGTCCTCAAGCCACGTGGTATATTAAGGTAGCAAAATGGGGGCTTTCTACTTCCATATCCCAAATCATCTCAACTGATGAAATAAAGAAACATAGTATGGTAAAGTCTCTAAACTCATTTTGTCGCGTTTATCAATTTATTCATTATCCTATTTTTCCATTGGCTTCATCAGAAGAAAGATTAGCAATAAATTGTAAGAACTACAGCAGGCTTAACATTTTAAATACAATGTGCTAATTCCTGGAACAAGTCAATAGCTGAAATAGTTTACAGCACAAAGGCATTAAATGTTTTTCATGTTGACTGCTTGTTGTTACAAGGTCAGCAGCCTTGCAATTTTGGGATAAATTTTTAAGCATGGCAAAATTGAACCTTGTGACTTTGTCTTTAGTATTTCTAGTATATTTTCTTTTCAAGTAAGTAAAATTTAAATCTGGGCATTGATGACAGATGTCTTGAAATTCTTTAGCCAACTCTTTGATAACTTATTTCTGCATCAGGGCAAACCCAGTCGTTATTAAAAATAAAGAAATACGATCTTTCTTCTTTTTCTCTCATTTTTACTGATCCTTACCTCTGAATCAGGCTATTACTCAAAAGTGATCTTCAGAGCTGTGCTCTTTCAGCATAAGTTTCCCAAATCTATAAAGTTAGGTAGATGATACCTTATTAATGCATTCTTGTTAGGTCAGATGGCCTTGTTCCAAGAGAGTGCCATAAGCACCACTACAAATTTATTAATTTAAAGAAAACGTAACCAACATAATCTGTTTATATAATTTGTGGTACCTCTTTAAGCAAATGTTTTTGAGTTTGAAAATTATATTCTAGTTAAAAGAAAAATCCAGTAATTAAATAGTAATCTCACAGACTTTTTTGAATAGTCTGCTGCAGATCTAGCAAATCTTTTGTAGTTATCCATTAGGTACAGATTTTTTTCAGATGAGATATTTTCCACAGCTTTTCAGCTGAGGAGAACAGTTAAGCTAACAACATAAAATGTCTTTGGATGGATTCCAGGGCAACAAAATGGAAACCATATGTTTCATACTTAATGCACGTTTCATTACAGCCATGACACAAACATACATGCTTACTGGAAAACACTTGGGTTTTTTTTTTCTTTTTTCTCTTTATGTTAGGTTTTATATATGCTTCATAAAGACCTTTTAATTAATCTTTATTTTTTAGGTAATCACTTTAAAATATACACCAGATTTTTCAAAGCCTCTGTCTGCCATCTTATGGATATGATATCTAGGTAGGAGGGGAGAAAAGAGAATACAAAGCCATGTAAATGCATTTTGCTATTGAATTTTGATGTCTGATTTAATTGTCTTCTTGAGTAGATGGAGAAGCTCTAATAATTCACTATAGTAATCTAATGAATAGTTACTTAATTTTTACCATGGTATATTTTTCTGACTCATTTCCTCTGACAGTTAGCTGCAATATTGCTAATATTTCTTCCTGATAGCATTAATGAAAAAATGTACACTATAGTACCTGACAGTTTTGATTGATTTTTCTGACGCTGTGTCAGGCCTGGTGACCTGTGGGAAATTTGTAACCATAAAGTTTGCATTCTAGTGAAACTTGTTGTTCTGCTCCTTAACATGGAAAGAGTGTTTAAATTATTAAAAAAACAACCCAATGAACAGTACCACAACAAACAGTCACGAGTGACTAAGAGTTTGAGTGCTTTGATTTTTGCCTTATTTTGAGCCATTGGATTTTTTTTATTTTTTTTTCCCTGGGCAGTACTGCTCTCCTTTTGTCTGAAAAATCCTATCTCCACTTGGACACTGGGAGGTGCCAGTCAGAATTGTTTTGGCAAGATGAGAAAATCAGACTCCTCACATGCAAGGCATTAAAATGTACTTGTGTTTGTGTATTTAATATTTTATCCTTTGCACGTTACCACCTCTGCTGTGGTCTTCTAGCATGCTTTAGCCTGCATGTCACAGAGGAAGATTTGGAGGACAGTTTTTCAGCTGCCTGGCCGATGGATTTCCTCACCAACCACTACGACTGCTTGGGTTCTGAAGAGAAGTAAACTCCTGTTGGCAGGATTTGTCCATGGGAAGGCGTTGTTATTACTCTGTGCCGGGGGTGTCAGCCAGCAGCACGGCTCCCCAGTATTCCTGCCCCCCTCCCAGATAGGGTGGCAGTCCCTGAAGGGGAAGGAAAATGTTATTGTGTCAGTAAGTTAAAAATTACTCACGTCAGCAAGATATCTACAAATCCAAATTTAGCAGAAGTGGTTTCGAATTATATGTATTAAAACCTTTGTTGCTTGTTTTGTAGAGGTAACTTCAATTATTTGACTTTGTGAGCTTTTCCTATCCATGGGGTAAGATCATGCTGTACTCGGTGGTCTGCTTCCAAGTTGATCTGACTCCAGAAAAATATCATCTTGTCCGTTATGTTTCGGCTATTGTTGAGCAGACCGGGAGGGCCTGGGGCCCAAGACGTGGCTTCAGGCCACATCCCGTCAGATCTGTTCCAGGGGAGGTCACTGTTTGTGGAGAAGAGGCCATGACTTGGGAGGCGTCCTGAGGATAGTGTCAGCGGCGGAACCCAGTGTCAGGCCACGGCTCGAGAAACGTTGTGTTTTCGGTTATTCTGCTCTTCCTGAGATCTGAACTGGGAACGCTTGACTAAGACGAAGCAGTCTGGGAAGTGTTTTGCTCCGTGCTGGTTAACAGCCACAGCTGAAACAGAAATCCCTCCAAGCATTCCTGTTGGTCAGCTAATGCTGCTAAGAGCTCACGTAAGAGGGAATTGCCTTGCCAGGGGATGGGAGTAGCTTTTGGACACAAGTTTAATACGGGGGTGATGCGCTCTTTCCCCTCTCCTCTCTTCACACCGAATATTGCCCATGTTCACTCTTTTCAGTTGTCTTTCTCAGTGTGTACAAGTGGCTGTGCAAAGGGGTCGGGAGATGGTGTGAGCTGTAGTGATTGATAGATGGCTTGTTTCAGGACCTAGTACAAAACCAGTAGTTTGTCTCTTACCCTTGAGATAAGGTACACCCAAGAGCAGATACATGTTTTGCAAGAGTACTGTTATTTCTAAGCTAGTTCATAACTGACCGAGTGTCTTATTTTTGTTTTCATTCATTTCAATTTCTTGAAATGTCTTTAAGCAGTTTATTGTCCTTGCTCCTAGAGGTGTCCTTCAAAAGCTCTTGTTTTGCAGAGTTGTGCATTCTTAGGTAAGATTAGTATTGAAAAGCTCTACCTATTTTCTGTGTTAGAAAAGTTGTTACGGTTGCTGTCAGAGTGAATTGTCTGAGAAATGTCTCTCTTCTCTTCCCTCTGCCCCGTGGGTAAAATCAGTGAGATAACCATAGGTTCCTACACTCTTCACTGCAGATAGCAAATGACTTTGTAGAGGAAGACAGATGCACACAGAAAATCTACTGTATGTTGGCATTTTGAACAGAGATTTAAAAAGCTGAGAATCTGTAAGGGATGTTTAGAGATGGTGAGGTCTAAATGTTATGGAGATATGTGTCACCTTAATCCTTATAGGTTTTTGACCTTGAATTTAACATAAGGCATTTAGGTCAGTGTCAGACAAAATTCTGCCTCATCAAATGCTATTCCACGAAGTTCAGCTGTAGTAACTGAAGCAACTATGTTTCAGATGATTGGAAAAGTGGCACTTGTAAGTGGAAAGTTGAATTTAATTCTTATTCTTCTGGATGTAGACTAATGTATAAATATAAAGAGCTACTTGAATAAATAAGAATGGTTAGTAAAAAAACGCAGTTCATCCCATCTTTCTATCTGGCAAACTTAAGGCAGGAGGAGAACGATTGTGTTTGCAGCCCAGATGAAGTCAGTTGGAGAATATATTGTCCTGACAGCAATGCAGGGATACACAAGGCAGCTAGAATACCAGCCTGGCTGTGGCAGCTCAGAATTCATCGAGTGCTGAACAACTTCCTTCCTGGCGTGGCAATGACATTCGTATAGCCATATTGTCTACCTCATGGGAGGTTAGCAGATTCCTGAGGGAGTATAGTGAAAGGCTTATATCTGCTAAAACTGTTCTACGTATGGAGTTACCACTTTTTGCAAAGAGCTTGTAACGTTCTTCGAGCATCTCAAGAAGGTTTGACATATGTTCTAGTGTTCTCACAATTGTATTTCAGCCCTGTCCTTAAAATTAGTGTAGCGTCCTCCCTTTAAAATGGTTTAACCATCTGAGTCCAGCACAATTGCTATAGACTCTATGAGCCTAATCCTTCAGACTTTGTGTTTGGAGACTTTGCCTTCCTTCACGTCTTCTCTATTAATGAGATTTTTGTTCTTCCATATGTGCAAATTTGCTATAAAATTGTCAAGATCATTTATAAATTAAATAAATGATATTCATCCTTTTCCAGTTTGTCTTTTCCTTTTTTTTTGGGGGTGTATGGAAGTGCAAACGTACCTACAATAAACATGCCACTTATAATAGAACCCATGACAGGAGTCCATGGATGTGGAAGATTTCTGTGGTCAATGAAACTTGTTAATTTGAGCCAAGGAATGCTGTTCTATGTACTAATGTGCGTTTTTTTGGGAAGACTCATTGTTTATCCAAAGATTTCCCCACTGTTGCACATTTGTAGAACTTAGGGCTTCAGATTCATAATGTTATAATTCCTTCCTCCTTAAAATCTTCAGTTCCACTGACATAATTAAGTATGCTCCCACTTACGTTGTATTAGCTCTCGCATTAACAAATCACTACATATTTTCAGATATTTTAGGCTTGTGCAAAAAATTTGGGCCATCTTTGGAATTGTTTCTTACTCAGATTGTGTCAGAAGGATGCCTGTGATAACAATGCAAAGCGTGTTGTCCCATCATATGTTGACTCTTCCACCGTTCTTAAGATACAGTTTCCGTTTTCTGGAGTGGTCTATTGGCCCTGAAAGCAACAGACCAAACTCTCTGAAACTCATTATGTGGGGGTGGGTTTTAGTTTATGATAAATATTACCTGTTGTCTGAATTCATGTTGATCCTCCAGAACCCAGAGATGACATGGATTTGTAATCTTTGTATTTTTTACTAATGGTTACAAATGCAGAACTGTGAAGCACTCCCCATGTGCTGGTAGCTTGTATCTTTCCAATTAATTTCAATGGAGGAGCATATTTTTATGTTCTAAACTTTTACTTTAGGTGACTTTTTCCAAGCATATTTGGAAAAGATGAACTGTCACACTTTTATATATAAAAGTGTGAACAGCATAGCAGGTATGCAGTTTTGGGGAGGGAAAGGCTGCTTAGCCACTTGTCCTCATCTCTGTAACAAAAATCAAGGCTTTTCCACAGCTATTAAACATAATGTATTAA
Source organism: Gallinago jamesoni (assembly GCA_025769975.1). Taxonomy (NCBI): domain Eukaryota; kingdom Metazoa; phylum Chordata; class Aves; order Charadriiformes; family Scolopacidae; genus Gallinago; species Gallinago jamesoni. The sequence goes on along the minus strand of JAOQGH010000077.1, from coordinate 18,354,740 downwards.
AGGCAGTCTTCCTTTATGTTACTGATGAAGAACATGGTTTTGAGGTGGCAAAAATGAGAAACAGCTAACTTTTATGACTTTTAATAGTGTATTGCTTTTTATACTTGTCTTCACTGTGGCAACCTCCTGGAGAATTAAATCAGTTTTCATTCCTACAGAATAAAGTAAGAAAATAAGTTTAGGTTACCATGGTAGCTACTGCACTTAATCTAACCAGAGAAGGTAGGCATATTGCAAGTTTTCTTATGCTGCATCTGGGCTTCTGAGTGCCAAAGAACAGATGACAGGCAAACAGGAGCTAACTCAAGCAGGTTTCTACAGCAGATGTTAGCAACTGTCTTGTAAGAAAAGTTTTCTTTTTACCTAGTTTGTAGTACTTTTTGTAGGCAATAGTTTTAAACCCTACTGTAATAGGTTGGTTTAAGTAAATATAATTTATTTTCCTCCTTTTATTTGTAAAAGTTCTTAAAAGTCATTATAAAATAAATTGAAAGTAAGCCAAATTTTGCTGACCAGGGAACTAAATGACCATCATTTCAGGAATTGTATTTGCATTAAATAAGATGGTTAACAACCACTTCCCTTGAGTGCGCAGCTTCAGCCCACAAAAACCGTATCTCAGTTGGGAGAGCAGTGCTGGGGCTTGTTCAGACCAGGGTCCAGTGCTCTGTTGGGAACCGTGGTGGGCTTATTCACCTTTTCTGTTGAAAACGGTGGCATCCATGAGCAAAAGGCAGAGCTCCCAGGGAGCATCTCGGTGCCCTTCTAGCAAAGGGAAAACAAGGATGTCAAGACTAAAGAGGGAATGTATGATTGCAGCGATAGTTGGATTGCAAACTTGAACACAATGCTTATTGTAGTTAAAAATCTCTTTTTCATACGGTTCTTACAACTCTTTGTAATACAGATGTGCCTGTGAAAATGAGTTAAAAAGTTTAGCTTCTTAATCATATAGTGTTTATGCATTTCTGGAGCACAAGTGCCGATTCTGGGAGTGATTTTTGCACTGAATTGTCTTGTTTACAGTCTGTGGTCAGACAGTATTAAAACTGTGGCTAAAACAGACATATTTCAGTGAGACACAGGCCAATTGTAAATTTTCAAGTAGTTTCTATACGAAGGCAGACAAGCATTTAATCCCTTCCCTATCAGGGCAGAGGATCTTCCATGCTGTGAGCAGTGCCTGGTCACATGTTTCTGAATGGCTATCTGTTCGCTCTGACCTTACACAGAGCAAGAGAAAACAGATGTCTTATCATTTTGCCAAGTTTCTTGCTCGCAATTTAGGAACGGTTCCACACGCACAGGGAGGTTTTTGTTAATTTCTTTCAGATGATGGTGGAGCGTTTCACATTATGTAGGACTCCTGATCACCACTTTTGTAGAGAAATGAGCATTAGCAGTTGATTATTCCTGTCCCTTTTATGAGAAATACTGTATCTTGTAGTCAGCTTATTAAGTTAGTGCTGTAAGTGCTTCACTACAGAAGAAGAAATGCATTAATCTGCAAGAGCACTGTTCTGCATCTTTGTATGGCTGTGTTCTGCTGAAGTTCTGGAGGTGCAGCTAAAGGTGTTTGGTGAAGAAAGACCTATAAAAACTTGTTGCCATGAATTGCCAAAAATACAGCTTCCAAGTTTCCTCAGTAATATGGATTCTTACAGTACTCCACAAATTCCCTGACATTGCCCATAAGCTGCATATATTGAGCACTTTCAGCATCTTTCAGGACCTGCTACCCTTCTGTTAACTGAGGACAACCTGCATGAGATACGAAGACTCCCAAATTAAGCAGATTTCCTAAATTATGTAGAATATTTTAAAAAAAAGTAAATTTCAATAGGTCAGTGGTTTATATTTGTTAGCTTGCTACTCTAAAGTAGGAACCTGTCCACTGACTTTAGTAGTTCTTTTTGATCATTCCTATAAAATAGTACAAATGATTTAAAGACGCTTAAGATTTCTAAGGTGAAAGTAGCTTATATAATTATATAAGTTTTAAGTGCAGGAAAACCCCCTACCTTTGAAAGTGCTTAGAATGATTACAGTGTAAAGACAAGGTTTGAGCTGAATTTGTTACATTTGCAGATATTATTGCCAGTTTCACTTCTTTGCTGAATTCCAGAATAAAAATTAAAAACTTAGATCTCAAAGGAATTACTTTTCTCTTCTGAAACAGAACTGTAATAACCATGTGAGTTAAACTATGGCAAGGCAGGTTGGGGTAAGGAAGGAAGACACAGAACTTAATGTATTTAACTGCTGTCTGCCAGAGAGACAGAGGGATGAGTTAAAGAGTTTATCTCTCTCCTAACTTCCTGGGTTTTTAACTTGTTTAACCATTTTCTATGCCAAAGCCTTGTGTATAAAAGCAAACATCTGTTTGTACAATGCCTTTTGTGTAAGACAGGATAAAGATGGATGGGGAGTCCTAGTTGTGGTTGCCATTTGGAAGTCAGTTTGGAAATCCAGCATGTTCTAAGGGGAAGGAAATGACATGTTGCTTATGATCTCCCAAAATGTACCCAGATAGCTGTTTTGAGGTGTAGTAGCCTTGTGGAGATAACAGAAGCTGCACGGTGATATAAGTAATTATCAGGAAGAGAGGAGGTGGTTTTTGCACATAACTAGGTATGGTTTTTTTGTGCTGCCAAACAGTACAAAATTCCAAATACGCTCTAAAAAGAGTTCAGTCTTGCTTTAGGTCTACCCCAACAGTATTATCTTACTATTGTAAATAAGCTTTTTTGGGAGCCAATGGCAGTTGTCTTTTTTTTTCTTTTTTTTTTTTTTTCTTTTTTCCTGCAAAGTGAAGAAATGTATTAATCTATCCTGACCTAGTTGGACTTGGTAATCCTTATGGGTCCCTTCCAAGTTGAGACTTTCTATGATTTGTCCTCAACTCTTAAGTTGAGCTGCTGCTGCTCCCCAGGGCAGCTGTGGGCTTGCACCTGCAGATACAGCCTTGGTGCACTGTGGAATGTGTTTGTTGGCATTTCAACCATTTTGTGCTGGGAGAATTACAGATGAATGAATTTTCAACTCGTATCCTAGGATTTCAGTGTGACAGCCTCATCTGTTGGCTGCATTTTTGCTCTTCCACTCCCACGTCTGCCACCTTAACCAGTTCTAGCCATGGACATACGTAGAAGTATCTTCAAACTCTCCTTTTTCCACTGTGGTCAGTACATCCCGCCAAAGGATCAAAAGCAGAAATAACTGAATCCCTGGGAGTATTCAGGCTGTAATAGGCTGACTTAGAGAAAGGGTGAGGAAAGCAGAAGTCAATCCTTTCCAGTCACCAATCCAGCATGCACCTGACCACAACCCAATCTACTTACTAATAGAAAATACAGATTGTTTCATGGACTGCAAGTCAGATTTTTCCATCACAAATGACTTTCTGTTCAGAGAAAGCAATTTCCTTAACGTGGTTTCCTCAGATGCACTTTTTTATTTTTTTTCTCCATTCCTAAGGGAGTTGCAATGTGAGTTCGTGGTGAAGTTGCTAACGCTCTCTCAAAGTTGAGCATGCCCTTTTCTAACAATGCTGTTACATGATTGTACAGCCTGAAGTTTTCTCTGATAGGTGGGTAGGTACAAGAATTGAGCTTCTCAGCACGTGTGGAGGAAGATCTTCATGTGTTATAGAGAATTGCAGTAGGTCTTTGTGTCCCATCTTTTTGGCAAGGACAGTTCATGGTCTCTTATCCTGACCGTGCTGCCTGTATAACACAAAAGTGTGGTAACCCCCTAGTCTGGCATCTGGAACATCTGGAATGTGATCCTGCCAGTTAACCAAGTAAAACAGATTACTCTAACATTCTGCAGTTGACTCAATTTCTTTATCTATTATGTGTTTTTTGAATGTAAGCATTCCTTTTTTTTTTTTTTTGCATGTGAATTACATTTTTATTGGTGTGAACAAAATGGGACCTTTTTTATATTTCCAAATGTTGTTAGGCTTTTTAATGAGAAAATTTTTGTAATACAATTCAGATTTTCTGTTATTATAGAATAAAAATATTAGCAAATTAGATGAAAATATGGAAAGGGTTGATTTCCAGCTTTTATACTACTATAGGTGTTTTAGGGAAATTTTAGGATGTTTGTGTGCATTATATTTTACAGCTTGTAATAAAAAGAAAAAGAATCCAAATTTTTTCTTTCAAATGCCATTCTGGGTTTCAGGAAATGGGCTACAAATATAGCTACAAATGCAATTCTGTGATCCTCCTGGCTAAAACCTCCTATAAGGCTTTTGCTAATAGTGTTCATTAAAGAAGGAAGTAAGCCTCCATATGTGAAAGTACAAAACCAAATTGGTTAACGCAATCTAAGTGTAACGAACTAATTCTAAAATGTGAAAGTGGAAGAGGTGTGAACTGTACGTCAAAGATGTAACTCCTGTAGCAGGTTTTTCCATCGTGGTTGAACAGTGCCCAGGAATGAACACTGATGTCAACTCTGGCCTCTCGGTGAATGTATTTTCTTGTCTTTCTGCTGGTTTTTCTAATATGACAGAGAAATCAGATGTTCTGAGATTCTAAGATAATTTAAATCACAAACGTCAGTACTGTATAGATTCAGTGTTTCAGGGGGGGATGCATATTCCCACTAGGTGATGCAAGGAAAAACATACATGATAGTCCAATGCCCCTTTTAGTGGACTGTAAAAGGGACTGACTAGGATAACACCTGAGCACATGGAGAAGTTTGTGTTTTGTAAGATATATGGGATTTCAGCGTGGCTAAGGATTATGATCCTATCAGTGTCATAGTGTGCTGATCAGAAGGACGTAATAGGAACGCATTTCCCTTTTATAGGTCCTTTGGTGTTGAAGCTTCTTAAAAATCTTTACAGAAAACTTGGAGCCCTTTTTAAATTAATGTGAGATTTGAGGTAAAGGTTCATAAGCACTGAATTTGCTGCTTTATTTTAAAGTTTCATTATTTTTTGGAACACCAGAATTCATTTCTGTTCCTGAAAAGCATGACCTCCCCCAGCCCCTGCTCCTTTTTTCCTTTGTGCCAGGGAAAACTGAGCGGTGACATCTGGTATAGCAAATTATTAAATTATGCAATGTGCTAGCAAAGGAACTTATTAATTTAAGAGCAGCTTAAGGACAAATTGATGTCTAATCTGCATAAGAAGGTATCACCACCCATACAGGTATAATCACTTTAATAAATGTTTTAATACCAGTAGGGAAGTGCTGTGGGTTTGGTTTTTTTTGTTTTCTGGTTTGATTCAAACTTCCCCCTGAGTTAGCCCTTTTGTACAGAGCAAAAATATGCTGAGGACTGCACCAACAAAATTGTGTTAGTTTCAGGTCATGTCATTCCTAACGCCAAAAAAGTTCTACAGAATATAATGCATCCTGCACAAGCGAAGATGCCTAAGATTGGCATCCACAATGACAACATCAATGTTTTGCACAACTGTAAGGGACAATCATATAGAACTGTGTAGATTAAGAATGTGTTTCATCATGGACCATGGCCAGCAATTAGCAGGATGAGAGGGATTCAAGAGATGCTCCCTAACCAGGGCTGGAGAATCTATAGACAAACACTGGAAATGATCAGTTTCAACAAAAATGTTTGTTTGGTTGAGATGGAATTTTGTGGTATATACATGGATCACACAAAGTAGGTACCCAAGGTCAAGGGAAGGACAAAGTTGTGACTATGTTTGTGACCTCCCTAATTGTGCCTCTTCTAGCTGCCGTCCTCTGTCATTTTGTCTGTTTCTAGAGAAAGCTTTTGGAAGATTTTTGTGTTGTCTGAATGCATAATGTAGAAGTTTGACAAAAACTCAAAAATGTTCATGTGTGGGAGAAGATGACAGTGTCCCACTCACTCGTGTGTGTATCAGCCTGTATTTGTGGTAATATTTTGGCAGCGTACATACTCTTAAATGCATTGTCTCCTTCTTTTCCTACATTATTTTCAAATTGTCATTCCAATATTTTCTCTTTTTAATTTGCATCTGACTTTTTTTAGCTCTTCCCATCAGTCTTGTATTTCCTTATCTGCTAATTTCTTTCCTTTATCTTGTTTTTGACTTTTTTTTTTCTTTCAGAAGAATCTGAAACTTGAAGTTGTAATGCGGACTATAAACTGGTCAATTATTCACCTTTATCTCCACTTAAAAAATGTCGTTGTCAGCAGTAATAGGAGGAGGGAAGCTTTTCTCAGGAATGCAGTATACAGTGACAGAAGATGGAGGTCATTAATACTTGGGAAGAGCAGCCTTTAGAAAGGGGCCTGAGAAGTGAAAATCTGTAGCAGTAGTTGTAATTGTTGTTAAATTTTATATTCAAAATGTCTTTTCAGTGCAAAATAGTAACAATTGTTTTCTTAATTCTCTTTCAGCAACAAGAACAAGATCCGACTAACTTATACATTTCCAATTTGCCGCTTTCAATGGATGAGCAGGAGCTTGAGAACATGCTGAAACCATTTGGGCAGGTTATCTCTACGAGGATACTGCGGGACTCCAGTGGGACAAGCCGTGGTGTTGGCTTTGCAAGGTACTTCAGTGGTGTTAATCATGCTGGCAGCTCTTTTCCCATTTTTTATATAAAAAAAGCAGGAATAGGAGGAAAAGGCAGAAATTGAAAATTATCAAGCTTTTAAAGAAAAGGGAGATCCTAGATGGAGATACCAGCATGGTTTTGTTAATTCTTCCTTTGGTAAAGCAAATATGGCTGTGTCTCATCTTGTTTAGATGGCTCAATCTGAATCTATTGCTCCTGTTGGACAACTATCTACAACAAGAGTTCACTCTCCATCGCTTCCTCCTCCTCTCTGTACTTCTCCTGTCCTGTTTATCCCTGAACCAGTAAGCAAGAGTTGTTAGGTGCTTCACAGAAACTTCTGTGATCTTTCTGGCTTTCAAGGCTTTAATTTGAGACAGTTGACCGTACGAAAGAATCTTTCCTCCCCCCCTTATTTTTTTTTTCTTTTTCTTTGTTAGTTCCTCTGAGAAAATTGACTCACCATTGCCCTTTGAACGTCAGCCCTTTGAATTTTCTGGCTCATTAACATGTTGTCATCTGGGAAAAAAAATATTTTTATTCACTTACAGTAATTCTCACCGTAAAATATTTGACAGGTCGGTCAAATACCTTTCCCAAATCAACAAGAACAAATATTTTGCATAAATTAATAGATACCTCCCAAGTATTCTGTCCATGTCAGTCTACTTTTTCTCTAGTTAATTCAGTTATTTGTTCTGGAGTCTCTTAATCAAAGCCTTTTCTGTGCCTTTCTAATATTTTTTCTTAAAAATTTGGAGGTTTTGGAGACAAAATTGGAGCTTTCTATCATCAAAAATAGAGGCATGGTTTGAGCAAAGAATTGGGATTCTCAAAATATGTTACAAAATCTCTGTCAACAGACAAATTTCAGTAATTCAGATGTTCAGCCAATATTACAATAGCTCTGTAGTTGAACAAATGGCAGAATCTAAAATTAGTGCAGAGAAAAGAATTGAACAAATTATATCTCCTGATGAAGCCAAAATTTTGAAGGATTGGTTTCCCTGTGAGTTGGCTATGGATAGTTCACAGTGCTGTGGTTCTTTATTTTATTTTATTTTTTAAATGACCTCCCCAATTTATTTGCTTGGCGGACTGTCCTGTTCCAAGAAGATATAACAAAGGAACAAAATGAGAAATAATAAGATTATATTCCTTTATTTTAGAGTACAAAAGCAGCAAGTTTGTTTTCTACCAAAATTTATTCCTGTCTCTTTTAAATAAGTCATTAAGTATTTGTAATATTTTTGTTGTAAATTTCATTGGGCATTTTTATTGCATTCCTACACTTGTATTTTTTTCATATAAGTATATGCATAAGCATTTTTGAACGTAAACTGCATGCAAGTGTACACAGAATATATGTGTGTTTTTTTGGAAGACGTACAAAAATATGTATACACAAAGGTTCTGTTTACTAATTTTGAAAAATACTGATACTTGCTTAAATGCAGCTTTCACTTTTTGATACTACGAGGGGCAGAATCCTGTAGCACCCAAGCTAAAATTCAGTAGGCATTATGAATTTATTCAGTCTTTTCTCCCTAAACTCGCTTACCAACTCTACCTTGAGTCAGTGGTATTTTAGGAATGCTTTTATTCTAATATAGCCAAAGAGTTTTAAAATTGCATGTAAAAGTCCGAAAGACTTGTGTGTATCCAAAATCTTACTTGTTTTGAAGACATTAAAAGATGTTAGTTTTAAAGTATTTTCTCAATACCTTCTGTTATATTATACATGGTTTATATATATACATAAACAATAAGCTATTTTTATATATATGGTTTTAAATTCACATACATATGTTATACATAATTTATAGACTAAACTGTTGTTGTCATATCTAATCAGAATTTCTTCCCTTCTGCAAGGTAGGTATTGGAACATTTTTGAATAAATATTAGTTAAAATTGTCCAAAAAGCATGTAGCAACTTGGTCCAAGCTGGCAGTTAGGACTGAAACACCTACATTGCAATGTAAAGGTGTCTCTGCAGCCTATAGAGCCACTCCCGGAAAACCACTCACTCACCAGTAGTCGCCCAGTCTATAAAGTCTGGTTTTGACAACGTAAGTGCACAAACCTGTTCAGGATGCTGGATAAATTCTCGGGAGCCACCACAGCTATTCTGTTACTGGTTCTTGTTTTGAAGGTAACTTGGAGACAATTAAACAAGAGACAGGTACATCATTTAAGTTGGGGTGGGTCGCGTAAGCTGAAAACTGCAAAGGCAGTTTGGGTCATGTGGTCAGGCATGTTTATTTTTGAGTTTATTACTCTTAAACTGTACAGACACTCTGGAATCCTCTGTCAAAAACGGCACTGACGTTTGCTGCATGTGTCATGGTCACTAAGGATTCAGTAAGGAGCAATGATGGGTCAATCTTTCTGCTTCCTTCACGACATTGTACTGTAGCTTTCCAAGTCATGTTCTGCCTGATTTCTAAGTGAATAAGGGTATTTTATTTGCAGTTTGGCACTGACCTTGGCCTCAGATATTAACTGAGTTTAGTTTTACCTTTCCAAAGTTATGTGTTCTTGGAAGACATCCTCTCTATTGCTGACACATGGGAAAGCAACCCACAAAATTGAAGCGAGAAAAGCAAGAAATATGCTTAGAAAAATCACCAACATGGGAATCTGGATGAGTGTTTAATTTATGTAAATTATTCTTTATTTTCTTAGGATGGAGTCAACAGAAAAATGTGAAGCAGTGATTGCTCATTTTAATGGAAAATTCATAAAGACTCCAGCAGGAGTTTCTGGTATGTTGCATGTATTTCTAACGAGCTGTATGAATGGGTTACTGCTTACATACTGGAAGCCTGTTGTGCTGATTGTTGTATCTGGCTCCTCATTCAGAGGCAGGCTTATTAAAATTACACTGTGTCTTGTTGGATGACTTTAATACTTGCTCACTTGGAACACAGTGTATCACTTTTCTACTGTAAACCTTTTCTAGGAATCTAGTAGTGTTCTTTCCTAGCAGATAGACAAGCAGCTAAGGTGGCTTAAGCCAGTTACGCACAAATTTACATCCCACATAATCCCAGTTGAAGTCAGGAGACAAGTATGTGTTGTATGTGTGTCAGAAGAGAACAGAATTTGGCTGATTGTCCGTGGCGCAAGAGGCAAGAAATGGACGGCTTTTGCCATCTGTTGATGATTTTTTCAAAGTAATTTTCAGGAAAAGGTCTGATTAGAAAAAAATAGATTCTGCAGCAGCGTCTTAATGCCAGGCACTTTAATTCACTGGTGAGCTGTGACTCTTATCAAAGTAGGCTTTGAGGTTCTTCAGGAAGATGGAAGGAGGTCGTTGAAAAATGGTATTTCTAGAAATATTGTGCAAGGCAAAATGCAGAGAAGTTGCATAGCGCAACTTTGTTGTCACACCAAGTTCCTCATCAGTCTGCCTGCTTTGTCAGCACTGTTTCTGAGAGACAAAATGTATATTCCATAAACACTTAAAAATGAGGAAAGGAAATTCAGAGCAGCAGAGTTAAATAGAAAAAAAAAAAAAAAGGACAATAAAGGAGGAAAGAAAACATGCCTGACATTCTAGGCAGCTTTTGCTAACCATTTTATTGAGAATCCCAAGTGGGAATTTTATAAATTACATTGTTGATGTGGTTGCTGAAGCCACCTTTATCCTGCTGGTGAAATGTTCTCCGCAGCCAGACCCTGACACCGAGGAAGAGGAAAGCAGCCCTCGGCAGGCAGACAAGAATGTGGCTTGTTTAGTAAAACTACATACATCCCTCTTCCCTGAAAGATTACACCAGTTTGAGGCAGTCTGTGCTGCGGTAGGGATGGAAAGCTGCTTCAGAGCACAGGAAACCACTCCCTTCACCAACACTAATCTAATGCAGGGTTTTGACTTCCCTGGTTTGGCTTTTGCAGACCCTTTGCGTTGGAATTGATTGCCGAGATTATTTAGTTAAAACTTGGTTATATGTAGAGGCTGTAACATTTATTTTTCTATTTCATATATTTAGCAATCTGTGTTTTATGAGATGGAAAATCCCTTTAGGGGCAAAGAGATCATGGAATGATTTTTTCTGAATGCTGGCTGTGCTCTGATCCACCCTCTGTGATTAGTTTTATAGAGCTTCTATGGCTTGGACATAATTAAAAGTAAAAAATCATGGAGAAACCAAGAGTTCAAATTAACATATAGGGGTTTCTATTCAATTAGAGCCAGTAAAAAAAACCCAAACCTGTAGCAGAACCTCCTATTAGTGTTTTTCAGTTTGCTAATTTTTATTTTCATTCGTGTTATCCTATTCTCAATGAACAAGCTGTAAAGCATGTCACTGCTAATGGTGCTCTCTCTCTGGTGGGCCATTGCTGGATTTGCACCCTTAAATGATCGGGTTCAACCAGGTAGAAATAGAAGGTTGCTGCACAGAATTGTAAGAATGATTTCTGCAGTGTGGTGGAAAACGTTTACCAGAAAAGTGTATTTAATTAGGGAAAGAAATTTGCACAGAACTTCTAATTATCAGAACATGGAACACTAGAGGGGTCTCAAGATGTAATCCATCTCACAGACTTTAACTTCTAATGCTTAGTAGTTGTCCAGGCTCTCTGTCTAAAATAGGTAAAGAAGCACAAAGCACACACCTCCAGAGACTAGTGCATCTTTGCTGTCAGCTGTCCTTGCGGTTACAAAGAGTGTCTAGATGAGTCGCTCAGAAATAGATAACTCTGAATATCTGAAAGTCAGTTAAGTGAGATGAGTCACACCCTCCACGGAAAATGTGACAAATGGGTAGGTGCATCAGGGAGTTGTGAGAACCTTGTTTATTAAAGACCCTCAGTTTTATTGTGTGGGTTACAGCCTCAACTCTACTTTTCCATGCCGGTGCAGTGAAGCTGTATTGCTCCTTGGAAAGGTTTTTATGGAGGAGTTCAAATTCTTCCTGGAGTTCCTCACCACATAGCAAGCACATGTCCAATAATGCAGTCTTATTAGAGGATGTAGCTTGTGGTTAATAATATGCTGTAATCTGCCCAAAAGTGGAGCAGAGTCATGGGGCAACTGTGGTCTTGGTACAACCTGCACAGAGAAGAGTGGATGTAGTGGGAAAGCTCTTGGACAAACAAAGGTTAGGAAAATGTTTTGAAATAGATTAGCATCCTTCGGGGTTATAGAGATGCAAGTCCGAATACATGCAAAATAAAACCGTAGAACTGGAACTATGTTTAAATTAAAACATTGTGTCCTAGAAACTTGGCTAAAATCAGCAAAAGGAGCTGGCTATAAAAACACCGTTATCAGGATGAGGAGGGTAGGAGAGACCAGCCTGTAATGAAATAGGTGTGGGAGGAAGAACATCTGTTCAACAAAAACATGCTTTCATAATGCAGCTTTGTTATTTTAATTAAGTTTGGGTTTACATGGAAGAATGGGTTAAACACGGTTATAGGAAGCATGGGTGAAACCTCCTCTGAAGCATAAGAAGACAGAAGAGGAAAGCCTCTGTCAATCTGAGGGGGCCAAGGGCAGCACAGGGTGGTCGCTAAAGCCTTGACTGCAGACTTGAGCCAGTGCCTGGGCATTGACGATGCTGAGCAAGATGAACCCAGGTGTAACAAGCTATTCAGGCTTTATTTCTCTGCTTCATATTAGCTTAATGAAATGTATTCAATATTTAGTGTGCCCTTGTTTGTCTTCAGTCAGGAAGAAGGAAGGTTAGCTCAGAGAGCAATTCCAAATGCACTGCAAGTTGGTATGATCCTAGAACTGCTAGGAGGGCTGCATTAGTTTCACCATTTGCTCCGACTGGGGTTTGTACTTTTGTTATGTAAGTTATTGTAATAGTTTATTCTGGTTTATGAACTATGATTTTCTGTCCATTTCTCTCAGGACTGATTTTTATATTTCTTTCCTCAACTGTATGTTTATTACATGATTACTATAATCTTGAAATAACTTTGCATTTAGTTCTACTTTTTTTTTTTTTTTTAAGAATTATTGTTTTCAGTGAATAATGTGATATTTAAAGCTTTTCTATTCTCCTGTGAAACATGAACCTCATGATGTGAGTTGGAGGAAGCAGAGACTAAACTAGTAGAAGGAGCCAGGACACAGAAGATGCATAGTGAGGCCAGAGCAGCATACTCAGCCTCCCTCCCCTAGGGAGGGGAGCTTAATGTTTGGTGTCTATTTTTTTCTTGCGTTAGAAAAGATCTGCTGGGCAGAATCATGAAAGGCATCTCCTCCCTATCACACAAGCATGTAGCTGCATGATGATACATGACAATAATTATATAAAGAATTACATAGAACAGTTGTGCTGTAGCATATGTAACGTCTGACTGGTATTTGTGTCTCACATTTAAAATGCAATACACAGAAGTTAAAAAGTTGCTAAAGTTTTATGCTTGTTGTATAGGCTTTATGGATTATTTGATACTACTTTTACTAAAAATAACTTTGTTTTAGTGGATGTAAGGTAGAGAGCATTTTTGCTGAACAGCCCATACCACTTTTACTTCAGGATGGGGAGTTATGGTGATGACCCCAAAATCATAGTTTATCCATGACCCACTCTCCTCTTCCCAGTCATGGTAAAGATATTGGTTACTCAGGTTCTGGTTTAGGGAGGAAATTGAAGACAGGTGGGAGAGTCCTGCTCCTTCCTGTGCTCTTGGCTAGGAAGAGGTCCACCCGCTATGGTAGACACTGCTGTTTATTCTGATCTTGGACATCTTTCTAGTGCAGGAGAGGAGTGAAAACGGACCCATGAAGTAGTTACCTTGTGGCAGTCATTTTTTGAGATTATTTTATTTGCTTACATTTACAAAGTATTCAACACTGCAGCTCTCTAGATGGCAAATTAAAGCCGCTTGACCATAAAGTCACATTTCTTAGTTATCTTTCACAGATCCTTTAGAAATAATCTATGAAACACAGTCTGAAAACCACTGCTAAAGGGGTATCAAGAGGTCACAGTGCTCCTGATTGTCATACTGAAGGCAGAGGAACCAAGATTTTACCCACTAGATCAAAGATTAGAATCTTTTACTGCTCTAGTTCTCATAGTTTTTAATTGCTGCTTAGTTTTAAGATGCAATATTGAAATAGAAAAGAAAAAATACTACTTAAAACCACTCAAAATACACTTCTGTGACGAATTATTAAACCCTGTGTAAATTATTAAAGAAATGTAATCCTGAGCACTGCATTTAAGTGAAGATTAGAACGGTGAGGAGTATATATTTTATTTCACTTTAAACATAAAGCTGCTGATATTTGAGATCTTGGGTTGCACAACTTTTTTAAATTCCCTCAGTTTTTAGCAGAAATTTCTAGCTGTACATTAAAATGAATAGAGTGATGTTTTAATGTTATAATTCATTAGTCCCATCTTCTTTGTCATTAGAAAGTAAGCAGATCCAGTTTAACTGAAACAGATTAAAAGAATAGTATTTTTAAACTATTATTATTTCATTGTCCTTTTTAATGTCTGAAAGGAGCATTTATTGAAATGTTGGTAAAATTAGAGATGTAAAGTAAGGGTGTAAGCACAAAGTCCAACACAAGAACATCCATTTTGTTCTTGTTCTAGTGTCACCTGGTACATATTTGAGTAGACACTGAACAAATGAATACTGAATTCTAATGTACCCACCTGCACAATATGTGATGACGGGGAAGTATTTACTCTCAGGACTAATATTGCATTCACATGTCTCTTCTGTAAAAACATTAGCCCTAGAGGAGGGTGATTCAGGGCAGGAGGAGATGGTCAGCACTTTCCACAGCCAGGTTTTAAAGCCCTGGCTGGCTGTTTCAGCCCAGGCAAGCTCCCGGTTACGGAACGCCTCCTCAGCAGCAGCTTGACAGACATCTGCAAACCACTGAAAGTGTCTCTTGGCTTTCACTTAGTGTCACTAGAGTGGGCATTTTAAACGTGGTGTCTTAGCTGCAGAAGCATAAATCCACTGTAAGTCGTGGCCTTTTATATCAGCTGTCTCTTAGCTGTGAATGCAACTCTGAATTTTTTAGACTATGCCTCTCTGTCTTTCACATACAGGCAAGTCACTGAATGATTAATGATCCCCTTCATCACTGGGCCTGCACATTTCCCAGCAATTGAACAATAAAAATGACTCTCCCTTCCTTCCTAGACCACAAAAAAAAAAAGATAACTTGACTGGTCTTTAGGGCTTGTTGGAGTTTTTTATTTATATATCTATTATAAACATGTTTCTATGTGTAAGAGAGAGCATCTTACCTGTGAAAAATATGGGGAAAGGTAAGCTGAAGAAATAAAACCCAGATGTAGTTTTGAAGAGAAGAAGGGTTATGTTCACTCTTTGGTGGGAGGGGGAATCAGTACACCATACTTGGCTCCTATGAAGGTTTATCTCCTTCTCATGAACCTCCTTCCGATGACCGCCAGTCATTGTGTTGTTGAAGCAATGAATGCAGTAGTACTAAGGTCACATGTATGGAAAAGCAGCCAAAAATTGAAGTTAGGCTTTCAATTGCATTCAGATCTTGAACTGGAATCAGGAAAGGCAAATGCTATAGACCCTTTTCACAGCAGCTGCTGGTATTAAATAGCGTGCTTCGGGGTTTTTTAACATGAGTTGGAACTTGTACAGCGTTTGGCTTCATTTATGGACACAGTGAGGAGGAAGAGAAGCTGGAAGGTCAGAAGAACAATGGTCCCCGTGACCAGCTCTGTATTCAGTAAGATGGACCACCAACTTACAGCAAATCCATAAATTAATGCCTTTTAAATTTTTTTTTTCATTGCTGCAAGTTTTGGCTATTACATACGCAAAATCCAATACATGTCGATAACTCTTTCCATTTTTTCTTCCTTTTTAAATTTTTCAGGAGAGTGTTTCCAGTGCACCACAGAAGATATTTCATCGTTTAAAATGTAGCTGTTTTCAGTTATCTACTGAAAAAAAATATTAAAATAGATTTTTATAAACGTTTTATTCAAACAGTTGAACAATTTACTCTGACTTTAAAAAAAATAATCTTTATCTTGAGGCCGTGATGTGAAATGTAAACACAAGTAAATGTTTCAGAAAAGTTTTGGGGATTTTTAGTGAAAGCATAATGCAGCTTTAAATAAAATATTTACTACCTGTGAGTGCTATAATACAGAATCGTAGGGCTAGAAACCTTTAGGTATTTTCTGATGTCTTTATAAGCTGTTCTCATGCCAGTTTCTTTTGACTTCATCCAAAAATTTATAGTGTGTATTTTGGAAGACACACATACTAGGTGGTTTGAAATGATTTATAAGTAGCCAGATATGCTCAACTTGGGGAAGAGATTTTTTTCATTTAAGGCTTTTAACTTCATTATTTGGGTCTCAACTCTCACTTTCTGATGTTTTTTTTTTCACTGTAAAATCGGAGTCAAAATAATTTCAGTCCAGAACCTGACAATTTTGCCTGTACTGACCAACATCTTCTGAGATTCTCCTCTTATTTCAGCAGAGTTGTATGAAGATATAAAATGCTGTGTGATAGGACCAAGGTTATTGGGATCTAGCTTTTATAAAGTAACATCATATTATCCATCAGCATCTTTATACAGTACCTTTTAGAAAATACATTTTAAATTAATTCAGTTATCATGTTTAGTACTAGAGTCTGACTGAAGTTATTTGCTGAATAACAGTGTGTGGGTAGGAGAGGTACAAGTCTCTGACGGGTGTGTGGTCAACGTTGGAGATGAGACAGGGAACCACACACCAGTTCTGTCTCCCAGGTCATCCATCTTTTATAGAGCGGGCTGTTGAAAGATGCATTGTGCAGGAAGCAGTAGAACCAGAGCTAGTGTTTTAGGTACCCCATCCAAAGCCAGGGATGACTTGGCCATTAATGCAAAATTTTAAGTGTCAAGCTCTTTGCCAGGTTATAAGTCTCTGAAGTTTTTAATACCAACCATCTTTTATAAATGTGGAGAGAGTAAAGAGCACATCAGCACTGGCCATGGTTATACCAACAGATTTTGTTGCATGATACAGACACGCTAAACTTTTTCTTGGGGTTGGTTTTTCATGGGTGGCCCTTCCACCCTGTGTGTTTACTCTGCCTTTGGAAGCTTGCATGTTTTCTGATCCAGCCGTGTCTCACGAAGGTGTTCCCAAACAGAGAATGGCTGGAGGAGTGTCATGGTAAGGCTTAGACAGCTCATGTGTCAGGAATTATTGGCAGAGAAGGATTCACATCCAAGTCATAACAGTGCTTCCACCCTGTGATTAGGGAGGGTGGGGTGTGATGTAGCAGGGCTGTGCTTTGGCCGTAGGTACTCAGGAACTATTGCAGTTTAAGCTAATAACAGAGAAAGAATACTATGCAAACTTTTCTTTTTCATTGCTTGAATTTTGTCATTAAAAATTGAAGTCAGTGTCAAGATTATGTTATCTAATAATAATAGTAAGAACAAGACGAAGAAGTGCAGTGATACCGTTTCATAACAGTATGCAAAAGACAAGCTAAAAGAAAAATCTTTAAGAATTTCTGGTTGCATTGTGTGCTCTTTATGGAGCAGAGATAAAAAGGGAATGGACAGTTGCGGCATCTTTTCAGTTCAAGCTGGCAGGAGATAAAGGTGCCTGCTCCACCCTGCCGGTTAGCGTAAGTGGAGGTACCGTGCCAGCTCTTCTGGCTGCTCTGGATGAGCAGAGCAGTTGAAGTTTTAGGACGTTACTGAAACCTCCAAGGGGTGGGGGGAATACATTAAAGGCCTTTGGCCAGATTTATTCTCCACCCTCCTTAGATGTACCTCCTAAGAGGCAATACTCAAATTCCAGATGACAGTTCTCGTTCACCCCCAGACCAACAGACACATCCTCAGAATATAAAGACCATGGTTTTTTTTCCAACAGGTTTTAGAGCAGTAGTTTAAAATCAAAGATATAAGGCATTCCAGATGCTCTGTGTGTGTGTGGTAGCTATCTTGGTGCTATGCAGAACAGTTGTTGATGCTGTAGTATGAGTCCAAGTTATTTAACTGTCATATTGGGAAATAGAACCAAAACCCATACCTCATTTGGAATGCTCAACAGCTGTGTAAGAACGCTCCTTTAACTAATATTCCTTCTTTCTTCTCAGTTCCTGCAGAACCCTTATTGTGCAAGTTTGCTGATGGAGGACAGAAAAAGAGACAGAATCAGAATAAATATATACAGAATGGAAGAGCATGGCACAGAGAAGGCGAGGTGAGACTTGTAAGTCCTCCCTTCAAGCTTTAGTGTGGGTGTGCAATAATGAATACTTATGAAAATGATAGGCATTGAGACTTCTTGGCTTGGCTCTTTGGCATATTAAAAATGTGCAAGCAAATCCTACCTGACAGTTTGCAACTCTAAAAAAAAATACTTAAACGGTATCTTTCTTAGGAGGAAAAAAAGCTGAAGGAAAAAATTCCTTCAGCTTGGTCAGGAATGTGCCTGAGATGTTTCTCATATTATAAAACTACGTGAAACGTAACTTTATTTACATGTAGTAAATAATCCTTTGATTTATGCAGCATTGAAATGCACATCGCTTCCATAAGATTAAAATAGTATACCAGTGCAGTGCAGCATTAATTTTATTTTTTTTTTTAGTCACAGCTTTATAAATCTTTAATGTTCGAGATAATAGTTTCATAGGCTTGCTGTGGTTAGCAAGCCTAGACACCTCATTTATATGAGACAAGAAAATTCAAATGTGTCTTCTGAAAAACAGCACTCCCCATTTATTCTTGTAGTTAATATATTGCAGGCAACACCCTAACATAATCATCCTCATGCCCTGCCTCGTAAACATACACATGTTCTCCTAGCCAGGTGTTTCATAGATTGCGTTTTGTTCCTCGTGCTGGGAACTTGGAAACTTGTATTCATAGCCAATATCGCTGACTTTCCTCACTATATAATTACTTCTGTTAATTAACCTGTCCCTAACTCATAGTAATAAACTATTTCAATTCAAAATTTCAGTTAAAAATAATACAAATAAAGAATAAGAGGAATAATTTAAAATAAGAATGAATGAATTTTGTCAACTCTTTCTTTTCACTTTTTTTTTTTTTTTTGTTAAAGGCTGGAATGACACTCACGTATGATCCAACCACAGCTGCTTTACAAAATGGGTATGTTAAATAACACCACACTAAGGAAAAAAAAGGTTGCATTGTGAAAGATGCACAGAGCTGACATTTAATAAATATTTCTGCGTTTTCTAGATTTTATCCGTCACCCTACAGTATTACAGCAAACAGGATGATCACTCAGACATCTATTACGCCATATATTGCTTCTCCAGTTTCCACATACCAGGTTTGTATTTAGAACTTAGTAGCCAAAATGGTTCATCGGAGCTTATGTTTATTTATGAATTGCTACTTCTGGTTCTATGAATTCTCAAAAAATGCTTCATTTTAATTAATAATTTTTTGTTTTCTCTTTGTCAAGTTCTTTTAATGTCAATTATATATCTTTAAAATAATTTCTGCTTATTTAAAACCTGCATGATTCAGTTAAGTTCTCTCTCAAAGATGTTTCCCCATTGGTGTTTGAGCTTTTCCCGTTTGTTTCAGTGCAAAAAAAAAAAAAGCCCAATAATCATGTATTAGGCAGTTGTACTAAGAAGGGTACAGAAACTTGCTTGACATTACAGAAGGGAATTTGAAAAAGAGTTCAGAGTTCAAATTACATTAGCATTCAAATTCAGTGTTTTCATATTAGGAGTAAAGCATTTAGTAGTTTAGAACAGTGTTTCTAACCCCAAAGTTACTTTATTTTGAACAAGAAATTAAAATATTAATCATGCACATTTTTTGTTCTCGGAGCCCAGTGCAAAGCTTCCTGAAAAGGAATTTTGATAGATGTCATCTGTAGTCCCTGCTATGGGATATTGACAATTCAACATTCTGACAAATGACATGAACCACTTTTTGTACTTCGATATAAATCTCTTAAGAATGCTCAATTTTAGAGCATCATACATTTCAATTTACAAGCAACTTGCAGTTAATGCAGCTAGTATGTCAGTCTCAGATGTGCTCTGTAATTGCTACTTGACACATGCCAATTATCCCATTGTAAGCTAAATGATCAGCTGTTCTGGCATTTTACTGTTTAACCCATAGACAAAGTAAACATCAGTGATTTGGGTCATAAATAATCAAAACTAATTAAACTTGGAAATTTCTTACCTCTGCATGTCAGGGGAAGGAGAAGCTGCTCCCTTTTTCGTGAGAGAGACATGCTGGGTTTTCTAGCTTACTATAGGTGGAAATGAATCTGGAAGGCTTTGTAGAAGTCATACAGGAGGCTAACAGAGGCACTGTGGGCCAGTTGGTCATTATTCCTGTACAAAAATGTCCACGTACCCTCTGATTCCAAGTGAGAAGAATAAGGAAGAACTGTCTAATGTTAGTTTGGAGGTCTAATGCCTTCTTGCGTGAGGTAGAACAGTGTTCTGCAGGATAAAGGGCACCAGGATTAATATAATGTTAATTTCTGAGGTCACTTATGCAACACAATGTTTGCTCTCGGCAGACAGTGAGAGTGCAGTGTATCTCAGTATCACAGAATCACAGAATCTTAGTGGTTGGAAGGGACCTTTGAGATCATCGAGTCCAACTACATAAAAAAAACAAAACAAAACAAACAAAAAAACCCACACACAACACAACAACAAAACAAAAACAAACCACAAAACCAACAAACAACAAAAAAACCACACAAAAACAACAAACAAACAAAAAAAAACCCCACACCCACCAACTAAACCCCACACTCACAACCCCACACACAACACCCCAGCACAAACCAATGATCTTGGCCACTAGA
>JAOQGH010000077.1:18283539-18330103 GCA_025769975.1 Gallinago jamesoni | reverse complement strand
CAGAACACGTCTGCTCAAGTAGAATATTCGGAATGCCCCAGAGCTGCGTCCTGAGTCGGTGCCTGGCATTAAGGAGAGTCCTTGTGGTATCTCCCCTCGAAAGGACAGCCCGTACTTAGACTCTCAAATCAAAAAAGTAATTAAAATCTGAGCGTTGCCACAACCATTTCCTTCTTTCTCTCTTTTAACAGGGTGCTGTACTGACTCCCTCCATGGACCACACCATGTCACTACAGCCTGCATCGATGATAAGCCCTCTGACACAGCAGATGAGTCATCTTTCATTAGGCAGTACTGGAACAGTATGTAGTGATTTCATACAAAACAGAACTTACACAAGTAGAAAATACTGCATGGAGATCACAGTATGCAAGTGCAGCTTGCACGTAGGAAAAAAGTAATCCTTTAAGTAGTCTTTCATGCAATAAAATATTAATGACTGCCTTCATTTTTTTAATCCTACTCGGCAGGTTTTTTTCAGTTTATTAGCTGATAAGAAATTGTAAATGAGTAAATAAAATAGATCAAAGCAAAGGCAAGGAACCCAGGAGGTAACTCCAGACTTGTACTGAAAAAGAAAAGTTTTGCTCTTCAGGAGATTAAAGTTGCAGAAAGCAATACAAAGCATGGAACTGAAACTGAAGCAGATGATGAGATGCAGGCTAGCTTCTAAACTAGAACACTCTTCTTGTCTGAGCAGGTAGAATTAAAAAAAGAAAGTGACTTTTGAGTTTTGAGTTTTCTCAAAACTCAAAGGTATCTCACTTTTCTGAAAATCCTATTAATTTCAGACTGAAAAGTCTTTCTCTCATAAACATTGCTTTAGGGAAATAGTCCATATCTATTAAACAATATCACGATAGGTATTTTGAATACTCAAATTAGTCAAATTAAAGCCCAATTACATTGGGCTTTAACTCAACTTAACAGACTTTCTGTCTTTCTAGTACATGCCAGCCACAACAGCTATGCAAGGAGCCTACATACCCCAATATACACATGTCCAGACAGCAGCGGTTCCTGTTGAGGTCAGTATATTTTATAAAAGTCCAGAGATGAGAGGCATGAATATGACGTTAATTTTTTTTTATTTTTTTTTTGGCTAGGAAAACTGCTGTTTGAAGCCTAACATTTTGTAGCTGTGCATGTACTGTGAATGCATTGTGTATTAAAACTATGAAGTGTTGTTATTCTCAACTAATATAACTGGTATTGTAACAAAGAACGACCTGTACTCATAGCTTATATGGAGCAGTCTTCCATATAAGCATGCTCAGATGAACTTTTGTGTTTTGTAAAACCTGACTCCCAATAGGAACAAGCCAGGGGGTTGTTCCTTCATTTAGTTTTCATGTGAGCAGACTTTTCTGCCAGCAGACCACGATTGCAATTTTTTGCAAAGAATCTCAATTTTACCCTGGCATCTCAGGATACCGTGTATATTTGCCTAATAAATCCCTCTGCAAGTCCAGTTGAAGAATGTAACGAAATGGTAGACAATAGTTTGTCTACTATATTGACTTACCTTATACCCCTTTCTAGGTCAGTACTTTTTTCAGAGAGGAGCTAGCAAAGTATGCTGCAGCTCGGTTATTCGGAATGAGGGCTGGATGGATTCTTCCAGAGTCTATAAGAAAAAAAAACCATGTCATTTCAAAGTCTGTTTGTCCAGAAATTCCAGAACTTCTTTGATTCAGTTGATGCATCTGCCCGTGTGGGTGGGAGAAAGACTTTTGGGAATTAGCTGGTCGCTCTGCGTGCCAGAGCACCATCAGCTGAATTAATTCCCTGGTTTCTGGGGAGCTGTGTGCGATGTCCCAGCTACAGTTCTTTGTGTTGCCTCGTGCCAATCACACCACAGTACTCCAAGTGATAGTGTTTGTACATGTGGTAAGTAGATCTCATCCTTCTTGCTGCCCCTCAAAAGGAGAGGGGCAGGATGCTCTTTTGCATTTGCAGATAGAAAATATGCTAGCAGTTATTTTCTCCCTTTATATATTTATTTCTATGATGTCAAAGGTTTTTTTTTTAATTATCATTAAAGCAGCTGGAGAAATACAAGGTTTGCATGATCATTTTATTTCTCTGTTTGCTGAAATGTAAATCAATGCAAAGTTAACACCTCAAATTTGGAACACGCCACTTGAGAAATGTTAGCAAGACATCAGATTTGAAAACTGTTAATTGCATGAGTTGTATGGAAATACAGATTGCAGATAGTGATGCTGATTTTGTATTTCGTATCTTGTCTTCCTTTTTTTTTTGCAGGAAGCCAGTGGTCAACAACAGGTGACAGTAGAGACATCCAGTGACCATTCTCCATATACGTATCAGCAAAATAAGTAACTGTGAGGTAGGGGCTCATCCTGTCACATGAAAGATGTAAATTCAAAGATGTTTTGTGACATAATTTACAGTACTCTGTGTTGAAATATTTTTTTTCATATCTTATAAATAACACTCATAATATCTGGAGACAGGCAGTGAAGTTAATTTGAAATTGGCCAGAGTTAGAAGCCAGGAAAAGTAGGGCAGGTTCCAGAAGCGAGTTAGTGAATTATGAGTAATAGTGTTTTAATAATTTCTCTATAGCATAACTGGATTATGTTGTATTTTGATCTGTTCATCTTGGCAGCATGCTGTATACAAGAATAACAGTGAATTAGTACAAAAATACTAGAATCACAACTAGTGATTCTGTTTGTGCATATAATATCCTCCAGTTCTGGTACCTGTAAGGTCTGGAAGCAACTTTGCGACTGACTTACAGACCACAGGCAGGAGGGTGGTCTGGTAGAAAGCATTTTGGTCCAGAATTTTGTGAATTAACTTTTAATCCGCATCCTAGCTTGGCTCTAATTCCAGAGTTGTTTTACTTTCCTACTCTGGGTTTCCTCTGGTTTTGCTTTCATGGCCTTTCATTAGCTTTACCCGAACTCCTTCCATGCAAAATTTTTGCTTTCTGTAGATTGCCATCCCTTTCTCCATCCTCCATGTTTTACAGTTCTGGAATTTAGTTGATCCTTGATTCACGTTTTTCCAAGTGCTTTGTAAACCAGGCAATTTGACTACATAATTTTTTAAAATCAAATTTTCTAAGACCTGATACTGAAAAATTCTGTTCAGCTGCCATAATGTGCTAGAGGCTGTCTTAGAACGGTTTTCTACAGCTCTCAGAGCGCTTATTAGATGCTCAAAAATCATAATCAGTTATGCGTGAGGAATTTCTAATTGTGTTATATTCTCCCTAAAATGTGTAGATCCAAGAGTACACGCATTTTGCCCTTACCTTTGATTTTGCAGGTCAGCTATGTTATTTGACAGCGCTGCTCTCATCCCCATTATTGGCACAACAACTTCTTATACGTTCAAGAATGTAAAGATAGAAACAAACCAATGGGGAAACTTTGCACGTTCAACAGATGGCACAGTCTGCGTAGCGCAGCGTGTGACCCGTGTTTATTATTGTAGCCTGGCCAAATGCCGGCATCTAGAGAGAGCCCACATCCTTGGTTTGCATCCAGGGCAGGGAGAAAGCAAAGCCACAGCCTCTTCTTGTTATCCATCTCCTAGTGCAAAAACCATGGCTCCTGCATGTTTCCTACGCCCAGGCTGCTGGCTGGTGTTAACTGCTTTTCAAGGAATTATTTGTTTTGCCTTAAGTCTTCCCTGTGGGCATGTGAAACCTCCTTACCCATAGAGATCCGTGGTAGGGAGCGAAGCGTAACCCTGCACGTCGTCTCCAGGTCCTGCCCCTCTCTCCCAACCTCTCAGTAGCTTTCCCAGGGGCCGGGGCCAGGCAGGCAGGAGCAGCCTTTAGTCTCCTGAAAGGATGAGATGTGTTGCCACTCGAGCACATTTTATAACGATGACCCCCCTGTGGAATACCAAGCGCTGTGAGCAACTCTGTGCGTTTTGCTGTAAGCCAGTCCTCCGTGTATTTTACTCTCCAGACAAGCACCATTACCTGTATTGATGAGCAGTGGGAGCCAGTGGAATCTGTCAGCGATGGCTGTGGCAGGGGGCACGGGGGGAAGGTTAATATTACTCGGCTGATTTCAGCCTCAGAGTATGGCATTTGGTATTTCTGTCCCTGGAACAAGCTGGTACTTGTCGCCTTTCAGACAGGTGAAGGGGAGGGAATTGACAGCTATTTCTTGCCCCGAATACCCTACATACAGGGAAGACTGCGGTCTCTTAATTGTTGTGGCTTCGTTACCATTGTCAAACTGAAGCTTCATTTCTAAATGCACATGCGGTGCTTTTGGGAATGTCCTATTAAAAGTCATTATGTGTATTGCCATAAATAAGGGGTGAATGACATCTAGCACATTTGCACAAGTGGATGCAGTCAGTCAGAAATACACATCATCTTTCCTCTAGTGGCTACGTTTAATAACTTTATAGCTTCTTTTAAAAACATTGCTACTATGTGAAAATAGTCAAAGACTCTTGAAAAAACCCCCTGTTATATATGCACCTATAAATATACAAACCTTAAAATACCAGACTTTGTTTTGCCTAGAGAAATTCAAAAATTGTCTAAACTTTTTTTCATTAGCTGGGTATTTTTTTAACCCCATATGGCTGTATAAGCCAATATGGTAAATGGAGCAGTTTTCCTTCAAATTTAATGAGCCCTGAATTGCAGTTAAGGATTAACCATTACGGAGGCTCAGTAGCTGTCTCTGTGTTGGCTGTTGTAACTTGTACATAAGTCTCCCCGAGGTTGCACCGAGCAAAGTCGTGTTCCTTTTCCAGAGATCAAAAGCCTTGGAGATGCTGCAGGAGTAATATCACACACACTCAACCACTTTTGGTCAATTAAAAGGAAACAACAATAAATAATTTAAAAAAAAAACCAAACCAAACCAAAAAAACAACAAAGAAGGAAATGGCTTGGAATGCAGTCTTGCAGTTCCCCAGTGAGAGCTCGGAGTGCTGAACTGGAGATACTGGGGGGGAAAACACAACACAGGCTGTATCCTGGCAGAGAGCCTTATCCTGGGAAGGGCCAAGCACCTGAAGTTACTACTCCAGTTGGTCCTCAGATTGACTTAACCTTCTCACAGCTGTCTAAAATAGGAAATGATTTAGTGTTGTGGCCAGCTACATGAGAAAAAAATCCATGCCATTGTAACTCTGCTCTAGCTCTGACCTTTCTGTGTTACAGATGTCCAGTGTTGACCTGGCCTGGAGAAGGGTGCAAAGGCTGAAACAATCATGGATTTTACTGATCAATTGTGCTTTAGGAATTATTGACAGTTTTGCACAGGTTCTTGAAAATGTTATTTATAATGAAATCAACTAAAACTATTTTTGCTATAAGTTCTGTAAGGTGCATAAGAAAAACCTTAAATTCATCTAGTAGCTGTTCCCATGAACAGGTTTATTTTAGTAAAAAAAAAAAATTTTTATCAAGTGTTACGACGCAAAAAAAATATTCAAATTTCTGGGTATGCACAGATGACCACGAAGACTTATTCACGTGCATGACAGAATTTGTTTTTTGGTTTATTTTTATTTTGTTTGTTTCTTTTTTTTTTCTTTTTTTTTTTATTGTATGAAATGGGTTTTCTGAAGTTTAAAATAGTAAAACATCTAAGATGATGTTCTGTGCTTGCAGTGTGTGAGTGTTGCTTTAGTGCAGTGTTACAGTTATAGTGTCTGGTCTTTTAGCTTTCTGTTTTTCTTTTAATGTAGTGTGAAGTGTCTTATCCTTTTCTATAAATTCCAATTTGCCTTAAATCTTTCAATGCTGTAGCTGTTTCAGTAAGTAGTCCAAACTAATGGTTGTAGAATGCTTTGACCAAATGAGCTGGTCTATTATGCCTTGTAAAACAGCAGCATAGGGCTTTTAAAGGTAGTCAATAAAAATTGCTGAAAATTTGGCTTTTTTAATGTGTAGTAAGTGTTTTTAATGATTTTTCACATAATATGTAAAGTAGTGAAATGCAAGAGGGGAAAAAATGTTTTGTGTGAAACACATTTTCTGACTGGGGAAATTTTAATAGGATAAATTGTTTGTAAGGCCATATGCCAATAGTTCCCTCTGGTAGTTTGAATGATTTAGGAACTCTGCTGTATGATCTTTTTTTTTTTTTTCCTTTTTTTTTTCAGAAACTAACTTGATGTTCTAGTTTTAGCATAGGTAGAGTAGGAAGTTTGGGGAGGGGATATCACCGAATGTTTTTGTCCTTCCTTTATACTAATGATAGTGCTTTAGGATGAGGATCGTTCTGAGACTTAGCAAACAGAAAAGTTGCTATTATAGCAAAATGGCAAAAGCTAAAGGACTCGTTTTCAAACATACGCTGAGATGTAGTAGAAGCATAATTGATTGGGTACTAGCTCTCTATAGTAGGTAAATAAAAATAAAAAGACTTGGCACTTTTAAAAGGTAACTTTACCAAAGAACAAAGAGCCAGTAACCAATAATTCTGATTTGTCTCAGCATTACGTCTTCTGTACTCTTTATTTTTGCCGGACCAGTTTGCGGTTAGGAGAATGTGCCTTTTTTGTACATTTGCATTTAGGTTTTATAATTTTAATTGATGTATGGACACAAAAGCATGAAGGAAGACTTGGATCCAAGCAGTGCCACACTTTACATCATCACTACAAGTGTTAAGTGTAAAGAAAACCAATTTTGAAACTATGAAATTCCTGATTCATAAATACACAGTTATTTGTACTTCACATATTAGATAATTCACTGCTACTAAAGCTCTTTATTACAATTGCATATGTTTTAAATCGAACGATAAATTAAGTTGTCTTCCAAAACTGTGTACTTCTCTGGTCAGCTGTATATGATCAGTTATCTACCTCAAAGTTTATTTCCTTTTGTATTGGGACAGGTTGCTGGCCCTCCCTGTTTCCACAGACCAAATCATCCTAGCTCGGGAGCTAGGGCTAAGCAGTTGTTTCTTTCAAGTATTTTTTAGTTTTTAAATTTTGTGTGAGTATTGGAGTATAGATGTCGGTGACATTTCATAGTTTCAAAAGTAAATTGCTGCTCTGAGAAGTGTAGATTCTAGTGAAATACATAGTCATAAGAGATGTGTTTTTGTTTTTTCTTTTTTTAAAAAGTTGTGGTATTATTGGTTCTATGCTCCCTGGAATATTACTGCTTTGTAAAAGTCCAGACTTCCTGCAGCACCTTGCCTGTATCTGGTGACTTTCCAAACCTGGATCTCTCACTACTTGATATTTTTGCGTTAATTAAAACTGCAGTATGATAGCTGTGTTAGAGGGAGGGAAGAGCTGCTGCCAGAAATGTCTGAACTAAGTGCCATACTCATTGTCTGGGTAAGATTTGGGAAATTTAACCTCTGTACATAAAGAAATAATCAGTTACTTAAACATCACATAGTAGACAGCCATTAAATTATAAAAAAATTAATTTATGAAGAAAGACCTTTTGTACAGATTGAAAAAAAAAGATTTTCATAGAGATATCTATATGATCAAGAGAGTTAATTTTTTATTTTTGTTTTACTAGTGCCACAAACTTGCCAGTGGTAACTTATTTGTCCGGTTCAAGATAACTCTGTAGTTTTGTTTCCTAGGACTTGTTGTTAAACGCCAAAAGACATTTTTGAACTGTAAATTTGATTAGATTGTTAGCTTTTTTCTGTTTTATTTCTTTGAAAACTTTTGAATAAAAAAGATAAAAAAAAAAAAATGAAAATGCATTGCCTCTTTCCTTCAGCCCTTCCTTTCCTTTGGGAAAACCCAAACCGGTTATGGTAAAACCTTCACATGTATTTTGAAGTGCTCAGAGCTGCTTTCTGCTTTACAGTCTGGGTTTTTCCCTCTTCTGTCTTTCATTAAAATCAAATTTTAACTTTTTCAAACCACATTATGAAGTCACTTTTTCTTTCAGGAAAAGGCAGACGAGGAGTATATGATGAAATACCTGATTTGAGTGTCAGCCTGCACGGAGAGTTGTGTGTAACCACGCACAGCTGTGTGTGCTTGCACCCTGTAGCTGTAAGTGCGAGCCAGTTTTCTGGATGTAAAGGTGGAGGTGGAGGGTCACTTTGGTAGTTCTTAGCATTGGATTGCTGCCTAAAAGTCCTTTCACCTTCCCCACTGCAGTGGCGTTGGCTGGCAGACCCGGTCTGGAGAGCAGAGGTGATGCTTCACTGGAATTAAAAAATGTCCTGAGTGTTTGCCTTCCAGCTGCAATCTTTGAACATTTTATTTCTTTAAAGATAATCTCGGATTTTATTATCCTTTTGGCAAGAACACCACTGCTGATGGTGTGTATGAGATAGAGGACTGCCCTGCCCAAAGGAAGGCTTGAAAAAGAAATGGAGTAAAATACCAACCAGTGTGTCTCCTTGGCCAAATGCGTTCCCCATCACACAGTCCTTGACATGGCTTTCTATCAACTCGTATGGCAGGAGAGGGGCTCTGACCTAATCTTGGGTGCCCGAGGGTGCACCCAGTGGCAGAGGGACGTGACCGGGTGGCCTTAGCTGGGCAGAGGGGATGCTCGCTGGGTGCGGGCTGAGTGGCCCTGGAGAACCCTCTTGCCCCATGGAGGACTGTCCTATGGAGATGTGTGCCAAGGACTGCGGCCACCCTGTGACCTGCACCCAGCCAGCGAGTGGGGGGGTGCCCTGGGGTCACCCTGCAGGCAGTGCACAGCCCAGGCTGTCAGTGCTCGTGCAAGATCCTGAGAGTAAGTGGAGCTTAGTGAAAGGGACTCACCTAGGGGTTGGGAAACTTAATTTACCTTAGCTTATGCAATAAGGACATCCTTGACAATGATGGCTCATTAACAATGAAGAAAAAAAAATGAAACCTCATACTGTGTGCTACTAAACACATCCTGTAACTGAAAAAAAATACCATTTAACCATTTTGTGGTAATTTAAATACTGGCCCAGTATGTTGGCTGTCTGAAATGCAATGGATGAGAAAACGAATACAGAAAACTTTTAAAGGGTTTTGTGACATTATTCCTGTTCACCACCATACAGAATTAATCTCAGATTATTAAGCAGTCTTTTTGAATTATGTATGAACACTACCTCACAAAAGCTATATGTAATAGACCCAGAATAATGCAGGTTGGAAAGGCTTTTTGCTATCTATTTGCTTTTCTAATTAGCCCCATTATAAACTTAGCTCTCTTGCTGTAACTCCAAATATATTTGATAAGAAAGAATGCTTTCAGATTAGTATCTTTTCCTTGATATAATAAGGTTGTGTGTGTCATTTCTATCAGGCAATCTGCAATAATGCAATGTCTGTATGTAATATACTTTTATTATATATAATAAAACTCAAATTTATTACCAACTGGCTTGTTCAAATGTTGACTCCCTCCTCTTGCATACAGCCTGTTTTGAACCTTACCTGCAAACATGCTGTTAATACATTTTTTTTTTACCTGTTAACAAATACTGATAAGCATCATATTCATGTAGGAAGATTTTTGTGCTGATACAAATGTTTTGTGCAAGATCATGCACAGACCCTAGTGTTTGTTGGTTGTTAGTGGTTAGAAAGTAGCCTTTCTTTAGGTGCAGAATAAAATCTTTTTCTTTATTTTCTAAATTAACTGTATTGGGCAGTTGCAAGAGGAGCGCGAGCAATGCATTAACAGGAGTGTAACAAAGTACTATTGATCAGCTGAGCCCTGCTGGTGAGTGGTTGCATATATTGGGCTAGAATATTTGTGGAGTAAGCCAGAGTAGCCTACAGCATTTTCCTGCTACTCTTGGTCAATTTTTCTCAGGAAAAAAAAAATTTAAAAGTGCTGTTTGGCTCTCCTCCTCTAACTTTAATTTATGCCATGGTACCTCCACCATACCAGACAAACTTGATGATTGACTAAAACTGTGCCACCTCACTTTCTGCAGAAACATCATATGAGAAATGTATTTTATGTGCCAGAATATTTATATGAGTTTGTACTCCTACTCCTCCTGTGCACACTTCACTGTTCCTTTTGCTTTGATCAACTGCTCCAAAATTATTTGCAAACTTTCATATGCGTTGGAATAAGATACTCGATCCTATCCTGTCCAGCAGTGTCTTATTGTGAAAGCCAATGTGTTATTTGGTGGCATTTAAGACATGTATGCTGTTACCTTCCAAACACTTGCAACACTGACGTACTCTTTCAACTGTGAAAGATCATCTGTATCATTCCCTAGCCAACAAATTCTGGCATTGATTAACCCAAACAAATCTGAGGCTTTTGGCTTTCAGACTTGGTCCATTAATTCTATCCAGAATAGGGGTTAGGATATACAAAACCTAATTCTGTTTGGCAGCTTCTCCTCCAGCGACTAAGAAAAGCCAAGCAGATGTCAGAACGGCAAAGATTTACAGTGCAGTGACCAGAGGGAGTGTGTAAAAACTTGCATGTGGAATGAGTCAGTCTTTCCTTTTCAGGACAGCTCTTAACTGCATCTACCAATCTGAGAAACCTGTGCAGCCCATTTCCGTAGTAAAGAAGGAATCATGTCACAGGAAAATACTGCTGGAATTTTTTTTTCCATGTCCGAGAAGAAAGGACAGCTTGTCAGCAGGCAAGCTTTAACTGGTTAAGTTGCTGTCCAGTCACCTTGCCTTTTTCAACAATATCCCCTCACTCAGTGCTTTCCCTCAGCGGTGTTGGGAATTCTGCTGGGATTCATCCGTCTCCCTTCAGCTGCATGACGTGATCTCTTCTGACAGCTTCACTGGGATAGAAAGAGATCTTTGGAGAACTTAAAGAATGAAGGTATGTGGCACCCTAAAGACTTCCCACGTGCACACTACAGGTGTTCAGAGCAACCTGCTCAGGCAGATTTCTAGATGGCTTTATTGTTCTAGAGCCTGGAATGCTGGTGTTAACCAAGGGGAAAAGACCTGTGGAAAATGATTCCTGCGTGTACGCTCTGCTGATCCTAAAGAAGTCTTCTGCAGTAGGAATTTTTCCAGGTGTTTTCATCACCTGAAATTAACACACAGGGCTGATGGTTTTCAGCATTATCTGTGAAGCACTTAAGGGTAATGGAATAAAACAATGGTTTAAAAGAAGACCAAGACAAAATTTACTAGTAAATAGGATGTTTTGGTAAATAATTTTACCTTTTTGCAAGCACAAATAGAAAAATATTTTTCCTTTTGTGCTTTAGCCTTTCCCCATTGTGAAGTACTTTTCCACCAATGAGAAGATACTTTATTTGTATTTTTTTTTGCCTTCCAGTAAATGTAAGAAATATGAAAATGTATTTATAGGCACTTGTTACAGCCTCACTTTTGTGTCAGTGTGCTCGAGTACCTTTAGCCACTCTGAAGGTAATCTGTAAGCAAAATATATGTAACTAGGGGCATAAAACAGTTACTTATTGACCAGCCCTCAGAAGAGAAAGGTAGGAATTCACAAGCCATTAGGCTGGGGATGAGCATGCTCACCCAGCGAGGTACCTGCGGTGGCTTTGCTGGCCTGGTGGGCATCGGGTGGGAGGGAGAGGGTCAGTCCCTGCAGCTCCCTCGAGTAGACCCTCAGCATTGCTGCTTTTCCATCTTCTGCCAAGCTCTGTCAGTGCCCCTGGCCCCAACAGACTGACCTGATGCCTCCTGACTATTTTATATGTCTCCATGAAGCTGCTTTCCCTCCTGAATCCTTGAGCGACTGGCAATTCTATCCCAGTGGCTCTACCTCTGTCTGTAATTTTACCTTTCTTATCTCTCCACAGAGTTTCTCACATTGGTTTGTGGTTTTTTTCAGCACTCTGAGGCCGGGTGATGCAGCTGGGCCTTGGTGAACAGGCAGCTGCAGCTCTGGGAGAGGGGAGGGAGGTTGTATGGCAGGGGTTGCAGCAAGAGGTGACATACTCCAGGTCTTCATCATGTCAAGAAAACATCCTTCAGGGGCAGTTGGAGGAGTATTTAAAGAGCTCTGCCA
Source organism: Gallinago jamesoni (assembly GCA_025769975.1). Lineage (NCBI taxonomy): Eukaryota > Metazoa > Chordata > Aves > Charadriiformes > Scolopacidae > Gallinago > Gallinago jamesoni. The sequence continues at coordinate 18,318,186 of JAOQGH010000077.1, read as the reverse complement.
GAACAGAAGGAAAACTTGGTTTCAAACAGCTTTAAGAGAGGCCAGTGTAGGTACGTGGGATAAATCTATCCTAAGTTCCTGACCTCCTTCAGCCCTGCTCTGCTTGCTTTCCACAGTTCAACAGGTTCCAGCCATGGGTGGGCAGAGGGTTCGTGTGTGAGTGGGAAGGAGGCAGCTCACGAGTGAGTTACTCAGCAAAGAGCCCGTTGCCACTTGTGCAGTCGCCGTGCTATGAGCTCCTGAACCAGAGAAGTCACTGAGCAAAGACAGCAGTGGGGAGGGAACCTTGCCTACCGGAGTGGGAACCCTTGGTTTCGAAGTTGTTTCTTAGTAAACTTGATTTGTATTTAAGAGAGTGGTCTAGCTCCATCTTCACTGTGGTGTCACTAGAAACAGCAAAGCTTTACCCGCCGTTCTAGAGTGAATTTTGGACTGAAGTGTTGAAAATCTAGATTTCAATTATTTAAAAAAAAAAAAAAAAGGAATTAAGCAGTTCCAGGAATTCCTCTCCTGAAAATATTTTGCAGCTGAAACTAGCCAGTCACCTCTGGGAAAACAATTCAGGACAAACCATACCGTTGCGTGTATTACAGTAAGTGTATGCACAGCTCATCTATTCCAGATGCTGATCCTCTGGTCAGCCCTGCGATGTGCGGTGCTGCCCTGTTCCAAGGCTGCAACTAATTTCCTCAGCGATTCTGGGTTCATCAAACAAACCCAAGCATCGGGACCCATCCTTTTTTTAACCGGACTCTGAGACCTGGTCTCAGGGGGGGGACTCTCTGGGAGAGTCCCGTGCACCCCAGCTGTCCCACGGCTGCTTTTCTTACCCAAGAGCTTAAATAACATCTTACCTTGCAGCCACCAGAGGGCATCTTCGTTATAAGCTGAAATAATCAAAAAAGGTGAACTCCCATTCATAGTATATGATTATGGTGCATTTATAGTTGCCTATTATTAAAAGCAAAACCTCATCCTGTCTTTGCACAATACATGCTCACATTTCTAATAGTGTGGTTTTACTCCTCACTAAGATGGCAATAGTGTTGTCTTTATCAGAAGATTAAAAAAAAGCTGTGATTTTCTTTTGGTTAATGAAATGCATAAGGGTGCCTTCGCTGCACAGCAGGCAGGGGAAAAAAAAAAAAAAAAAGAAAGAAAAAAATGAATCTAATCAAAACCACATCACCAAAACCGCAAGTGCTCCAGGCAGGGTCAGGGAGAATCGACAAGTAGCTTGTATGTGACAGACGAACACAAGAGGAGCCAAGCAGCAAGGGAATTCTGGAGAAGTCAAGCAGACTGCAAAGATTCAACCCAGACCACACCAAGAAACCTTTTTCCCATTAACTCAAAGCCAGTCTATTTGCATATGCTCTTGGGAGCGTCCTTATAATATCTTTTAAAAATGAAGCAATTAAAACTATATTTATTCAAAACGCAATGTAAAAGAAACAAATATCTTTTCAGGACATAAATAAAGCTCTGAAAATGAACTGGTATCGTGGGGGCTAAATGAAAAATCTATACTACAAAAGAAAACTGTGCAAAATATTTGAGGTGATAAAGAAATGGCTGCTCGTTTTTGCAAAGTTCATTCAAGAAGACAGGTGATCATTAAAGTGATCATTAAAGACGGCCTTTTTATGCGTCTATCCAGATTACTAATCCAGCTGGGGAAGGTGCGGGGAGGGCACAACAGAAGTAGTTGGGTTTTGCTGCCTTGTCTGCCTGTAGTACAGCTTGTATCTAGTGAATAAATTAACCATAACCCACAGAAGATGTTACTGCTTCGGGTCTCAGAAGCTTTTTGTAGCATCCTTTTTGGTCAAGGGGATTCGGCTTGCACACGTTTCAGAGAGTTGTGTCCACCTCTGGTTCTGCTGGGCATTGGGCATCATCAATGCCCCAGGCGAGGGCAGCCACTCTGACCTACACAATCTCTGGCTCTTAGATGCGGACTACAAGAAGGGTTTGTTAATCTCTGCCGGGGATTTTGTCACTCTTCAAAGTAATTAGATGAATCACTTCTGTACCAGGCCAAATTGCTGTATCAGGCACAATAAAAGAACCAGAGCAACCAGAACAAATAGGACAGTTCATAGACAGTCATGAATAAAATACTGTAAGTCTGGAAATATAAAGTATTTCTCTGTTTTGCATACGCCCTAGCCTTAGGCTAAACAGTACACAGACACAGACTTGAATTTCTGGAAAAGGATTTGTTCCAGGCCTGTGTTTGCAATATTTTGAGGATTGCTTATTATAATGAATGAGGACTGGGGAGAAAAAGACACAAATCCAAGTAATTTTATTTTTTTATTTATTTCAGACCTGAAAGCTTTCCTTCTCTGTGTATTTTTTTTTTCTTTGCAGTCTCGAGTACTTGTGATTATCTTCTTTTGGCATCTACCTCAATGTCAGCATGACTATGTTTGTCACAGGTTTTAGGTGCTGCTGCAAGCAGGACTCAAATTAGGATTGGTGTGACCAAAGGACAATAGCTCTGCCAAAAAGACAGACTTTTTTTTTTTTTTTGATCTAACTAGCAGATGCTCTGCTAGCGTCTCTCACTTTTTTGCCTCTCTCTTGCTGAAAGAACTGAAACCAGCCTGTCAGTGTGATCCTACTCATGGGAGCTGCAACTGTTTGCACAAGATCTGAGTCTAGCCTAATACTTACTTTAATAACTGCTTCCAGCAGCTACTTGTGAAAGCTCCAATGGTAAATTCCATTCAATATATGACAGCTTGAAAAAGCAGAGATTTTTCCAGAAATGGCTACTCTTTTTATAGAGTCTATTTTGCACCCTAGTGGATTATTTTAGATAGTAACAAACTGCATACCCCTGGTCATCAATCACTTGCAAGAATAATACTGCACAGGGAGGAGGCTAGAAAGAGACCTTGCTGTGATTCAAACCTCGAATTACTTTTTTGTTCCCCTCCCCATTACTTAACAGTAGTTTTGGAAGAAGAAGATACTACCAGACGTGTTAAAGACCTGGCATAAAATATTGGACCAGCTTTTCAGGTGTCACTGAGGGCAGCGGGTCTAGAGGTGTCTCTCCAGTCCAGACTTAAGAAGGTCTTGACTAGCTTTAGTTTTTCAAGCAAACCTGAAGGCTACTGACTGCCAGTCATCCTGACAAGGTGATGACTAATGGGGACAATTAGCTCCCTCCCTTAACATGCTGTCTGTCATGGCGATTTGAAAGGGAATAAGAACACTTTTCCCTAAGGAAACAGGTTGGCAAATGGGTTTGGGTCTGTTAAAGCTTTAGCATAGTTTCATATTAACAAAATGTCAGAAAGTTGTTCCAGTGAAGAGCAGGTTGAAGCCCATATTGTCTGCTCTGTAATTTCCTCTTTAATTCATGTTCACATATTGAAAAATTCACTCTATAGCCAACCTGTGATCCCACAGGTGTAAGCTGCAGAATTTCCATTATTTCCAAGGATACGGTTTTGTGTTGTCCACTTCATAAAGTAACAGCTTTTAAAATTTTAAGTAGTAACTAGTTAAGCTGTATAGGATGAGTGAAAAAGGAGCAGCAGTAGCCAGTAATTTAATTTGTTTCTATCTCTTTCAGAATGGTATTTCCAGTTTATAGACAAAATTGAGATGCATCTGACTGGTTATTATTTATTATCACTGTTATCCGGCTGCTAATCATTAAAGCTAATGCTTAGAGAAGCGTCCTGCCTTTCTGACCCATTGATTTTAGCGCCCACAAAATCACAGAACTTTGTTTTCATACCTGCTAAGCGCCCAGAGCACAAAGGTCAGTTTGTGACACGTATTCACTGCTGAATTTTAAGAACTGAAGTGCCTCCAGTAGGGCAAGTTAAAATTTTTCCTTAGTTCACATTTAGTGAACGAGCTGTAATCCAGCCGGATGTCAGCAGAAAGACAAAGCAGTTGCCACCACTGAACTAGACTGACTCTTCAGAGTGACCAAGAAGCAACCAGACTATAATCTGAGAGCGGCTGTGAGAAGCCGCATGACGAACCTGTATTTTCGTTGTGTGACTGGCAGCAGGAAGGAGGATGTAGCTCAATTGGCAAATTTATTGGAAGAACAATGTAGTCATCCACCAGGGCATTATTCTGAACTAATTTCAATGACAGTAGAGCAGCCCACTCTTGACTTAAGAAAACATGAATCATTCAAATTCCATATCTAATAATGAAATTGTTCCACTGGCTTATTTGTTGACATAAATTACATATAGCTAATATGTTCCTGTTGCAGACCCCGAGGACTCTTTGTTTATGCTAAATGTGAATGTATTCTAGCACATGAATTACTATCCTCCTGCTTGCTTCTTGGGCGCCTCCAGAATAAGTAATACGTTGGCATAACTTTGCCATTTGTCAGCCAGCAGTCTGGTAGCACATTTGCTCGTCAATCTAATTTTAACCTTTTCTCATACGAGCACTTGGTATTTCATGTAAATCAACCAGACAGTCTGTCATTCAATAGGATACTATCTTCATAGTCTTCTAAACTATGTGCTCTATCATATGTGATCGTTTTCAAGTAGCAGAGGAAAAGTAAAGCTAATATATTACTTCTGGTTTCTTAATACCAGAATGCCAGGAATCTCTTTATTACCACAACAGAGACAAATGATATGTCTAGCAGAGGTTTCGGACAATGGGCCTGGTAATGCATTCAGCACTTTCTGAACTGAAAGGTCTGTCCTGAATGGTAAGTAGTGCAATGAGTGGCTAAAGGCTTCATAGCACATGGTCCAGGTCTCTTCCAATTATCGCCGTAATTTGCAGCTAAGAATACCAAGAATACATGCAACTGATGAATTAAAAAATCATTTATAAATAATTACTCTGTGATTCCAACAAGTTTCTTGGTAAAATACTAATGATGACTGCAAAAGGGAACATAAATCATTCTGAGATATAGATAAGTTTGTGAATGCTCGTTTCTTTTGATAATTTGTGTAAATAATATGAAACGTTTACTGGCATATCCTTTATTTTGTAAGGTTTTCAAGAAATTAATTTGGCTTCAAAAGTAGCACGCTTGAAGTTTAGCTATTTTGTCAGAGTTGCTGTAACTGGGCATCGCTTTAATATCTTCTATTTTTTTAAACACAGATGAAGGTCATAGTCAATTTATGCAGCCTAAACCCCTTTCTGGCTTTACTGCATTAAGAATATTTTTAAAAAGAGATTGTAAAGTTGTACTGAAATGATCTGTGATGTCTGCTAGGAATTCAGTCCCACACAACACCTGTAATCGGTCACTGCGTGGTGCAATACTTAACTTTTAATAGTTATGAAAATTATAGTTTGACTGATCTAAATTTTCCTTATTAATAATTTGAGACTATTAACACTACATTACATTTCACGCCACTCGGGTTTATGACTGGTTAAATAAAGCTACATATATTTAATATTACATTCTGTTCTGAATAGTAATTTCTGATGCTGTAGTTGGTCTGGGGCAGAGCCTGAAAGGTGCCTGTCGTTCTCCCCAGCACAGTACTTGGTAGCCCCCTTACCAAGGAGCAGAAGAAGAGCTCGGTCACTCCTGTAGCATCACAAAGCCCCTCCTCAGTCCATACTCTCTTGTGCTGGTGTTTACTTACAGATTCCATTGCACTTTCAGTCCATCCCCATTGCCATGCCCCCTTTGTAACAACTTCTGTGCATGGTAGGCACCCTAAAATTTACCTCTGTCGCTGTGGGATTAATTCACCTGTGTTGAGTTTCTGGGTATGAGTTGTATCTAATGATATTTGTGCAATTTCTACCACAAAGTTCTCTTTCTGATTGAGATAGTACTGCAGTAGAAGTAATAACACATAAACTGTTTCCACCACCACCTCCACCATCTTTTACATCTACAAATCAAGTACAGGCAATATTTGACCATCATGATCTAAAGTGATAAAAGACTTTTGCACTAGTTTGACCCAAAGTCTTAACCAGAGCTGAAGTAAATGTCTTCAAGAACACAGACCCGAGATTTCTGGTCATAGGTTTATTGTGAATAAATGTGTATCAGAAGAATTTGTCCTAAATATTCAGATACTTCTATTAATTTTGCATAGCAGAGTTATACACAGGAGTTTGTTTGGCTTCCATATCTAGGCTTTTTATACCAAGGACCTGCAGCTTCTGCTCTCAGGGCTGTATCTAGGCAAATTCAATTCGGTCAATGAGGTGAACTGTCGTAAACAGTAATAGTGTTTGATTTCATTGAGCTTGTCAGAAATAACTTTACATGTAATTTGTTCATTGCATATTAGATCCTCTGGTTTGCCAGCACTGTTCTTGCAGATGCGAACTTTACGTATTTCAGGGAAATATATATTGCCAATAAATGTTTGCTCTGAAGAAAAGCAGTGCATTTCAGGGGGGGAGGGGAGGAGGCTACATTATATTACAGGAAAAACATTTTCTGGTTTTACCTATTGTTTGTGCATTAGGGCACATGCAGTTGTGTTTAACAAACATTCTCTTTCCCTTAAAATTTTCCATGACTCTTGATCCTTATGGATTACTGAAAAAAATGTAATCTATCAACAGAATCAGAATTTACAGAATTATGTATGGGATGAATCTAGCCTCAGATCTTTATTTAAGAAGGAAATTAATATTTTAATTCTATGTCTGTATAAATAAAAAAAATAAAAATGATAGTAAGACAGCTTTGGTAATCTTTTTCCCTGGGGTACATATCGAAGGACAAACTCTGTTCTAGTTATTAGCAATATATTCCTCCAGGAAACAAAGGCAAAATCTAATCACGTCTGTTGGAAGCACTCAGTCTTTCTCTTTTCATGTGATTTTTTTGTATCATTCCAAAACCCCCTTAAATACATTTTCAGGTACTAGTAGTGAGACAGCTTTAAAAATTCTTTTCCCCGGAGCCATTAATCACGCTAATTCTGCTAATGTCCGTTGCTTTCTTCATTTCTATTCAGTCCCATCTATTAGATGGCAAGTCTGGCTATCAAAATCTAAATTCAGCTCACTTCATTGTGTATGTGATGTTTCCTCCCAAAAGGGAAAGCAGATGCCACTCAAGGGACAAGTAAAGCTCGTGGTTATCATTTGCAGCAACCTCTGTATTAAATTGGTAAGCAAAAGGTAAGTGCCACAACAATGTACTATCAACCTGAGCTGCACCTGTCTGGGCCCCGTATGAAAACTAATGAGAAATGGGGATATTCTGTCCTCCCCAGCATGTGTCTATGACCATCATGTCATGACCAGGACATTCCTAGCTGCTCAGAGTTTGCATACGGATTCTCCTTGAGTCAGCAGATTAAAAAATAGAGTGAAAGGATAATGTGCTAGAAATGTAGCAAGAGACACTGTACTGAAAGGAGGATTTGGCAAGCTGCACTTAGGAAAAGGCTACACTTATTTAAGTAAATAAGAATCCTAAAAACAAGCAAAGAAACCTCTCAGATCTAATAAATTACCTGGTAAGTATACATTTTGGTCCAATATCGTTTGACAACCTAACAACACTTTTACGTGGCTGGGGGAATGGGGTGGGTTTTCCTGCTGTGTCCTTCCACATCCACGTGGCTTCCTAATCAATGGCCAGTTTGCAACTTTAGGCCCTAATTAGCTCCCAGGGACGTATCAATGAAAAGCCATGATGTGGCTTTATAGGGGGCAACAAGTCTTACAGTTCCTTCAGAGCAAAATTTGTCTTCTGCCAGCTTTTCCATCCACTTCTAAGTGATACTTCTCTTACAGTATAACCTACTACTCCTACCCTGACCTTACCACCACTCCTATCAATTATACTTCGGGTCCGTGCCCAGCTCCCTGAAGCTCTTCTCCTTGCAGTTTGTTCCTTCTCCCTCCCCTCTGAAGCACCACCCTGGATGCTCTCAGAGGAAACTGCCTTCCACCATTGTCCTTTCACACCCCAGCACAGACTGGACTGAACGCAGGGCCATTTCAGGCCCAAGGCAACTTTCTGTCAAAAAGGAGACGAGTGTGGGTGACACTGACAACGAAGAAGCAACCTCCAGTGGTCACCACAGTGTGCCTCCCTGGGGTCTGCTCTCCAGGGCATGGTCCTGCCTTCGCATGGCATCGCAGCACAGCTGGTCCCATCTGAGGACAGGGACACGCCAAGCAGAGCCAGGAGTGGGGCAGAGCTTGGTGGAGGTGCTGCAGAGCACCCCATGCCACCCACCCTCTGAGGGACCTTGCGGCTGCCGCAGAAGCTGTGCCACCAGCTCGCTGTTGGGGGTTACGCACAGGCAGGAGGTGGGTGAAGTTTGCTGAGGGTTGGTTTCTTTGACGGCTGGGAGGGGGGGAGAGGGCAATGCAGGGTGTTTATTCTGCAGCCCCACACCCCACGTGCTTGCGGCGCAGCCCCCTTGCCTCCCCAGCTGTGTGCATCAGCCCCAAGGGCCATGCCCCAGGCAGGACAAGGTGGATGTGACCAGAGAGGAGTGGATCTTCCTGCCTGGGTCTTGCCCAGATGGGGTGGTTGTTTTATTTGTTATTGTAGGAGGAATGAAAGTGGCAGTATTGATGGGGAGAGATCCCCAGCTGGGGCTGAGGCCCATGGGGTCAGCATTAGGTTCCTCTGGGCTTGGGGAAGGGGCCAGGGGGCTGACAACCCTGCTGTACCACCAGAGGGTGCCCCAGGCACCACGGCTCCCACCCCTGCTCCAAGTAATGCCTTTTCCCTGCCTCTTCTCAGGTTTTTCCAATCCTGAGCCAGGTGCTTCCCTAACCCTACATTAGACCCTACTCTCCTCCCTGCCTGCTTTCTGTGTGCTTTCCCTTTCCTTATGGTCCTCCCCCAGCTCTTCATCTCCTGCTCAGGGAGATGATGTATACACTAGGTTGCTTTTGCTCTTTATGCTCAGTTTCCCACTCACTACCATCAAAGAGGTTGTTACAGGTGTTTGCTGCTCTGATTGGCAACCCAGAAGATGCTTCCTTGCTCATACCTCAAGGTAATTCTGCCATTTCTGGTTTGGTCTGGGGCTTGTCTGGGATTCATGTGTTGTTTTTTTCAAGCTAATTGTATTCTGCTACTCAGATTAAAGGACCTAATTTTATGTCTGTTAAGGTAAACCTGCAATGCAGTTTGTGGGGAAGAAGCACCTTCAGAGAACGCGTGTGACCTGGAGAGAAAGTAAGTGTGCGAGAGGCGGAAGCATAGCATTGCAGAGAGTGGACTAGGATTATAGCTAATTCAAAACTTTAAAAAATCTGTATAGCTTCAATTAGTCTTTAAAACAATGGAATAATTATTCCAGTGACCTGTGTCCCTGTGCTAAGAGGGCTTTTATTTCTTCCCTCTGGAGTCAGGAAAGAAAGTGGTTGCTTAAATCTCTACTGACGTACAGCACGTGAATTCTAGTTTTGATTTTACCAACAGCCTCTGTCATCGTGTCTCATGTGGACTGCCTCATGCTCATTGTGCTGTGGGTTTAGACACTCTGTCACCACTCCTATTTATAGCCTGCTTGGTTATGAAGGACTATTAGTGTTTCCTCTGGGAAGAATAGGACTTTTGACTAATGGCATTTTAGGCCAGTTTTCTTTAAGCTTCCCAGAGAAGATAGGGTTTGGAGAGTAGAAAGCCCACTAAAGAAAGCCAACTAAAGAAAGCCAATAATCAAGGTATTAATGCCTGAAGCGAAGACATCTGGTGAGACTGGAGATTTCGTGGAGAAAACTGAAGTTAGAAGGGGCAGGACCATGGTGTGCTTTTAAAACAAGAGGTTTGGCTGCAGGGCTGGCGAGGAGCAAGGCAGCTGCCATGTGGAGAAAGAGAAGCTGCCCATGATCCAGCAGAAAGGTCTGCACCCGAAAAATGCTCAAGCGTACTGGGGAACGGGAGGTAAGGTGACATGTTCTGTATGTTTTTGGAGCAAAGTAGGAAGTAATTGTGTACAGACAATCTTGTGCTTCAGCCTATCAGCTGTTGGTAGTATGGTCTTTTAAGTGTGGAGAGCACCTGCAGGCACCTCAAAGTTGGTTTGGTAGGGATGGATGTGTTTAAGCTTGTGGGGATCCCTGGTTCTAAGGATGTTTGGGCTGAATGACCCTACTTCTGTGAGTCCATGTGCTGGAAACACCAAAGAGAGCACATGTCCTGCTGGCCACGCAGCGAGGGAAGCCTTACTGCACCTACTGCGAGAAGTCAAACACCAGCACAGCATTGTAGGACAGCTAACAGCATTCGGTAGGTGTCTTCTCCTGACCTACAAAAGTAATAAATGCCAAGATACTTGGGGGTTTTCCTTACAATTAGTAACTGATCTGGAATTCAGACCCCGCCTTCCCCAGCCTGGGAAGTTTCCAGGAGCACAGTGAATGGGCAGCAGCGCCTTTTGTGCAAACAGCAGGTCCCTACACGAGAAGGTTGCTGTACCCAGAGGAAAGGAATAGAGCACTGAATTTAGGGATGTGACTAACCTCTCTTCTGACCGGTGAGGAAAGCACCACACTTGCCAGTTATCTCTTCTGTGCGTTTCCTCGGCTGGTGACATCTGATGAGTGTTTCCCTTTTGCTCACAGAGCAGTCTGTCTGCTGTCAGCAGTTAATGAAGTCACTCGCAAGACGCCATCCCCTGGGGAAAAGCTCTGCTATGAATAGACCTGTTACTTGCCTCTCTGGCTGCAATGGTCTCAGCGCTTCTTGTGCTGTGCCACCATCTCTGGTGATTGTGCCATTTCTGAACAATGGTCTTTCCCTGCAGAGCTACTGCTATTCAGGATGCCCAAAAAAGGGTCCTCTTCCTTCTGGCAGAGCTGTAGAGCTCTGGGAGGGCTTCTGTGATGTCCCCAGTGACAGACGCAGGTTCTGAGGTACGACAGCCTCACCAAAAATGTGCAGAAAGTGAATGAGTCATCTTGTTGCAGCAAGTACTTTTAATAATAGTCCACAGTGAACGTCATCATCAGATACTTCATCAACGCACATCTTAGACTAAGGAGGAAAAAATAAAGCTCTTTTTTTTTGCAGTACAAAATATTTCCACGCTACCGAAATAGAAAGGGAAACTGTTAGTCTGATGAAGAGTATTAGAGAACATCGCCTATTTGCCCAGCTGAGCTTGCATGTCTAGGTATGATTAAGATTGTGTTTATAAGGAGTTGTGTGTTGGTCTAGATAGGGGTGAGCTATAAAAGAAACAAACCCAGCAAAAATAAATACAGATAAAGAATGATGAATCATGATAACATATGGTCGAGAGTATGTTAATACGTTGGATCTTTGTTAATAAATGATCTGAAGATCATGTTAATACTTATTACAATTTGTAGGGCATGCAGTCCTCGTTAGTGCCAGTGAAGTCAAGGACTACTAAAAGTAAGCCACTTTAGTGACTGAACTGTGTGGTTGAGATCTGACTCAAAATAATTTTACAATGGAACAACTTTGTAAGAAACTTCAGCTAACAATAATGTTCAAAGAAATAAATGGTCAAAAAGAGAAGAACTAAGTAAAGTAGTATTCAATTTGAACATTACCTGTTCTCTTTTTGGGAGATGCAGGGGACAACTTTTTTTAGAAGGTGGTCTGTTTGGGTTTTTTTGTATGCACAGATTTCTTTTTTACCAGACTTGATGGTCTTATTAGGTTCCCCCATAAATCAAGTTGTCAAAATTTTAGTTCTCGGAAAGCTATGGTGAGGTCTTCAGCAAAATGCAAATGTAGATTTTTCTGCATTGTGATCTAAATGTCTGAACCATTTCTACATGAGCAGAGTTAAAGTTGCTGTCTCGTATGAACCTTTGTTCAGGTGCCTCATCCCTCTGCTTATAGAAAAACAGAACAAAAAAAACCCTTGTTACTCATACTTTTCATATTAGTTCTGGATGGTTGAATAAGTATGAGTGATTCATGACCTGTGTTAAAATTTAACATCAGTCTTTAATGTGTTCGGACTGACACATGGCGTGTCTTATAATATTTATTGAACTATCTCCTTGACCTAGCAATCTGCGTCAGCTTGCTGAAGCATGCCATGAAAGGCAAGCGATACAGTAGTCCTTATCTACTTCTCTGTTAAAGCTTTAATTCAAACATTCATGCTATCTGTTAAGACCGAAGGGGCTTTGGGAAAATCATAAGATGCCTGTCCTGTCATTAATAACATTTAATTTTGAAAGTTTAGGAAGGTAGAAATATGCCTCTTAAATCAAACTTCTGTGATCTGGTCAGCATCTCAATGGTACTGAAAACTCTCATCCAACTTGCTTTCTGTTATCCTATATATAAGACAACACAAATTAATGCATGAGATTTTCCCTGTACACTTGCTTGGCACTTTCTTCCAGTAACAATCAAAGCAGCTGGGCTGAGTTCAGGAGAACGACAGAGCTGGAGCAGCGCTGCTCTTGCAGTGGTTCTCATCGTTTCCTCAGGGGTAGAGAGGTGTGAACCTGGGGCCAGGTGTTTCTTCTTTAGGGTTTGTTTCCCATTGCTGGCACCCAGAGAGCCCGAAGGCTGTGACAAGGCAATGCTTGGCCACCTGCAGGCTTGTCAGCTGGGAGGAAGAGCCTGGTCAAAACAAGGTTTCATTGACTGCTAGCTGCTCCTGAAATGAGACCCTGCCAGACTACCTAGGAACAGCTCTCGTGTGATAAAACTCCTGGCTGTGTCTGCAGAGGTGTCTTATTAAGGTCACATAGAGAGAAGTTTTTTCCCCTCCCTCAGCAGAAGCATCTCCAGGGTAGGACTGCAAATGCTGCCATCTCTCCCCAGGACAGACAACGTACTTCTAATGATGATCCTTATCATCACCAGAAGATGCTTCTTTGCCCACTTTGGTCCCACGGTGCCACGCTAGCAGTAATTCCTCTCGTTCAATGGCAATGGGTATTAAAACCCCAGCTGATATCTCAAATGGCTGTTTAAAATCAGCTTCAGCAAGCTTTGTTCTCTCTCTGACCTTTTCATGGCTTCCACAACTCCGGCACTTGGCTGTCCTCCACCCAGGCTTTCAGGCTCAGATTTGGAAATCCCCTGTTCCCCACACTGGACTGTTATTTTTCTGGCAATATTTACCTGCTGTCCTTGTAGAATCAGATCAAGGGCTCTGGGGTGCCTGTGCTGTTATTCGGAGTATTAATAGACATTATAAACAGAAATTGTCAGATTTCTTCCAGAAGCATTGCGTTAGGGAATTTCTTCAGCCAGGAAGGCTGCCCAGGTTGGAGCTTGTGATGCTCTGTCTGACCCTGAGCCCGGATCGGTTCTGGTTGCAAGAGAGCAGCAATTTCTTCCAAGAAACAATCTTCCTCAAGTATTGCTACAGAAGCAGTACGATACCAGGTTCGTAAAGAAAACGATATACTGGGAAGACTGTGAACTTAGAAGAATGTAAGTGAAAGGCCAAGTCTTGAAAGATTCATTAATATGTAAGTTCAGAAGCATGAGCTAAGTCAAACTACCATTGCTCAACACACAAGCATAGCAGATAAAGCCAAGAGGGGGATTTTGAAGCAGCAGGGGAAGAAAAGAAAAATACTCCCATAAAAGTGGTAAGGATGCATCAGATGGTAACATATGAGAACATGGATATTAGTTCAGGATGAAGGAAAACCAGGCTTTATTAGTCCACGTGAGCAAACTGATGGTGAAAGAGACCTAGTAAATATGAGTATCTTTACCAGTAATGTAACTGTGCAGGCATTTTGAGTTGTTGAGTGCAGCCTGAATAAACAACTGCAATAGTTTTGTTTGCTTTTGTATGTGTTTAAAGCCATAAATATTCATCAACTTTCACAAAATGAGACAGAAAATGATGACACCATGAGAACATGATAAACATGGACTTTCCACAAAACAAGCAAGTTCAGTCCCCTGCTAGCACTATTTATTAGATAATATTACTCAGAAATTTTACCATAATTTTGACATGGAGGTCACGTACCCATCTGCTTTTATCTCCAGGTTAACATGACACAGGCATAAAAGAGTGGTGGTGTTTTTTCTACACTCAAGAAAGTTCTCGCACTAGAGAGCTAGAGAGGAACTTCCCCAATAAGATTAACAAAAGATATGTTGGATTGACTTTTTCTGGTCCAGATTTCTTCTGAGTAGCAGTAAGGACCTGGTGTGCTCAAGTTAGGGACCGGTTTGCTCTTGACTATGTCTGTAGAGAAGGCAGAGTGAGGCATCTCCTGCATGTTGGCCTGAGACCCGTGTTTGCTGTTCCCTGGAGGTTTGCTTATAACCACACTGGTGGCTTGGCAGGGTCCCCAGGTGCGGCCGGAGCACCAGTGTTAGACCTGTTTGAATTCTTCCTTGGTCTCTCCTGTGGCTCTCAGACATTACTGAGCACAGCTGTCATTCTCTGATGTAAAAGAGGCATTCAGATGCTTCTCCCAAATTAATGCTAGCACGTTAACCTCTTCACCCTTATTAATATTTTTCAGGCAGTTTTAAAATGCTGTAGTGACCTTATGGTAGTTAGACACTCAAATGTCTCTCCTGATTAGGGTGGGCAGCGTCTTGCTCTAATTGAGAGAATCTCATCCACCAGATCAGTATCTTACTGTAAATCAAAAGCAAGAATAATGTTGGAAAGAATCACATCATAACTGACTGAAGCATAATAAATAGCTGACAGCAATGACTCAATGTCTGCATTTCTTCCCTAATGCAACACTGTATTGTGGACCGGCTTTGAATAGGTTTTTCACATAGTTTCAGGTAATGATTAACCCCCAATGACTAAAACATCTTCAGGATGAGACATCTCACGTAGGTACTCAAGTTCAAAAGTATGTTCAAGCTTTCACTTCATCTCTTTCATTCAAAACTACATTTATTTTGACTGAAGCTATTTTAAAACTGCCCCATAAATGTGAAGTCAGCAGTACTATTACAGCATAATTTCAAGCTAAAATGATTGTATTCCAGGCAGATGCACACACTGTATATGCATGCGGTTTTATTCTTTATTCCATTTATAAATCAGAAGCCATTTCAGTGTCTGTGTCAATGCAATCATCTCTGGGATGAAATATAACTTTGTACCAGCTCACATTGTAGGATAAAAGACTGAAGGGGGAGGAAGAGCACAAACCAGGGGAAATCTGTGTGAGCAGGTTTGTCCTGAAGGAAAAGCTTCCACTGCGATGTTTCATTCCTGAAGAGGGTGTGTTAAAGAATGCAAGATAATAAAGAGCAGCAGATGTCTTAAGAATTGATGTTATGAGGGGTGTTGTGAGGCATTTAACTTTTGAGAAGAAAAGGGATTTTTCACACAAGCTAGATGAACTCCATTGGAGCAAATGTGGTATTAATTTTCTGGAACTGAGATTGCTAGAGGTGATATCAGTATAATATAAGACAATTACATCATGTAGCATACTACGAAATAATACATCATAACAATATGTATTTCCATACCAATATAATCAGTAAGCTAGGAAATGGGAGAGAAGATTGGAGGACACTTGTAAGTAACTTCCATGCCTGGTTCTGAGACGCAGGAAGTGGTGAATGTATTGGGGAGAAAGAAATATCAGATGGGAGCAAAATGGACAGGAAAAATCAGTACTGACATGGGTGGGAATGAGATGTGAATGGCCTGGATGTCAGTGAGAAAAGGCATGTAGGCAACAGAACTAAAAAAAAAAAAATTGCACATTAACATAGAACCTGAGCCAAGATGTTTGTGTTCAAAAATCATGTGGAAACAGAGGCAGGCTAGACCTGCAGTGCCCAGAATGACCCCAGATCTCCCAAGAATAGTGAAGTATGGTGGATGAGTAACCTATGACTCAAATACACTTAAACCAATGTGAGACTGTTAAGAAAACTAGAAGTAAAACCAGAGGTACGGGGGCATCACTCAGTAATAGCGAAGTTGCTGGCAGAGACAGAGAGAGGTGGAATGGGTGGAATGGAATTTGTCAAACTAAAGGCCTTCTGAAGGATCACTAAAGAATTGTTACGCATATATCTAACACAGATGACTACAAGCATGAAAAGGCAACTTCCAAGCACTACTTTCTCATTGCAGGAGATTTTAACTGCTCAGAAATAGAGTATAAAGCAAATGTTAGTGATAACGGTAGAGCCAGTTATTCCAGGGTGTAATAGCTGGCAGTTTTCATCACTAAGCAGTCTCTGGACTACCATGATGCTATTCTAGGTGGTCTTAGTTAGGTAGTGATGACATAGAACAGCTGGTTGTAGAAAATAACCTAGCTAAAGTTATCCCAACTTGATTAAATTGAAAAGAATAGACAAGAATAGGCCTGTTGGTTTCTCAAAATTTGTCTTTCTGTAGTGTTGTACCCAAATAAACTAGTTAATGATGTGAAATGGATGAAGGTTCCAAATCAGAATATTAGAATTTCTTTAGTTTAAATTATATTTTTAAAATCTTCACTTTGCACTGCAAGTAGAGAGTGAATGGTGTTAGCACCTTATTGGATGAATAAATTCTTAAAAAAAAAAAGAGTTATTTGGTGTGAGCAAAGAGTGAAAGTCATAGGGGATGGTAACTCCACCATACCAGCTCGTCAATGAAAACAGTATTTTGGAAACCAAGCAGCAGAGGTTGCAGTCAGATTTGTCAAGTTTACAGACTTACCATCTGTAAACAAAATTTGAAAGACTGAAAGCTGCAATAAATGAGGGTCGGGTATGTGGCAAGGATGGGCTAGAGATTATAGATTGTGTAGATTCTACAGCTTCGTTAATCTGACTTTAGTAATATGGAAATTTTTTACACTTTTTTGCAAGAAAGAATAAATAAATCTGTGGCAATAAACTGGAGAAAATTGGTTGTAAGCAATAAATGTTTACAATGTGTTAGGGCTGAGGAAATGTATGTACGATCCCTTCTGTTCAGGAAAGGGAATTATTGGGCTAAGTAAACTTTGGGTAGAGATTTTCAAGCATCACAGTTTCAGCTAGTCTCTGAAACTATTAATTGCTGATAAAAGTGGCATGGGCGTATGAGAAAAATATCTGTACCGTTATATGCACATTGTGGGAGAACTTGAGAGCACAAGTGCCAGGTCAGGCACAAAATGAGGTGGAAACGACTTCTGTCATACATTGTGGCTTATTAGTTGGGCAAGAGAAAGACCAAAATGTCCTGATCAGTCATAGGAGGAGGCAGAGAGAGCTGGGATGGAGTGATGGGAAAGGCAAAAATGGTCCTCCTTAGATACGATGCGGGAGACTTGAGGAGGGATATGTAAGTACGGACACCATTGTAGAAGGCACGAGTCAAAGATCTTCTGGAGTGCTGTGAACAGCCTGTCACCCATAATTAGGAAAGAGCATTGAAAGAAATGCAGCAAAGTAGCACTGGACAAAACAAAGAATGAGGGATATACAATTGCTGTCTATAAATACATCAAGGGGAGGGGAAAGAAGGGCAGGGCAAATACTAGGAAAGGAAAGAAGTTATTTAAGTTACCAGACAATGTTGTCATTAAACCAAATGGATATAAATTGGAAGTTAGTTCATCCAGGCCAGAGCTGAGGCCGTTTCCAGCCATGAGAAGAGTGAAGCCTCTGAAACAGTCTTCTAGTAAGAGTGGCAGGAGCAAACCACTGCAGGTGAGGGTATCGCAGTAAAATGGAACTTATTCACTTACAAGTTGGATAGTACAGAATTCACCTAGGTTTTGCATATACCATAAAGGTGAGTAGAGCCACTTTCAATTTGCCTCTCTGCCACAGAGTTAAACCATCTGAGTAGTCTTACGATGGATTTTTCATAAGTTAATTAACCCAGTTGTATAAGGTGAAAGGACGCATCTTCAATATCTTGAGATCCTTTGTAGTGTTGTGTTTTATACTATTGTGGCAATAGTATTTTTTGAAATTATTGTTAATTTACTATTTCAGATAGAAAGCATGACTCTATGGCTTTCTGCGACATATCGACCTGCTACAAAATGTTAAGAATTAATTTTTTAAAAAAAATTGGTTTAAAATTATGGTAACTATGTGTGCTAAGTGTCCAATTGAAACACAGCAATGTGATAGCAAATGTATAAGATGAAAAACATAAGGTATTGGTGGCTCTAATATTATTGACAGTATTTTGAACTCCTGGAAAACATTGTTAGGGGAATTTTGCCCTGACATATGCTTCTGGTATTACTCAGCCAAAATACTTGGAATTGATTTAGTTGATTTTATTTTTATTTAGAGGTGGTTCTATTTCCAAGTTCTTAGTCTTGCATGGTTTTAGTTACATATATATTATTGTCAGTTCTTACCAGTTCTTTAAGAATTTTAGAAGCACTAATCGTTCTATATAAGGTTGTTTTTCCAATGTTTCTGTTTACATGTGAGCAGATGGTGTTGATTTAAATTTCCTTCCTATTTCCATATGAAACACATATAAAGGCACGATTTTCAAAATGCAGTAATGACTTATGCTGATAAAGATATTGAAAAAAAATTCTAAAATTTCAGAATCATGTAACTGAGCTTATAACAAAGACACTAGAAATAACGTTCTGTTTCCTGTGACAGATGAGACAGGAATTTGAAAAAAGCATGCTAACAAAAAATTGTAACTCTAATATGATATAAAAGACCAAATTTTTTAACAAAGATATGAACATCTCCAAAGGTTCTTACATATGTAGCAAGGTAAAATATTGCTAAAAGGTAATAGGGCTGTCACTATCTGAACACCTTTTTTTCCATTTAAGTTTTAAATAATGGTTCTGTCCTCCAGAGTAGCCAGACGATGGCAGCACTCTGCACAAAAGGCTCCTGAAACCCTAAATCCTGTTCTTTCACCAGAAAGAGCCTGCACGCAGTGGGAGTGAGTGGCCTGTAAATAAAATCCATTCTGGCCAAGTTCAGAATAGCTCCGGGAAAGCTTCAGAAATGTAGCTGGTTTTAGGCAGTGCCTGAGCCCATTTTAGTCCGTTTTTAGCAGCTGTTGATTGAAACGGGCTTATCTGTTTTGGTTATTCTAGATTAATCTTATTTTCAAACCCCACGTTTCAGCAAAGCATTGAATTTAAGTACAGCAAGGTCAACTATAAGATAAATTTATTTTCTGTGTATAAGACCAGAGTGGAATTGCTTTTTACAAGTGGTTTTGATTAAATGTCAGGAAGAAATTTTTGACTGTGAGGGTGGTGAGGCACTGGAACAGGTTGCCCAGGGAAGCTGTGGATGCCCCATCCCTGGAGGTGTTCAAGACCAGGCTGGATGGGGCTTGGAGCAACCTGCTCTAGTGGGAGGTGTCCCTGTCTATTGCAGTGTGTGATGGAACTAGATGATCTTTAAGGTCCTTTTCAACTGACCATTCTATGATTCCACGATGCTATGATTTAATCCCAGCTCTGTAGTTTAGAATTTCCATCTGGATAAATCACGCCTGAATACATGGTGTTTCCATAGCCACACTGGTTTTTTTTGAAAGCAAGTCCCCCTTCTAGGTTGTCTTCTAGCCCAGCCTTCTTCTACTTTTGGTGTGGTATGTGCTAAAACTCTGGGTTTCTCTTGGGGCCACTGCAACCCGCCTGTCCCAGGACTCGCTTTTACCCTTCTGTAACAGGGACAGGAGGTCCAGTTTGCACTTAACATTAATGGGAAAGAACTTACAGAAAGCTCTACAGACGCAACGTGGAAGGTCCGGATGTTGTGGAGTCTGTGCTCAGTGTGGTTCCCACCACCAGCATGTTCAGCCCTGCACCAGCCCTGAATGGAGGTGCCTGGACTGGTGTCCCAGCACCAGGCTTTTATAGCAGAGGGAGAACAAGGTGTACCATGCTATTGTGAAAAGCAAACAGAAACTGAGGCCAGATTCAGCAGTCTGTGTGGAAATCCCTGGCATGTTTTGAGTGCCATGGGCTGGCTGGCTGGCAGTCCTGCTCCAATGCCTCATAATTTCCCCACTGGTTCCACCCGAGCCCTTCTCCAGTTTGGAGGTTATTTCTCTTTGTGTGTGATTGCGTTCAAATCTGAAAAGCAAACAAATCTTTCAAGGTGCTCACCCACATGAAGGAAACCGAGGACAAAGGTTTGCTCACGCCCTCGGCTGGAACCGGCCGGGTCAGAGCTGCGGGCAAGGTAAACATGAGTTGAAAACACCCTGGGTTGCCTGCCTGTTCATTGCCCAGGTGGTGAGAAAGTCCTCCTTCTTCCTCCTCCTCTTCCCCTCTGTTTATTCAGAGGTACGTTGCTGACTTCACTCTCTGCCCTCGTCTCACAGCAACGCGCTGCTCCGGAAAAGAGATTCATGAATCATGGCCTGAGTCACGAATCCCCAACACCCCACTTTGCTTGGAGCTGGAGGGGAAAAATTCCTTTTTTCTGTGTGGTGCTTCGCCTCCCACAACCTGCTGGAAAGAGCTACGGCCACCCCTCATCTTCTTCTTAAAGCCACTGTCCATTGTGTGTAGCAAAAACACCTGGAGAAGAAAGAAAGAAAGGGCTTTGCCTTTCTGCACACCTGCCCACATCTCAGGTGGGCTCTGTGGACTACCTTACTCAGCAGTTTTTTGGCCCTTTACAGGGTGTGATATTAGTACATCCCGAAACACAGGAGCTGGAGTGAAGCAGCTCAATCACTAGACACTCAGATCTTTCTTTACCACAGGCTCCATGTCGTTTGTACAGCACCTGAATGCTTATGGTGGTTTCATTGGATCAATGCCATTTTCTGCTGGAGCAATGCCCATCTCTCACCTTGGTGATTAACAAAGAAAGAGATAATAAATTGTATCAAGTAGCATTTAAGATTTACAAATCCAGAAACATTTATTTATTTTACACAGTGATTTGATAGATGACACTATAAGTTTATATATAGAAAAAAATTCAAGTAAAAAAAAAAAAGTAAAAATTACTGAATAGTCACATTCACCATGACTGGGAATTTGTCGTTAGGGATTGTTGCTTCCACTTTAAATGTTTTTGCCAGCTCTCTTTAAAATATTGCCAGGATCTGTGCTGCAGCAAAGGCAGAGACAGGACAGTCCTTCCAATATCATGGCACTATTTGTGTATGGTTTCTGTCTGTGCTGGACTGTCCTATTTGCAGGACATCCATGCCACCACACGGCTACTCAAATCACCTCTAGTTCCTTAGAGATTAACCTAAGTTTCATGCTTAGAAACTTTTTTCCAGGCTTCTTTGTTTAGCTAAATGACTGGCATCCTCTGAAACATCTGTCGTTGCTGTTCCTTGGTACTGGGTCTGTCAGGCTGCCGATGGAGATATTTCTGAGTAGACTTTTTCTGAAGAAAAAGTTTCTGCTGGCCCAAGAGTCCAGAAGCACTTGACTGTGCCTCTGCAGAAAATATGTCTTCTTTTGGAGAAAAGTATTTTAACCACTCCTCCTGTACACTTTTGCATATTCTTTCAGTTTAAAAAGTTTGACCCAAACTTTTAAAGTGTACTTTGATTCCCCATTAGAGATCGACAGGAGCTTTTCAGACAGATTTGGAAGCCAGTCAGGGGGAGAATAAGGTCACCAGATGTTTCAAATGCCAAGCAACCTGCCTCTGACCTAAAGAGTGTAGCCCTTTGCCTCTCACAGATGCACTGAGGAAGTGAGTGTCACTGTGCAAGCTGAAGAGAAGGAAGACCCCCCACCTCACAGCTTCCAGTCCCACAAGACTCTCTGATGAAGGGCAAGAAGAGAAAAATGTTTTCTGAAGGGCAGGAGACACTTCCCCTTGCGTTTGTAAATATTCTGAGAACTGTCTCAGCTTGTGGGACATTTGGACTTTAAATTACTCTGAGTTTTTTCCAGGCTTTCAGGGTGAGAGTATG
The DNA here is from genome assembly GCA_025769975.1 of Gallinago jamesoni. Taxonomy (NCBI): domain Eukaryota; kingdom Metazoa; phylum Chordata; class Aves; order Charadriiformes; family Scolopacidae; genus Gallinago; species Gallinago jamesoni. The sequence continues at coordinate 18,296,431 of JAOQGH010000077.1, read as the reverse complement.
TTTGACAAGTGTATTGGAGATTAAGAGCTGGATCACATGTGAGGCAAAGGGATCATTTACAAGAATTTCTCCTCTATGTGGATAGCTGTTCAGCTTCTAATTAAAAGTGATTTTCCTTGCTCTGATGAGCTTGGGGCATTCTGATCTCTTATGTTGACTGACAAGCTTTCCCTGGAGCTAGAGTGCCTCCTCTTCCAGGTTTTGTTTAGCAGAAAAGGAATCAATTGTTGTATTATCTTGGGCTGGTCTCCCTGTATGTGTAATTATGCTATATCAGTTCATACCCTATTTGTAGGAGAGACTGGTATTTTTTTGAAAATGAAGTAGTTTTTACATTTGAATGGGCCAATGGTGAGGCATGGTCCTGTGGGCAAACATTTCCATATGGGGGCCTTTACAGACCCATCACCGGGCTGACTTGTGGATTTAGCTCAGTGAGCTAGAAAAGATACACCATTGTTCTAGAGAAAAAGAAAGCCCACTATTATTAGTGAAATGCAATTAGAGTCTAAATCTGTGGGTTTAGTTTATTTCTTATCCCCTGTTCCAAACATGAGCTTGCTTGGTTTCTCTATCTCAATATTCAGGGTTTGTTATTTGCCGTGAATTTGTTAAAAGTTGATTGGATGAACAGAATATCTTTCTGTGCTCTCTTCATGTATTGTAAGTGCCAGGTACGGGGGAAAATTCACTAAAGATTTTATCCTAAACAGATTTTATTATCTCTTGAAGAACTACAGACTTGCATTGTTCAGCATTGCCTATATTGAAAGACAAACAGCTGTTTTCTGTTCTGATGTGTTATTATAAAGCTGTAACACTGATTTAATTGAGACCAGAATTTGCTCCAAAATGAGTGTGTAGAGGCTGATGAAAACAATAATAATTGCATTCTGTCTGTACTATCAACTACCTTTTTTCTTATATCTCATTGAATTGATGCCTCTAACTTGGGTGATCAATGCAAGGTGCTGTCTTACCTTATAAAGAAGGGGATCCTTGCTGTCAAACCAAGCGATGCCAGGACCCCATGGGCTTGTTCACATCCTCCCAACATCAGCATGGCTACTCCAGATTGTGATTCTGCTCTTCTAGCATGTGTGATAGTTCAAGACAATAAAGCATTAAATTAATAAAGGAATTTCCTGGTCAACTTACCTGTAGGTGTTACACAAGATATTTGGTAATATTTCAAAATAAGAATCATCTGTCATCTTCCTGCCTAGGTTTTCTTGCCTTGCCCAAGATCTACTCTTGTTACTGTCTCCATTCCTGGACCTCCCTTAACCTCCTCTGTCCTTATCACTGAGGTTTATTCCCACTCTAGTCAGTCTTGTGAGTTTCTTCTTGTGTGAATTTTTTAAAATCAAAACTGACATTGATTTTTTTTTCTCTCTTTTTTTCCTCTGTGTTTTGTTGTTGTTTGTCCTGCTACTTTCTTTTCCTTCTCTGCTCTCTCCAGACAATCTGAGGAGGTCTGTTCTTAATAATTTGCAGAAACTTATTTTATTCAGGAAAAACTTAATTCAGATGGTCTTCAGCAGCCATCCCATTCAGAGGCAGACACTCAGCCACCAGTCATGTTGTCCTTGCCAAGACCTATATAAAATATTACCACTCACAAACAAACGGGGCACTGATAATATCGAAACAGAATTGGTAAGTTTTATGTGGGCTGTATTATTAATTCTTTCTACGCTAAAAAGTTTGATATCTTGAGTCTAAGAGTAAGTGTTCGCTGATTGCCAGCTGTTCAGTTGGTTGGTCCTTAATCTGTGACACGACTGGTGTCTGGTACCTTTGGGTGGATGAAGAGCTGCCACCAAGTCCTCTGAACACATGCTTTGAAGTGTTGTTATATTACCAGGTGCTAGTAAGGGCTACAAAGTGACCTTCTACTTCAAAAGGGAAAGCAGTGGGGTTTGGAGCTCTGCAAGGCTGTAGACATAGCACAATATTAAAGGACGCGTACACAAATGTAAATTAAACCCAGGGAAATAAGATGTGTTGGATGGCACTTACACAAGGATTATTTTTTTTTCTGAGTATAAGCAAACATTTTCAGTTGACTCCACTTCTCTTTGACCTTAGTTACAGACAGTGTCTTCACAGAGCTGCTCCTTCACCAGCTGAGGGAACATAATCCGATCGATGCTTTTTTCACGCCAGGGGAAATTGCTAAATTGCTGTAGCTGAACAAGTGCCTTACAAAGGACACTCCAAAGTAGAGAAAGCAGTTGAAGGAGGCTTAGGAGCATTGTTGTTAAGCAAAATGTTAAGACAGGGTTCAGCAACAACCTAAAACTGGGCTAAATTCAGTCTGGTGTATTCCCACCCTTCCTGCTAACTCTGCCCATCTTTCACCATCCCTGTCTTGACCTGGCACTTGCTTGGGACTGGGCAGCCACACGATCCAAGTGAGCCACCCAGGTGAAAAGTAGTGCCCCCCCCACCTTCCCCATGGAAGCTGGTTGGGTTATAACTGGATCAGGTGGAGTCGGCTCGGTGTTTGTTTGGACACGAGTACTGCCAGGAGGGAAGGGGTGGGAACAGGAGGGCAGGGCAAAGGGTGGCCTGACGTAACCCAGCCCGAGCTGCTGTGAAACTACCCATACACTGTGCAAATACTAGTGAAATGGGGATGTTTCCAGGCATTAGAATGAGGCTGTCTATGCTATTTAAACTGTTAAAATGCTCCCTGACATGAATTTGACCTCTTCCAATTAACACTCTCTGCAAACAATTTCTGGGCAAGGTTTGGTTGCTAGAATGGTCCCAATAGACAATTTGCAAGCATAAACTCAGGTATTGCTGTGCCAATTGGCCTCAATGCCCAGGAATGCTTCCAGGCATGTTGAGTTCAACTAGTATAGACCTATCCCTATCATCACATCCTGCCCCAACACTGCAGCTACCACCAGTTTGAAAAGGGAAGTCTGATCCTAGCAGTTCTCTTGGTGAGAGCAACCTAGTCTTTATGAGCTAGCTTTGGTAGGATTTCTGACTGTAGGGGAAAAAAAAAAAAGAAAAAAAGGATATATGTTTTCAGACCAGCAACACAACTGATGAAATTATCATCTTATGGTGTACCGTGTAGAGTCAGTTGCAAACCCTTATGATAAGAGATGCCTTCTCCTGAACAAAGGTTTTTCAGAACAGAAAATAGCAGAGCATAAAAGATGGGAAGAGATGAAATCTACGAATAAGAAATTTTATTTCCTTTAAGGTTATAAGAAATGCATATTTTGCCTTCAATCCGGGGGGGGGGAAGAGATATTGTTGCGTCTGTGCTGTGGAGTATTTGGCCACTTATTACACAAAGTTAAAGCTGACAAGATTTCTTTTTTTTCCAAGTCAGTCACAGAACTGAGAATGCAATTATTCCTCCTTCTACATATTAAAAAATCCCCCAACTGCAGCATTTCTTTTTGTTTGCAATATCAATAAAATAAATGTACTCTGTATTTTGAATTATTGAAGCCAGATCCTCAGTTCTCATAAATGATTGTTTTGGTTTTTTTTTTCTTTTCTCCACAGTTGCCTTTACAAGTTTCCCTCCACATCAAGAAATCTGAAAAAATGGGATTTATACATCTCTCCAGGTATACTCACTTGGCAATCTTATGACCTGTCTGCCTAATGCACTTCCTTGGGGAATGATTAAAGACATTATTTTAAAGTAGCCTTATAAAAGTTGCTGTACACACAAAACCTTCCTCTTGTGGCTGGGTTGCTCTAGGACCCAGAGCGACCGGGATTGACAGAAATCTTCACCTGAATGAATTTTCCCCTTATACCTTATAAGGAGTCCAGGAAAACAAGGAAGTGATAACCATGTTCACGTTACTTTATGCACAGCTCTTTACCTGCCCAGGTAGCCCTTGTTTTCACTTTTCTTCATGGGCTGTCCCGGTAGGGTTGAAGTTTCCTCGCAATCCAGCGTAGGTGACATCTGAAAACGTATCCTCTGGGAATGTATGAATTTTACGACGTTCTACCTTTACGCTGACGATAATTAACACGCTAATATTTTTTTGTCACACAGCCAGCACTGAAAACGAATGGGGATTGAATTGCTTTGCCTCTGCTTCCTATTTCTGCAAAGAAATAACTGTGTGCAAGGTAAGGCTCAGGGGTAGGGAGATCCATTACAAAATCATTTTTGCGTTCTTTCTTGCTTGAAGTTGATACGAAATAGCTTTCTGTCTTCAGTATTTAATCATTCCTTTCTGTTTAATGACTTTTTTTTTCTTTTGAAAGACTGCTGTAGGGCTACCCTGCAAATTCATCTAAGATTTATGTGGTCATTATATAGCACAACATGTATGAAAGAGCGGGTGTTTGAGCAATTTTGGTTATATTGTTTATATATATATTATTATATATATATTACTATATATATATAATATATATATGTTATATATATACTGTTTCATCCGCTGAGAAACTTTAATACTATACATGTGACTGAGTGCTTCACTGGCACCTGCACAATACATTAAAATCATATCTAGAGACCTGAGTGAAACAATTTTAAGCATATAGAGTGAACATAAATCTGTTCTTGTAATATCCCTGGTTATGTTGGGAATGTCTTACCTGCACCATAGCAGAAACACTTGTAACACTTTATCAGGTGCACTGGAGAAAACGAGTAATGTTCTCAGTGAATGCCATCCATAAAACATGCAGAAGTAAGTATGTTAATTGCCAGTCATTGTGGGGTTTTAATTTTTATTGGAAAGTTAATCTTCTACCAATAGAAATACCATTACGAAGGAATTTTATCAGTAATCCTAAATATGGATAAATGTGCACATTTTTCACCTCCCACATTCTCTAAATGACAAGATTCTTCATACATTGAGTGATTAAACACATTATTAATTGTCTTTTATCTTCTTGGATTCAAATTTAGGGACCTGTACTCAGGAAAGCGCAGTGACTTGTGAAGATTGTTTGCTTTCCGGACCACACTGCGCTTGGTGTTTTCAAGAGGTAGAGTAAAAAAATTTCAAAGTAAGACTTGAAATGTTTGTAGTAGCTCTGAGTGATGAGGTACTGACTTAATTGGGTCAGCCCGTGGTTTTGTAATGCATATACAGCGCTTAGTGAAGCCTTCCTGGGGATCAAAAGTGGAATTCGATCTAGACTTTATGGTCTATTATTCATTGTTGGCTTTGGTTTCTTTATAAAAACAACCTTCCTCATCTAAGGCAGAAATAAAAGTGCTATTAGAGGGGCTCAGGTCACCAGCCTCAGGGCTGACTCACCCACGGCGCTGATGATGAAGCACCAGACATCAAGTCAGAGACCAGAGTGCATTTTACGTGCTACATGCCAAGCCAGACAGTGTAAACAAAACGTGTTCCAGTCAGTGTGCATACACAAATGATTAATACGTGGTTGATTTTAAGTATGATGATAGTGTTAGTTTTATAATTAGTATGATATAGGTGTAAGTGTTATGGCTGAAACACTGGGCTTTAAAAAAAAAAAATAAATCTGGATTTGTTACCTGTACATCTGCTGTGGACTTTGTGTAACCCCAGGCAAATCACTTAACATCTCTGCTTCTAAAACTGTCACCTGTAAATGATACTAAATAATTTCTCCATATTTCACAGTAAATATTCTAGGTCTTACTTCATTAATGTCAGCAAGATAATCAGCTATCACAATTAAAAACTTGCCAGAAGTAATAGAGAAATAAAATAAGTCTCTTTCGTGATAGTTTCTGATTTACACCTTTGCTGTCAAAAGTACTACTTCTTTTTTTTGAATAGCAAAATGATACCTAGGATGGAGCTAACATACTGCTTTATGCGGTAGCTGGCAAAGACCAAACAACAATTTTTTAAAAAATGTTTGCTAAAAATAATAAAGCAGTTTGCAAAGATTGTTACCTTGGGAAAAAGAAACCTCAGCCACATTAGTGTGTTTGCAGTAGTTTTTATGGTTGTACTTAGCAATCAGACCAGGATTTTCTGGAAATTAAATTTGATCATGTAGTTTTGACTAGTGCCATGTATTTTTCAGAAAACAAAAATGAAACACAATTTATTGTTTTTTTTTTTTTTAAAAAAAACAAACCAAAAACCTGTGGAACTATTGAAAACTTTGTAGTAGTAAATGATTTTTTCTTTGTTCATAAGCTCATTGATTTGTTCGTTAGAGAACAACCCATCAAGAGAGCAAAAGACATTGGAGCTTTAGTGACAGAGTAAACACAAGTGCCTCCAAAGAAACCACTGTTTTCTGTAGGATGAAAACACATCTCGTAATTGTACTTGAAATATGAGTTTACACCTTCACCTGTGTTTTGAAAAGCCAGCCACTGGAAGTGTGTAACTAAAGGAGATGATATGGATCTCTCTGTGAAAGTTTTATAATGGTACATGATTTTTATGCACACTGTATTCAAGAAGCAGTTGCTGAGAGTTTTGCTTGAGTGAGGACATCAGATTCGGACTGAAGAATAATAAAGCACTGTTCCCATCAGGTGTCTCAGCACTGCTTTCACCAAAAGATATAAGATCCCTGATAATTTTCAGGCATGACGGGTTACATTTTGGTGGAAAGAAGAGTCCCAGTCTGGTTTTAAGAGGTTTAAAGTAAATTTGTTTTGCTTTGGATGGAAACTTTTTTGGTGATTGAATTCAGAGAATATTTGTGGCTTAGTGGCTGAGCCCCAGGTTACTTACCCAAACCCAGGAGAAAAGAGTGGCCCTATGGTATGGGCCCATGGCCACCAGCCAGGAACTGAATGTTTCAGTGATGGTTCTGCCAGGTGTTGCCCAGACTTTGGTCAAAAGTTCTTGCAGGCCAGAGCAGTTTCCAGATTAGGAGTCAGCTGACTGATTTTGAGGATCTAAACTCTAGTCATCGCTTGAGGAAATAGTAATAAGGCACAGAAGTCTCTTTGTAAAACTAACCATTAACTTCACTGCTACGTGGGGTAGTACCTACCCTGCAGCAGTGTCGTGGAAAGGAACACGTGTCAAGTGCTTTGAAATGAGTAATGAAAACAAACTGCAGGATCTCCAGCTGATACCGACAGGATTGTGATTTTCTCCAGGTGGGAGAAGGTCAAGTAGGATGCTGGGCCAAACGTAACCAGATAGACGTGGGCATGCCAGGGGCCCCACCGGCGCTGGGGAGCAAAGGAGGGAGGCTCTGGTGCTTGTTGGGCACCAGGCAGAGTAACAAGGGCTTGCTACCTGCTTCAGTGAACGTGTTAAAGGAGTGTTGAGGAGAAAGAGTAGGTCAGAAAAAACCCCCGCTGTGTACCCCACCGTCAGTTTGTCACAAAATTTGTAGGAGTTTATTATCTGCAAGACCTCTTCTGTTGTTAAATGATGTTTGTGCATCAGCAGTTCAAAACTGTTTAGGAAAGACTGATGAATTTGCAGCATAATTTTGTAATAGAAAAAGCAGGGGCTCCTAGAGGCTTTGTGTTATCATTCCCAGTGCTGCGAGAAGCCGAATGCAGCGAGTGGCACAATTCCCATTCCCCAACAATAGAGCAGTTTCTCCCAGGATACCAAATCGGTGTAAGTTACATTAATTATACACCTGTGTGACATGATCCACCAAGGGCAAATTTAGATTTCTGTGCCGCCTAGATCTCTTTCTGCACTAGTTTGCACTAACTTGCATCTTTGTTTCTGTTCCCTGCGTTGGATTGACCTTTTGTCGGGCAGGTGCTGGTGGCTGGTCAGTAAATACATTTAACTCAACCCTTCCTTCTCCTGTTTGCTTTAGAATTACACGGACTCGGCTGGAATTCATGGGAGGTGTGATACCCCAGAAAATCTTTTGTCAAAAGGATGCCAGTTGAATTTCATTGAATTTCCCGTTTCAGAAGTAGAAATTCACAGAAACGAGCCCCTAACTGTAGCAGCCCAGAAGAACAACTCTGGTGTCACACAGATTTCTCCTCAAAAATTAACTCTCAGGCTGCGACCAGGTAAGTCACCCAGTTTATAGATGTGGGATATTTTTTTTTTCAATTAATGTGTTATATTGAAGCTTCTAAGACTGAATGGGCCAAAAAAAATCTAGATAGAGTAAAGATAAAAAAACCTGTATTGAGTCCAAAATTATCTGTTGACTCATCATGCTCAGGCTAGGTTCAGCTGACTTCAATATAGTTTCAGAAGTGCTGGGTACATCAAAAAAAGTAAGGATATATATTTTTAGTGGCCTTGTTTTCTTGCCATTGAGGTGGCAGGGAGAGAGTGGAATACACTCACCCCCCTCAGGACCCCCACCTCTCTAGGCCTGTGCCTCTCCCCTGCAGGTCTGGCAAAAAACGTGTCTCAGAGGCAGCATAAAATCTAGCTTTGAGGATTTACAAGGTACCAGTAACATTTATGGAAACACTCCAGGGCCTACTTTGGGGTCCTTGAGATGTGGATTTTTCCTGGCAGAAAAATTGGAGTAAAGAAATGTAAGAGACACCAAGTTAGGTTGTATAATAGTGTTGGAACTAAGAATAAAACCTATGTGTGCATTCTGGTGTTCTTTGAATTTCTAATGTAGGTGGCATGTCCCATAAGCTAATTAAAAGTAGCACTTATCTAAATTTTCTAAAGCTGCATAGTGCCAAAGTCAGGTTTGCATACTTTTAAATTACAGCAATCAGTTGTAAATCTGTGGTTACAGCTTTACTGAGAAACAGTTTATAAAAAACACTAGAACGGCTTTAAATTTTTCAGACTTCCTGTTTGAGATTTTAGTTGACTGAGAATTTTTGGTATTTTTTTTAAAATTCTACTGATGATTTTAAGGACTGCATAACTTTCACCATATATATAAGTTTATGACATATATATTCACTTATATATATGATGACTCTTATGAGAGTCTCATAAACTCTCATAAGTTTATGAGAGAGAGGTTGCTGTCTGCCATAACTTCTATTTAGAAGTGCTGATATGTATCCCCTTTCCCCACATCCTTCATAGGACATGAAGAAACAATACAGATCAAGGTTCGCCAAACTGAAGATTATCCAATTGATCTTTATTACTTGATGGATCTTTCAGCCTCCATGGATGATGATCTGAATACAATTAAAGAACTGGGTTCAACTCTTTCCAAAGAAATGTCAAAACTGACAAGCAACTTCAGACTGGGGTTCGGATCTTTTGTTGAAAAACCAGTTTCACCATTTATCAAAACTACAGCTGAAGAAATAAACAACCCTTGCAGGTAGGCAGGGAAAAAACATACCTCTGTTTGCATGCCTACATTAAATCATAATATTAATCTTTAGGATAAAATGGAGTTCAGCAGCCTCACTGGAACCTCCACCCTCTTCCAGCTGTGACTGAGTCAGTTTGCAAAACTTCTTTTTTTTCTTTTTAGTCTCTTTTAGTTTCACACTCTGATAATTAATCTGTTCAGTCTTAGTGGTGTTTGGAGAGAGGAATCTGGGAGCGATTCTGCTTTTTAGCTTTTGCTGCTAGTTAATGTTAGTGGGTTAACAAACAGGTATGCAGAATATTTACGTATTTTTCTTTCATTTGCTAGAATATACATATATACAAGAATTTTATGACATTGCTATACCAAGCAGGTATGAACTCAAGCCCTACACAAATAGCAGTTTCATTTAGCCGTCACTGTTGTTTTCTTGGGTTCAACCCCCCCCTCCCCCCTTAAGGTCTAGCATTATCCTCTAATCCCCCAAACCCAGGCTGCCCTAGCCTTTTCCTAACCTATGTGGAGGAGAAGCTGTGCTCTGCAGCCTGAAGCAGGACTGCAGCAGCTTGGTGGTGCTCTCAGTGTCACTAAGGGACTACAGATCCTCATGTGCTTCTGAGTATGAAAACAAGGCACAGCAGGGAGCACGGCAAGGACTGCTTGTTGTTAACTGCCTGAATTATTCTGCTCTAAGAGGCGTTTTCCAGGCTTTACACAGCCCTGGTTGCATTGCCCACCTCTCTGGATGCTCTATGATTCTCTTATGTTTTTCACTAGACCTGTCTCAGACACAGAGATACACGAACAAAACCACCAATGCAGACAGCCCTGCAAAGTAGCCATTGGAGTGATTTGTCACTCTGTATTACAGATTCATAGAATGGGTTGGGTTGGAAGGGACCTAAAAGATCACCGAGTTCCAACCCCTCAACCTCCCAAAAGACCAGGTTGCTCAAAGCCCCATCCAGCCTGGCCTTGAACCCCTCCAGGGATGGGGCATCCACAACTTCCCTGGGTAAACCATTCCAGTGTCTCACCATCCTCACTGTAAAGAATTTCTTCCTAATATCTAATCTAAATCTACCCTTTTTCAGTTTAAAAAACATTACCCCTTGTCTTACTGCTGTGCTCCCTGATAAAGAGTATCTCCCCATCTCTCCTGTATTGGAAGGCTGCTATAAGGTCTCCCTGGAGGCTTCTCTTCTCCATAAGCTGTCTCACTTATCTCGTAGAAGTGTGCCATATGAGTGCTTACCCACCTTTGGATACAAACATGTTTTGCCACTAACGAATGATGCTGAAAAATTCAATGAAATTGTGAAAGGACAGCGAATATCTGCTAATATAGACACTCCAGAGGGAGGATTTGATGCAATTATGCAGGCAGCTGTTTGCAAGGTAATTGAAACTTCTGGGTATAATATTAATTATTCTCTTTATTACACTTCTAGTATTATATGGTTCTATTTCAAAGAAGCAGATCATTATTTTTCAAGATTTTTTAACGCAGTCCAAGAGCCTCATTAAATCTGTGTGAAAATAATTTTGGCTGTATCAAGTTAAACGTGCATATTGCAATATTTTAGTGTTTCTTTTTAATTGCCAGTGATAAAAAAAATTAAAAATAACTGTATAATTACTGGGTTTGTTTTCTTGATTGTTTTTTCTTGAACTATTTTTGATTAACTATGTTTAGAGTACTGAGCAGATTGACATGAACACGGCCAGCTTATGTTATTAAACACAGGAATGTGGAGACATAATGTTAGCCAAAGACAACGGAATGAACATCATCTCTTAAAAGAGGTGTTCGGACACTCCCTTTAAAATGATTCCCATCCTTTATTTTGAGATGCTGTTCTTCATGTCTTTTGCTGCTTTTCTATATTGTGAATGCAATACAGCCTGATAAACTAATGTATTTTAAATGACAGGAAAAAATTGGATGGAGGAATGATTCTCTGCATTTGCTGGTGTTTGTGAGTGATGCTGATTCCCATTTTGGGATGGACAGTAAACTGGCAGGGATTGTTATTCCTAATGATGGGAACTGCCATTTGGACCACAATAACGAATATTCCATGTCAACTGTTCTGGTAATTTACTATGAATTTTGTACAACTCTTGCATTCTGGAAATTTGAAGGCTTAAGATGAGCAACTTAGAAAACTAATGAAAGTATACCTTCATCACTGAAACGTGTAAGAGTTGGGGAATCTGGATATTTATTGTCATCTATTTTATTTGTAATTGCGCGTTTCAGTAAGGGAGAACAATGTGTTTATATGGAATTATGATAGATTATAGGTACAAAAAAAGGAAAGCACAAATCTAGTTCCTGCTAGCCTGGAAAACACTTGGAGCAGGACTGACTAGTATTTTCTTCTGCAGGGAAGGCAAAATTTGCATTAATCAAATTCCCTGCAAGGGTATGAATTCAGGAGGAATTCAGGAATTTGTAGGACTCTGTTCACATAGAACTTATCAGCTTAAGGTTCAGCATTAAGAAAGACTGAATTTATACACTGTGGTGTTCAGTATAGGAAAAATACCCATTTGCTCTGGCATACTGGCACAGTGTTATTCTATGGATTTTATGTACATATATATATATAAAACTCACAGATGCTACCGAGCCAAATGTCCCACTATGGAGGTCAGCACTGTACTTTTCTCAGAGGGGTTTCCTTAAAAACAAGGCGAGGAAATGATATATACTGTCTTTTATTTTCCATACATGTAGTGCCTAATTATAGTTTATGCTATACAGTATTAATTGTGATCATTTGAATGTGTTTTCATGGGACATAATTAGCAACTGGACACACATGAAAATTGGATTGATGTGGCTCTTTTTTTTTTTTTTCCAGGAATATCCCACAATTGGACAATTAATTGAAAAACTTGTGCAAAACAATGTTTTATTAATTTTTGCTGTAACGAATGAGCAAGTTCCCACATATGAGGTGAGTAAATTAAAACGTTCAGGTCTCCAGTATTTGTTTTAAGGCTGATCCTTTTTCACAGCTGGGACAGCAATTCTAGTACAAAGACTGAGTTCTGTAAGATACTTGTGTAATATATATAGGTAAGAAATTATATATCAGAGAAAAGCTCTTTAACTTAGGAAGTGCTTCTTCATGTATTGATTTTGATGTTCTTAAGTAACTTTTAAATTGGATTTCAAGCTGAATTACACTAATTTTTAAGTCAAGTATTGTCAAACTAAGCATTGTTAAACTATTCAGTGTAATCATTATGATTATAATTACAATACCTTTTGTATTTTATAAGGTTAGAGAAGGACAGTTGAGCCTGTTTTCACTTTTTAAGACAATAATGTATTTTGAAACGTACATTCATCTTCATTTGTTTCTGTGTCTCTTTTCAACGAGACAAATAGGAAAGTAGTGGCAAGATTAAAAATACAAAATGCGATGGACAAAGTCTTCTGCTCTCATATATCATTCCTCCTGTTCACTGAGGGAAAATAGTTTATGACAGGAATTTTTGATATTAGAATTCACAGAATCCTGTTCTATGAAGTACGTGTACAAGTATCTAAAGGGTGGGTTAAAGGATGATGGAGCTGGACTCTTTTCAGTGGTTTCCAGCAATAGGACGAGGGGGGACAGGCACAAGCTGGAACATAGAAAGTTCCATTCAAATACGAGGGAAAACT
>JAOQGH010000077.1:18273099-18283439 GCA_025769975.1 Gallinago jamesoni | reverse complement strand
GGTTTCCAGCAATAGGACGAGGGGGGACAGGCACAAGCTGGAACATAGAAAGTTCCATTCAAATACGAGGGAAAACTTCTTTATGGTGAGGGTGACAGAGCACTGGAACAGGCTGCTGAGAGAGGTCGTGGAGCCCCCTTCTCTGGAGATTTTCAAGACCTGCCTGGATGCAGTCCTGAGTGATGTGCTCTAGGCGTTCCTGTTTTGGCAGGGGAGTTGGACCATATAATCTCTAGAGGTCCCTTCCAACTCTGACAATTCCATGATTCCATGAAGTAATTTCTTGCTCTGTGAAGTCATGTCATGGGAAATGGGAGCCAGGTGAGAGAGGAGGGTGGAGGAGCAGTGGTTATGGATATACAAATATACATGTATATATGAATATACAAAATCCATATTTTTAATTAACAGGAAAGAAAGAGTAAGGAAAAAGGTCCTATATTACAGCAGAGAGAGCAGATGAGCCCTTGAGGTACTCACCAATAAGATGACTTTCTATTTCTATCCTCTGTGTAACCCAGAGAAGAACCCCTCAGTGCTTCTCTGACTGGTTCCAGTTGTAGAGTTGTCTTGAGTAATACTCCCATAGTTCAACAAAAGTCATGGGTCACATCTTTCATAAACTGATTCTCAATTACAGTTTTGATAAGGGAGGAATCTGCATCTTGGAGCACTGACTGCCTGGCTTTTTTAAAGACTGTATTGAATACTGAGCTGAGGTGTGAAAATTTACCCCACAGTAGCAGAATTTAATCACTTGCAAATGCAGTGGGATTCTATAGTCATAGCATAGATTAGTTAAAATTTGTACATTAAAAGACTTTCACTAAATTTCATTATTGCTCAACAATGTCTTAATAGGGACCCAGTCAATGACAAGTGAAAACTCTTCCCTGATTTTAGCAGAAGCTTCTGGATGCATTTCTGTCCACCTGCTCTGGGTGAACCTGCTTTGGCAGGAGGGTTGGACCAGATGATCTCTGAAGGTCCCTTCCAACCCCTACCATTCTGTGATTATGTGAATAAGGGCTGTTCTAGGAGGTAGTTTGGAAGTACGTCTTTGATTTACAGAGCATTATTTTGTCCAAAGAAACTTTTGTCTTACTGATGGCATTATATTTTCCCTTGGAAATTGCTGGTGGTCACCCTCAGAGTTGTCCAACAGTGTTCTTACCAGGGGTTTCTGTTTCAGTATCCCTGTGTCAGTGTTATACCAGTATCAAAGTTATCAAGTGGCCCCCTTTGTTCAATGGGAACACTAAATGAAGATTTATAGCTAACAAAAAATGCAAGCTATTGTTAACCCAACTGGGGATTGGTTTGTTCTTGTTACTCTCTCTGTTGGGGAAAAAAAAGTGCCATTATCTTCTATCTTGTAGGGTATACAGTAATCCCATTCAATGTATTCTATGTGCTGCTTTCATCTTCTCAGTACTGCTTTCTGTCGCTTATTTGGGCAGCTGCAGTTGTTATGGTCTGCTTTTTGTCCTGTAGGTGATGTGGAAAATCAGCCAGAGCAAGTACAAAAATCATATATAAGTCTCACTGCAGTTTTTCCACACTACAGTGTACTTCTTAGGGTATGTGTAGGACCTGCAAACAGGTCAATAGTGTCATGTTTTCATCTGCATGATTCATATTTGTAATAGAAATGTAAATAACGAGGTATCTATGCTTAAGAATGTAAAAAGAGCAAAGCAAGACAATGAGAGTTGCTCTTGTGACAAGACCACTGTTCAGGTTGCCTGGAAGAGGGGAGAGGACCCTATAAAGTGACTCTTGGGCACCACCGTTAAATCACTCTTGTCTTGGTGTTTCACTTCTTTTTATAAGCCTCAGTGATGGAGATTCTGCAATCTCCCTCAGAAAACCTTCCCCAAATTAATCATCCTTTGAGGTGGAAAGCCTCTCCCCAGTCTCATCTCAAATCTACTTCAACTCAGCATCTAATTACAGCAGACCCCAAAATTGACCATTGCTATTTATAATTTGGTTCTTAGGGAGAAATGTACATTGAAATGACTGTGAGGACTTAGAAAGCATCTCTTTAAATAGACTTGACGGATTCCATTAGTCTTAAGTGCAGTGTTCAGACTGTCAAATATATCTCTTATATTTCTAGCCCTGGATAATCCCCAGTAATTTAGTCCAAAATAATTCAGCCATTTAATATTCTTGATTCTCTTCAAATGAATGTTCAGTTCATCCACTTACATGTATGTGTATTACTACTGAACACACAAATATTGTGGATTGCACATGTTTGTAACGTAGCTGGTAGATCCTTCCATGCAACTAAGCAGCTACTGCTCAGCAATCTAAAAGAGGGGTCAGATCTAGGTCTGATGGTCTCCCTGACCACAAGAACTTTAAAAGCAGTCATGTGGAAACATTTATAAGGCCTCTCAAAATTAATGCAAGAGAGAAGAGGAAGTTCCTTACACTGAGACCTGATAATTTGAGATTTTGTTAAAAAGATTATTATTTTTTCCCCTATAAAGGTCTCTTAAAATATATTCATATATCTAACTTTTTGCATCATTAGTCTCAGCAGTCTCACCAAAGCAGCGGGGAATGTTTTTATTCTATAAAAGTTATTCACTCAAAAAGTATCTGTGAATGTTTCAATGATAATGATATTTTGACAAATTGTGTAAATCCTATTTTAGTATAAAAGAAAACACCAGTCTTTAAGGTTTCATGAAGTAGTTGTTACTATTGCTTATATTATCTGTTTACAAGCAGAATTCTTAAAAAAATTATTCAAACTTAGATGAGAGAAAAGACTCCCTCTATAATCCTGACTAAGCAGCACTTCTTTTGAAATACAAACTGCTCTTTTTTGTACAAATTATTTCTTTTTATATCACAGGAGAATACGGCTTGAAAATTGGGTTTTTCAGAGTGCATTTCACTGCTGAAAATTGAACTAAAAATACCCCAGTCCCCACACTTGTACAAAAATTCAAATGATTTTTATAAATTTGACATGACGCTCTATGATGAAAATTCTACTGTTTACACTGCTAAAAGTTAGACATAATCCCAGTGAACTCAAATACATAATTATTAAATTTCACTAGCATGAATCAGGGTATCTCTATAAAAAGGAAGTTCATCTTTTAATGAATATTTGCTAAAAGAGTAAACTCCATGGCATCCTTCGGGTAGTTTTATGACAGTAGCACTCCGAAAGCATCGCTCTGCCTCACCTTGTCACTGGTTAAACAGAAATATGTGCTAAAAGGCAGGGTTTAACCAATGGACTGGAGATACACACTTAGACTGGGCTTGCAACGTCATCCTTGTATCACCAGGCCAGAAAATTTTGGTTCAAAGGGGAAAGATAAAATGAAGTCTTTAGAACAGTATATCCCTGCTGTTTGTTTTGCATACCACAGATTAAAGGGTACTATACTTTAAATTCCAGGTTTATCGTCTTTTCTTATACTTATCTCCTGAGAGCTCCACAGGTACAAAATGCAGAGTTTCAATATTCTAAGAATCCTTGAGAGAGCACTAATTGCAGGAGGAGTCAGGAATGCAAAGTCACCAGCTGTAACATAAAATGCAGTTAATCCCACTGATTTACAATAGCACTTTAGAAATGTAATGAATGATAAATATTCCATACATAATATATAAAGTAATCACAGGGGTTTGGGAGATGTAAAGTATAAGAGGGATATAAGGGTGTCCAATGATCCATATATAATAATAGCACTTTGGATTTTTTTTTTAATTAAAATAATAACGTTGATATATTAAATTACAATGGAAAATGAATGTTTAACGTGTGTTTTTAATGATGAACACTTACTGTTTTTCAAAGGCTTGGGTGCAAGCAAAAGGAGTTCATGTAGTTAACAATCAGGAAAGGTAAATTTGAATTGAGTATATTTAAAATCTAGCTGCTAGATGTCATGTTACAAGGCAATTTAATGCAAAAAAAAATAAAAGAAAACATCACTGAAATAAATTGTTAAATTGGCACTATATTATTAACATAAAGTCAACAAACAATCAATCATACCCAGAGACTGCTGGGATGCACCTGGGGTGTTGCATCGATCATAAACCAGCAACATTTTTTTAAGGGCATTTGTTCAAAGTTCTTGTAGCCCTTAGTTTAAACTTAACTTCTGTGCCCTCAGTAACCAGGAATTTGAGGTGCTCAGTTGCTTGCAATGATAAAAACGTGACTGCTGTTGTTGAATGCAGGGTCCAAGACCCTCAAATAGTACAGCAACAGTAGAGCAGCTGAATCTGGTTTTGGTTATTTTTATTAGAGAAAACGCAAATGTTGACGGAATATATATCTTCATTCTAAAGTTGAAAAATTATAGGTAAAAAATATTCCAGTCTCAAACTTCCAAGCACATGGAGGTGATTTAGCAATGTATTTCCCATTCATTTGCAGTGAAAGGAGCACTTCTCCATAGGACCTTTTCAATAGGACGTGTCATTGAATCTGCAAGGATCCTTGAAAATTTTGCTATTATTTATTTCAGTTGGCTCCAATGTATTTGACGGTTTTTTCCAGATGGTAGCTCCTTGTCACCTACCATGTCACCTAGGTTTTTTTTATGTTTTAATTTTGTTTTATTTTTTTATTTTCAGAACTATGCAAAGCTTATTCCTGGAGCCACTGTTGGACGACTACAGAAGGATTCTGGAAATATTCTCCAGTTGATCATTGCTGCATATCAGGTAAGGTGTTCTCTCCCTGCATGCCTATATTTTCAAAATCAGATTGCCATTTGGTAACAATAAGTGTCCTTGATTCTTTTTCTGCACTAATTACTAGAAGGTCACTTTTTATGCTTAGGTGCTGACCTTAAGAGGAAAAACTTTGTTCACTCTGAAGATTAAGTGAGCACAGAAAGAAGAATCCTAAAACCTTGTCATTCCTTAGTTCTGCTGGAATGCTTAATTCACATCAGTGTCTCATCTGTCTTCCCGTCTTCACAGTCCCTTATTTCATACCTACTCTCAAGCCTTCTTTCATATAGGTGTTCAGGTCTCCCAGTTCAATACCTCGACATGGACTCAACTCCCTTCCCATCTGTAGCTGTCACCAGGGCAGATGTACAATCACTCTGCAGGAATATCTGGGGGGAAAAACACTATCTTGGCCTCAGAGCTCTTTTCTGCTTTAGCAATTTGATGCTGCCCCTGTGAGGCTGTTCTGAGCTTTTTAAAACAGAGAACACGGGAGATGAAATAGGTTTGTGTAGATAGTACCAAGGCTTGAATGGGTTTGTGTAGGTAATACCAAGAAATACTGTAAAGATGACAGGAAGATAAAGACAGTGCTATTTTCCAAAGCTTTGTAAAATGCATCCTGGCTACCTGGTTCTCTTCTGTCAGGGGAATGCTTTGAGACAGTTTTGCATGTCTTTACACAGATACATTAATTTACATATATGCTGATATACCATAGACCTCTTTTTATCTCAGCCCCTTTTTATTAAAAACCTGCTCTACCAGTTGGCTACAAAGCCAAATAACACTTTGCAAAGAGCTTCTGTTTCTTCCCCTAATTTTTTTGCTGGTCACATCTGGTTCTTGTCAGGATTTCTTGAGGCTGGCACTCTCCCATATAGACGGAGGTTCCTACATTGAATAGCTGAAATACCATTTTGTTGTCCAGTGAGTAATGGAAAAAACATAAAATAATTGTCCCAGTGCCGTGTCCTGCTCCCTTTGCTGTAACATCGTGTTAAGTGCAGAATGGTGCTTCCTCTCAGTGCAGTGTCATGGCATCTTCTGCCTTGCTGGCACACTGGAAAGGTGGAGAGTGCATCCTTGCCCCTTTCCCTTAGAGTTACCTATTGTCTACATTTATTTTGTTTTTTTCTACTCTGCTTTTTGAACCTGCTGATATTTTCAGTCTCCGTTGCCTCCTGTGGCAAAAGGGAGTTTGTGTCAAGATACATTTTTCTTTTTCCAATTCTAAACTACTCTCTATGCTTTAAAGTTTCACTGAGTGCACTTTAGTTCTGATGTTGACTAACAGCTCTGCATTCACCTTATCTTCATGTCTTTATGATTTTGTAATATTTTAATCACTAAGACACCTTCCACCCCTGCAACCTACTCTCCAAATTGGACAATCACAAACTTTTAAGTCTCTCCTCAGCTGCTCCACCCCCTTGGTGACTTCAGCTGACCTTCTTTTTACCTTCCCTGACTCCAATGAATCCTTCGTGAGCTGAAGAGACCAGAAGAGCTTGCAGTACACAAGGGCACACTAAGGCTCCTACAGAGGCAAAACCATAACCTCTGTCTTGTTCTCAGCATCCTTGCTTGTGACCCCCAGGACTGTTGGCTTTTTAACTGCTACGTGCTGAGCAGATCATCTCCCAGAGCTGTCAGCGGTGACCCCGGTGCAGCTCCTGAGTTGTTTTGGCTGCTCCTGAGTTCAGCCGTTCTGTGGGCAGGGTTTGGAGGGGGCTCTGAGCTGGGTGCTGGCTCCTATCCCATAGCAGCAGGGGGAAGGTGGCTTCAGGAACGATGCTCCTGCCTTCAGGCCATGCCTCTTTGTGTCCTTGTTCAGATACAGCATGTCTGGACCACACACCAGAGTTGCTCATAGGTTCTTAAAATCCCACACACATTTCAAGATGTACAAAGTGTACAAGTAGCAACATGTAGCACACTCAAATTTTCCCAGAGCCTGTTTTATTGCTTCGTGATTGAAAATCTTCCAAGTAGGAAACACTAAAAACCACCTTATAAGTGAAGACATCTGAATTTTTTTTTGAACTGGAATTTTTTTGAGGGGGGAAATGAAGGTTAAAAATCACAGGCAAAACAGAAGACCTAATTCCACTTTTCACACAGCCCTCTCATGATGCTCTCAGCAGTGTAATTCAATGACCAAGTGACTCTGTTTCTTTACCCACAAAAAAGGAATAAATAACTATTTGCCACCCAAGTGTAGAGTTAGGCTAAATCTTTTAATGCTTTTGAAGTGCTTTTGAGACTTTGCTTGCTGTACAAACACAGGATTGCTAATACCCTTCACCATGTGTTGCTATCTAAAAGCTTCAGAGAGGAAGTAAGCAAGTTAAGAAAGTCTGAGCTGTCAAAATATTTGTTCCAAGTTCTTTCCAAGCATGATTCATTTTCTTCTGTAAGCATGTTTCCGCCTGCTTTGTTTAACATTGAATTCTGCATAACTTTGTATTGCAGAGCTGTAGGTTAAATTGCATTGTGACAGATATCAGGCCATCTGATTGAAGTTATTCCAGGTTTTTAAAATTCCAGAAAAATTCCATTCTTTTTTTTTTTTTTTTTCAGTGCTTGGTTACCTTTTCACTTACAGGAAATAAGACCAAAGAAGTAATTTATTAAAACAAGACAGGTGACACAAAGGCACAAGTTTTTAACACTGCTTTGTCTGTTGTTTCACTCAGAAAATTTTTTGAATCACAGACATTTCTCTGTGAATAGCTTAAAGCTCGCTAAACTGTCTGCTATTTGTCCCCAAAGTATGGCCAGGCAGTTTAGTAGATTTAAAACACCATTAGACATCCTCACAGATATTAAGATCTAAGAAACTGGAGTCTGTCACAGTTTCTGTGCTCATTTTCAGTGGCATAGGGTGTGTGTTTTGACATCTCACAACTGCCAGGCAGGTTCAAAATGGCCCAGCACAGGCACCAGGATTCAAAGTACTCTATCTTGTTCTTCAGAAGCATCTCATTTTCTCTCACGGTTGCTCTCTATTTGAGCCTTGTAATTTTGCAGCTGGTGGAAGCGGGGCAACTTGGTGATATTTCCTGTAACATTAGCACATACCAACATTTACAGTTTTGTCTACAGGTTTGCAATATTTGGTCCTTTTGTGTGAGCACAGCTAGTGAAAACAAATTATCTATTTAAGAATCTCTGCATTGTTTCAACGACAACATAAGCACCTAACCCTAGAACAAATGTGAAGACAAAACTGGACACCTCCAGAGCTACCAAGGCTACCAACCTCATGCCCAGAGCTCTGGGTATTGTGTGAATGTGTCCTGCACATCGTGTTGCTGTTCTTCATTTAAGTACTTTGGTTTACTGACAAGGTTGCTTTGCTTTACTGGCAAAGTTTTCCAAGATGTTAAAAATACCTCCCCAAGCACAACCCTAAGAGAAATTTCCAGGGAGAACCAGGACACGTACAAAGGACAGGGAGTTGTTGGCTCTGCAGGTTTATACCTACACTACTTTTAGTTGGTTTTACCTGACCAGACCTTTACTCCAGTGAGTCATCCTGATGACTTTACTGGAATGACTCACTGAAGTAAGGTCGGCGAGTTCTTCATGCTGTGATTGAAGTGCAGGGGGTATTTTGTAAAACAATTAAGCTCTAAAGAGCACAAAGGCATGTCAGTGAGACTTTTGCTCAGCAATTGCTAAAGGTACTTATGAAAATTTTCCATTTACTGGATCCACAATCCAATGAAGTCATAGGGAATTTCCTGATGGTCTGCTGTAGGCTTTGGATTAAGTCTAAGTTGTGTAAGCAAAGTTTCTACAAAATATTTTATAGTGTTAAATATAAAAACCTGGGTGTGAGCGAGTTCAGGAAGTAAGTTTCTCCCTTAAGAAATGAAAGTTTGATTGAACAAATTGATTTAAGAAATTAGTATGTTGCTGTATCCGACTTGAAATAGGACTGACAGTGCGAGAGATTATGAGGTTTGATTCCACCAGCAGAGATAAACGGGGAGCAATATTGCCATGGGCTGAGTGATCAGGAGAAGCCCAGTGCGTGCAATGCACTCGGGGACACAAACCCCCTCCTCGGTAAGACCAGAGCTAAAGACAGACCTGTATCAGTCAGAAGAGCACTTAGTGATGAAAGATGATTTAATATAAGACTGAATTTGTTCTCCTGCATGGGCAGGAAATCGGCTCCGTGACAGCGGATATTAAAGTGATACCACCGTTGCTTTCCACTGAAAGCCGGTTCTGTCAGCACTTTCTTTGTTTTGCTTGTTCTCCATTTTTCTTGCAATACAGAAGACTGTGAATAAAGTGCTAAACCCAAGAATTTACTCTCTTTTAGGCTGGAATAAGTTAAAATCTGTGTTAGAGGAAAGTGGAGCATTAGCAGTACTCGGTAGTGTTATCGTTCCGTTCATCTCACACTTTTTTTCTTTTAGGAGCTGAGGTCCGAGGTGGAGCTGGAGGTCTTGGGGGAGACAGAAGGGCTCAATCTCTCTTTCACAGCCATCTGTAACAACGGGACTGTCTTTCCACATCAGAGGAAATGCTCCCACGTGAAAGTGGGAGACACAGTAAGTAAAGAACAAATTCACAAAAGACATGAAGTCCAGGGAATTTAGGACACCAAGGTAAAGAGTTTGCTTTTTATTAAATAATCTTCCGCCAAACAAGCTACAGAAAAGCAAGATTAGATATTAGGAAGAAATTCTTTACAGTGAGGGTGGTGAGGCACTGGAACAGGTTGCCCAGGGAAGTTGTGGATGCCCCATCCCTGGAGGTGTTCAAGGCCAGGCTGGATGGGGCTTGGAGGCACCTGGTCTGGTGGAAGGTGTCCCTGCCCAGGGCAGGGGGGTTGGAACTCGATGATCTTTGAGGTCCCTTCCAACCCAAACCATTCTGTGATCTGCAACCCTCTTGTTCTGTCCTCTGCATGTGCTTCCCTGCAGAGCTACGTGTGCTGCAGCTCTGAACAGCCACATTTTATTTATTTATATATATTTTTTTTTCTTTCCCCTCCTCCAGGTCTCTTTCAACGTGACTGTGAGTCTCTCCTCTTGCGAAAAATCCAGAAGGCGCATCGTGATGAAACCCGTGGGGCTCGGCGACACGCTGGAACTGGAAATCCATCCCCGGTGCGGCTGCAGCTGCCGGGCGGAGGCTGAGAAGGACAGCCCCAGATGCAGCCAGGGGAGAGGGTCGCTGGAGTGCGGGGTGTGCGTCTGCAGCCCGGGCTACGCGGGGCCGCGTTGCGAGTGCCACGAGGGCTCCCCGGGCACCGGCTCCTGCAAGGGCTCGGCGGAGCAGAGCTCCTGCAGCGGGAGAGGCGACTGCTACTGCGGGAGGTGCCTTTGCCACCCGTCCCTCTACGGCAAGGTCTACGGGCCCCGCTGCGAGTGCGACGACTTCTCCTGCGTGAGGCACAGGGGGCTGCAGTGTGGAGGTACGGCCCCCCCCCCGCCCCCCTCCAGCTGCTATTTTTGGTGCCTTTGGCGTTTTAGAGCTCTATCGGCTCACTCTGGGGCGTCAGCTCGTGAACCGACGTCACGAGTGGTGTCCCCCAGGGCTCAGTACTGGGGCCGGTTCTCTTCAACATCTTTATCAATGATCTGGATGAGGGG
>JAOQGH010000077.1:18260517-18272999 GCA_025769975.1 Gallinago jamesoni | reverse complement strand
TTGTTTTTGTGGTTGGACTCGATGATCTCTGAGGTCCCTTCCAACCACCACAATTCTGTGATTCTGTGATTCTGTGACGTTTTCATCATATAGATTCAGTTGCAGTCAATTCTGCATAAAGCTTAATTTACCATTTCTGAATGATCGTTAAACAAGAAAGAACTTTCAACCCTGTATTCAAATTTAAAAATGAGACACCTTGAACCGCTCCATAGCTAGTCTCAGCTGGCTTTACTGGGGCATCGCACCTACCATCACACTGGGTCAGACTTTTCTTGGTTGTAGATGCTTGTAGCTCCAAGAAATTTTAGGTAAGTATATTGACACACATCACTGTTAGCCACTGTACAATTTCACTCTGACATAACCATCAAAGCATAGAAATCTTAATTAACTCATCTTAATTAATCACTTTAGGAAAATTCGGATATTTTTGTAATTTTAATCCAGTAACCTCAGTGGTTCTTGGTTTATCTCAGCAAGATACAATCAGAATTTGAGAACTTGTATTTCTAATTTTTTCCCTGGGCTGTATCATTGTAAATCAGAAGTGATTCTATTGAAACAATGGAAGTAGCATTAAACAGGCAGGGAATAGTAATGCAATTGTGCTGAATAGACAGGCTGAAATTATGCTGCTGTAAATGAAAGAGGATTTACCCATTAGGTTGTGCACTTCTGGGAGATAAGATCTGTGCGGAGGACTCCAGTCAAGGGAAGGGAGCTGTGCTGGCTTACAGCCAGCCTAAGCAAAAATTTGATCCTCTCTTAAAACTGAAAATGCTGGGGGAGGAAGAAGGATGCTTAAGGGTGAGGAGTTGGAAAAGGGAAAATTCCTGCTATTAAGGAGAATTATTTTAAAGGCCATCATTCAGATTCTTATTAAGAGAGTGATTTGAAGTATAACGCTTTTCCAGGCAATGGTGACTGTGACTGTGGGGAGTGCCTGTGCCACAAGGGATGGACTGGTGAATACTGTAACTGCACAACTGACACCAGCGCCTGCCTTGCTGAGGACGGGACGCTCTGCAGTGGGAGAGGAGAATGCATCTGTGGGTCCTGTGCTTGCACCCACCCGGGGGCTTCAGGCCAAACGTGTGAGAAATGCCCTCTCTGCGGTGACCCTTGCAGCTCCAGGCGGTAACGTGCTGGTTTTATGTCTTTGGTGTTTGCATCATCCAGGTGTCTCTCTCCTCTACTGCCTCAGCAGTGCACTTGCTGCTGCTGCCGTAAATTGGATTTACAGACCAGAACCCAAGAGCTTCTTTGCCCTTTTGAGGGAGGTAGTCGTAACTCGTCCATCAACCGGTTTTCAGCATTACTTGCTTACGATAGAACTTGATGGGAAGCAATTTGGTCGCCCTACAAGCTGCACAAGTGAAACATCACACTTCCACTGCTGTCCCTGGCTATAAAAGTCATCAGAATGGTGGCCTTACATGATAACCTCAGACAAATACAGATGAATCTCCTTGCGGTCCACAGTACAGAATAAAAATATCCCAGCATAGCTACTACAGCAAAAGTGAGGACTCACAGAGAAGTTTGGCATTTGCATCACCGTTCTCGTGCGAATGAACTCATAATGTCACACTGCCTGCTCAAGCTCTACACATGTGCAAATTCATAGTCCAAATTCAGTCAAGCCTGGCTGAATTAAAGGGGCCATTAAAGTGATAAACTGGGTGATAGTCTGGGGATGAAATCAGTGGGTAGCTGTATGTCATGTATAAGTTGATGACAAACGGTTTGTAAATGGTGAAGTGTCTTCTGTTCACTGAGCATACAAAATTTATGTAGCTTTCCTGCTGTGACGCGTGGTGTATGCTACAGGGCACGGTAGGGACAGCAACCAAAAACGTGTGACACAAAGCTGACTGCTCTAAGTACACACATACTTAGGCTTGTATTACGTGAGCTCTTGAAGGACTACAGTCAGCCCAAAACGAGCAGGTTTCAGTAGAAATTGAAGCTAGAGTTGAATTAGGCTTTAGAGAATACACATTATTAATGACCCTGGTTTTGCTTGCTGAGCTCCGAGTCAGTAAATAGCATTAATCTTTCATGGCTATCTTCATGGCTACTTATGTAGAGTTGAAGCCATTTCTCTTCCACACCAGCTCTCCACCACTGTATTTTCATGTGACATGTGATTTAATCATCACTTATGTTGGTGTTAAATTGGACCTACAAAACCAAGCCAAACAGTTCGTTCAAAGCTTTAAGTAAAGAGACCTTCTGCATGCAACTGCTCTAAACACGACGGACAATGCTGCTGCTTTGCTCTGAGCAATTTGGCAGAGAGTAAGAAATACAAAGTTACACGATGGGCATTACATTAGCCTATTTAAATATGTATATTGTATGCAGTGTCAGATCTTTTCTCTCTGTTTCAGTGTCTCCCCTTGCTGAAGTGCAGGGCAGGGAAAGCCAGAAGAGAGAGAACATTGGGAATACCTGGGTAGGGTAACCGAGAGAGCTGAAAGATCAGGTCAGAGGGGATGGAGATTAATGGCTAGGCAGCTGAGGAAAAAGAGTGGTAGTATGAGAAACATGGCAAATATGACAAAACCACCAATAACACTGAATTTGCCTCTGTGAGGCAGAGGCTATCCCTTTACCCGCTCACTTTTACTATTCACCATCTCCAGAAGGTCATCTCAATCCCATGAAGATAATCTTGGCAGTCTCAGCATATTCTCATGGATATATGTAACTCAATGCAACATGAGATGGCCAGCTCTTTTGGGGATGTTTTCTTGCAGTTTCTCTTCTCTCTTCTCTCTTCTCTTCTCATCTTGCAGTCAGTCCTTCAGGCTGCTTCTCAGAGTCTCAGTCCCTGAACCTGGCTGAAGCTATTTCTTAAGAATCAGCAAGATACCTTTTGCATCAAAAATTTTCATATATGAATTGTGTTCGTTTCTTCCTTTTTCCATAAATAAATTATGGATATATTAAAATCCTCATTGAATTTCTGGGAAGATTTTTAGAGACTTCTAAAGGAATTGATTTCGACTCTATGATTTTAAACAATATTTCTATCATTCCACCATTAACTAAATAATTTTCCAATAAATTGCATTAGTATAATTATGATCTAAGTAAATTCTGACACAAATAATAACATTCAAGAGACATCTGTTGAGACACCTGAATAGTGTTTTAATACATTATCCAAAAGACTTTCAACAAAGAAATACTTATAATAGGAACCCCAGCTTGATCCCTCCGAAGCCGATTTCAGATATTGTTCATCTGAAGGGCATTCCTTCAGCTGGTATTTAGTATGAGCTTAGTTCAGAATATTTATTTTTGAAAATGATTGTTGTGAGTAACCCCGTGTCTTTGATAGACCTAGATGAATAATGTTTCCTGGGGTTCTGTCTAGTAGCTAATAAGCTGGGAGGAAAAAAGAAGACAAGAGAGAGTTTATCCACAATACCTTTATTCAGGTGGGGTCTTTTTTTTGGTTGGGTTTTTTTTTTTGGTGGCCATAGCTATCATATTTCTGAGAACTGCTGTATCGATAGCACAAGACCTTTTGTTTAGCTGCTTTTTAAAATGCAGATGCATACTTACTGGCTTTTATATTGTTGCTTTGTGACAGACAGAGATTGATGAGCCGCTGAATTATTTTCCACAGGAGCTGTGTGGAATGTCACTTGGCTTCCGATGACAAGTCACTGGGAGAATGCAGCGAAAAATGCAAATTGGTTGATGCAACTGTCAGCACTGCAGAAGGTTTGCACTTTTACTCTTCCTTTTCTGTGTGTGCATGATCAGTGATACTTTCCGCTTTCAGTAATTTTATATTTGAAAGTAGCCTTGTTTTTCTGCCATGGGATTGTATTAGGGATCATAAGGCAATTTCTGTCTGTCTACGGTTCTTCTGTGGTAAGTAGGAAATGCAGGTCAGGGCTGGTATCACTCCTCCAGGTTAATTAACTCATTGGATCACACCTACTTTTCTAATCAGTTTATGTATGAAAGGACAGACTTTAATAAATATGAGTCCCTGATGAAAGTCCCTGAGGTTAAGTCAGCCTGCACAAAACTACACCTTTTGTTTCTCATAACATTGTTCCATAAGATAGAGCTAAAACATTCTAAATATTGCCCTTGTAAGGAAAACTAATTCTAATTTTGTATTTTTATTAAAATTATTATTATCGTTTGCCTTTCTACATATTGGTACTTGTTTATGAATATAAAAATATGTCTTGACAAGTTTTGAAAAC
The DNA here is from genome assembly GCA_025769975.1 of Gallinago jamesoni. Classification (NCBI taxonomy): domain Eukaryota; kingdom Metazoa; phylum Chordata; class Aves; order Charadriiformes; family Scolopacidae; genus Gallinago; species Gallinago jamesoni. The sequence continues at coordinate 18,268,761 of JAOQGH010000077.1, read as the reverse complement.
ATATGAACACTTTTATTGTCTCTCTGTAGTTAGTAAAGGTTTCAGGTTGCTGTTGCCAGATGGCAGATATTTGTAGTTAGTAATAGATAAAACATTCTCCTTTCAAATATTATGAATACTTATCAAGAGCAGGAACAGTCACTTACATGGCTCTGTTCACACACACACAGGTCACAGAAACATGAGAATAACAACATCATCTCCTGTTCCTGCTTATTTCCTTTTTTTCATGTCCTGTGCTTCCTTGATCAGGACTGTCAGCTACTGCTTTAGATTTAAAATTTATTTGCAGCAGTTACAGCAGCTGGATATGGCTGGGTAACTGTTCCCATCCTGACCCCTCCAAAAAAAATTTAAAAAATGTTTAAAATGAAGCTATTGTAAACTGCGTTTCATCTAAAATGCTTGTGTCATAGCACACAACTTTGGTTTTGGCATGGAGGTAGCTGCCTTTAGAAGTCCTGAGGGGAAAAAAAAAATCTTGAAAATAATAATAAAATAATCTTAAAATCAAACAAAACAAAACAAAAATTACCTGAATAAAAAAAAATATTTTTGAAAGTGGTATAACGAGAGCACCACATAATATTTAAGATTATTAAGCAGCTCCATATGATAGCATACTGCTTCTTTCTCATTTATATTTCAGACTCTTAAATGCTTCAGGGCTTTTGAAAACTAGAGGTAGCTCTAGATTAAATAAAACATTAGCGTTCACAGATTTACTTTCTCTTTTTCATGTGTATGATGCAAGACAATGGCTGGAACTGTGGAGCAGTAAAAAAAAAAAAAAGTGTAGGCTTGACATTTTCCCGTTTCCTGGAAATGCCTGTTTCAGCCTCAGAGCCCTGCCTTTGGCCTCCTCTGCTTCGCTTCCAGAGGTGCCAGGGATTTCTCCTCCTGCCCCAGGGTCACAGAGAGGGGGGCAGCCTCTCCGCCTGGGGGGGCACGGGATGGCACCGCGATGGCTTCACGCTGACCGGGCTCATCTCCAGGGCGGGCATCACCTTTGAATATTTATTTTCACCCGTTTTTAATATTTGAATACTAAATTGTGCTAACTCGCCCTCTGCCAGATGGGTCTAAGAGGACCCCCCGTTGCTCTTCTTGCTGCGCAGGAGGAACTAGCATTCCTAAAAAGTGGCTCCAGCCACAGGGCACCCAGCTGCTCCTGCCACAAGCCCGACAGGGACAATTGTGCTTTCCTCGGAGAAATGGAGTTTTTCCTTCCCCATAGAGTTGACAGTGTACAAATTCCCAGTGCAGCAACAAAGTGGATGCTGGAGCCTGAACAGACCTCTACATCAGCACTGCTCTGTTGCTCTCACTCAAAGCGAGATGAAACTATGAAAAAAAAAAAAAGGAAAAAAAAAGGCATTTTGTTGAGCAAAAGACAAACAAGAAAGGGCATATCAACCTTTACATTTACAGACAAATTTTTTTAAAAAATATTTCATCTAAGTATCTGTTAGGAAAGAGTGTTTTACACTTCAACAATCCACTTTGCCACAGTTACTCAATTCTTCCAGTGTGAGTCCAGCGATATCAAATACCATTGAAATGAGTGGAATTAGGCTGCAGGCAGAAGTGGGAAAAGTATGATGATTCCCTGCAGAACAGAGAAAATGATGCCGGTGTAAAATACAGGACTTTAGCTACACAGGCAAATTTTTTGTGCTGATGAACTGAAAATAATCTACGCCCTAGTCTCTCTTACGGCTCCTGCATCCTAAAAATAGCATCAGAGGAATAAAAATGCTACGCAAAGCTGGGTTTGGAATAGCTTGAACTGGCATCTTTGCATTCATTTCTACATCCTTCCACATCATGAGGTTTCTGTTCCCCTTGGTCTCAAATGATGACATTAAATTAAAAATTAGTTTAAAAATTACTAATATATTCCCAGTTACTGCCTCCTGGATGATATTTGGAATAAGCCTGCATGTTTTTCTCTGCCTGCAGGGTAGCTAACTGTCTTTCTCTCTCTCTCTTTCTCTCCTTCTCTCGCAAGGTAATATTCTTTGGGTCTGCTTGCTTAAAAGAGTTGGGAAATAACAAATATTGCAAAACATGTGACAGTGTTACTGGAATTGCAACCTGGCACTGAGTGCCATTGAGTACACTCAATCTGCAGTTTGTGGTCCTTTTAACAAAACCAAATCTTGTTAAATCAGCAAGTCCTGTGTGCCTGTCACCTTGGTAGATGATACAATGCTCTGCCACCAAGGGCAGGCAACCGGTTAAATACGAGATTGTCAGAAATCAAGAGCGTGTTTCCATTGAAATCCAACCAGATATGATTCTCACTTTGAAACAAGGAGAGAAAAGGGGTTCTGGGAAGTCATCTATTTATACTTTCACACTCTTTACGGTGTTTAATAGCCTTTTCTATAAGGTCAAACTGTATGATAATAAGCCATATTAAAAAAGAAAAAAAAAAAGAAAAAGAGCAAGCACGTATTTCTTTATGTGCCATAGATTTCTTTAAAATCCACATTCCTGTCAGATTCCTACTTTGTACTTCATTAGTTTTCTAGCTGTTAAAGTTTAAGGACTTAAGACTTTTAACACAGTTGCTTATTTCAGTAAGAGTTTTGACTGGTAAGAAATATTGGAGAGGTTAAAGTGATGGCTGTTTTCAAAGAAATGTTCGAGAAGTTTAATGGATTTTTTTTTACCTCTAAAAATAAAAACCTAAGAAGTTTTACTAAAAATATACTGAAAACATACCTAGGTTTCCAATGCTCTTTAAATCATGGGTTATATGGAAACATAACAAGCATTCAGCCACAGCGGTATAATTGCACACAGTTATAGGGTTGGATACTTTTACTCTGTAAAAATATTATATGTTGGTGAGGTTCCAAATTCTGGTATTTCTGGCTCTGCACCCATAGTCTCAATTTTCAATTGTCTTTTTTGTTTTATATCATCCCTCACAGCCAGATTTCTCCTTTGAATGAAAATTTTCTCAACAGAAAATGTTTCCCAGTTAGGAATTATCTGGGGGAAAAAAAAAAAAAGGATTAAGTTTTTGTGCAGATCTAAATTAAATGGAGAGACAAATAAACTGGGACAGACTATCATCTCAGGTCACTTTTTACCTGCTTTCCCTTGAATCACATTAAGAAGATCTCAGAATCGCAAATTTCTGTTATTAATTTATATTTATTGTTGTGACAATACTGGACACACTAATATTTGACAGGGGTATTGTGGAAGAAATAAATGGCAGCCTTTTTAACAGTATCCATTGTTGTTTGAAGTATGTATATCTACTTTTGAAACATAATTTGGACACGGTAGGAGTAGGTGTAAACCCAAGATAACATACTGTTTACTTTGTCCTATAACTGGGACTATTAAATTTCCAAGACAGCTGGTAGTTAAGCATCTTGGAAGCACGTCCAATTACTTGAAATTCACAGTACACCAGATTAGTAAAGTGCACTAGATGGTCAGTCCAGACTGACAACACCTGGACCAGTTCTTTGGAAATATAAGTGAAAAATCTGGAGCAAAACAAAACTTGGTGTGGAAGAAAAGCCGTTAAGATTACTAGAAATTCTGAGAGTGTTTCTTGTTTCATTTTTCAGTCTTTACCATTCACAGACAAGGCTGTGTCAGACATGATGCCAGCAGTCTTTCTTGTTATTACACATTAAATTTCATTTGATCTGACAAATGACTCTTTTTTTTTTTTTTTTTTTTCTTCTTTTTTTGTTTTTCCTCCTCCCTCTGCAGATTATTCGGAAGATAAATCCATTCCCTGCTCTTTGCAGGGGGAAAGCGAATGTATAACCACGTTTCTACTGGCTGTGGATGAACAGGGAAGGACAGTCATTCATAGCATAGAACAGAAAGGTAACCAGTAAATATTGCTTTTCTACATGAAACCTGACTTTAAAATACAGGCAGGATGAGCTATCTAGAAGCTGAGCTCTTTTAAGCAGCACTGCACCTCCTTGTGTTTGCAGTTCTCCTCTGCCCAGCCCAAAGAGCACCTCCTCAAATACTTATGTGGTAGTAAAATAAATACTTTATGAAACATGGGCAGAATGAACCCTGGGCTGCAGGAGTAAGTTATTTTTTCTAACGCCCTACGCAATTCTAAGATGGTGATCCCAAATGTCCTTTGCATTATATGAAAAAACCTACAGTTCTCTTTGAAGTTTTCACTTTGTATTTCTCAGGTGGACAAATATCCAAAAAGAGTATCTGATTGAATTTCTGATCAAATTGTAAAATGTATTTACAGTTACACTTAATGTTTTAGCATTAATAGTTTTTTAATATTTTGCATATCTAACATATTCAACAGATCTCTTTATATCCTTTCATTTAACATTATTTCTTGATTTACTGTTGTTTCACTACTGATTTTTTATTAAAGCTCCTACTCATGTAATACAGGAGAGAACACAGACACCACTTTGCAACTGCCAAACAATTTAGTTTCCAAGCAATAAAAATGTGTTTGGTATTTTTTTTTTCCCTTGGACACACCCAGTGTCTTAGTGCTACATATTAGTTATGTTTTAGGGAAAACCATACAAATTTGCAACCTCCTTCTGTTGGCACAAATGGCGTTTATTTTGTTAACCCTTTGTGTAGCATTTCTCTAGCATACATGTGAAAATGAGTTATTTCACTGCAGAAAAAAAAAAGCAGCTTCTAGCATAAGAATGCAAGAATGTAAGGGTAAACCATTCTGCATTTTAAATAGATCTGGAAAAAAAAAAAAAGAAAAAAAAGAAATATCATAAGCAAGGCACAGTTCATTAACTTCTTAACTTGACATCTTCTTGTACAACCTGCTCTATGTGGACCTTCTTTAGCAGGGGGGTTGGACTAGATGATTTCCAGAGGTCCCTTCCAACCCCATATCATTCTGTGAGTCTGTGAACTGAAGTCAAGATGGGATGAGTAGCCAGAGCGTTAACTCGTTGCTAAAACCAAACCCCATCAATTAGTTAAATGATGGTATCAAGCAAAAAAAGTGATGTGAAACACAATCCGTGTAAGCCAAAGGAGACCAAAAATGATTTTCAGTGTCCTTAAACCATGGTTCAGCAGAAAACCTTATAAAATAGTAGCGTTCAGTGTCTTTCATGGGCTATACTTCATTTATTGCAGAACTTGAAATGCAAAATTCCTTCAAATTGTTCAGTCCAACCTTTTGAGCAAGTCTAATGTTTTTTGTTTTTTTTTCCTCAGTGTTTTCATGAGTGAAATGCAGTTTCCTCCTTTTTTCCAGTATTATCATTTTCTTTACTCTGATACAGATCTTGCTACAGTCTTTTCTTCTGCAACTCACTGAGTATCAGTCTCTTGACATAGAGTTCAGCTGTAACATTGTAAAACTTACAATCTTGTCAACTCAGCCTTATTTTTTGGAATTATGACACAAATCTGAAAACAATTTTCTAACTTTTCAGAATCTGGGTCCAGCGGTTGCTAAATAAAATGGGAAAAGAGCAGTGGAAGAAGTTAGAAATTGATTTTTTAAAACACTTTAATGCACTATTTTTCAGCAAACCCTTCAGTGGGTGTCATAGTTTCAGCTGGGATAAAGTTAACTTTTTTATCGGTGCTATATTTTGGATTTGTGATGAGAAATACTTTTGATAGCGCGTTGAGGTTTTTAGTCGTTGCTAAGCTCTCAAGGGCTTTTCTGGTCCTCACACCGCCCCACCAGTGAGTGGGCTGGGGGTGCACGAGAAGCTGGGAGGGGACACAGCTGGGACAGCTGACCCCAACCAACCAGAGGGATATTCTATACCACATGACATCGTGCTCAGCATATGAACTTGGGGGAAGAAGAAGGAAAGGGGGCGACATTTGGATTGATGGTGTTTGTCTCCCCAATTAACTGTTACATGTGATGGAGCTCTGCTTTTCTGGGGATGGCTGAACCCCTGCCTGCCCACGGGAAGCAGTGAATGAATTACTTGTTTTCCTTTGCTTGTGTGCAGTTTTTGTTCTACCTGTTCAACTGTCTTTATCTCAAGCCATGAGCATTTTCTCACTTTGACTCTTCCAATTCTCTCCCCGATCCCAACTCAGAGGGGTGAGAAAGTGGCTGCGTGGTTCTAGTCGCTGTCTGGGGTTAAACCACAACAGCAGGTTAGCAGGAGGAAAATAATATGGACTTGAAGGAAAAGGCATGCACAGCTCCCAGCATATGAGAAGCCCAACATGCCTCTTGGCTGGTTTTAATCACCTAAAGTTTACTGATTGCATATCCATAATTGGTTTTTGTTTCCACAGATTGCCCACAGCTTCCAAATATCCCGATGATAATGGTGGGTGTCTCCCTTGCTATCCTTCTCATCGGCGTTGTTCTACTTTGTATTTGGAAATTACTGGTGTCAGTTCAAGACCGAAAAGAGGTGGCCAAGTTTGAAGCAGAAAAATCAAAAGTGAAATGGCAAACGGTATGTAAAATGCATTAATTTTACATGAGGCTCTTTAATGTGGTTGGATGGTGCACAATGGCCTTAAAGTTCTATTTGTCTTGGTTTTGTTCTTTTAAATTGGTAGGTTTTACTGGTCGTTTTTCACTATATTTAGTAATCTACACAGTAGAATTACAATTTTTTTAGGGATGAAAAATAGCTAGAGTTCAGTCACCTGGTTTAATTTTTAGCACATGTAAAATCATTTAGATAACTTTTTTTTTTTTATTAGCTGTTTTTTAATTAGTACCTCACTTTTGATTAATCTTAGCAAAGATGCTTGCTGCCTCTGTAATTGTCAGGGGTGTACTCCTCTTCCCAGAAACAGAGCCCGTTTTAGGAAAGAAAGGCTATTGATGGCCTCTGTGATGATGAGAGCCCACGTACACAGAGGAGCAATGAATGTACCATGTCGAAAATGTAGGTGAAAGGGCAGAGGAATTCAGGCCTTCTATCTATGGCTCACATACATCTAACGCGGGCTTCTACCACACGTTCCCTTTTCGTCTTTCCTTTCTGCCCTTGACATTTCTGCTCTTCTGCAAAAGTTTGAAGAATTCTGAGGCTCTTCGTAAAAAAAAAAAGCATGTTGAGTAAGCGTTTCTGGTGGGTGTCAGGAGGACAGGCTGCCATTCACCCAGCTCCGCTCTCGTGTAAAACCCTGAGATTGCAACATTTCTGCAAGGGTGGACACTGCTGGCCCTTCAGCTTTTGAGATGGGAAAAATCAGTTACTTACAGGCCAGGCCACTTGAGAATGTTTTCTCTTTCGGAGGGCTACATATGGTAAGAGGGAAGGATAAGCTTGGTAGAGGCATTTTAATTTTCTTTTCTGTTGCTTGAGGGAATGATAAGAAGGGAATGACGAGAGGCCAGAATAAGAAGTGCAGGTGGGACCTTCTCCCCAGGCATAGCAGTCTGTGGGGCTCAAGCAAGAGGACCACGACTAGTTACACCTCACCACTGAGGCATTGTCTGTTTTTTTAGAATGGTCCAACTACAACACATGATACACAAATTATAACAGACGTATTTGATAAAGTACTGTTTGATGATGTGCATTATTCTCATCTGGGAGGCAGATGCGAAGGGAAGCATGTGTCTGGCCCTAGACTGGTTTGTGCTGCCGCATATAGACCAGTCTCAATTTCAGGGGCTTGGAATGTAAACTAACTGCTGAAGGGTATTCTAAAAGGTACAAAGTTGCTTCTGCACAAAGAGGAGACCAGAAGTAAAAAAAAAAGAAAGAAAGAAAAGAAATAGTGGGAGGGCAATGTGTTATTGGACTTTAAAATTATGAACTGGAGAAACTGAAGGTAGGACGTTTGTTTGCTGATTTTTCCCATACAAGCACAGTGAGATAGCAGGCTACAAAGAATCATAGAATCATCTAGGTTGGAAGGAACCTTAAAGATCATCTAGTCCAACCATCAACCTAACTCTGACAAAAAAAAAAAAAAAAAGAAATAGGAAAGAAAAATTACTAAACCGTATTCCTGAGGACCATGTCAACCCATCTTTTGAACGCCTCCAGGGATGTTGCCTCAACCACTTCCCTGGGCAGCCCATTCCAATGCTTGATAACCCTTTTTGTGAATAAATGTTTCCTAATATCCAACCTGAACCTCCCCTGGTGCAACTTGAGGCCATTTCCCTTGTCCCGTCATCTGTGACTTGGGAGAAGAGACTGACCCCCATCTCTCTACACCTCCCCTTCAGGTAGTTATAGAGCACAATAAGGTCTCCCCTCAGCCTCCTCTTCTCCAGGCTGAACAACCCCAGCTCCC
>JAOQGH010000077.1:18208198-18260417 GCA_025769975.1 Gallinago jamesoni | reverse complement strand
TTGTGTGGTGTGAATTTGGTGGTATTTGTTTGTTTGTTTTTTTTTTTTTTTTTTGGTTGGATTAGATGATCTTAAAAGGTCCCTTCCAACCTAGGTGATTCTGTGATTCTGTGTTGACCAACACCCCCAGATTCTTTTCTGCCAGGCAGCTCTCCAGCCACTCTTCCCCAAGCCTGTAATGTTGCAGGGGGTTGTTGTCACCTAAAAGAAGCTAAAAACCATCATTGCACAACACTTGGTTAAAGCATAGGACTTATTTCCAAAGATACTTTAGATGATTAATGTTTGCATGGATTCAAACTGTTTATAGACAAGCTCATAGGAGGTGGACATCTCTGACCCTGGAGGTCTGTCAGCTTTTCCACATCAACCTTCATTGCCCACCGCTGGGAATGAATTGCTGGGCCAGGCAGAGGTCTGGCCTGAGATTCTCCCAAAGCAGAGCCCAAATAATCTTCTCCTGCGTGTTGGGAAGCAGAGTGGTACTAGCTGGTGCACACATGACATGCATCATAACCCTGGGTCAGGAATGATGGATCAAAACGATCCCTTTGCTGAAGGGCTGCACTCAAAGCCTTGGTGTGCGGCTACATCTGCCTGCAGCTGAGGCATTGGCCAGGCGAGTTCAATGTTGCTGACTCCATTTCTTCTGGTTTTGTTTTTTAGGAAACAAATCCACTGTACAGAGGCTCAACAACCACTTTTAAAAATGTAACTTACAAGAACCAGGAAAAACAAAAAGGGCCCATGGCTGCAGATTTCTATTAGCATCTCTGACACTACAAGCTTAGTTTTACTGGCAAGAAATGTAAGAAAACACTCGATTCTCCTCAGCTGATTATGTGATATTTGTTTGCACGTTGCAGTGGTATAATCATCTATTAAAGAAAATGTGTCTTGTGTTGGGAAGACTATAGATAGTGGTAAGGTTTACTAGAAATATTAAAAAAACCCAACTTAATATTAAGGCCCCCCCTCTTAAAGAAATAGCATCACAAATACTGTTAATTTTCTCATCAGTACTGAGGATTAAAAATTATCATATGTAAGCTTATTTTTGTGAAATTAGGTATATACAATGAGATGTATACTACTTTGTTCATACACACAATCCTATATATTTGTATTTAGGAATGTATTTGCACTGTTTTATTTGGTGGGCTGATCTAAATTTAAAAAGATAACTTTTCATGAATGTTGCTTTAGCTGCTGAGGTTAGAGGTTCCCCATCTCACTTGTGTGACTGAACACTTTTTCATCAGAAACAAGTAGTGTTATTGCCTATCTTCTGTGTATCTGAGGTACACAGAAACTCCTCCTCTCTAACTCTTCTTTCTTGTCCTATTTCCCTCTTTCCTTGTCCTCGTTCCTGTCTGATGTTCTTTAAGAACCCAGTCCCTGGGGTTATCCCAGGGAAAGTTACATCAATCCTGTACTCAGTTGCAGAGTTGTTTTCTGTTCCAGGCACAGACTGGCCCCCTTTTTTTTTTTTTTTTTTCCCTCTTTCCTTTAATTTCTAGTAGAGAGGATCCAGAGCAAAAAAGGAATATTTGTGAATCAGAGACTCCAGTAGAGAATCTTTAAACCAGAGGATTATCAGAATTCCATTTCACCATTTACATCCTGTGTAGACACTCAAAATAAACCTCGCACACTGGACCATTACATGAACCGTTGCAGGAGCCCTTTACACACACGCAAAGACTCAGTATCACACACAAAGACAGTACTCTTTTGATGATATAACCAAAATCATGAGGTTCTTTCAATGCTCAGCAGTGAAACCATTTATTCGTGTATAAAATAATGCATTCAGCAATTTGGGGGCTTTTTTTTTTTTTTTAATTCCAAACTAAGCAACAAATAGGTCTATGGATTCCATTTCATATTCATTTCCATGACACTAATGAGGATTTCGAAATCTCAATTTTACCTAGTTACTAATGACTTGCCATAAATTCTTAAATTGTAATGCTATTATCATGCACGGTGCTAGAAAAAAACAAAGACAACCCAACAAAATCAGCTACCGCGCTGGCATAAAAAATGACATCAGGCTCTTTTAAGCTAACAATAATTTACTTTTTAATACCACTTTTCCTCTCCCTTTTTTAGTACTCTGGAACAGACGGTCAAAATGTACATATGAATATACTTACAAAAGATGACTTAGAAACTAAAGGTACATCGACACAGTCACAAACAAACAATTATGTACGTTCCCTATATATATAAAGTCATATACTTGATCTAAAAAAACTTCATATCTGTTTTGTGATAAATATTTGCAAAATCTGTGCAACTTCAGTCTCTGTATCCTCTAGAGTTCCTGGAAGCGGGACTGATCTATTCGCTGGCTCTGACCCATGCCTGTTTTAGGGCCTGATCCAAAGCCTACTGGAGTCAATGGCTACAGATGAGGATCTAGTTTCAGTGAAACTATTAGTTTTGGTTTACAAAGATTGTTTTGTTTAAACAAACTGGTTAATGCTGTCTATTAGCGGATTAGAACCTGTAGTATATATTTCTGTGCAAAGAGAAATAAACACTATCAGATGGCTTTTAAAAGAAGGTGATGCTATAAACATGTACTAAATTCAAAAGGACTGCGAAGTGAAGGAAATGATGGCTGCCGTTAAGCTGGAACAGATTAATTACAGGTTGGCACCTGTACTCTTCAGTATTCTTGCGTATCTCATAGTGGAAACTCTGCACAGACAAAGGCTTGCATCTGCAGCCCTTCCAATCACTAGACTCCCACAGATATCCGTTCAAGTTACACTTGGGACCAAATCCCGTTTTCCTGGCACATGGATAAATTTGCAGGAGGCAAAGCTGACCCCTGGATTCTGTCTCAGATTCCACTTGAGTCAGGATTGCCTAAGAGACTATGGAAATCTGGATTTAGCCCTTTAAATTATCTGTTACTTTTGTTTTTCATATAGATATCTCTGAAAGAAATGAAAATATTTTTATTACTTTAAAGTAATAAAAATCCATACTGTTTATTAAATACCTTTAAAGTTCTGTTTCTGAGAAGGCTGATTCCGCTGCTCAATATTAGGGTTCTTCTCTAGGTCACCCATTTCAATATTGAAACACATTTCAGTATTTAGATGTTACTAACAAAGTAGTGTTCATATTTCATATCAAACAGTCGGTGGTCTACATTCCCTGTTCTTACAGGAGGTTTCATTTCACAAAGCTACTCTCTCTCTTTTCCTATCACGTGCATCTTCTGATCATCAGAAAAGACCAATTTGGTATGTAGGCAATGTTTACGGTCCAATTAATCCTCCTAATTGTTGAAGATGTACAAAAATCAGGCAGTATGGTTTATTCCATTTCCTTTCTGTTCTGTATGCCTTCAAAATCGTCAGGATGGAAATCATTCAAATAACTAAGAATTCATCAGAAGAGAGGAAATAGAAGGCCTTGGTGAGGAAGGTCTCTATTATTGGGGGGTATCCAAGAACTAGGCTTATTCATATGAGCCATTCTTTTAACAGCATTAATTTAGGTCATAAATTTTGACTAAACCCCCAGATTTCAAGAACTTTCAAGGTTTTACTTGGCATTCACCCTAGAAAGAAGAGTAATGGGTTTTTTTTATCTTTGATCTTATTTTTTATCTTTTTTTTTATTGGCTATATGATTTTTATCTTGTAACGTTTGTACCAAAGTTCATTTTTAGCTTTTTTTTTTTTCTCTCTATCAAATTATGAGTGGGATTTTGTGTGGTGAGTGGGATGAAAATGTCTTTCTGCTGAGTCCAAGAATATTGTTTTGTCCTGAGGCTGGACCTTGATAGTGGCCAAAACATTTTTAACAGTAATGCTTCTATTCACTGAAGATTTAAACTAAATAAAAGCATAATCATTAGAAAATTTATGGTATTTGTGTATCTTTTACACCCTGTAGAATGGTAATTTCAGTAATATATGTTAAATGAATAAATTTGCTTTTGATTTATAGAAGTTTCACGTTAACCTGTGTTGTATATGTTCAGACTGCATGCAACTTTATTTTGTAATATAAGTAGTGGGTAATGGGTCTAGGAACTAAGGCTCAGACGTCAAGTGCAATACTCTCCATGCCTTGTCTAGCATTATACATGTCTACATTTGTTTTGCAGTGAGCATAAAGGAATTATTGCCCCACAAAACTTATCACACGCAATCTGAAAGTAAAGAAAGATAATTTTTTTTCTTTGTCTGTTTGTCACAACTTGTTTTTGTAGAAAAGGAATTACTTAACCTTCAATAAAAATTGTAATGTTGAATACACTTTTACATATACTTTTATTGTTCTTCGTTTTCTATTTCAGCATGTGTCTATCTTTTTTTTTCACATGTTGATTAATCTTAGCAAATTTCTCGTGCTTTGGCATAACCTAGAGCTTATTTTATAACTCCTCTCTTTTTAAGACAGTGCATGAAATTTAACTAGCCTGGATTTTCTTCCGCATTTCTCCTGTCTTATCTTCTACTCTTTTATTTCTTCTATTTCCTTCTATTTATTTCTATTTTCTTCACAAACAGAAGTAACTCCTTTCACTTCTCTAGGAAATGAGTTAATGGATGACTGCTGTAAGCAACCCGTTTCTGGAACTCCCAATTTATTACATGTGGCATTCTTATATACAGTGAACCCTAAATTGCACAACTTGCTTAAAGCTAAAGTTCCATTAATTTTGTAAGTGTAACAGCAGTAATAACTTTTTGGAACTACGTGGCAAAGTGCTTATTTTATATTTAATCAGCAAGTTACCTCTCTTTTTTTTTCCTCTAATGAAAAGTCACGTATTTTGATGTCCACTAATTTCCCACTCTGAAAAAGAACATTCCTCTGCACCCTTGACAGAACTCTATTTTAAGTCTGTTGTGTTCTCTAGGCACACAATAAAACCATGTTTTTATGCATTTCACAGTAGATTGTGAAAACTGGAACTGATACAATTGCATAATATATAGTCATCGCATGTAATTTAGAATGTATTCTACCCCTAAAAGTCTATACATCTGTCGTTTGTTTGTTTTTAGGAATAGTTCATGTTTAGAAACTTTTCTTCTCTGTTTCCACTGGTGTACATATCAGCTAATATTGACAGCAACAAGAGCACAATAATGACAGGTGGCATAGATAAATACAAAGGCTTTGGCTTTTCAAAGATCTTTGTAGATGAGAACTTTGTTTCTTGTAGCCAGCTCAGTCTCTCTCTTATACCAGCCGACATGCAAACCATGAACCAAAAACTGAATTTCATTGCAATCTCTCCCTTCCTTATGCTATTTACACTACTGTTTAATTTTTAATCCAATCCGATAATGTCAAATCATTTCAAGACATTCCTGTATTCAGATAGATTAAGTTCTCAAGGCATGATGTATTTTTTCAAATGCCTTTTTCCACATGGTAACTTTGCTCAACAGTGTTTTTTTTCATTACTGTGTCCACGTTTAGAAGAGGTGGGAGTGTAAATAAAGCCAAGGTCTTTATGTATGAAGAAACAGGAAATTTCTATTTAGCGTTCAGCAGTTGGATGTTACCTGTGTTTGGAAAAGTTCAGGCTTTAAAGTTAATAACTTTAGTTCAAAGGCAAATTGCATCTCCTGTTGATCTTCTTAGGTGAGAGGTTAAAACTTGCTTTCTTTAAAACTCTCCACCGAGTTAAAAATCAGACCTATAATTATAGTATAATTACCATGTAACAAACTCTCAGTTGCTTCTATTTTAGGATATGGTAGATTTGAAAAAGGACAGATATGAAAAAACCAATGCAAACAACGAAAAAAACCCACCTCAATCCAAACAGGGAAAAACCAAAAACACAAACTGAAAATATCCAATAATCTCGAAGATGATGGAGAAATTAAGCCTGAAAATATTTCAAACCAGGAAAAAACAGTTCAAGGTCAAGAGCCCTAGAAATCCTTAAAATCAATTAATTGTTACAAACCCATTTGACACACTCCCCTCCCACTAGTGCCTGCAGGGAGAGAAAGTCCTCTGTGATAATGTGTCATGAGCCAACTCAAGGTGACAATCAAATGAATCATGGTCAAGCAAGAGAATTTGACTTTTTACAGATTTTACAGCGGGTTATACCTCTTGTATTCATCCTAGAGTACTTGCAGCTCCTGCTTCAAGCTGTCTGGGACAGCAGCTGTGAAAAACCAGTTCAACGTTTCCCTCCCATAGACTACAGAACTTGGCTTCCCCTTCTGACACTCTCTGAATCTGGCAGATACAGAGCTTTATCCCAAAGAGATGCTTGACACTGAACATAGTATTTGCTGTGGATGATTAGTCAGCATCCCAAAAGAGCTTGTGGAATGACTGTCCCTTGGGGTTTGTCCACTGCCAGCATTCGGGAAATTCATTCCAAAATAAATCTAGGAATTTATTGTGGGCTGGATAATTCACATGAAAATTGTGTAGACTGCTCTTAATCTAGTTAATCTTTATTCCAAACTAAGGACAAAAGTGTCCGAACATGTTTAATTCCATTTATGTGATTTTCTATACAGTTACTGATTTGATTAACTTAGATTAAACTTTGAGTTCTTCCATATTGAGATTGTAAAGTGGTAAAGGAGTAGATAGATGAATAGCTGGGAACTTTCCTGCCTTTCTTCATAGATGAAGTCAGGCCAAGATACGTGGCCTGACTGGTCTAAGAACATTAGTTGGCAAGTCATTCCCACTGGTTAGAAAGTCACTAGAGGCTTTCAGTGTTTCATAGTCAGCCTCACGTTAGCAGAAGAATTTCCCTGCAGAGAAATGACACTATCCTCACAAACGTGTCCAGCTCTTTCACGGGAAAACAATCCACCACCAAATGTTGTTCTCCTCCTACCCTGAAATGAGTAGTGACTTAAGACCATTGGGTTTTATCAGTCTAATTTTATTCTTCACGCTTGTTAATAAATTTTCAATTTGGGCACAGAAGGGTGCAAAGGAAAAATATTTTTTATTTTTTCAATTGTCTTACCAGCATAAAATTCAGAGAAAGGAGCAGAAGTTTTAACAGGTGGTCCCCTGGTGCTTACCCTTATGTGTGCGTGGATGTAATAAAAAATATATTTATACAATTAATGAAGACAGATTCTACTGATGAAGGCAAAGCAGATAAGACGTTGCTAAGGAGGAAAATACCTTGGGCAATCAAAGGAAACAGATGTGTTGTATCAGCTTGTAGAGAGCAAAAAGACACAAGGAGCCTAGTTTGGGAAAACTGGGGCATTCTGTTAAAACTGCAAAGTTGAGGGTTGTTATGAAGTGTTGAAAATAAAAAGTATGTATCCTTTAGGTGAAGTCCTTATAACATGAGAACCACACCACACCTCCAAATCTTAAGCCACACATCTCCTAGATAAGACCCCTACTCACTGAGCACATATAGTAATTTAGGAATTCAAAGCAAGAATACAAGCAGCTGATAGGAGTTTATTGTGAAATCATGAGCTGCTGTTAATTAGTATAATATGCTAATTAGCTGATTTTTGTAAAATATAAAAGCTTACAGTGTATAAGCCAGTTTGTTCTAGCTTTGTGGATGAACCACCTACCACCCATCTCTGCACAAAAGTGAAATAAATATCTCGACTCTGTGTGTAGATCGGCTCTTTGCCAATAAAGAACCCAGATTTGGGACAACGCTACCACTGTGTGAAGCCAAGGGGAGCTCTGGCTTCCAAAATTTCTTAAATCCTGGTTCTTAAATCCACAAATACGAGACCGACTGCATATCAGATTTACCGCAAAAGGAAATACTGAAGAGAACAAACCCCATAGGTGTCTATGCATTTTTATTAAATACAGAGTAAAATATCTAACGCAAAAACCATTCTACCTGACAAGAAACTGGTTAAAGGAAAGAGGCAGGGGAATATTGCTTCGGGTTTCTCTGTGGGCATGCTCTCTAACGAACACAGTAGATATTTGCATTAGCTGTAGCATTTGAGCCTAACCATGTGTGCCCGGCTGGAGATACCCATCTCCCCTCCAGAGAGGAGCCTACGAGGTGCCAAGGTGCACCCTCTCCCAGCCCGGGTACACATTATACCCCAGAATTTCTGCATGTCTATATCCTTGTTCTGAGTGTTACACCCAGACAATTATTTCTTTTCTTCGACTAGACTGATGGTATGTTGATAGTGGTTGTCTGTCCTTCCTAACTTGCTGTTCTTGGTCTCTCAGCGCGATGCTCTACCCTCACTTCTGCCCACTCCAGTTTATGCCCAAATCCAAGCCCAGCTCATGGATACGCTCCAGTTTCAGACACCATTAGATCAGCAGGATGCACAGAGAGGCAGTTGGGAGCTGGCAAGGTGTTTTGGTGGTGGCCACTGGAGACCAACAACTGCAGGTTTGGACTCCTGCTGTGCTGCCAAACGTGCCAGCACGGGCATGCAGCCTTGGAGGGAACATACTGACTGAAGGACTCATGCTTGAAAGCATCAGTTTTCCTGGAGCTGAGAAAAACAGTGTCCTCAATGATTCACTGTGAGCATCAGTCCACTCCCTTTTTTTTTCTTTTCTTTTTTTTTTTTTGTTTAGGTAGAACCTTGTTATTCCCTATGACCCTGATTTATGAAGCTTTGTTTTTATAAAATAAAGGGGTGCTGTGCTTAAGGAATTGATTAGCACAGGGTAGAAGACATATCTTGCCAAACAAATCAGGAGTAGTTTCGTCTACAAACTTGTTAGCATATGATTAAGAAACACAGAGAAAACTACCTCAGTCTCTCAGGTGTGTTTAAACTGTGAAACAAAAGTTGTGAAAGTTCTACGGGATTTATATTTACTCTAAAATATCTGCCAAGCAAGTAAATGTTGGCTCTATTGGTTTGTTTAAAAAGTATAACATTTGTTGATCGCAGTATGTGTAATTTCTGGTGTTGAGTACAATGAGTCATAGGTTTGTTTAGTAAACAAGTCTAATATTAATAGCTTTTCTTGGGAACACACTAACTGCTCTTTTGTAGCAAATCTTTGCAAAAAAAGTCTGTCTTATTCTACTATTGATTTCCCTACAATATTACTCACAATGGAAGTCTCCCTTGATGGTAGCCAGGTATGTTTCAAGCCTGCTGACCTCAGGTTAGCAAAGTACTTACGTGTCTCAGTTACCTTATAGATGTAGGTGGGCATATACAAAGGCTTGAAGTCACAAAAAGCACATAAATGCTTAAAATGTAAGCAACAAAGTAGCTTGTTTGCCAGAGCTGAAGATTTAACTTAAACACTGAGGCCAGACACATGACAAAATCTTGAAATGCTTGAACCAGTGGATAAGCTCTATGTTACGGCTCTGAGCTCCACAAACTCATGGTGGCTAACAGGGACAGGAACACTCTGCAAAATATCTCTAGGCATAGGCTGTCCAGGCCAACAAATTCAGTCGTGGAGCAGCTGGGAGCAGAAGTTATTAAAAGTTGCATAAACACATCAGGCAAAAATATGGTTCTACTAGCTATTTGCTCTTTGCGTGTAATTCCCCTTTCGGCGGTGCCAGTGTGATTGAGTTCTGCTCAACCCATCCAAAGTCCTGACCTAGGAGGGGCTTTTCTCAGAAGTTCAGTAAGAGGCAATTGCGGGAAAATCCACAACCCTTCCCTGCACAACCTGGCAATGTCCCTCCCCTCAAGGAGTGCAAGAGAGGACGTTGAAAGGGGAAGAGGTGAGGATTTGCTTAAAAGCCTTGAATATGGGAAAAATACAGGTAAAGTGGGAAGATATATGTTTCTTCATAGCTGTTTGGTATTCCCATTCTGACTGGTAGGGAAAAAAACATGAGACCTACCCTCAGGCTTCAGGTTATGAACAGAAAGTACTGAGTGAGAAGATGCTGAGCGCACGACACACTGGATCTGTGTGTGTGCCTTGGAAAAGCAATGGGTTTGTCAGAAAAAATAATTAGTGTGACTAATGAGGGCTTGTATCTGTGGGTCATGAAAACACATTGGGTTCATATCTGTATATAGGCCTCTTACAGATGGCTGAAGGCTGAGCTAATGTCTAAGCAAAGATAGGAGAATGTATTGAACAGCTATGTAGAGCACCTAAATAGCAAAGGCAGAGCAGTTCAGAAAAGTGCATATAGACACACACACACACACACATATATATATATATGTATATATGGGTCTGAGTATATAAAAAGAGAAAGATAACAGATCCTCAACAGAGCAATGAAGACAAAAATATTTACAAAAAGTGGATAGCAGACAGAAAATGACCCCAAACTCTATAGCAAGTGCCTTGAAGGAATACAGGCAAAGCTTCAAAAATATATATACATAAATAAATAAAAATGGAAATTACACAATTTAATGTGCAAGGTAATATAAACTATGGCATCAAGTTTACTTCCAAAAATGTTGCCAACCATGTTGGTTTACAAGCTACCATGCATGCAACGGTGTCTTATTATTAAGTAGGTATAGCTTAGCTATAAATACCCAGGCCCAGATAACTGCAGCTGTAGTAGAAAAGATGTACCTCTTTAGTAAAACCAGAATAGATTCCAAACACTAAAAAAAATGTTTAGTCAAAGAACAAGACCTGAATATCAATGAAAAAAAAAAAAAAAGGAAAACTACTCAGAATTAATAAGCTGCCAATGCATTTAATAGCATATTTACAAGAACATTGTTGAGATGTTCATTATTTGGAATCTGTAATCAGAATGTGCTTACTTGGTGTTACTGAAATGAACAGAAAAGTCCCTCTGAGATGGGGCTCCTTCCCACAGGCCAGAGTAGCCTAATTTCTGTTCACTGGCACGTTTTTTTCAAAAATGTAGTACCATGAACACAGCGTGATCTCTCAGTGTGACCCCGAAGCAGATTCTGGAGCAAGATAGCCCTTTTCTGGAGCTCAGTACTCAAAGCTGGGGCCAAATACTCCTGAAGAGATGTAGGCAGTTCCAAATGGCCTGATTTTCATAAAAGGCTCATTAACAAGCCCCTCTCTCAGAAGCTGAAATCCTCTGAAAGCTGCAGCTTTCCTGAGAGTTACATTACAGTTCTTTGAGAGTTACAACCCTTCAGTCTGGCACAGTCAGGTCCGTTCTAGAACAGCTTGTTCAGCAATGTTTCCTGCTGTTTGTCCTCTGCCAGACATAAAATTTTATCATCTGTTAAACTCAGAGAACCCCCTCCAGTTAACTCCACCTTTCTAAGCGTTCGACTTCCCTTGCTTCTCAATTCCTTTTTCTACCAAACTCCCAGTGAGATGCTCCCCCCGAGCCCAGAGGTTTTTGTTTCCATCCTTGGATCCTGATTGAGGTGGACACGTGGGAAGAGAGGCTCAGTTCAGTTATGCTCCGACACCGTACATTTATTTTTATGCTTTTGTGTATATATTTATGTACTTGTATGCTATGCATAAAGAACAATGAAGAAACGTGCTTCTGCAGATTAAAAGCTAACAGTCCTGCTGATTTCCAGTAAAACTTCTTTATCTTTAGCGCAGAAGTTCTGCTTTTGACTTTCCCTCTGCCACTCATAGCTTCTGTAAAACTGAAACTCAACCCAAGTGGGGCAACTCCTGCAAATATTTGAATGAAGACATAGATGAACAAAACGGAGGCCGGCAATTACTTTTCCCCACGCCAAAATATAAAATGACTTTTGAGTTGAGTCCCGGTCATTCATTCAGCGGCCGAATCATCCCAAACCACGACAGCGGGTCAAGCTGAAAAAACCAAGTCTATGAGTGGGGGCTGTAGAAGCCGGGATGCGCAGGGACAGCGGCAGCCAACGTCCCCCACCTCCAGCCCCCTCCTGTCACCTTCTGCTTCTTTCCAGAAGCACCTGGAGCGTGGGCGTGAGAAACTACGTGTCTTCAGAGGGGAAAATCCCGTCAACGCGGGAGGTTTTGTCCCCTCGAGTCCGCAATCCCAGCTCGGGGCAGCCCCAGCTGCGTGAGCTGCCAGCCCCAGCCCGGCCGAGAGATCTCCGCCAGCGGTCCCCCCCACCCCCGGCGGGCGGCTCCAGCGTTAACTCCCGCGACCTCCCCACCGCCCCTCCTCCTCCTCCTCCTCCTCCTCCTCCTCCTCCTCCTCCTCCCTCTCCTCCCTCTCCTCCCTCTCCTCCCTCTCCCTCCCGGGCGCCTGCGGGGTGGGATCGCTCCTCTGCCCTCCCCGGGGCCGGGCTCGGCGGGGCCCGGTCCCCCGGTGCGGAGCGGGTGGGCGCAGTGCCGCGGCGATGCTGGGCGTGCGGTTGCGGGTCTTGGCGTGCTGCCTGCTGCTCGGCGGGGCGCGGGGGGCCGCCGCCGCCACCCTCCGCCGGGACGAGGTGCCCTCCCTTCGGAGTGAGTGACGCCTCCGGGCGGCGGGGGGGAGGTCGGCCCGGGGAGGGGACGAGGCTGGGGGGGGGGGACGGACGCGGGGCGCGACCCGCGGCCGGTTGGGGATCGGCGGCCGCGTCCCCGCTCCGCGCTGAGCCGTTCGCCTCCCAGCCCCGTCGTCGTCCCCCGCACCCCCGGCCCAGTGCGGGGCTCGCAGCGGCGGGGAAGCCCAGGGGCCTCCCGTTTAGGGCTCTCTCCCGCCTCCCGGTAGAGCCCCGTGGTCTCTGAGCGCTGCCGGGACTTGCGGGGGCGACTCGTCGGGTTGGGGTCAGGCCGAGCCCGGACGGGAGGGTTCGGGCGGGGTGAAGGGCTCGTCCCGCACAGGGGTGAGGGGCTTTGGAAGCGTGAAGCCCTGGGAACCTGTGCCCTTTGCCTCCTCCCCGCTTATTATCCCACTGCCCATCGCTTTCCTTACATCTGCAGATCATATTACATAATCTATATAGATTATATTATAGATTATAATATAGATTATATTTCTCTCATTTCCAGTAAATTCTCTGTTCCCACATAAGCAATTCTAACTTCTTTCTTTGGGGTGGGGGGGGAAGTGGGAGGTAAGAAGGAAGGAAGTGAAGATATCTTGTTCTCCTAGTTTTGTTACAGTCATTTATTCACCAATAGCTGCGTTGAAACTAAGTAAACAGGAACTTGGAGGTACCGGTCAGCTCTTGGTTCTTCATCTGTGGCTTCACATCAGCTTGAGGCTTCACTTTGTTTCTTATCTTCTTGTCCTGGTATGAAGGATGTGTGTATGTATGTATCCTTGTATGTATGTATCCTTGGCCTGGATGAAGGAGAAGTGGGGCCTTTCCAAAGGCCTCCCTCCACGTTGCCCCTTCCTAATGCATAGACTATCTCCTTTTCTCCTCGGGAGATCTCCTGCAGGATTTTGGGCACACAATCCTCCCTGACCCCAGGAGCTTTGTAAGAAAACCCAGCTGTGAGAGCATCTGTAAAACGGATGGTGTAGCTTCAAGAGGTGAAAGGAGGGGAGCCCTAGAGGTCTTCCCAAGGTTTGGTGTTGCTCCAGTCGTCTCATTGCCCCCCTTGAGGAGAGGGCTGGGCTGGGGCCCGTGGAGCTGTTGCTGAGCCTGACATCTCTTGTGTCTTCTGCCTTGAGCTAGCAGTCCTCGGGCCAGCACAGCTCTCTTGCCAATTGGATTTTTTTAGTTGGGGAATGGAAACCACATTCAGAAGGGGGCTGTGTGGCTTAAGAATTATGGTCTGGCCATTCTTGGCTGCAGAATGAAAAAGGGAAGCGCGCTATTATTCACAGAGATCCTCCAGCTGGGTTATTTGTGTACACTGCGTTAAGACCCTTATCTGTGCTCGGCAGTCACTGCAACTCTTGAGAGCTTTACACATAAAGGCGTTCAACAGTTGAGAATCCTTCATCTTTGGGTTGTGATGTTTCTCCCTCATTCCCAGGAGCTGCTGGGTGCTGTCAAGGTGGGGTTAGATTAGGGGTTTGTGTAAGGAGTTTAAGTGTGAATCCCAGCATCGTGGTGAACTAACCTCATTAATCCGTGTTTACTGGTGCTAACAACATGCCAGCTTCCACTTATCTAGCAAATTAACAGTGTATTTTCTTGGTCAACCAAGATAAGACAGCTGTGGGAAAGACATACCCTAGCATGAGGGGCAGAACCCTTTCTGGCCACGTAGATAGAGATGCCTGTGTTGTCCGTAGAGGGTCGGGTTGGATAAGGAAGATGAAATGAACACGAACTGCACAACTTCACTGAGAACTCCAAAGCAAAGGGCAAAGCTGGGTATCTGCCACAAAGTCTTGTCTGATGCCTTTTCAGTGAGCTCAGATACCTGAGAGCTGGAGAAATGTGATGGATTAAAGGAACCCCACCCCAAATGGTTAAGGATCCTCTGGGACAGCTGCTAGGTGCTTGGGAGGTGCAATTACGTGTGACAAGCTGGTTCTCACCTGCTGGCAGTCAGAAGGGCTGGCCCCTGCTCCTACACCACCCCAAGCTACCGCTGCCTATAGCCACATGGAAAGCAGTCCCTGTTACCAGCGGTATAGTCTGCAGTGGGATTCTGTCCTCTCTGTAAACCAGCCTACTTGATGTGCTCTGCGCAGAATCTGGAAGCAAAAAGCCACACTATAATCTATATCCTCTCTGTTCTGCTTGGGAAGGCTTTATTTTCTAGAGCTACACCTGGACTCTGTGTACTAAACCCACAGACAGCATCTGGGTGGACCTCTGCATCTCATACAGTAGATGTGGACTGTGTCAGCTAGAGAGGGGTTTTTTGAGTTGTGGGCACTGCTTTGAGATGTCAGGTGTAGTGAATTACAGCAGCTAGAAAGCACACGTGGCAGAAGTCACCACTGTAAAATTTCAAGGCAAAATGGAAGTGCTGCTCAGGTTTTCAATGCGTAATCTCCTGAGGCATAAAATAGATACCTTGCCTGTAATGTGGCAGAAATTCAATGCGTTAATTACCATTGGATTTCAGAGTGAATGAAGCAGCTGAGCTGTTATAAGTTTGTATTTTGCTGATTTCCAGTTCTTCAGCTGCCCTCATTTTTTTTCCGTCTATACGCTCAGTTAAACATTTGTTCCCAAGACATGAAATAGCTGACTTTTTTTCACATACTTATAATGTGATGTCACATAGTTCAGTGAATTTCTACACGATTCCAAGAAAGCAGGGGTGTCAGGCTAACCCCACAATATCTGCCGTGGTCCAGGGTACTTGAACAGCATGCATTGAGTAGGGATGGCATACTTTAACCCTTGGCTACCAGCTCTCATGGTATAGATAAATCCTACCCTTTCTGTATCCTATTTACAATGCAAGATATTTTCTTTCTGCCTCTGTAGTTGCAGAGAGTGAGGAATGAATTTGGCAAACAGCCTTAAGCTTTGAGCTTTAATTGCACTCTTCAGTACCACCCCCCGCCCCCTGAATTATTTTACAATATACACTATGACTTCTTGTAATGCTTAAACCTGTGCTCCATTACTGGGTATTTCATGGTGAACAGGGTTGGTTTGGGTTTTTTTTAGCTTTGAAGATGACTGATGATGGTTTTGGGCAACCCATGTTTTTTTGCTATCCAACTTGAGAAATATTACCTAGCCTTCTTTTTGTGATCTTGCAAGGGGTCCGCACGTTAAAAACTCAGCTGGCAGTAAATTTAGATCAGTACTCTTATTTTTTGAAGTGCTGGTTATTCTGATCAATACTTTCAGTTTTCTTTCTTATATAACTCCAATTGAAACATTTGTCTTTTGATATGATTTCATCAATTGCAGTGTTCTATAGACTGAAACTTTTTTTTTTTTTAAATTTCTCTACAGATAAAGGGATATTTATTATCCAAAGTGAAGACTCCAACTTGTGCATTAAAGTGGACACTGTTGGCCTTGTTCTGGAAGACTGCGGTCAGCTCTCAAAAGACATGTTATGGAAATGGGTATCCAACCACCATCTGTTCAATGTAGGCAGAAGTACCTGTCTAGGACTGAACATCAGTAGACCAGAACAGCCGTTAAGTATGCTTGAGTGTGATTCAGCTCAGTACTCCTTATGGTGGAATTGTGATGGAAGAGCATTAGTTGGTGTGGCAGAGTACAAATTAGCTGTTGAAGACGGCAAACGTATTGTGGCCAAAAAGAAATCTACTTCTCAGTGGAAACAGTACATGTCCTATGATGAGGACCTCTGTGAACAGCCATTTCAAGGTAAAAATAAAATTTTGTCGCAGAAATGTAGATGGGAAAAGTTTTCAAAAGTTCTCTTAGCTTATGATCCCTTCCATCCTCTGTTGTGGTTTGAGGCTCGAAGTCTGGCTTTCTTCTATGCAATGGTTGTGGTGAGCATACCACAAAATTGTTTTTTTCCCTTATCTGTTATATGGATGCAAACTCCACCAGTATCATTGCAAAACAGGAAATTCTCATTTCAAATCCTCTATAAAGTAAAAATGGGAACTAAGGGTTTGCCGTGGCCTGTCCTACAGCTTTCGTTATCCAATAAACCCAAAGAGAGATAATGAAGGATTTGGAATTCCTGTCACTGAAAATCAATCTGTCATCACAGCGTGCGTGAACCCAGTGTTTGCAGCGTTCAGTGCCTGGACTCTGAATGTGCCAAACTTCGGAGCAGGGATCAGGCTTTTTATTTTTGTTTGTTTTAATCCTGCTGTACATCTAGGGAAGGCGTAGGAATGTGTGTCAAGATCCAGTTGTCCAGGTCTAAGGACTAAGATAAGCCCATTGACTGCAAACAGCAACGGGCAGACTGTACCTTGACCCCTTCCTCGGCATTTCTGTAGAAGGAAAGACCTAATGTTTGCACAGCCTGTCTCGGGCTGGAGCTGTTGATTCTCCCCGTTTGAACTGGGTGTTTGGGCTGCAGATCTGGTCTCAGTGGTTTCCACTCTAGGTGTAGCTGGGCTTGGCCTCTGCTTACTCCAAAGTTGTTCAAACGGGAGCTGTGATAACTTGGGAAAGCACTATAGCACCCAACCTGTTTTTTGTTTTTTTTTTTAAATCAGACAGAAAATATTTAAACCCATAAAAAGTCATACCCATTTGCTGTGTACGTGTAGCGAGACCAAAGTAGACCTAGTTTAGCCCTAGTGCTGTGACATCTGGGAGGAGAGGATCAGCATTGTAGGTAGGTGCTTGTAGCTTAGTTTCAGGACCAAAGTAATTAACTGTGTTGCCAAAATCTCTTCCACCTCCAGTTTCTATTATCCTCCTTCTACCTTAGCTTATGCGCATGCAAATGCAAGGCAGCCTGTTATTAGTCCTCCAGGTTAGGGGAGGGTGTCTCTGCCTTCAAAGAAATAAATATATGTCACTGTGGTGAGTGGTCTCCTGCTGTCTGATTTGGTTTCTTGCCAGGACGGAGATAATCCCTTGCACCTCCGTAGCTAGCAGCATGGTAGCAGGCAAACAAGAGAAGCAACCTTGATTTATTTTTATTTTTTTTTCCTCAACCCATGTTCTTTCTGTTCATATCAGAAGGCTTTAAAGGGGATTTACAATGTGTAAACTGCTTTTTTTTATATGTGCACAGCCAGCCATTAACTCTGGAAACCTCTAGGAACCTGGCAGTGTGTACTGATTCTGCACTTGAAGGACTTTGATCTTTAGGCCATCAACATGGGATCTTTGACAAACAATTTCATTCTAAGTGTGATTGTGGTTCTTTGACCTTTTGTAGAAGCTCTGAGGTTAAGGAGACACTCACTGAGGTGAAGCTTTTACAGCTTTCAGTTGCACTGGGTTATCTCAATATTTTGGTGCTCACAGGACAATAGGAGAAAATATTTTAAATAATTTATAAGGCATTAATTGATTGTGACAACAGATGTATGTAACATCAGTTCTTTAGCTAGATTGTTATTCCCCATGGTATAAAAACGTATTTTTAAAAGTTTATTTAAAATTCCTTTGTCTTTCGCATTTCCTTTCCCCTAGAATAACAAAGAGAATGGAAAAAACATTAGAAATACACTTCATAAAGAGTGGAAGGAGCAGGGGAAGTAATGCTAAATTGCTCATCTGTCATAGACTGACAAATAAAAAATGAGTGGAGTTTGCATCTGAGCATGTACTGATTCTGATAACTATTGTTTTATGTAGTTGTTCTGAAATCCACATGCAGATTTTATATGTTAATTGTCCGGGTTTGGGCTGTTTTTTAAAAAATTGTAGTAAGTTACGAGAACGTGCCTTGTTTCATGGTGACAAATTTCCTAAGCTGTTATTTTCAGATTCTGCTCACTGAAGTTACGCTGCTCATACCTGTAATGCTGTTATCAATTATAAATTAAAATTAGAAAATAACTTCAGACATTTTAATTTTGTCATTCCTGTTAAAAATGTGAATAATGAAATATGGGGGCAAAGAAATTTCTGTGGTCTGCATTCTTTTAATCTCTGCATTTTACTCTTTCCAGAAACATACACCTTGCTGGGGAATTCTTTTGGTTTCCCATGCATTTTTCCATTTAAATATAACAACAAGTGGTATTATGAGTGTACCAGAGATGGAAAGGAATTTGACTGGTGTGCCACAACAACTTACTATGAACAAGATGAGAAATGGGGGTTTTGCCCAAATGCTGGTAAGATGTTGCATGTCTTCTCTCTCCCCTTGCCCCCAAAAAGTATCTTTGCTCTTTATTGGTAATTCTAGGATGTGCTCTGGTTTGGATTATTTCCCTTCTGTTAGAGGGGAATGTCTCTTTAAAAAAAAAAATGCTAAAAGATGCCTTCAGCAAATTTTATCATAATTTATCATGTTTGGCTGTTGGAGACCCAAGTTCTCACCACCAAAGCAAAACTACAGGGGGGTGAGCAGAAGGATGTCCTTCTGCACAGGCCACTGACCTCTCTCTTCTGTCCCAGTGATATATAGGCAGCTTCTCTGAAGCACATAAAGGGATGCTCTTGCAAAGTCACCTTCTGCGTTTGACTCCATTACCTCTTGCCCATTCCTTTTCTTCTGTGCAGTACGTGGACACGTCTTGGGCCTAAAGCACTTAGAAGCAATAGCTTTAAAAATACTGGCTATCGGAAAGATGTCGGATATATAATCTTCATGAATATTCCAGCTTCTTGCATAAATAAGCAAAATAGCATTTTCTATCAGCAGAAATGGTTTGGAAGGGCCCTCCCTGCTCAAGCTATGTTTCAGTTCTCTGTTCCAAAGCATCTTAAAACCAGCTGTAAATGTGTCTTTGTAATGGGAATTTCCAGACAGCCATTACAGTAGATGGTATTTTCAGCCTCGCTTATACTTTGTAATTATAGCAAATTTATTCTCTTGAGTACAAGATAGAAGGAGGTCCAGCGACTGCTCCTCCGTGAGTCGGGTGAGGTGTTCATAGATTGCATATTTCAAGCTTTAGGAACAAATGGTCAGCTGGTGTAAATTAAAATGTAGCTCTCTTGGCTTAAATCACTACCAGCTGCAGATCAGCTCCTGAGTGTTTTATCAACCTTATGAAATACGGAGCAGGATTTTATTCTGTTATTGCTTATTTCTCTATTTCTGTATCTTCTTTAACAAAGGAACATTTAAGGCGTTCATAATCGTGCTTCCACTGGGATGCTACTGTCCTTAATTAATTGAATTGTTCAAGCTGTTATATTTCTGGTTAGCTTGTAGTCTTGGGCTGTTGGTGACGAGTCTGTTTTTGAGCAGAGAGTGGCTGCGGCGCTTTTTGGAAGAAGAACCCCCACACACACCTTTGCTACCAGTTCAACCTTGGGTCTGTGCTGACCTGGCGCGAGGCACGGGCCACCTGTCAGCTGCAAGGAGGAGACCTGCTGAGCATCACCAGCCCCGAAGAGCAGGACTATATAAGTAACCTAAGCAGTGAGTAGACGTGTCTCTGGGGACCTTGTGTGGAACTGTAGTTAGATTTCCTCTTTATGCGTGAAAAAGGGGTAAGCTCTGGAGCCTACTGCTGTGTGATGTCTCTCCCGTTGCTGCTTGCGAGGCTTCGTCGCTTAAAGCACCTCAGTAGAGCTGTTTAAAAAAAACAAGGGTGAGAGTGAGTTACAGCCTTAGTAACCTGAGTGAATCACAGAATCTCCGTGGTTGGAAGTGACCTTTGAGATCATTGAGTCCAACCACATTAAAAAAAAAAAACAAAAAAAAAACAACAACCAACCAAAAAACCTACAAAACAAACAAACAAGCCACAAACAAACAACCAAACACAAAACAAAACACATACAAAAAAGAAAAAAGCACCCACCAATCAAACCCCCCACACAACACCCCACCACTCCTCAATAATCCTGGGCACTAGAGCATGCCCTGAAGAGCCACGTCTACACGTTTCTTAAAATACCTCCAGGGATGGTGACTCCACCACCTCCCTGGGCAGGCTGTTCCAGTGCCTGACCACCCTCTCAGTATGTGTTAGAAGAAGCAGTACGTGTTATGTGAGGGTGTCTTAATTCTCCCTCCCCACAGAGACCCTCGTTTATTCTTGCAGCCGCGCTTATGGAGTGTGTTTGTTTTCTTTGGAGAACGGTACAAACATTTACCTTCTCTGCCACGTACCCTGGTGTCCCATTCTCCCGTTAAGTTTTCTTCACAAGCTGGACTTCACCAAACATGAGTGATCGGAGCATTTCTGCAGGCATGAAGTCAATGTCCTGCTTGGGAGCAACGCCAGCTCTGCTTCCATAAACGGATGGCATTCCTTCTCCGATAAGCTTTTTGCTCTCCCCCGTGCAGCAAGCCCCTCAAATAAACTTGGCAGAGCTTTCTGAGAGCATGGCTTTCCTGGCTATTTTAGCGTGTGTGAGGAGGACCAAGTGGAGGAACGGGTGGCAGAGCTGTGATACAAAAGGCTGCCTCAGATGTCTTGCCCATCGCTTCCCATTATTGCTGATTTTCAATTACAGGATATAAGCTAATGGGAAGTTTTACAAATTATTTCATTAGCTTTTTGATATGCTTACAGGCTGTAAAGGGACTGCAAGTTATTTGGTTTATGGAAAGCTGAAACAGGCTAGTGTTTATGTCACTGCTTGTTCTAGATTTAACTTCTAGGGCCAGCAACAGTTTCTGCAGGAAGGGTTTGCAGAATGAGTAGCTTTTGAAAGATGCAGACTTCTGAGTTTATTCCTTTTCATCTCTGTGTTGATTAACAAAGTAATAGACTGTTTCCAAAGACAGGAAAAACATCCTGAACTTTCTGGAGACTGATCTGAGGTTTTGTTTTATTCCTGTTGCAACAAGTCAGGACAGCAAATCTACACCTGTAGGTATTTTAAAACTCAGGGAAAGTGTTTTTCTTTGTTTATTTTTTCCTCTTTCAGGGCAGTTGAACACCACAGACGTGATGCTGTGGATGGGCCTGAACCGCCTGGAGAAAGATGCTGGCTGGCAGTGGTCAGATGGAGAACCACTAGCATTTGTGAACTGGAGAGCAAGTACTTGATGTTCCTCTTGGCTATGTTGTGGCAGTGTCATTATATGCTTTTTGTAACTGCAGCTGCATTTGAAAAGTGAATCAAGTGAACCAGTGTACCTCTTTTATTTTTTTTGTAGAAATATTTAAAAGTCCTTCCTAGGGACATTGCATCAATTGAGATGGAAATGTTCAAAGAATTAATGATCTAGCTCTTTTGCGGTTTGCTTTCAAAGGTGTTTTTAGGATTCCAATTGTGTATTTAAAAGCTATGCACTAGCTGGTTTCATGGAAGAAAGGAGGTTCAATTTGTTGACGTTAACAAGCTGTAATTGACATTAGCACGTTAACATGAGCTTTGTGACTTGGTTTGCTACATTTTGAGGTCTGTCCACCATAAGATATAACAGAAACACTAGAGTTGATTTCAGCCTCTCATCTGACAGCAGCAGCCGCGGAGGGATGGCCACACATGTATAAATCATGGTCAGTGTTCAGCTGGCCATAGTATTGGTGTAATATCTCTAGAAGTTTGGGTGTGCAGGCATGCTTATACATTCATTCAATAAGATGCAGAGAGCCTTACAACACCATTTTACAAGTGAGAACAGAACTTTTGTAATTTTGTGCTTCTCAAAAATGTGTTTGCAGATGTCTCTGATAAGCATTTTAAACAAAATCACTGTGCAGTGATTAACCCAAAAGTGAAGTTCGGCTGGCAAAGTTATTTATGTGAGGCTGGATTGCCTTTTGTATGCAAAAAATATGTAAATAAGACGGAGCATGAAACATTGGGTGAGTCTCGCAATGTTACTGTAGCCCATTTGTGGGTGCGGGAGGGGAACAAGAGGAAGCCACATGGATGTAAAGTCAGCAGAATAGAATCTTAGCTGGACTAAATGTATGGGTTTGCTAGTTGAATAGTTTACCTTAAGTGAAGTAGTGAGACTTGTATTTAGAATGCAGTCTTGGAAAATGTGTGAAGAGTCTTAAAACTAACAAATAATTTTAATATATATAGCATTTAATTGGTTTCTTGCATGATCAGAGGCTTACACAATGCTCATTCTCGTTATATTACAATAGAGCCACAATTTTGAGTTTAAAAATAGATTTTCGTATTTGAATGGAATTAACCAGTAGCCCCTTAGAGAAGAAAGTTGTGTAAATGCAGCTCAAAATTTGCAGTTATTTTTATGGCATTCTGTACTTTTGATATACAGAAAAAGCATTGTACATATACTTTTCTTAACTATATATTTAATGAGTATAGGATGTATAGTACATAGAATGCATCAGACTCCCGTTCTGTGGGAAAGTTAAACACAGAATTACGTTTATTAGAACAGTAATTTTTGTTTTGATAAGAACAAGTTATATAGTTTCAACTTCTTCCTGATAACATAAAAGAAAGTTTCGCTACTTGTTTCAGATAATGAGGTAATGCATCTAAAGAAGCTTTATCTGGTTTTGAATCAGGTTGAGAGGTAATAAGAGAGATATTTTTTAAACTGAATAGCAGTCCATTAGTGTGCTTGGACTAGTTCAGCAGCTCAAATGGTTGAATAATAAAGTGGGAGACATTTCTGTTTACATAGAGTATGTGTTTTGGCCTCCTTAAGTCGTCTTGGATGACTGTTTTCAGCGTTTGGAGATAAAAAAATAGCTCTGAATGTGTTATGAACATAGCATGACCTTGGCAATTCTATGTAATAGACACAAAATTTGTCTGCTTAATTAAAGATACGTGGAAGTATTATGCCACTCGTTGTGAACCTGGCTGGTACCCACACAATCGCAACTGCTACAGACTTTATAAAGAGGAGAAGAGCTGGAACGATGCTTTAGTCTCATGCCAAAGTAACAACAGCGGGCTCATTAGTGTATCCTCCATGGCAGATGCAGAGCTGCTCCTTAACTTGCTGGAAAGTGGTGAGTGTTGGGAGTTAAAAGTGTGCATTGTTTCTTGAAGTGTTCCCCGATGCTTTTTTGTGCAGCCCTTAAAGAACATTCGCCACTTAAGCGCTGTATTACTTGGGGCAGCCAAGTGATGCTTACAAAAGAAGAAAGCATGATGCACACTCCTCCTAGGAGTCTTAAAAATGTATAGCATCACCTTCTAACCATACTTAAAAGAAATGCATCAACAAAGTAAGCGCAATGAGGCCACAGTAAGCCTGCTAGCTTTTGCCCTTTCCTGTTCTTGGTTGGTTCCTTGCAAGCTGTTGCAAAATCCTCAGGTGATCATCCTGATGCAAGAATTGTGCTTAGAAGCAGCAGCAATTCAGAGTATCTTTTGCTTTCAAGCTGCCCTTGTCCACACTGCAGAGTCGCTGCTGCTGGTATGTTGGTGGAGTCCCCCGTGGTGGCAGCAGGGTGTATCAAAGGAGTTCTGCTAGTCCACATTGTCCTAAGAGGTAGCGTAATTACACAAGGAACTTAACGAACAAAAGCTCTTTGGTGCAGCAGCACCAGTGTTGTTATGTTGACATAACAGAGGCAAAGAAAAGTGAATATTTTGTGCCTGGAGCTGACATCAGTGTGCTGGCAGAGCCACACAGTTCAGCCATGAGTTTAAGCTTTCCAGTGTAAGCTGGGGCACAGTGACGTGTTTTATCAACTCTTTCCCATCAGCTGTGGTTGCAGGACAGTGCATTACACCGGATTTACTGGGCATCATCTCCCATTATCATCCCTCCTGCCATCCATCCTCTTTGCTGTCCTGTCTGTCTTTCTCCTGGGAGATTAACTGCTTTATCATCTTCCTCATCTCTATGAACACCCTCCGTAGATACCAAATACCATCTCTTCCAGAGATGCTGTAATGGATAGATGGAATTGTTCTCAGATTGCATTCAGCTTCAAAGTCTACCACTTCTGTAGGAGGGCTTTTGCTCCTCAAGGCCTGTCTGCTTTTTCTGGCTGTAGTAGCTGGTCAAGTAAGGCACCACATCCAACCACGAAGGCTTGTCTTCCCTGTTTGCCAGCCCCTGTGGCTACAACTGTGCTTACTGCTGGAACTTACAAGCATCACTCCAAGAAACCTAAAGCTGAGCATGCCATAGAAGATTATAAAAAGAAATCTTTCCCTCCCATGTCAGCCTTTCTGCCCCGTACACTTCACAAAAACGCTCTTGATTTGTATTTTTCAGGATTTCAAAGCATATTATCATGTATGTTGATGTATTTTTGAAACAATATAGTCTTCAAGGGCAGTAGAACATTATCTCATCAGTGAGGTTTCCTAAAGTTCATACAGCTACCTGTTTTTTGTCCTGAAAGAAGGTAATTCTTATGAAAATTGCACAAATAATTTTGAATAGTGGTGTTGCTGTTCCAGGAGCAACAGGCATCATTTCTTCACCATTAAAATCTGAACTCACTCTTTTACAGAAAACGTAACTGAAACATGGATTGGGTTATACAGCAATAATACCGCAGTTGTTTTTGAGTGGTCTGATGGCACCCCAGTAAAATTCTCTAACTGGTACAGCCAAGAACCTGACACCTTTCAAAGAACAGGACAACTCTGTGTTTCAGCACAAGGATCAGTAAGTTTCCTTTTATTTTTGAAAGAATCAGACAGACTCTTTTATTTTGGCTCATAATAATTTATTTTCTCAGTGTGCACACTTTTTTTAAACCACGACCTTTAGGCTTTGTCTTTTGATTGCTAATTTATTCACATTGTGATAGGTGCAATGTAACCTTTAGAAGCCAATACATTTTGCAGTGCTGATGCACAGAAAATTAGTCCTAGATTTTTAGCTTATGGTCAATAAAAAATGTTACATACATAAAACGTGCTAAATGGAAGAAAACAAATACGGGTATCTATTTTGATAAAGACAAAGTAATTTAAAGTCCAGATATTGTATATTATAATTTAAGATGCATGAGTCCCTGTCTTGAAAGCTTCAAATTTATGTTTTGGAAAAACTGTCAGCTGTGCCTAGTTTATCGTGCTGTCAATATTTATAAATTTTATGTAGTATCCTTCAGAAACAGATAGTTATCTATGTCTACTTAAAATTATAGAAGCTGACAGCAGTAAGATTAACACCAAAACAGTCAGGTGTTGTAAAAATGGGAGTAATGTTCAAATAATGCCATGTCCTGTCAAATCACAACTCATGGCACAGTCAGATTTTTTCATGATGTGCACAAAAAATTTACTTTACTTTTACAATTGACAGTATTTAAATTCACTGGCTTACATAAGTAGCACTATAATCCTTTTTTTTTTTTTTTTCCTGTAAATTTTATTTTGTTGAAGTGTGGAAACTGTATCAAAAATAGTTTCAGTGTCTCTCCAGTTGTGGGTTCAGGTTGCAGTCCTTAACTTATGGGAAAGCCAAGACAATTACAGTGACCTGGAAAAGAGGGTTCCCACTTCTTTAAGCAGAAAATTGGGCTTTGGTAAAATTTTGTGGTTTATATGCACAAAACAATATTTTACTCAGTTTGCAAATGTAAACAAACAAATGAAAATATAAAATAGAAAGGAAAAGGAAGTTCAATATATAATCTTCAAGCATTATTTTTGGTACATATTTAGTATGTATAGATGTCTGAAAACTATATCAAACTGTGTAATATCTTGAATGAAGACTGTTCAAATATGAAAATTAATCTTACGAAGAACTGTAATAGATAGGAAGAAAGCTGCTATCTGTTCTGAAAATTAAAAGTTCTGGCACAGCCATAGTGTTAGTTAATTAAAATGCATTATAACCCAAAGACTGAGTCAAAGTGACAAACCCTTTTGTATGATTGATTTGAAAAGTCCTGCTGACAGTGTTGGTAGAAATAAATGATCCATCTAAGGATAAATAAATGAACGGAGTGAGAAAAATTACTTGGTTTTACTGAAAAGTTAAAATAGGACCTAATCTGATGTGTGTGTGTAGATATGCATGAGCATGTGGATATGTACAGAACATTCTTCTTTTTTCCCCTTAGGAGGGACGTTGGAAAGTTAAAAAATGTGAAGAAAGATTTTTTTATGTTTGCAAAAAAGCGGGGGAATTTAATCGTGTATCTCCTGATCTGGAATCGAGTTGTCCAGAGGTAAGGGGTTTTGTGGCTTTTGTTGTTTTTAGAGCCTTACTAATAAAATAGAATTATATAGGAAACCTCTAAATATAGCTATGGAACTTAAGGATGTAAATAGATAGTTTTAGTTTTTCATATTAACGACATGCATGTTTTTTTCTAGGAAAATATCATTGTTTGCCTTAAAAGTATGTAAACTACATTTTAATGTAAGATTAAAAGCTTTCCCGAGGTGCCTTTCACGGCTCGTTGCGTTGTCAGCGGTTGTGACCCAAGTTCCTATTTCTTTCTAGATCAAAAGTGAAAACCCTTTTGTCCACCATCTGTGCAAATAATGGCTGTTATATGATGCCTCATCCCACACATGGTTTTCATACATTGAAATGGAATGTCAGGGTGAAAAACAATCAGTTTCATTGACACGGAGAGTGAACTCTTCCACTTGTACATTAGCATTCCTTTTCTTTGCAAAGAAAAATGGGAAGGAGCACAGCTATCTAAATAGGACATTGTGACGGGGTTACAGACTTTTAGGCTCTGTGTTCTGGTAGTAAAATGTAACATGTTAAAATAAGATTCTATTTGCCAGCCAGTCCTTTTCACGCTGTGAAAATAACAAACTTGTAGATTTTGTGGTGTTAAAATTTTATTCCAAACTCTGGAGGAGTTTTGTGAACTTCTTTTTTTTTTTTTTTTAATTAACAAAAACTCTCTTCTTTAGTTTGCTTTTAGCACGTTGTCTTCCTTTTTTAATTTCCTGTGCTTTTTATTGAGAAGTTGAGAAATACCACCAGTTCAGGTGAATTTGTAAGAAGGTTGAAGCTGAGCTGTTGAGGGTTGGAATGAGTTTTTCCTCAGATGTGCAGTGGTCAGATCCAGCATTCTGGTCGTACCGTTATGGAGGCAGGAGTTAATGCTTGGTCCCAGCTTAACATTTCCAAAAGTTTAGGGTCAGTCCTGACCATGTGAAAAATGTGCAGAGCATCAGGACTTCCAGTTGCAGTCAGGAGCTTGACAGCACTTCAACTTCTGGTCCCTCACAGGGTTGAGGCTGGAGATGAGTCCCTGGTCATAGGTAGTTTGGTCTGCTCTGGCAAGCTTCCTACTCAGGATAAATTTCTGCTTGTTGATGTTTCACACCTTGTAAAAACACATGCTGAACCCTGTTACGCTCCCTTGGTTTTGATAGATAATTTTCTTTCTAAAGTGAAAAAAGTTATGGTCATTTAATCAAAGCTACTTTTGATTTCAGACATTTTGTCTTTACAACTCACTTTCTTTTAGCATTCAGTGTGTATGTCGTTGCTAGTTATTGGCCTAATTTGCCAGGGCTTATTTCATCCAGATTTACTCTGGTTTTTCCCCATTTTCATTTAAAGCAAACTTACTTTAAACGTACAGGGTATCTATTGATGTTTCTCACATTTGATCTTCTGCTTCGTTAACCTCGTACTGTCATTCATGTCGAATTGCTGGTAGATTCTCAGGGAGTTTTGGCCTCGGGCACAGTTGTTTGCTTTTCTAAAGCTTTATGGTCTTACGTGTTATTACTGAGCTTTCATCTCATGTTGATTTTACGACTTGTGCATCAGATGAACTAGCCTTTAACATTTTCTCCGTTCTGCTGATGGCAGTTTTTGCAGTATGTCCATATCCAGTTACCAGAAACCCAAACACTTTTTCCTCTAAACTTCTGTCAACCTAAGACATAAAAAGTGCTAAGCGCTTCCTTCCCTTAGCAGGTCAACTGTTCTTTTTTCTTAGTCAGAAGGCTATTACGGAGAAAAATATTCTATTGCAAAGCTCAGATTCTCTGGGCGGTTTTCCCCAATAGCGAAATAAGCGTTTTAAACATTTTCTTTCAACCATTCAGGGGATTTTCTAAGCCTTTTAAAATTTGTGTATCTAACAGCCCACATTGGGTATCCCCTCCAAGTGCTTGATGATTCCCCCTTGAACTCATGTGAACTCTTTGCATTCACAACATTACTTAGTGAGGAGATCTGCAGATCTACTACCCTTTGACTGACGCCACCTTCTTTCCGTGTTGAACCTTCCTCCTGCTAGGTTAGCTTGCTTTGTTGTCCCCAAGGTCTTGTACCAAAGTAGTTGCCCACCTTCATGGCAGTCATCATTTTGTAGACCTGTGTCATACCCTCCCTAAGGCATCTCCGTTTTCCAGGTTGAAGAGTCCCAGCCTGATCAGTTACTGCTTCTGTGGAAGCAGCGCCATACGTTTCATCATCCTTGATGCCCTTCTTTTCTAATATGTTTTTCTAAGATTGGGAATAACAAAAAGTGAATTTAAAAGGACAGAGTAACCTTCTCTGTTCTTTCCCTCCTCACCATTCTTAAGGTTCAATTTGAATTTTTGACTAAGCTTAATCATCAGAACCCCCAAATCTAGTTCCTGCCTGTTGGGAGTAAGATAACTGTCCCTCATTTCATACATTAAATGATTGGGGATGTGGGGGAGACCCCCATGTGCATCACTTCAACTGTACAGAATGCCATCTGCCATTTTATTGACTAGTTACTCAGCCTTTTAAATTTGGAATTTCTCAATCTGTGGTTGACCTCAATGCAAGTTTACCAGCCTCTAGTCACTCCAGAGATTTTTATTTTTTTGAAGTGAAAATTAGCGTCACATTACTTTCCTCCAGTCTTTAGGCACCAAGAAAGCTTTAAGAAGAATATTATGCAGTGCCAATCGCTCCAGATTAATACTTCTGAGAGGCGAGGATGGGTGTGTTTGCCAAGCTCAAACGGGTGCATGCATTTATCACTCCAGAATTCCAGTGGAATGGAACCAGACATTTGCTGTTTCTTACCTGCATCCTCATAGAAGGGTTTTTAATCAATACTTGGCCCTTTTCCAGCCCCTGCTCCCTGAGTTTAAGCGCGCATCAGAGCGAGGCGGCGTTGCTGCATCCCCCGTGGGACTGCCAAGAGCCCCTGGGTCCCTGGGCTATGCAGAGCCCTTGGTGCCTGCCAACGCTTTTTTCCCATGGGGATGTCCCAGCTCTTTGGTACAGAGACAGGGAAAGAGCCTCCACCCAGAGGCTTATTTCTGTTTGCAAAGCCGAGGTCTTAAGCCATGCACGTGTGTCGTTCAGGTGGAACCACAGAAATTCATATTGTAGCTCCTTTTGCTTCTCTGCTTTTGTGCCATAGGAAGGGCTGTGCCCAGCCATCTTCCATGCATCCAAGGAGGATGAAGCTGAAATTTGCCTCCTCAGAGTCAGCAAGGCTGAAGGATGCACACAATGCTTCATTGCTGTCCCAAATGGCTCTGCAGCATCTTCTTCTGTGTTTTATTGTACCTGGGGATGGAGAGCAGAAAAAGAGCTCATCTGTTTCCCCTTTTTTTTTCTCCTTTTGCTGTTAATGTCTCCATCCAGCAGTGTTTGATGGTGCTGGCCTGGGTGCTGTGCGTGCTCTGTGAGCTCCCCTGCAAAGCAGCACCTTCCTCACGGAAGAGGCAAAGCGAGATCGGCTGGTTCTCCTGCCTGTGTGTGCCTTCAGGTTTAGACAGAGATGGTTTATTATCTCTTCATTTTCTTGTTTATTTTAAATACTCAACAGGAAGACTGGGCAGGTACCCTGCGTGTACTTACACAAGCAGAACTCACACCGGTCCTGGTAGTGTCTTCTGGACACCCAGAGCTGAATAATCAGAAATAAATTATTAAGAATAAGAAGAAATGAGTTGGGCTGACCACTGGCTCAGTTTTCTGGCTCGTCTGATAAACCATGAAAATGTGTCATTTTAATTCTGCATTATTAGAGTAGGATAATTTTTAATTTAAATTTATTTTTTTAAATTTATTTGAAAGTTCTATTTGAAAATGAGAAAAGGAGCTGAGAAAAGATAAATAAGTAGAGTACGTTGCTGTGTGAAAGGCCAACAATTTCTGGAATAAGTATTTCTGTTTACAGTTGAAAACAAAGGGCAGCTGTAATCCTTTTTTATAACAACTTAACTGAAGCTGACAGTGTTGAGTTACCACAAGTGGAAACCAACAAGTGTTACTAAATGCTTCATGCAAAGAGGTGCCTCTGAGGTGTTCCTGCCCAGATCTCAGCCAGTAAAACAATATTCAAAGTATAAAATTGGAACAAAAGTAGCATGCGGGGAGAGCGCCTTAACTGTTGCCTGCGTTTTTTGTCATAGCCATGAAAGAAGTTAGCGTGTGTGTTAAGCCAGCTTTTGCACAATTTAAGGATTTAAACTTTAAACTTTTGTTAATTTTAGCCATGTGCTGAGTGACCTTGAGGGTAACTACACTTGAAGCACGGTAGAAAGGAGCAGAGTTGTCAGTGGTGGTCAGAGAGAAGGTACAAAAAGGGGATCAAGCTTTTTAACAACTATCTAATACTTAATAATATATAAAATAATGTTCATTTCTTTTAAGGGATGGGAAAGACATGGTGGATATTGTTACAAAATCGACAGTACCCCTCGAAGTTTTGAACATGCTTCCAGTGGTTATTTCTGCCCATCTGCACTTGTATCAGTAACAAACAGGTAGTTAATCCTATTAGACAGCGGGAAGATACCTCTAACAAGAGCTATTCTAACTTTAGAAAGTGTTGCATGGCAAAAGGTATGATCATTATGAAATAATACTCCTATGACAGGCAAGCGTAATTACTAACATTGGCTGAAATCAAAGGTGCGTTTTGCTTTATTTTTTAATTGAAAATAAATTTAGTAAAAAGCAAATTGTTAGGCTGATAAAGTCTTGCAGCAATGTGCACACATGTAACCGTGCAGGAATCTAAACAAAAGGCTTCCTACAGAGGCATGTAACATCTTTGAGAAACTTTATTAGCATACTTGGAAACTATACTGAAAAATGAAAATATATTTAATTTTTCTAATAAAAAATACCATATTTAAATCCAAATCAATTGATGTTTTATAGATGTTTCTCTTCGTGTATGCATACGTGAGTTCTTAGCAAATAGGGGGAGAATAAATGTTTGAAAGCATTTGAAGCCTGTCTTCCCTTGCTTTGTTCCTGTTTACCTGTATTCCAGCTTCAGCAAAGGCTTTTTCCTCTGCAGATGCCCACATTCTTGGGTTTTCTCTGATTTCTTTGTGATTTACCCTATATGTTGGATTTCCATTAAAGTTCATGACCTACTGATAGGTATATTACATATATACTTTAATGTCCATGTGGTTATTGAAAAAAAAAAAAGGCATAGGAAGGAAATCTCCCCTCCCTTTAGGATGGGAGAAGTACTGTAACCACCAGCAATCAGATGAAGGATAGCTAGAAATTTTAGGAAGACACAGGCTACCCCACATAAGGCTTTCCATGGGTGGGAATTTGGCCTGCCGGGTGGTTTCAGGAGTGTGCGCCATGCGTTCGGCTGCAGAGTGACAGTCATCCTTACAGGGGAATAAAGGACAAATTCTCACAGCTCAGCATTTGCAGCTCAAATGTCCCAGGGAGCTGAGAGCATGCTGCACAGCACTGCAAGCCCGTCTTCTGTCTTTTTTTAATGCTTCTTTCTTTTTATTTTATTTTTGTTAGGTGTAGCCATTGCTGTTTATTATGTTAGTTCCCAGTTCCATTGTTGGAGGGGCAAAGGAAGCTTGTTATTAGTTTAGGGTTTTTTTTTAAAAAAAAAAAGATGGCTGAGATTTGTTGTTCTGGCGTGAAAAATGCAAAAGCTTTTCATTGTGTTGATCCTAAAATATTCATTAAAAAGTAGGTTGTAGAGGACAGAGTTGATATAAAAAGAGAACATAGAGAGGAAATGAAAATTAAAGTTCTCACTCTCAGTGTTACAGATATATTCATTTTTTTTTACATTAACGTCATTCTTATGATATTCTTTTCACATTATACAAGACCAAGAAGTTGTATAAGTCTATCAAACTGGGAATTTACTTGGCTGTATATATTTGCATAGGAAGCTGATTAAATGCGCTCATAAACTGAAGCATTTTTAGTATATAATGCTACACCAATTATATCTGAATAAATTACATTTGAGTGACAAATGGGCTACTGTATACAACAACTATTACTTGCAAAAAAAGGTGTAAATCTCTCACTTAGCTTCAGTGAGGAAATTAAAGAAGGGAAAAGTGATTCCTTCTGTAGTGAGATTAGCTTGTGCTTTGAGCCCTTCAGTTCTGTTTCCTCAGTGCTGTTCTAATAGGATACTTCCATGCAGAGCTTTTTCTTTTCTTTCTTCTGTAACTTTTTCAGACCCCACTATTTTTTCTTCTTCATATGAGGTGTGTCTTATTTTTATCTGCGCATCATTAATATATTCTGTCTTTACGTTGTACAATATAAGCACTGAGCTTATAAAATCTTTATCTACTGTTTTTCTGATGTGCCCAAATGTTGGGGTGGGGTGGGGGGGAGTGGGGAAAAATTATGGTTTGTACTACAGACTTGTGCTGGAAGTTCCCCACAGCATTCTGTAAAGAAAATTAAGTTCCTCTTACATATTTTTCTCTTCTTGCATAACTTAAATCATTTCATGAGAGCTATTCACTGAAATACTGGTTGACCTATGCTATTCTAATAAGCTTTTTTGTCTTGATTATTTCATTAAGGTTTGAACAGGCTTTTATCAACAGCATGATCCGTAGCATGGTAGAATCTGAGAGAACTCATTTTTGGATAGGATTGCAAGACCTGAACAACACAGGAGAATACTTTTGGCTGAGCGCAGCGGAGAGGAATCTCTCTGTGAGCTACGCAAACTGGAACCGGCACCAGCCGCGTGAGTCACGTGCTGATACTTGGCTTGCTTGCTTGATTTTTGTTTGTTTTATATTAATCCAAAGTAAAACATCCCAAGAAAAACAAACAAACAAACAAAAGATAAGTACTTATTCATCTTTTGAAACGTAAACCTCTTAGCAATACCTGAGAATAGAGACATAATAATAAAGACACTCCATTTTGGTAATTGCTTCTGAGTTTTGGACTCTAAATATATAATTTATTGCTTTGCTACTGCAGTTTGCAAACATACTTTCTGAAACTGCATTTCAACTCCTGCATTTCATGGGAGGAATCCTTCCTCATGGTTCATTTTACAAGCTCAAGTCAGCCAAAGAAGCTTATAAACTAGTCGCTGCCCATAGAATTTGCTACTGTTGTGAGTTCGTCGAGGTTTTATCCAGAACCCAATGCCAGTAAAACAGTCACTTCACCAAGAATTCACAAAATTCAAGTGCTTTATTCTGATACTCACCACTTCCACGTCTAGGTCATTCTGGGGGCTGTGTGGCTATGCGAGGGCAGCACCCTGTTGGTTACTGGGAGGTGAAAAGCTGTAAGGACTTCAAAGCGATGTCGTTGTGCAAGCAGAAGATCAATTCTTATGAAGAACCTGAACTTACTTTTCAAAAGCATTTGAGTTCCTGCTATTTTGGATGGGAGTCAGAAGCTAATCTTCAAAGCTGCTACAAGGTACATGATGAATGTGCTCTGAATTTTTCTGATTTTACATTGACTTAGGAATACGCTGTTCCTAAAATACTTTTAATAAAATCATTATTTCTTTTACTCAACAAACAAAAATCAATTGTTACCCTCCTTCGCTGTGTTTTACTGCGAGTGAAAGTCTTAAGACTTGAATCAGAACTATACTTGGAATATACATGGGTTTATTGTAGGAAAACCTGCAAATAATATCTGATTTTTATGGTTTTCTGAAACAACCGCTACCCAAAATCAACTACATTTATGGCAGTGTTTATTTTATTGCAGATATTTCACAATGAGAAAGTTCTGATGAGAAGAACATGGGAAGAAGCAGAAGCATTGTGCCAAGATTTTGGAGCACATCTGGCTAGTTTTAGCCATATCTACGAGGAGACATTTTTAAACAATTTATTACATACAATTTTTGATAGGTAAATACATTTTTTTTTTAACACCAACAAGATTTATCTTAATTATACTAATATGTAAAAATAATCTACAATTTTGGTTCTTCCATCTTCTTCACCTCGTGGGTGAAGAAGTCTCTGCTCTTGACTAACATGAACTTAGAAATGCATAAAAAGAAGTGTATTAGCAACACTGTAATGTGATTCATTTTGAAAATGATCTCTGTAGTAGATGTGGAGCAACTGTTAATGGCAAGGTGACCAAGTGACCTCCTAGTCTAGTGGGAGGTGTCCCTGCCCGTGGCAGGGGGTTTGTAACTTGATGGTCTTTAAGATCCCTTCCAATCCTAACCATTTGATGATTCTATTATATTCTTGTGAGTTAACAAACCCATTGAAATGGAAGTTTGGCAATTTTAACCTTATTTTAACTGGTTTAATCTTTAAAGATACAATTTAGCATTTTGGCAGGAAAATCAGAGTTTACATAAATATACGAACAAGTAAAGAAATGTGTTACAGAATTATATATTGAATTTAAAAAATGAATATGGGCATTTGCACTATTTAAAAAATAATCTATTTAATAGCTATGGAAGGAGTGCATGAGAAGTGTTACTTCTTTTGTTTCCCTCATAGAACAGAAGGAAGGCAGTTCTGGATTGGATTTAATAAAAGAAACCCGCTTACTGGAGGGACGTGGCAGTGGTCTGATGGAACACCTGTAACTATCTGGATACTACATATTTTAGTAACTTTTCAAGTTCTATCTGAGCATATGTTCACAAAAATAAGCCTTCTGAGTGAACGTTGGCCAGGAAAACTGTTTGTTTTTCATGTCCACCTACTTCAAGTAATTGTTCCAAGAGGGTCGATAGTACACTGCAATTAAAATAGCAGCCTGTGCAGCTTGA
This sequence comes from Gallinago jamesoni, assembly GCA_025769975.1. Lineage (NCBI taxonomy): Eukaryota > Metazoa > Chordata > Aves > Charadriiformes > Scolopacidae > Gallinago > Gallinago jamesoni. The sequence continues at coordinate 18,225,304 of JAOQGH010000077.1, read as the reverse complement.
AAAGGAATTTGGTAGGGTTATAAAGGTTTGCAGATGCATGCTGTCCTGCAAAGCACTTTGTGGTTAACCCAGGACCAGGTACGTGCAGAGAGAGCACATGTGTGTCTCTCTATATATGTATATATGTGTATGGATGTACGTTGGAAAGCCTTAGAGTTGTGCTTACACGCTTTATTTGTTCTATGGCCGTTAGCTTTGCACCTGCATTCAGAGCTAGGTCTTTCCTTTTTTAATACTTTTAATACTGCTTTTGATTTTGCATCCTTGAAGGCGCTGGTGCCACGTGCCGCACTAATGGTTAGTACCTGGGATTTAACATCTAACTCCTGAGGAAGGGTCAGCCTTCAAAATCTAACTGGTTTTCAGCCCTAAAAGAACAGCATTATTTAAATAATTTCAGAATGCAACTGTAAAACTCAGTCATGCAACGTGTTGAACCAAAGCAAAGGCTGTGAGGTGTGAGTAACCACTGCTAATCATGTCAAAAAATCATTAGGTTTCATAGCTATTCAATTATTTTTATGAAGGAGGAAAGGTCTGATATAAAATAGGAAATTTGAACAGGATATTGTGAGATTATGGACCCTATTTTCTGGATTTTACTACCCTAATTGAGGTGGTTTTCTAGTTATTACTTACAATGTTCTTACCGTACACGCATCTCCGAATCTTTCCTTTTTCTCCATAATGAGATTTTGAAATGTTTCCTCTTGGATTGGTGGTTAAAGATAATGAATGTGCTGTTCTCAGGTTGTATCTTCATTTTTGGAAAGCAAGTATGTTGAAGATGACTCAAGAAACTGTGGTGTGTTCCAAGTAAATAGAACGGTCTTTCCAGCGCGCTGCAATGAAAAGCGTGAATGGATATGCAAAATACCAAAAGGTGAAATTTTAATTAATACACATTGTCTATTATACCCATTACTTGCAATTCAGGAGAGACAAGGAAATAAAATATGCAAAAGCCTGCTTTTTAGCCACATCTGGAATTCGTTGGTCTTCTCTATGAAACCATGGTAAAGCTATATGTGTCCATTAGGGTTTGTTGGCCACTTAACAGGTCTAATATGTGTACCCAGTTTCAAAATGGATAGCAAAGATTAGCAGTTATGAAATGAAATGAAGTTCTTGTTTATAAAGGATACTAACAATGTTGTTTAGTAAATGTGGCAATTATTTTATTTTATTCCATGTCTAACTTGTTTGGTTTTTTTTTCCAGAACGAGAATAGCAATATTCTTCGTTATTTTGATTAGATCCTTATCATGCAGAGAAGGCAATTTCAATGAAATCTCTCTCTTCATTCTTAATCAGCAATTTTTTAATTTATTTATGTATTTTTGCAGGTGTTAAACCAAAGAATCCAGTTTGGTACATAGCTGGTATGAAAACATTTTCTTTTTTTCGCGTCTTGAAACAATATAATTTAAGCCATTGATTAAAAAAAAAACCAAAAAAACCCAAAAACAAAACAACAACTAAAATGTTCTAAGTTAAAAATTTACATTAAGAAACTTTTTAGGAACTTGTTGCCTCAGATCAAAATCTGTAGCAACCAAACTATTTTGTTTAGGAGCACTGAAACATCAGATGCTACTTGGGTTAGGTAAAGGAATGTTGCCAGTGATAAGCACAGGAGTTTGAAAACCTCTCCATCAGGTTAAAACTGACTTTTTGCAAAGGCTGAGGAACGCTGTTACCATTATTGCAGTATCACAGGACAGAATATAAACACAAATTTACTCTAGTTTTATTTTTCTTCATAATTTGATATGTCAGATATGGTTCTGCTGTGGCATATCCATCCTGTGACGTGTAGCGGAGGGTGGGCCACCGGTGTAACAAAGAATGAGACTTGAAATGAGGTTTTTTTTTTTTTCCCCTGCACAGCACTGACCCTCTTGCTTGTTTTCTAGAACTGCCGTGGTTGTATTTTCAAGGAGCAGAGTATCTTTTCCATGTCGGCCCTACAGACTGGAACACCTATGAGTTTGTCTGTAGCTGGCTTCGTAGTGCAATGGCAACAATCCATTCTTCTGCTGAACAAGCCTTTATTCTAAATAAAATTAACAAGGTAAGAAAAACTACCCCTTTGCTAAAAAATAAACCCTCGTGCAGTAACTGGTTATTTGCTGCTGCATTTTTTGGAATATCTGGCTGCCTGTTGCTCTGAGAAGGGTCTGAAAGACATTTTACCTCAGAAATAATTCTTTTGCTGTGTTCATTTCCCATGTCCTCCCCATAAGCACTATTTAGCTAGAGAAATCATTTCAGAATCTGCAGCGTAATCTCTGCTAATGAACAGGTCGGTTAGTCTGCCTCAAAAGACCCAAGAGGAGCAAAGACCAGCTTCCTATCCCAAAGCTATGAAAGTAGGGGTAAAGAGAAATGTTTGCATTGTGTGTGGTGGGCATCCTTCTCTGTTTCTTCTTCTTTAACCACCCATTCATCACCAAGAGGACCCATCATGGTTCCTCAGGTGTTCACACAGTGGGTCTGCATCTACCATGATGTCTCCTGATCCTGCACAGTTCCCTTCCACGGTTAACGTTCCACTCCCACTCAGCAGCTCACAGCTGGTCATCAGGGGCAGTACCGAGGGACGTTTCAGTGGGTGTATTAGCATGACATGGGCAGCAAGTCCAGATGTTTGAAATAGTCTTCATAGTTTAAACCTTCAATGGGATGATTTGAAAGGTTACTCCTGGGGAGAGCTGGCCAAGAATGAAGAATTACTAATTTCTCTGCACCTTAATGAAATCTAGAACTCTAAACCATAGAGGTGGGTGCTTATAACCATGGAAAATTACCTTTTCCTCTGTATGCTTCCCATGTGTCCACACATTGGTATGATGTCTCCTGAATTAAACCCCTTTGTGACTATCAATATTTATATACAAAAAAAAGACATAAGCATCTAAATTCCCTCCCCTGGATGAAAGCAGAATATCTGTTGAAGGACTCTGATGTAATAAAAAGATTTGAAGCTGAGAAATTAATCTGCAGAAGCAGATGAATTCCTGAGAAACTAAGTCTGGGATTTTTTGAGTGTTGTCAGTAAGAGCAAAATAAAGAAAATACAAAAAAAAAAAAATCTGTCTGCCTTACTGAGAGCAAAATTATATGGCTGTAATGTAAAGGATATCATAGCATAATCTTTAAAAAAAACCAAGTTCTTGGTAGAGAAGCTCTCAACCCACACTAGTTTTGCTTGCACTGTGTACAGCCTTCTCTACTTTTAATAGAAAGTGTAAGTAGAATTGTGTTGTATTAAAATGGGGTTTCTAAGTTTCCAAGGGATTATGCATCATTTCTATCTGCTATTTAAGAAATTTTGTATTAAAACACAATGAACTGGATTTAGACCAACGGTTCATGGCAGAAATAGATTATAGTGAAAGAGCAACAGAGCTGACTAGGTTGCCTTCTTCCACATTTCCCAGAGACTGAGTTGTAATGAAATTACTGCCTTACCTACAACTGAATGTTTATGACTTAAAAAATGGTATAACTTTTAAAAAAAGATGATGTATTTTTCCAGCTCAAGATCACTTCAGATGGCTAGTCAGAATGCTTCTTTAAAGGCATGCTTACTTATAAGAGATCTTTTAAAAGCAAACTTATTAAAATTAGTGGGTATTATGGCGGTTTGTGAGTGTTCTGTGATGAAAAAGCCAAGTTTGCTCCCTTGGCACTGGAAATCAGGTTAAGTTTTGTCTCAGAATATGACACACACAGGGATTGTAAAGCCTGCTGCCTTTGGCTAAGATTTCCCAATTTGGCAAGTATGTCCTGAAGTCATTGTAGCTGGTTTCCTGTGGAAGCAGGAATAAAGATGGCAATCACTAAAATAATACTCGGCAGACTCAATAGATTTAGCATGTGTCATTAGAAAACTTGGTTAAAGTTTCTTAGCATGGAATTTGAAACTACGTTTTTCACTGTTTCTTTAAAAACGGTAATGTCTAGGCTGAGTGCTGTGATTAGAGAACTAAACTCAGGGGCCAGGCAATACCAAATCAGACAGCATTCCTGAGTCTCTAGGTTGGTGGGTTTTTTTGGGTCAGAAACATCTGTTTTCTGCAGTTGATATTGCTATATAAACTGTAAGCTGGTGAAATCCTAACTGTAACTCCAAAGACAGCGTGGCTGCCACAACACACTCTGTACTTCAGTTCTTCATGGAAAAAAATAAATGCATCCCAGAGACAGGGTGGCTTTTCTAGTGTCCTGCACGTTCAGAAGTTTTTTCCCTTTGTTAGCTCTCTCCCAATGACCCCAAAACTGTGACTGTGGTGTCACCAACACTGGAAGTGAAGCCCGTTCATAGTTTGAGGCAGAATCAAGTCAGCACAGCAGTAATAAGTGCTGTTTGAATAACAACAGTTCTCTGACTTATCCATGATGCTTCACCCTTTGGGACTGGAAGTCTGGAACCCTTCAGGAGAACAATCAGTTTGGAAAGCATCTCTAGGAATCTCTTGTATATGAAGTCAGTAAATGTTCACAGAAAACATTTTGGAAACATTATGAAGGAACCAGCAGTATATTAATGCCGAAAGGAAATATTTGCTATTGTCTATTTTTAGGAGTTGGGGAAAAACACATTGTAGCCTGAAACTACAGTCCTTTTCAAGCCAGATAGGCTGTAAATTCCTAAAATGGAAAATTCCTAGTTTACAGAAGATACACCAGCAATCCAGTGGAAACTGGGGGCTAAATCATGGTCTACTTACGTGAATAGCCTTACTGAAGTGACATCAATTAATACAGGCAAGATTTAGCATCTGTTCTTCCCATTGGAACCCAGTGGAGATGCTGTTCATCTGAATACGAACAGCCTGATTGTAGGGGTTTGTTAATGGTTTAATAGAGGGCAACAACAATTAAATATGTGGCAAATTATTTTTAATTTTTTTTTTATAGCTTTCGACTACTGATGTTCAGTGGTGGATTGGATTGCACGCAGAAAACTTCAGCGATGAATTTCGGTAAGAAAACCTACACTTCTGCTGCTGGGGGTTGTACTGGACATGCCCCGTTTACGGGCTGCCGTGCAGTCTGATGGGCTACAACAGTTTGATGACTGAGTGGGATATTCAAGAGACAACTTCAGTTCTCATGTAAATATCATTCAGGATATGTTACTCTTAATTTCTTTTCACGTTACTGTATTTCTTCTAAAAGGGGTTTAAAATATGCAAGCCAAAGAGATGAATATCAACCTTGGTGGTGGTGGTTGTTGTCTCTTTTTAAAGCTTAGTTAATAAAGGGGCACTTTATACCCTGAATCTGCTTACAAACACTTTTAATGGAGGTTGTATTTTGAGGGAAGGCTAGGAAAAAGTGTAACTATGCTCTTAACATTTCTATGCAGCTGGAAGGATGGATCACCAGTAACATACCAGAACTGGAATGAAGGGAGGGAGAGAAATCTGCAGAAAGCAGCGAAAAGATGTGGATTCATTTCATCACAAACAGGTTTATTTTGTGTTTCCTTTTGTTGCAGGAGTTGTGACTTGATTCTGTTGTTGGCCGGAGGGGTTATAGTGTTTTTTTTTAATTGCTTTCAGGAAATGCAATCCCTATTATATAGTCCTGTATTACATAGTCCTTTTACGTGGTTATAATTAGCATAACTACTTTCGTGGCTAAGAAAATAATATTAAAATATCATGAATATGCTCAGAGACTAGGTTGTAGGATTTAAAAGTATATTAATAGTTCCAGTACTCGAATGTCAAAATATAAAGATTCCAGGTGTACTGAATCTTTAGTTTTGCTTAAGAATCTGTAATGTGGCACAGCAAAAATATTAATGCATTGCTGGTTGTCACAGTCAGTTTTCTCATAACCAAATGAGCCAGATGGACAAGCAATAATTTTTCCTACATTTATAAACAGATTTTCTGTTTATATATATAAATACAACTATACAATAATTACAACTATAAATACGCAGGTTTCTAGTTTGCTTTTGGTCCCTTAGCCAATCTGGTGAGAGATTTTTGGATACCATGGTTTTGGTGCTAGCCTTGATATCACCACATAGCTCTATAGTTTGCTTGAGTAATAAAAAAAAATAATTACGTTGCCACTGGTTCCAGTGATTTCTGTCATCTCTCAGTCTCTGTTTTTTGAAGATCTGCAAGTCATATGATGAAGTAAACATGTCAGGCTCCGTGAAAAGGAAAAATACCTAGCTTTGTATTTGTGACTGAAAAAAATTAATGCAGATGCACTGCTGTAATTCCAGCCTCCAGAGTCAAAACTGAAAAAATGTAAAGCCTTCTTTCTTTCCACACATAATCTTGGGGCTTTGATTCATGACTTCTGAATGCTTGGGTTTTATGTTACTATAGTTAGATAAAAGGAAGGAACACCCCCCCTTCCCCCATCAGCTGCCCAGCTGGTCAACACGTTGAGTCTACTGTGTTCCACTGAAAAATGTATTTTCAGGTCAGCGTGTATTCAGCAGGTCAGCAGTTTGTCAGTACCTGGATCTTGCCAACAATTTTCAATGTAAGGAAGTCAAACTATTTTATCTGCAAGACATCATTTCTATACCATTCCTATGGTTTGGTTTGGTTTTTTTTTTTTGCATAATGAATATTTTTTTAATACATGATGATAGAGGCATATGTTATGTGACTCAGTGTAGAGGAATTGCTTAACTTAATAAAATCAAAGTGGGAATATATGTATGAGTCCCATGGATGATTAAATCCACTGCAATATGGTATGTACAAATATATTGGATGCAGGATCTTGTTTTACTTAATGACTAAAGGATTCCCTTCTTAATGATATCTAAGCTAGCTAAGAAAATTCCCTTTCTGATTCTTAAGCCAACATTGAACTGTGATTTTTTTTTCTTTTTACACAGGACTCTGGGGTGTTGAAAACTGTACTGTCTCTCTTCCTTGTATTTGTAAGCGTAAATTTGCATGGAAAATAGAGAAAGAGATTCCAAAAGACCATAACCAACAAGGAATATGTCCCAAAGGCTGGTTGCACTTTGGATTAAAAGTAAAACATTTTTTCTGTTTGATAATTCAAAATGCATTCTGTACTTCTGGCAGAAATTGGATTCCTTAAGGATTATTCGATATTTGAAGATTTCTTACTTTTTGAAAGCAGAGCCTTTAGCTTTATAACTACTGACAGGTTTACAGCTATTAAGTAGCTTTGCACACAGAAGTTGTCTTAATTAGATGTCAAAAACTTTACTTTAGTTGAAGGAGATGAATACTCATATATGCAAAAGCTATCTAAGTGTATTTGTGCTCTTGCTGTAAAAAGCCTGTTCCATCCTCTCTTTTCCACTTACAACGATTCCAAGAGTCTTTTATGGTCTCAAAACAGATCTCTGACTTGCTGCCATCCTCCAAAAGATGCTGTTTCAAATAGGTCTCATCAAAGATAATTATAAATCAAAGTCTATTTGCAATTGAAGGTTGAAAGGCAATGATTTCATCAGGCTTCTCTGAAATACATACATTCCGTAACAGCAGCGTGCATTGAGGTGGCTGGATTTATCCTGGGGCTAAACTGCAGGGACTACAAGGATAAATTTCACCCAGATTGTGTTTGCCTTTTAACAACTGATTTGAATCCAAGCCTGATTGCAGCTGGACACTGAGACTGAGCATGTTGGAGAAGCCTAGTGCAGGGCAGAAACTATTGAAATACTTAGTTTTCAGTAACAGCATGTGAAATGTTTTAGTGATCACTCTTAGTGATTGATAAACGGTTTTTAAACTGGATTAAAAAAAAAAACAAGCTTTTTTTTTTTTTTTTTGAAACAGTGTTTTTTGATACAAATTCCAAAGGATCCAGAGCATCTGAGAACCTGGTATTCTGCACAAGAGTTCTGCAGTAGCCATGATGGGTCACTCGCTTCCCTTGACGATGAACTGCAACAAGGTAGAGTACTGGAAAATATTGTTAAATAAATTTTCATCTTCATTAGGTAGGATTGTCTTGGATACAGATTTCGGGGAAAAAAGATCGCTCAGATTCTACTCATGGTTTCACGGCTTCAAACAAATTAGTGTTTCTCTTTTCCTATTTCCTAAAATGTAAAGATTCAAATATCTACTGAGCCATATGACAATTACGTTTTGAGGAAAAACGATAAGTTCTTTTATTCTTATTACTAAGGATTAGAAATAAAAAAAAAAAAATTATGGAATACCCATTTAAAATTTTGCTATGTAAAATTTCTAATTTATGAATGCAACACCACATTGTTATAAAAGCAATCTTGTTTTTATCCATTAATACTGGGATTTTAATACTTAAAATCTGATCTATAGTATACCACATAAGCGTATCACTAGGCTGGAACTGTCAGAGAAATAAATGCCAGCACATTTGTAAACATTTATAATCCCTATTCGTAATAATCTGTGGTTGAGTTTCATATGTTTGTAAAACCACTTATTTTGGAGGTGGGAGGAATCTCATTGGCTGTCTTCAGTGCTGAAATCTTATTTCCAACTAAAACTGAGAAAAGCTTTTTCAGTGGGACAGTCCCCTGAACTCATACTTAAGGTGTTCAAGCTGCTTGAAAACTTGTTAGTTAATGGGCTAGATCCTAACCCAACTGAAGTTACTCAGTTTAACTGAATTTACAGTTAGATCACACTGAAGTGCTGCTCATGGTCTTACTTTGTAGTAACTTGATTAGTTATGACATTGATTAGTAATTTAATTTTTCACTGCTTTAGTATGGTGGAAGAGAATTCATCTGTCCCTAAGTGGTTACCAGTTATTTATATTTTATTCCTGCTTAATTTTCTAGCTTTCATAACAATGAATCTATTTGGACAGAAAACCAGTGTTTGGATAGGTTTGCAGAGTGACGAGTACGAAAGATGGATGAGTGAAAAGCCTCCAGTATATGCCAACTGGTCTCCAGTTGAAGCAGTGGATGTGAGTATTTCCAGGGGGTTTAAGGACAGTGGGAAGATGTTTTATCCATAAAAATAATAACTGCCACAAAGGCAGTTACTTGTTCCAGCAACTTAGTCTTCTCTTAATTTTTGCAAATTCAAACAACTGTGGGCACAGATCTATAGGCGTAACATAGGTAGCAAAAAAGGCACTGGTGAGAGAGTTATTTATGTAATTTGTATCTATAGTCACATTTCCTTGCAATTGCTTTTAAGCACCAGAGTTTGAATTATAGGGTTAGTGTCATATGCTGGGTCTGAGCAAAGTTTAGGAATAAGGTTATGAATGTCATATTTTAATATATGTTTTACACTATGTTGGTCCATAATCGGCTCAGCGTTTTAGTTTGTTCAGTGAAAACTTGAGACTTTTTAATTGTTATTGTTTCAAATGGTATTTATAGAAGTGTTCATTTTTCTACCTAGATATTTATAATAGTGACTTTCAGATAATTGTTCTTCTAAATTAATGTAATCATTCTTATGCATTGTTTTTACACAGTGTCTTTTTTAATTAATACAAGGTTCTGTGTTGATTGCAGAGACAGCGTTACAGCACAAACATTAAAGAACACATTCCACTATGTACATTGGTATCAAATAACCCTAATTTTCATTTTACGGGAAAATGGTACTTAGAAAACTGTGAGAAAAATTATGGGTTTATCTGCCAGAAGACTCAGGGTAAGGTTTTCTGTTGCTTTGCTTCTGTTCTCTTTTCTTACTATATTGAATTCATCTTACTTTATTCTCATCTGGAAGCATCTTGTTAGAGGTGTCTGTAAAGCCAGGAACAGAAAAGATTTCTCAGATAGTTCTACTCTGATATTTAGACAGACTAGCTCTACAGACATCGATTTAATAAATCAATGGTGTGATGTAGAAGTAATTTATGAAAAAGTATTTTACTACTTAATTTTCTTCCTGACTTTGAGCTTTCTGTTGCATATCTAAGATTGAGGAATAGAGATTAAATTTCATGTTTTCTGCTGTTGCAAGCAGAGTAACAGCATGAAATTGCAAAAGGCAAAACAGGGTAATTTTGATAAAAATACGATTTTTAAAAACACATAATTTTTAGGGGGTGGGACTCAAGGAAATGTATTTCTGTGAGCAGTGTGGACTGATTGGCAAATCGAATAGGTAGCTTGGCTTTTCTTTTCACCCTTTAATTCTGTCCCCATAAAGTTGACTTGCCAGAAGCGTGGAGCTTTTGCAGGGAACACGCGTTGTTTGGTCTCCTCAAGCCACATTCCATAGCGTTGCCTGTTGGCTCGGGAGCCGCTGGCATCCATCCCCAGGGCACTCGGGTGGCTTCAGAGCCCGTCCCTGGGCTGTGGGACCCTGCCAGAGCTTGGTACCAAAAATAGACCAGCAGCAAATTATTAACCCTAAAGCAAAGGGAGGGCTGCAATCTGAGATCTGTAAGGGGTGTCCTTGGGTGCTGTACTACGCTGGGGGTGGTTCTACATGGCTCAACTTGATATATCACCTCTGAGTTAAGCCCTGGGTCTAAAGAGTCAAGGCTCTCTTGCCTAAGGGCTGAGGGAGAGCAAGTCGAGAAGCAGAATAAACAAATAGAAGCTTTGGGCAGTGCTCACATGTGGCTCTAGCAAACCGTAGCTGTATTTGACATCATTTATTATGAACTGCAGTTGTGGGCATCGCTGGAGTAATCCTGCATGTAGCGTAGAAAAAATAAATAAATGCATTTTCCTGCTGCTTTGTTTCATTTACCTCCCAAACGTTTGCATTTTAACCCCTTGCTGCTGCTTCAGACAGATGGAGAAGGCGTTAAAAGGCTGGAAGGAAAGCTTGTTGCCTTGGGGTGGCCATGCTGCAGGGTGCCAGGTGGTGTTGGGGCTGTGGTGGGGGCTCAGAACCCTCCCCACAGAAGAAGGAAGGGAGAAGTGAGGCAGCCTCTTGCTGGTGGTAGTGAACTGCTAGATTTGCTCAGATGCCCAAAGAGATGTGTCAATTCCTGGAAGGATGAGCTGGTGTTTTGCTTCTGCCACCCCGTCCACACCCCGTCTCCCCTTTTTTTGAATTATTTTCTGTAGGAGACTAAAATGAAATAAATCAGCAGGAGATCTGAACTGGGCTCTGATCTCTTAGTGATCCTTGAGTTAGGATCGTGTCGGCGTTTTACTGCATTGCCTGCCTTTTCTTTCCTTAGGCAGTGACACACAACTGCAAGCTGGAAAAAAATAGAGTGCTTCAGTTAGCTCAAGAACAGAACTTCTTCTTGCTTAGAAATTTCTAATTTTAAATTATTTATGAATGACAGATAATAAATCAGTTTACTATTTTAAGGTGTCTGTTAACACTCCTCTTCCATTAGTCATAAAGGGAACCAAGTCTAAAAACTCTCCACCTCGTAGCAAAGCAACCACTTCATTTTTTTAATCACAGAGAAGCTTTACAGACAGAAGTAATTAATCCAAACTGACAAACAGGATTAAAACTGAGGCATTGCTTTATTTTTATAGTCCTGTCTAAACTGTATTGTGGGCATTCATACACATTAGCTAAGGCATTTGCCTCCTGTAGAAAAGCCAGCACAGCAGCATCACAGTCAGGGCTGGAGCAGAATGGTCTCTGTCTCCTGGGTTTTTCTTGTCATGGGAGGTTCTCTCTCTCTTTATTTCTTAAAACTAAAAAGTCTGATTCTTTCATTTTATTTTTTTTTTGGACATTTGTGTGGTAGTTTATCATCAAAAAGAGATTTAAGTCTCCATGCATAGAGGATTTCTCTTTAAGGGCCAGTACTCTGATCTTCCCTACATTGGCTCATGGATAATAAAGATGAGCTTAAGAACTTCCCAAGCACTTACTTGTGCCACGAACCACAGTTTGTCATCCTCTCGGTTGTGCGAGAACAATTATTTGTGAGGCCAGTCTTTCTGCTGTAAACTGATCTATTTGTGAATTTGATCTATACGTAAGCTGGAAATTATTAAAAATAACGGGTGAAAAAAGAGGTAATGTAAATTACATGCATGGTGTCTAGGGTAAGAGCACTCTGCAGCCCACTGCTGCTGTTCCCTTGGGATATGCCCAGATGCCAGGTGATTTCTTACTGACCTTCAAGGATCCAGTCAATGGAACTAACTACATGTGGGGTTTCTTCTTTTTTTTTTTTTTTTTTTCGGGTTATTAATTAAACTCAAAAACCCCTGTGATGTTTTGTGCTGTGATGGAATTTCGGATACTGTTATATTAGCCATCCTCTTCTTCCTTTAGAAGTTCACAGCGCCTTCCTAAAACCAAGGAGTTTGTAATTTTTAGATTTGTTTTTAAGGATGGTTCTGATGTTTTAGGAGCTGTTCCGCTATGTGCGAACCGTCTGTCATGAAAAATAAATAAATCCTTTCTTTCTGTTTATAACAGACAGATCCAGACATGTCATCAATGCATCTGACATGTACCCTGTGCCAGATACTGTAGAATATGGAAACAGAACGTACAAGCTAATACGTGGGAATTTTACATGGTCTTCAGCTTTAAAAACCTGCATGGCAAACGGGGCAGAGTTGGTCAGCATTACCAACCAGTACCACCAGGCTTTCCTCACCATCATCGTGAACCGGCTGGGATTCAACCACTGGATCGGGCTGTTCACTTCAGACGTACGTATTGGGCTCCCTGGCTATGGATATGGTGCTGCAAAGGAGTTTTTCCAGTCACAAGCCAACGAGCTGTGCCATTCTTTTGAAGTCACAGGAAGTTTGCATCTGGAAATGAAACCTGGGAAAGCTTGAGCCCTAACCATTTCTTTGCAAAATCTAATGAGAGCTAGTTTGGTGCAATAACTAATGAAAACTAAGAGCCACAGAAAACATTTCAAAACGCACAGAAAATCTCTTGTAGTGTCAACATTGAAATGATGTTGTTTCATTTGTGGTTGCTCAATGGTCCAAATAACCACCTGCTGAAAACAGCAGGTTAGATGTAGTTTGTGGTCTCTCGGGAGAAAGTTTTGGGAGGATACTTGGATCTGTCTTTTGTAGATTCTTCTGGATCTATCCAGCCTTGGGAGACATCAGACATCCTGTAACATCTGTTGTGGATGCCACCAGAAGAAGATGAACTTTCATAGTGCTAAAGCATATCAGAAAGATAATTTTAAATTTGTTTTGGCAGAACGGGCTTAACTTTGAATGGTCGGATGGGACTAGGTCTTTGTTTACCTTCTGGGAAGATGACGAGTCCCAGGCCTTTGGCAGCTGCGTTTACATTGACACTTCGGGGCACTGGAAAAGTGCGAACTGCGAGCGACTTCTGCAAGGAGCAGTTTGCCATGTGCCACCTAGTAAGTCAGAGTGAAATTTTGTATTAAATCTCTGCAGCTGCAAGTGTGTGTCTTGACAGTGGAAGTATGTGAAAGGAAATTAGTTAGTTTGAGGTTAAGCAATGATGACAGTATTATTTAAAACTGAAGTATGTTGCTGGCATTTCCTTGCTGTATCTCCTATTTGCATAACCATTTTTTCCCCATAAAATATTGGTTATCAGGCCTGGTCCATAGGAGAATGGGAAGAGAACCTTCATAATAGAAGAGAAACAGTAAAATTACTTACCCGGTCTCTTCGGTGAATGCTAATAACCTAGCTCAAAGGGAAATAAATTCCATTTGCTGCAATTAACTGTGGGATGGGAGAAGGGAAGCATTTAGACCGAAGTGAAAAATTAGAGTTCCATCTTCACTGATTGCACATAAAGGATTTTGCAAACTTCTTCGTAAAGATATTTTCCTGTATCCTAAAATATATTGTGTTTCCTGCGATGTTCTGTCAATTACCTGGACTTCATTTGAATCCAGAATTCAGGTCTGGATCTCCATTCAGTCCAGGACTGCAGAGTCTTGGGCAGCATCCAGTTCTCAAAATAGTTCCTATCCAGTGGTATCGATCACCAGGGGTTCACCTACAGCTTATTACAGCTTTTGGATCTGTTGAGAAGAAAGCCGTTTTGGAATCCTTCAAGACCAAAATGAACGTTTAGTATGCTTCTTGTTTTGAAGCTGAGTAATTTTCTAATTTGTCAAGTTACGTGATCTTATATAGCCTAAAGTTTACGTCAGTTTTAAAAAAAAATGGGGTTTGTAGCAAAGAAGGAGGTGTGTGAGACCGTAGGGAAGGTAGCTGAATCTACAGCACTGCCAAAGAAGCGATGCTGGGTATGGCAGCCTGAGCGGGTGGAGGTGCCCCGACTCAGAGGGGCTCTTTGCCGCGGCACGTCGCAGGCTGGAGAGGCTGGAAACTTTCCTCTGCGCCTCGGTAGTTGGCAGACGTCCTCTTTGCGGCTTAATGGGGAGAAACTCCACAGCCCTTGGAAATCCCCAGCCCTCTGGGAGACGCTGGGCAGCCCCCAGGGCTCTGACGTGCCCGGAGTTTGCTCACAACTCCCTCTGCGCGTCCGTACCGGTGAGATTGTCCTGATACCGCTGCTGCAATCCAGCAACGGGCTTGCTCAGAAATAAAACCAGCTTTACTCTTCCAATACAAACATACGCAACCGCTAGATTTTTCACTTTGAGAAACAGAGGCGTAACGCAATAGCGTGCTTATTAGCATCGCTCCAAAACAGCGTGTGGAATGTTAGATTAATGTGTGTGTTGTTGTGCCAATAAAGCTGTGCTGTTATTTCTATCACAGAAAAGAAACTCCCTGCTTATAAAGGCTTATGTTCAGAAAAAAACGTTCCCTGGATCAAATTCAAAAGCAGTTGCTACAGCTTTTCCACAGTTCTGCAGGGCACAAATTTTGATACTGCACATGAAGTCTGCAGAAATCAAGGTAAGTGCTTATTTTGTTCATGCAAAATTTCATCATGATATCTCAAAAGAACCCACGTGTTTTTCTGGAATGACAGAAATCATGGCCTGCATTTTCTCTAGTTCAAAATAATGATAGTGCAGCTCATAAGCCAACTATGAAATTGGAGGGAACAGAGATCGAAAAAAATGTTGCTTTCCATATGAAAATATTGATTTATGGAATAACACATAAAATGAATTTTTCCTCCTTCAAACTTTACAATAATGTGAGAACAGTTTTATATCGACCTAAGCATTTTCACATTAATTGCAACTTTAGGAGCTTACAGTGTATAACCAGACTTTTCAAGCTTTTCAAATAAGGCCTGTAATATTAACTTTTTGAAATGCAGTGTTATGTTTTAATGGTGTGGATTGTTTGAAAATTTGTTCTGTGTTTAATCTGTAGGATCAAATCTTCTAAATATTCAAGATGAAGATGAAAATGCCTTCATTTTGGAAGAATTGCGCGGTTTTGGTTATTCTGTGCAAATGGTTTGGCTGAACATCCTGCTTGTTACAGACAGTAAGTTTTGGGTGGAAGAGAGCTGCATGTAAGAAGATGGTTTGGGTTTTGGTTATTTTAATGCTGGTGTCACCATCTTCCAAAACACTGTTATCTTTTGAGATTTTTTTTTTTTTTTTGCTGTAGTAAAACCAGTCAAGCTTTCTGTAATCATTACTTATTAGTATTCTGACTACTCAATATGTATGCATGTATGTCAACACCTTTGTTTTCTTCTTAAAGAAACACTACAGGCTTTCTTCTATGTCAACTAAGTAGGATGTTTTTAAATCCTTCAAAACAAACAAACAAAATTAATAGATAAAATCTTGGCATTCCATAATACAGTTTTTTTTTCATGTGAGGGTAAGTCCAACTATAACTGAAATATTTATCAAAATAGTATGATATTTTATAATGATTTAATAATTTCTGCCCTTAGATGAGACAGTCTCCTGGTTTGATGGCTCTCCCTTAAATTATTCGAACTGGGGCATCAGGGAGCCTGAATTTGAGCATCTCAAAGGGAATTCCTGTGTCAGCCTGAGGACTACAGATGGAGTCTGGAAATTATCTCCATGCAGAGAAAAAAATGGATTTATATGTAAAATGGATGCAGGTATGTGCTTCCATTAAAGAAAGCAGTTGTGACCTTATAACCATTGTTTTACATGGTTCTTGTTGCTTGCTTACTTGCTCTTAGTTTTCAATTAAATAATTCTGTCCCTTGATATTAGAAAAAAATAGCTGTAAAAAACCCAACCAGCCAGGGTAACCTCCGTTTGAGGAACCTGGGCAGTTGTTGCGTTATTGCTGACTGCGGTGGACTTTCTGGTGTGTGGGTGACCATGCGCCGAGCATCAGGCTGAGCTCCACAGAGCCTGTAGGAAGGGCTCCAGAGCCCACCCAAAATGCCCAAGTCATTGTTGGGCATTAATCTGATTAATGATTCATCTACCGCTGCATGGTTCTGCTCATGCATTTCTGCTTTAGTGGATAAATATGGCTGCTCATCCTTGCACAGGTGTCAATTAATATATTCTGCCAAATTTAAGGGATTTTTAGGTAACAGATTAGGTCATGTTTAATTTGGCCACTTGGAATCCTGTTGACATGAGTCAAATTAAACAAAGAACAGCCTGCTCTCTTATGGTTTTAGGTAGATTGTCTTCTCAGTATCAATTTTGTTAGCTCTGTGGGTAATTTCATGACAGTTCTGGATTTTCTTTCAGATATTGATGCAACAGAACCCTCTGAAAAAGGTAAGTTGCTTCTATTCTTTCTTAATTTTTTTAATAAGGAATAATAATACATTTTGAACTGATATTTTGTGAGGTAACATGTTTCACTGTTAAACCTGTAATTTAAAATGAGTGACATACAAGGAGTAATAATATGTTTTCCATAAAACATCTATACGTTTATACTTAAAATTGTCTGTAATTATAGGTATATTGGCTTAATAACAATTTCTGTCCTTCCCTTTCAGCATCATACCATGGGCTTGTAGCTCTGGCTGTTCTGGTGACACTGGTGATGCTGGCTGCCATTTCCCTTTTTCTGTGGTGCCTGTACAAACAGAATAACCGCCTCTTCCACAGGATACTGTGGGTCAGAAATGCCTATTTGCCACAGATTAACGCTGACGTTCCCGCTTTGGAAGAAAGCATCCTCATTTCTGATTTTGAGAGAAGTGAAAACAATTAACTAACTGATCAGCAGGAGCAAGCGGTCACGTCTTCTGTGTGACCTACAGTGGTTTTCTCCTCCCTGGGAGTCTTTCTGGGTACCCATAACCAGAGAAACCATGGCAGCCATCGGTGTGA
>JAOQGH010000077.1:18191775-18208098 GCA_025769975.1 Gallinago jamesoni | reverse complement strand
CCTACAGTGGTTTTCTCCTCCCTGGGAGTCTTTCTGGGTACCCATAACCAGAGAAACCATGGCAGCCATCGGTGTGAACGCCGTAGAGGCTCCCTACCTTGGAGAGCTTTTGCTTTGTGGCAGGATGAGGTGAGACTGCAAGTCAGAACCACGGCTCCTTTGGGACAAGCCAGGAACTGAAAATACTCCCACACCATCAACATCCAGCCGCTCACGTGGAGCAGTCGTGTCTGAGGCCTCACAGAAGCAGGCGTTTTTCATGCAACTTCTTCCTTCAGGAACTTTTGGGCTTTTGTGTTTCGTTTTTATACATCGCAGAATCTGCTCATGAGCCATTACTAAAATTTAGCCTTGAATTTCGGAACTCTGAAACATATTCCAAGGATAACGGGGTAAATGTTTCTCCTTAACAGCCATGCTTTCTGCAAAAGGAACAGTTACTTTCCAGACAGTGGATTCTTGCCAGGTGGACTTCC
Source organism: Gallinago jamesoni (assembly GCA_025769975.1). Lineage (NCBI taxonomy): Eukaryota > Metazoa > Chordata > Aves > Charadriiformes > Scolopacidae > Gallinago > Gallinago jamesoni. The sequence continues at coordinate 18,207,622 of JAOQGH010000077.1, read as the reverse complement.
AAGCTTGCAGAGAGATGAAGTCACTTTTGACTTGGGAGTGCCAGAGTTTTGGTGGTTTGGCCTGTGATGCCTAGTTCATGTTATAAAATGAGTTAGTCTAGAGATATAATGGCGTATGTACTTTGTCATCCTGAAGTTAATATATTATATCAGAGGTTATGTCCAGCGTCCTGCTAAAGATTTAACAATCTGATCTCTCACCTAGGTTATTTCAGAAATGGAATCCCATCCCTCTTTTGAAGACATTTTGGGGCAATATCTGTTTGAAGAACAAAAACCCTGTTACAAATCTTGCTGAACTTAGAGTAATAAATTGCTTTACTGTTCACCTGCATTATTCCTTCAAGCAGCATTCACGTATGCTCTTTTGAGACCCTGCTCTCAAAAGCTGAGGACGATACGTGGGGAGCCACGTTGCTGTTCCCAAAGGGTGCTATAGTCCTATACCCCCGTGTAGCAGGCCCTCAGAAGGACACTTTTCACTTTTCATCCTAAGGTGCTAACGAAGGAGATAGATTTTTGCAGACCAGCTGGCCTCTAGGCTGATGGTTGTGTAGGACCCAGCTCAGGCCTCTCCACTACCTCAGTTACAGCGGCCCAGGAGAGCAACGCTTTCTCTCCATGGGACTCCTGCCACCCTAAACCAGTCCTCCGCCGACGTCTCCGAAAATACCTGGAAGGTTTTCAGGGATTTTTTTGTTTTTGTTTTTATTGCAGTGTGGAAAAACAAATGGTTAGTCACGAAAAGTTACTTCAGAATGGATTTACTGTGCCTTCAGTCACCTCTAAAAGCTGCCGCAAAGAGCTGCGTTTATTGTTGGGTTTGTTGGTTTGTTTGTTTTAAGATGACTCACTCTAACAATTTCGCAAGAGCCCTAAGATGGAGGTACGTTCCTCAGAATTAAGCAAGCAGCTAAGGCCAACAGAAATGTTTTGACACAGTGTTTGTGCACACGCACAGGAATGTATGACTGCCTTTTAGTTAGATTTCACATGGCCAAGTCTAGAAACAAAAATTGCTTGTTCATGTCATAATTGTGTACAGGGCTATTTTTAAAAATTATTTAGTGCATAGAATATTTCAGTGCTGGTTCACAAAAACATTTAAAAATGTTGTCAAAGAGGCCGCAGACTGTTTTGATCCTAATATTTTCAACTTACTGTTTTTAAAAAGTTCTATGGGTGTGCCTGTCACAAATTCTTAATCTGAGATTTTTCCATCATCTAAAATATAAAAGCTTTTCTGTGTATGTTTTATCTAATGGTTTGACCCCATACACTAGTCTTGAGTAATGTTTTAAAAGTTCGGGTTTAGTCCTTTAGATTTATCTGTGGGACTGATTTTATGTGAAGTCCACTATCAGAGCTTGTGGACTGCGGCTTTTGAGTATAATTGCCAGATAATCTGCTGTTTATATATGTGAGCTCTGATAGCTTCTTTACCACCAAAAGAAAAGAAGAAAAAAAGGTTGGGACCATCTCTCCCTTCCCCATGAGAATTTCAACTATTTAAACTACAGATGGAGGAACTTAAACCAACAAATCCCCTTTGTCACATTCACTGACGAGGGTGTAAATACTGCTTTCTTACAGCACAGCGAGCCGAGAGGCTCTCAGGGTGGATTTTGTTTGCAAGAGTAAGCTCTGTCATCTCTGAGGATGCGTATTCATCAGGCTGCAATGCCACTACTAGTTATGCAGACTCTGGTCAGATTTGATGTGGTTAATGAAGGTCTTTTTTTTTTTTTTCACAAAACTTGACATAGGCATTTTATCAATTTTCCTTGAGATACGTTGTAATCATTTAAATATATTTGAAGGGCAGCACTGTAATAAATAACCCTAACCTCTAAATAGGGATCGTTAATTAACATTGACTCTGATGTAGATGAATTCTGCATTAAGGGAAAAATAGTTTAAGCAGTGTTTTCTTCCTACTTTGAAGTGAGTTTAAGGGAGAAGATATTCCCTCAAATATTTATTTTTAAATCTTTCATCATTTAGCTTAATTGCAGGTATTATTCACTGAAAATGTAATCAATGATTGCTTTCTAGTCTTCACTCTGGATTTCGTTACCCATAGCTTTCATTTGTTTTCCCTTAATCAGAGGTCTATACTCTTCCTGATCAGAGTATGTGGTGACTATGTTTTTACTGCTGACTTTGATGATATTGGAAGTGAGATTCACTGTATTATTTCAACTGGAAGATTAAAGCGTGAATAATAATTTTCTGTGCTCTAACTTTTCTTGGATCTTTCCCCAGCTTTAATTAGCTGCCAGGCTTTAGGGTCTTGTAACAGCAGTCCCCAGGCTTCGCACTGGATCATCCTGGGTAGGAGAGGGACAGCGTGCACCAGCTGCCTCTCTGGCTACGTGGCTGGACCTAGACCTGGGCACTGCAGATGTCTCCACACAAGTGGTGGCCCCAGTGTTTCCCAGGGCACAAATGACGATGCCCCAGGACATGTACAGGAGGTCCTGGGTGGAGGAAGGAGCCACAGCACCATGAGTAAGGATGAGGGATGGGACCATGACGCTGATGCACAGATATTCTCCCAGCCTGCTGCCCGTTCCCTGCAGCCCTGGGAGCTGGGGCCACCAGGGATGAGTGAGGGGCTGGAGGAATTTTCCTGATGGACTGTGGAGGCTGTGTTGTGTGGGAGCCCATTTGTTCCTGCCACAAACAAGATGGACATACATGTACTGCAGCCCAGTAGCTTCCGTGGGTGACACCCAAGTACTTCTCACGTCTGAGAACTGGGTTCACTGGAGCCTGAGCTGGCAAATGAATGTTGTGCTCTCTTCTGCCATGCCAGCTTCTTTAAATGTGGTTACTGAAAGGAGTGTTTTCACTTGCTTGGGGGGCAGAAGGGTATCCTCACCAGAGATAGGTACACGCAGGTCAACATGCGATAAACCTTGTCTACCAGATACTAGGGTTTGGAAAAAAATCCATGTGCTTATTTTTGCAGACTTCATTCCAGGAGAAAATTCACCTCCTGGTTCCTTTAGCAGTCCTTGCAGCATTTCTCTGAGGGAAAAGAGGTGCCCGATGCAGCTGGACAGGGGTCTGCAATGGGAACATACATATGCTGGAGATGTCCAACGTGACCAGGCAGAGTGAAAAGTTGTGGCATAGGGCTGGAAGTGGGCAACTTAACTCCGAAGCAAAGGCCTTGCCAGCTGCGGGGTTGCTTTCAGTCTGCCCAGTACAGCCTGGAGAGAGTGTGGGGGAAAAATTAGGTTTTTGCATACCCTGTAAGACTTGACCAGCTCTGGTTCCCGGGGCACCATCGCACAAATTCCCATTTAGTTTAGCTCCCTCATGTTGCCCCTCCCTCAGCCTAGTAACAGGCATCCTCAGTCTCTTGTAATAATAAAACCACTGTAAGGAAATCCATGGCATACCCTTCCTCTAGGGCATTTGTATATAAGCAGAATTTTTTGGTTAAAAGCCAAATTGCACATATTCAGCAGCTAGGCTCTAAATCCTCAGCTCAAAAAAAAAAAAAAAAAAAAAAAGGCTTCTTCTTGAGCTATAATAATATTTCCTTTGGTAATCAGTAGAATGTTGATTTTAAACCCCTGCAGCGCTGATTTCTTACAATCTGATGCAGCCCTCCTCCTGTAAGTAACCATCAGGTGCGAATTCACAGGCCTTACGCTGCTCAGAGATGGTATGAATTCAGGTCCATCTGGGGGCTTTGAAACAGTGTCTGGGTTTGGCCAGTAGATGGTAGTGGTAGACACAAAACTGACAAAACTGAGCTGCGCAAGAATAAAAATCCGAGGGATCTGCTCCAGATCCTTTAGAAGTTAAATTAAATGAGCCACGAAACTCTCAAGTCACAGGACTGCAAATATCAGTGGCAGGTCCTAGCCATGGCCACAACATTCCAAAGCTGTGTTAAGACAGCTTTCTGAGTCTCAGTGTTCATTCTCCACAAGTTTAATAGGATGCGTTGAAATGCTTGGAATGGGAAAACGCAAGTCCTTGCGTTGTTCTGTGGGATTTTCTTTTGTTTGGTGAGTGATGGGAAAATCCACTTGGGTATTAAATGAATAAGTAAACATATCTTGGTGGTATGTTTTGGTTCCGATCCCTTTGATGGAAAGGTAATTGACTAAAAATGCTCCAGCCAGGTCTCCGTAATGGATTTGTTAAAATTCTTTCTTTCTTGACTGTATCAATGCAGGTATTCACTCACTAAGTTATGTGGGAAAATGAAGACATAGAAGCAAAAATTATTAGACATTTTAGATATCCATTGCATAAGTAATCATTCCACAGCACTGTTGAAAGTAGATTTATTCTCTCCTCTCAATTTATTCTCTAAGTTTCTTAGAACGTAAGAGTTGCCAATCCCTTTCTATATCCATTATCTTTACGCTGGATGACTGTGATTTGGATTCTGATCTTAGAAGCTTAACCATAAAAAGGCCATTGAGAATTGTTTTGTAATAAAGCCTCACTTCAAAGCCTCAGTTTCTATCACCTTGTTTCCTTGTACTGCAGCTCTTCTAGACTTCCCCAATCCTCCTGTGGCCAAGCAGCTGCAGTTGTCTAAGGAATGGCACTAGACCCAGCCTGCTGCTGTGACTGTGAGTAACACCAGGGTAATTTACAACCACAGTGATTCTCAACTAGAGATCACAGCTAGATAACAGCAAAAGTGCTTCTACTACCATTTCCTTTATTTCTGATGCTTATTTTTCTTCACTGGCCTGTTGCTATTGTAACAAAACCTACTCTTTTCTTAACCTCAGCCTACAGACTAAACCTCCACTGTGGTTCTCAGAGATAAACGCTTCAAAATACAGTTTCAGTGAGAACAGCAAAGCTTGTAGATACAAAATAAATCTTGAAACATATAGTGGGCTCAAAGTTACTCTCCTCTGCATGCTATCACAGGAAAATAGGGAAGACACTTTCTCTGAATCATGCACCTAAAGGTGTAACTAACAATCTACTTTTCATGGGGGTGGCCAGCCTGCAGCTCATGGTGGCAATCACTGGGTGCCTGAAGGTTATCCAGCACCATTGGATTGACTGGTAGAACGCAAAGGCTGGATCAATGTCTCAGACCATACATTGGAACAATAAAACCACCTCTTTCTTTTCAGATACTTATAGATGGATGTTCATCTTAAGAAATGAAAAATTCCCATTTATGCTGTACAAAAGATTTGCTATATTTTTTCCTTAGTTTTTTAGTGAATACCAAAAATTATCCCATCAAGTGTGTTCCTCTTGTTGAAGCTATTTGTTCAGGCCATTTGGTCTAACGCATGATCTTAGGCCTTTGAACCCAGTCACAACCTGATTAACCTGGCAAAGTGCTTTGCCACTTCTTCCTGCCATAAACTTTGTGGGCGTTGTAGGTGAGAAGCCCTGGGAAAGCCCTTGCTGGAAGCCAAAAGCAAGTTTGCACCCAGCTCATAAAAGACAGACTCTATCTCATCAGCAGCTTTGGGCTGCGTGGCTTGACTGACGCTGGATTTGGGACTCCATCCCAGAGCTTGATGCTTCCAGGTTCAGCCAGGTATGCAAGCAGAATCCCTAACGTTGGACACTGCCAAGGAGATGGAGTATCTAAACTTTTAATATAAAGTATAAGCATATTCTAAGTAATGTAATGCTTCATTTGTTATGGTCCTAGCACAGGTTACACGTAATTTGCTTTATCTGTACTAGTTTATTTTGGGAAGTTTCTCCTGATGCTACCAGGCTTACCTATTATTTATCTGGAATCTCACACCTACCTTAATGCTTACATGACCTAGATATTATATCTTCTGGTATTTAATATTCAAGACTACCAGAAGGAGTCTTTTGGAGAAGGTAAGAAGATAATGTTTCTGCTGCCGCGTACCATATCGTGCTGGGATGAAAATGATGTTGAGAGGCAAATTGCGTTACTTTAAATATTGTTCCAAAAGCAAATATTGAAGATGGAGTTGTACATATGGGACACACTGTGGCTATAAAAAACATAAGGTGCTATTCATTTAAATGTGGAAATGCATCAGAACAGCTCTGGGAGGCTTTCCATCTGGAAAGAACAGATTAATAGAATACCTACAGAAACAGCAGCTACTTCAGTGTTTAAAATAGCCATAGTATAAATAGTAGAGTGGCTCTTCCCCAGACACCATACACAGGAACACAGCTGACCTTGATTTTGTCACTGCAGGCTCCTGGAGTTCCTTGCCCCACTGAACACAGCACCTCTGGGGCGCACACACCATGTGGTCAGGTGTCCTGGTGCAGTTATGGAAGAGGGAAGGAAAGCCAAGATGGACTTCTTTCTTGATCCTGTCCTTGACCAACCATCCTCCCCTGATCTTCCAGAATCTAGTTGGGGTTGATGATTTGGATTTTAATTATTGCTGCTGACATATAAATTTTCTTCATTCTTGCCTGATTGAAAGAATGTAAAGTATGTAAAGAATGTTGGGCTGTAACAGCCCAATAATGTAAAGAATGTTGGGCCGTAACAGGTTGCTTGCCCACTTGCTCTGGTGTAGTACAAAGGCAAACCCTCATGGAAGGAAAGATGAAAGGAAGAGCTGATCAGTGGTAAAAGTAAACGTATAAAGAGAATAGGGATCAGTTATTCCTACTAGTTGGGAAGAGCAGAACCAGAAGTAACTGACTGAAACCATAGCAGGAAGTATGTGATAGATAACCATGGGATAGCTGGACCGAACAATAAGCAGCCACCATAAGTGGCCACCATCGATGTGACAAACAATGTGTGCACTGTTAAATTGGATAACTGCAATTTAGTAATAAACAAATCAATCCACCACCACCGCCAGGGAATAGATTCACACCACTGTTGGTTGGCCCTTTCAGCTCAGTCTGGGTTGAGATGAGTAAGCTTGACCTGAACATATCAGGGTGTATGTGTTTGTGGGTTGGCTGATGCATTGTCCCACTGCCTTCTAGACCAAACCTAGCTTCTAGCCTTCTGACCCACACAAGTGCTCAACAGCCATAATTTAGGATCTCTACGGACACAAATTCCATGCAGCTGGGTGTGAAAAGTAATGGAAGGTCGGTGAGGAGGATGGTAAACATGCCCAAGTGACTCGCCTCTGATGGACTCAAGGGTACCTTCTCGAACATGGCCGAGATTCTTACTCTGCCATCGAAGAAGATTAAGTAAAAAGCTATGCCCGCTTGAACCTTTGAAATATGGGCAAGAACAGCAAGGCTGAGCTCTCGCTCTGTCACTCCCTTGCTAATAAGGACTCTTTCACTCCGCAGTGCCCACATCCTCTCTCGCCTGCCGCTGTCTGGGTGCTGCTTTGGAGAACCCCCAGCCCGCAAGGTATCGAGATTAAATTTGTTCTTTGCCTTTCATCCGTGGCTTTGCGGTTGTTCCTGCATCCTGTCTGTGTCGGCTCACACACCGTGTAACCTCTGGTTAAATTCATGGTCTGCCTCAGGACAGGAAGAGACAGTTCTGAAACGAGTAACGCTGAATCATCCAATTCATCTACCACAGCAGCCAGTGGGACACAGGCACCAGCCCCCCAGGGTACCTAAAATCCAGGGTAAAGGAAGCAGAGGCCCGGAATCGCTACATGAGGAGCACAAAAATAAAAGGATACATAAAAAAAGTAAACTTTTCTTTTTGCTTTTGTTTCTTTTACTCTCTTTGGTTTTGGTTTTGGTTTCCCCCAGGGAAGTCACAGACCCAGGTGATGCGACGCCTGATGACCTGCTTACTTGGGTTGCTCTTTGAAAATGTCTCTGTGATGTATTGTTGAGTGGTCCAGTTGCCTCTGCAGGTCTGGAGCTGGAGCCCAGGTGGGGACAGGCTGCTGGAAGGGGCAGCAGCCCTCACATCTCTGCAGGAGGCAGCGATGTCCCAGGCTCCCCTTTCTTCCTCTTGTGGATGGTGGTGGAAACAGCAGCTTCCTGCCCAGCAACTGCCTGGTTCAACGCACTGAGGTACGACTGACTTACTGGGCAGCTTTTGGCAGACTTACAAATATCTGTTCCTGGCTCCATGTGGGTCTGCTGGAATGCATCTGTGGCCAAATGTGGTTCAAGAGGTGCTGGATAGGCTGTAAAGCCCGTGACGTTGAAAGCAAAGCCATAAGCTATGAGAAAGGGCAGGAATGGTTGACCCCTGATTTACCAGGATCATAAAAATCATTAAAAATTTCCTGTTTGAAATCGGGTTGCACTTAATCCGTTTGGATAACAACACCAAAAAGAAGAAAATTAATTCCAACATGGACCGGATTTCAAACAGGAAACATTTCTGGAAGTGCTGTTTAAACAGAGCCCTAACCCAGCTAGGAGGTTTTCTGTCTCCCTTTGGAGATAGAGGAATATTCATGGGATGCTGAAAAAAGCTGGGGCCCCAGAAAGCCCACTTTGGAGTTTGTTCCCAGATACAATGCGAGCAAAGCACGTGCAAGCCCTAACCTAAGGTGCACAGGGCTATGTCAGTGCTAGTGTTTATTATTTTTATGATTGCATTTTAAAGCAATGATTCTTTTGATCCATACTAACTGCTGGTCAGGGAAAGAAAAATAAAGCTTACATAGAAAATAACAAAATTTTCTGGCTGGAGGCCAAAACTTCACAAGAGAATACTGAAGCCTAATACGTTTTGTTTGACGTCTTTGTTTCTGATAGATGTTGACTGAATTCAGGAGGATGATGGCACTTTGAACAAAACCAGCTGGGGAAGTCAGTTTGCTAATTATTAACCCTCTAGGGAAGAGATTGAGTTGGAAATGTGCATATGAAACATTCTGGGAAAATATTAAAAAATAATGTAGATCTTTCTGGAAAAAGAAATACTTACACTGTGGCTTGTATTTTTAGCAGAGAGGGAGGAGACTATTTGTGAGATATGTCTGAATTCCTCACGATGGATAACAATTCAGTCTTAGACTCATTTTCTCCCTGTAGTACGATTCAGCAGTTCTGAGGATGAAATAAGTCTAACATTAAGGAATGACTTTAGGGAATGAAGAGAAGTTATACATTTATTGTGACATAAATCATAAAGGGGGGAAAACGGACTGTTGTTAGCCTCTTGACCACTTTGCCATGAGAAAAATGGGAATTTTCAAAGCTGTGAAAAGAGGAGTGTCAAACTGCATAGTGTGCCTTGGAAAATATTATTCTAAAGCTACTGTGATAAACATTCAGATACCTAATGTTAAAATGTAAATAACAAAAAAGAAAAAGAAAAGTGCGTAATAGTCTTTGGACAGTAGGCTCTGCTGTGATATATTTACATCTTACTCTACCTGGATGCTCTAATCCTTCCTCTCCAACCTGGCCAGAGAGGTGGCTATATAGTATATGCAGGTATTTTTTTCCCCCATTTCAGATGTTTTAGGGGTAGAAAAACAGAAGAGTTAGATATGGGCAGCACAGCAAATTTCAGTGCAGTTCAGTGTTTAACACATGGCCAATATTAGCTATACTTATATCATGGAACTGAAATGGAAAAAAGGAATTAAAGGAAAAAATATCCCAGTAAAAAAAAAAAAAAAAGATGGGGGAAGAGAAGAAATTTAGGAACAACTTCACCATTTGCTTGGCATTTGAGCTCTTTTCCTGCTCGATACGTTGGTTGCAGCACAGAGACATCTGCTGTTAGCAAGTAAGTGCCAAAATAGATATAGCAGAATGCATTATTGTTTAAAACAAATAGATCATGCGGGGTGCTAAACTGATTTTTGTTTTGTTCCGTGGAGTTCACTGTGTAGTTATTTTAGGTGTCAGATTGTTAGAGAAAAATCTTCTTATTGTTAGGCAAGCTCTTTAAAGTCGAATTGTTTGCCAAATAATTTAATATCAGAGATGTGCATATTTTTTACTTGTTTTTAATGGTGTAGGTAGTATTATGAGCTTAGCTAAAGTACCATCCAGTAAGCAGTACAGTAGCTAGCAAAGTACCTTCTGAACTTGTCCGTTCTCTGATTATTTGCAACTGTCTTGAATTTCTTTGACCTAGTGTGTGTGTTTGTGTGTGTGTGTGCACGCTGACAGCTATCACAAATAATGAACTGGAGTAATTATAAAGTGTGCCATTTCCAGCATGCTGCAACGGTCCCCTGTCCCTCCCAGGACCGATATAAATGGCAACTGGTTATGTAAAATGAAGACTTACAGTATTTTTGACAGAAAGCGTTAAACTCAAGCAACCCAGAGTGGCCACAAATGAGAGTCTCAGTGTGTTGCTGTACGCTTCAGGATCCGAGGGGGAAATCCACACGTTTGCCCAGGAATGAATGCAAAAGGGACCCAACCCTGAGTCCTGGTGGTGAAGTGCCAGTCGTGTGAGGTGCCTTAGGCCAGTCCCGCTGCTTTCATCCTACCCTTGTGAGAAAAAACCCCAAACCTCCAACCAAGCCAACCAACAGGTGGAGCGTTCCAGATGTGTGGGCACGCATCGCTGTTTCTTTGTGTAGGCAGTTACAGTACTGATAACAAACAAGTAGCCAAATTACATCTGAGCGATGGTCAGTCATTGAGTCCCCGAATCAACCAGTTTTTATTTCTCCATTTTAGAGAAAAACGGGGCAACGAGAAAGGAAAAGCTGTGTGTTTTGTCTGTTGTGCTGTTTGGTGGTAGGTACAGGCAAATGGATTTGCCTGATGCTGGGAGCTGGGGAAGTCCAGGCTCTGTTTCCTGGCTTTACTCTATCACTGCGTCATCTCGGCCAACTCACCTGCTTTTTCCTTTGAGCATTCCACGTATAAAATGGAATATAAATGGGGGGGGGGGGGGGGGAATTATTCTTTGGCAGTCTTCTAGGGGGGAATGATTGCCAAGTACCACGCAAGTTGCAAAACCAGCACCTCGTTACTAAGGGGAAACCCCCTTTCAGGAACAGTGAAAGCACATCGTTCCATCACTGTTTCCAGACTGCTTCTGAGGCCAGACAGATACATGCCAGAAAATTGTTGGTAAAATTTAATTTCCCAAGTTCTTTTTTCCAGCTAAACTTGACGTAACTTTTGTTCTCAATTCAGGCTAATAGCAGTAGCAGGAAGGAGCTAAAATGACAGTGTAACTAAATGGATAAACAAAGTCTATTTTCAGTTATGTGTTGGGTTAAAAAACGTGTGATTACCATCCCAAACTTGTTTCATTACAGTGTTGTTATGGTGTTACATTACAGCATTAGCAATCTTTCAAAACCCATGGTATTGTTTATAAAAATAACCTAATTGAAGGCAACTACTGTTTAAAGTGATCTCTAGCACTATGACTGTGTTTGCTCATGCTTTCTTTTTATGTCCAATGTTTGTATTTGAACATGTTTTGTTAGATGAATACAATATACTCTGACTTGGAGTCTCCACTAACTTTTGCTTTTAAAGTCAAGACTCTTGGCTTCCCTTTTGCTCGTTGCTACTTTGCCGTGTGTGTCCGTGTCCTCTCTGGCAGGGCTTGTGGCTTTAAAAGCGTGTGGGAGTAAAGGTTAAAGAAAAATGTTAGGTTTAACAAAAATGATTATTGTTGCCAGAAGGATTCACTTCTGAAGTTAGTGGTTGGGTCATTCTATTTTTAAGGTAGGATTACAATTGTATTCCATGCTCATGCCTGAGTTAAAGTTAAAATCAATATACTTCCAGCACTTCATCTTTCTGAAGACTTCAGGTTGTCAAGACAAAGGCTAGATTGATAAGGGGAACATAGTCTGACCATCGGACTTTATACCAGTAAGTAAACATTCAGTGGGTTATAATGAGAATACAAGTGAGACTGTGCTCTGGTAGAAACAGTACTCGTTTGTGGGGAAAGGCAAGAGTGAGACCTAAATTCCACTTTGTGCTCTAATATTTCAGTGGTTTGAATAAAGTGGATGAGCTCCAGGAGGAGACACTGAGAACTTGCTTTAGCCTAGTAGTTACTGAATTAGGCTGGATCAATGTGGGTTCAGATCTCTCTTAGAAAAAAGGGGATTGCATTTGAATCCTTCATAGAGAAAGGGATTGTATTTGAGGCTTTCATAGCAAAGATGTCCAAACTGTCCATGTGTTTCTTAAAAAGGGGACAACAGCGTCTTCTCTTTGGGAACTTTCCTAGTGTACCAGTGCATTGACAAAGCTTAGAGAAAAGTGAGGAGCTGAATGGCTCTGCACTGTCAAGACAAGGGAAAATGTGGGCCTGCTGCCAAGTTGGGTAGTGGTAACAAAGGACATGGAAAAGGCAGAGATACTCAATGTCTTCTGCATCTCTGTCTTTACCAGTAAGATTTTCTTTCAGGAATCCCAGGCCTCTGAGACCAGTGGGAGCATCTGGAGGTGTACCCCCAGTAGAGAAGATCAAAACATTTAAACAAATTGATCTCAGTGATCAGAGGAGGACTGGAAGTTCAATGCAAATATCATGCCTAGCTTCAAGAAGAAAAGGAAGGAGGATGTGGGGAACTACAAGCCAGTCAGCTTTACCTTGATACAAAGGAAGCTGATGGAGCAGGTAATTCTGGAAAACATTTCCAAATATATTAAGGACCTGAATATGATTGGGAGCCATCAGTATGGAATTATGAAGGGACAATCATGCCTGGCCAACCTGATAGCCTTCTATGACGAAATGACTGGCTTGGTGGATGAGGAGAGAGCAGAGGGTGTTAATCATCTTAACTTTAGCAAGGCTTTCATCTGCTGACTAGACAAATGGACAGTGAGGTGGATTGAAAATTGGCTGAAATGCCAGGTTCAAACGATTATAATCAGTGATACAAAGTCCAGCTGGAGGCCAGTCACTAATGGTGTACTCCTGGGGTCAATACTGGGGCTGATACTGCTTAATACCCTAATTAATGATCCTGGACAATGAGATAGATTGCACCCTCATCGAGTTTTCAGAGAGTTGAAGACTGGGAGGAGTGGCTGATACACCAGATGCTTGTGCTGCCATTCAGAGGGATCTCGATAAGTTGGAGAGATCCGCCAAGAGGAGTCTCATGGAGTTTATCAACAGGAAGCACCAAATCCTGCACCTGTTGAGTGACATGCCCACACATTATTAGGGGCTGGGGACCAACTAACTTTCCTTTACAGAAAAGGACCTGGGTGTCCTGGTGAACACCAGCTTCAACTTGAGGCAGCAACATGCCCTTGCAGCAAAGGTGGCCAACAGTATCCTGGACTGCATTAGGAGAATGCCAGCAGGTCGAGGTGGGTGATCATTTCCCCCTGCTCAGCAATGGTGAGACACATCTGGAGTGCTGGATCCAGTTCTGGAGTTTCCTGTGCAGGAAAGATATGGATTTACTGGAGCAAATCCAGCAAGGAGCCACAAAGATAATTAAGAGATTGGAGCATTTGTCATATGAGGAGTGGCTGAGAGCTGGAGGAGAGAAGGCTCAGGGAGATCCTACCCATGTATCTAAATACTTTAAGTTGGGGAGAGTAAAGGAGATGAAGCCAGACAGAGGCAATAGGCACAAACTGACATTATTTTTAAACAGAATAAACAGGGTTTTTACTGTGGTTGCAGTCAAACACTGGGGCAAATTGCCCAGAGAGGCTGTAGAGTCTCCATCCATGGAGATACTCAAAATTCAACTGGACACAGCCCTGGGCAACCTGTTCTAGCAGGGGGTTACGCTATGTGATCTGTAGAGACCTTTGATTCTTTGACTTAGTCGGATTAGTTTCAACAGCATGTAACTATTTCTTCCAGGTTCACTGGTTGTAAAGAGATTTCTGATGTTTCCAAAGTTTGTGCACACCCAAATTGGGGTCACGGGTTCCTACTGGGGCATTTAAATACTGCTTATAACAGATCCAGCCCCAGGTTTTTCTGCATGGCCAAACTGTTTCATAGAGAGCAGGCTTACTCCTTGACAGCCTCAGCAAAGGACAGAGTGGGCTCAAAATCAAAGCCAGGAACAGGTTCAGCTGGGACACAACTAATGATCTCTACAATAGGAGTATGTCAAACACAGAGGTGATCTCTGTGGTGACCAAATCCTGAAGGCTTTATAGCTTAAAATCTACTCTGAAGTTTTGTCTAAAAGCTTCTTAATGGCTAGTGCATGTGTAAAGCACTGCAAATCTGAGTCATAAGGGATCTGTGCTGTTCTGTACTATCTTCATCTTCCACATTCTCCCTCATGTACTCTGCGTCAAGCACATGAAACCAGCTCACCAGCAGTACCTGTGCAGTGATGAAAAGCTGATAGCAACACTCTCACAGTCTCTCCCTGATTCACCCATGGTGTCAAGCACAGAGAGAAGTTCTATAAACTCATTTGTATGCACTGTCCACCCACAAACTTTATCTCAAGTTGTGTTAGTGTTGAGTCACAGACAGGTAGTTCTTGTTCAAGTCCCAGCTTCATGTAAGCTGTGGGTAATAACAAAAGCTATTTCAGTCTCCCTCTCAGAAATAATATTACGGTAGAAATAATTTCTTTACAACAAAACACCCTCAAATCAATAGAAAAATGTGAACAGCAAGTTCCAGTTAGGAATGCCTGCTGATTTGCTCACCCAGTAGAAGCTTTCATCCAGATCAAGACATTACTGGTGGATCATATCAGTCCGATTACTTATCTGCATGATTGCTGACCTCATCAAGAAACTTGTCTAGAGGCCTAGATGGTAAATACTACATATAGAGCATCATATTTATCCCGGTGCATGCTAATTGTATCCATTATTGCAGTTTCTACTGCTTTGCCTGGCACTGATGTTAGGCTTGCCAGCCTTTAGTATTATCTATCCTGTCCCCTAATTTTCCCCCCTGGAATCTTTTTTAGAGGTTGGTGTCACATTGCCACCCTCCAGTCTCTGGGCACAGAGAAAGTTTAAAGAGAAAGGCAGGTCCATTAGTAGATCTGCTATTTCTTATCCCCACTCTCTTAGCAAGCTCGGGTGCCTGGGGATTTGTTACGCTGCGTACTTTGTATTCCAGCCTTTCCCACAGCACGCTTTCAGGCTGAATCTCTGCCAACTCCCTCAGAAAGAAGGGTTCAGGTATGAGGATCATGTGCTTACTCCAGTGAACACATGCAAATACATCGTTTAGCTTCTCTGGAAACGTTTCAGCCTCTCTTCCTTTCTACTCTGCAGTTGTCATTTCATCCATCGGACTCCAGTGGGCTTCATGGTCTTGATGAGTCTAAGGAAAGATTTAATATTAGCTTGGGTTCCTTTTGCTAGCTGCTGCTCATGCTTTTTTATTGTTCTTTCACTGTGCTTTCCTGTCAGTTTATGATCCTTTCCATGTTTTTCATTTGGATGTGACTTCAACTTCTTGCTTCTAACAACCTACCCTGAGGTGAGACTTTCTGTGCCTGCTTTCTTTTACCAGACTTTAGCAGATGGCGTGCACTGATCCTGTGCATCCTTCATGAAATGCAGCTCCGCCTGTGAGAGTTTACTATTCCTAATTGCTCCTTTTCATTTCCTCTTCGCAAGCTTTCTCATTTCTCTGTTTCTGTCCCTTCTGAAACTGGGTGCAACTGCTGGGAATGCTTGGCCTGTGGGAATTTTGAATATAAACACAGGAACAGCAACTGTGGGTTGAAGATGTGGGACAAGATCTTGCACGTTAATGAGGACCAAATGACAGTCGTCTTCTCTTCAGTGGCTTCCCTGTCCAACCGCTCTGTGAAGCAGTATTGATGGAGTGTAACGTAGTCCATGTTATATGTTCCCATGTTGCAGTGTCCAGACAACACGGGGGTTACCAAAAATACAGGTTTGGTTGTATTTCCCACCATCTTTGCCCATCTGATCTCTCTCAGAGTACCCTCTCTGTCCTCCTGGTCAGGCAGGTGGTCTGCAGGCTCAGTGCTACACAGGCTTAAAGCTGGGGTTCAGTCCCTGCAGATTACTG
>JAOQGH010000077.1:18154145-18181036 GCA_025769975.1 Gallinago jamesoni | reverse complement strand
TTGTACAAGCAGTAACATGGATTTGCTGTCCTTTACTCCCCTAGACAACTTGTATCTACTTCTTTTTTTTTTTTTTCCCTGCAGAGATTTATACCAAAGATGGGAATTCCTATGGAAAACCCTGCGAGTTCCCCTTTTTGTACAATAAGACTTGGCATCATGACTGCATACAGGATGAAACGCATGCGGGAGGGAAATGGTGCGCCACATCTGAAGATTATGCTCGCGACGGAAAATGGGGAATCTGCTTGCAACCAGGCATGTTGGGTTTCTAAACAGACTTCATAAAATCATTCTGTCACTTCGCTTATGTACAGCTCCACCTTGGTGTAGCATGTTGCTGTTAAGCTGGATAAAAGTAGGTCCCTTTTTGTTGCAGTGTTGACAGGACAATCAGTGTACACTCACTCTGCAGGATATGTGATTACCAATATAAAAATTGATAGACCTTCATTATTATAATTTTTCCTTTGAAACTTTCATGATGTTTCAGTATACTTGTAGTTAGAAGTACCTTTCCCTTTCTTTAAACAGAGGATGGTTGTCATGATATCTGGGAACGTGATCCAGGGTCTGAAAGTTGCTACCAGTTTAATACACAGTCCGCTCTTTCTTGGAAGGAAGCTTATATTTCATGTCAAAGGCAAGGGGGAGATCTACTTAGCATCCAAAATGCATCTGAATTAAGTTACCTACAAGGTAAGTGTAATTATTCACATATGTTATAAAATCGCCCTCACTGATGTTCAGGCTTGGCCTGGAGGAATTATGAGTGTACCTTTGGGGACACAGAATCAAAGGACAAACATCTGAAGGCATTGGGAGGGACGACATGTGTGGGTGAATTCCTCCTCAGTTCAAGAAAGTTTGCATGTCCGATTATCATAGCAATCTTTCTTTCCTCTAATGCCTGCCCTTTTAGATCACATTTTTAATTAAAGGAGAGCAATAAAGAATAAGCATTTTATACTAATCGTTTTCTTTAAAAAAAAAATTTAAAAAAATTATCTCCAGCTAAGGATGACATCGCTGAGATCTTTTGGATTGGCTTAAATCAGCTGGACGTTTCTGGAGGTTGGCAGTGGTCAGATCACAAACCTTTGAATTTTCTCAACTGGCATCCAGGTAATGATGTTTCTGCTGGTGTTAGCAATTTTCACAACCCTAACTAGTGTTTTGCTTTGCCTTTTTTTTTTTTTTTTTTTATCCTTCTCTACCGGACTTCATCACAATAATCATTGTTCCGATTCGCTTAAAAGTTTGGAAGCTTCTCTTCTTCCTATCCAGTGAATCTTTCTGTACTTGTTGTATGTTTATGGATGATTAGGTTAATAAATCTCTAAAAAGGTAAAACTTAAATAGTACCTTTGAGGTCCATTTTAGTAAAGGACCTACACCTAGCTGCTAAATTTCTCTTCCTGCTGACAGAATGGCATTGACTTCCCTCAAATATTAAAATTATTGATGTATGTACAAGGACTGACATTACTGAGAAGCCTGACGTGTTTTTAAACTTCAAGATTGCTTAAATTCGTTTTGAGGTGAAGATGAAAAAAGTCTAAAACCTTTGAAAAACCTTGTTTTAATTACTTCCAAGTTCCTAGAAGAATTGGTGAGAGTCTTGTTTGTTTGGAATTTTCAGCATGTATTTGTAATATTCTCATAAATACACCACAAATAGGTATATATATGAGAATCCTGGAGGAATAATAATCAGCAATACTGAAGCTAATATTGTCTGTCATTCAAGCTGCGTTTGACCTTTTTAATGGGGAATTCTTTTTTTCCTTCAGTTTCTAGAATAGTTCTGCAACATGAATTGTGTGGAAAGAAGTGGTTTCTATACTAAGCTATACCGAGACATTTCTGTGAGATTTTCCAAAGTTGGCCTGTGTTTCTTGGAAAGGTTAAGGGCTTTTTTTGCTGCTTGGTGCTGTGGGACTGTAATGCAGAGCTAGAGACTAGACTATCCCGAGTTGCAGTGGCAAAATTTAGTCTGCAGTCATGGCAGGCATACTGATGCCTATCCCTCTTGTGAAAAATACTTACTGGTGTCTAGCAGGAATTTTGCTAGCTGCAGGTTGTGCTTATTACTTCTTGTCCTTTCACTGTATACCTCTGAAAAGAGCCTGGCTCTGTCTCCATTGTACTTTCCCATGAAGAACTAAGATCCACCCTGAGCCTTTATGTGAGGCTGAACGAAGCCAGTGCAGGGGGAGCTGGGGTGCTCTCTGTGGGGGACACCTCACTAGGGCTCAAAGAAAGAGAAAGCCAAAAAGTACCGCTGGAAAGGGGCTCCAAAGAAAGCTGGGGACTGCAAAAAAGAGTACTCCTCTGTGATGTTTTTATTTTGGGCCCTTGTCTTGGGTTCCTGTGAAGGTAAGGGTTCTGGTTCATGTTGGGAGGAGGAGTGCAGAGCTGTGTTCGGAGTGGGGCTGGAAAGGGGCTGGCAAAGGAAACTGAGGGCTGCAAAAAGGGTTCTCCCCTGAGATATTTCTGGTCTGGGAAAGTGCTCAGCTCAAGGGTTTGTTGTATTGTAAATAGAACATTCCTCCTGGTTCTATGATTAAACATTGGAAAAGAAGTCCAGATTCCTTGATTCTGAAACTTTCTGTCATACAGAAAACTTTCTGTGGGAGCTATGGTAGGACAGGTGCCTTCATTCAAATAAAGTTCTTCAAATACAAGGTGCTGGACTATGCACAGTATATTATTCTTGTATTAAAAAGCAATAGAAAAAAAAAAAAGCTGTTCACTACCTTACCATTTGATAACTTGTGCTCTTCTGTTTTTATTTGTTCCTGACCATAGACATGCAGAGTTTGTCCCCACTGGATGGGACTAGCTGTGTGGTGATGAATGCTGCCTCAGGCCAGTGGCGGAGTTACCACTGTGGGACTCCACTTCCATATGTTTGCAAGAAGTCACTCCAGGAAGTTTCAAGCCTCCCAGGTAGGACAGCTTGCGTTTTTGTTTTTGTATGTTAATATGAGTGTAATGTTCACTTATAGACTCTTTTTTTCCCCTCCCCAAGCCTTCTTAGGCATCTCTGCGGAAACACTTTCACAACAGCTTTGGTTTTTTTAGCAGAGCAGAGGCAAACTGTATCTTCAGTGTCAACATGATGCATCACAGACAGTTACCGTTTTTTGCAGCTTTCTCATTCACATATAAAGCATTTCCCAGCACAGTCTTACCCTTTTCATCATGTTTTCCTCTCTGGCTTGTGCCTTTTTTCCTGTGCTACTGAAAGTCTGGAACTGGCAGTTGCACCTTGAACCTTTCCATCTTGGCTTTAGGCCCATTTCTCTCACTCTGGGTGTGTATTGTGTAAAATGGGACCTACCTGGGAGCGCAAACTCTGTTGAATTCAAATAGAAATAGTTAAATGACTACTATCCTTTGAAACCAGGCTCAGCACTGGAAATCGAAGTGCAAGAGTTGGTGGCTTGCCCGGTGTGTAATCTGTACTGGATCCATAACAGAGATACTTATTCTCTCCTCCCTACACACATACAGTCCTTCAGTTTTTACAGTGTCCACCTGTGATATCTGCTATATAAGCTTCCATGCTTTTGGCCATTTACCTACACCTGCGTGTCCAACCCTTCCCATATCAAATGGTATATCCTTCCACGTGTTGCCTTGGCCTTACCCAGTTCCCAGGGCTCATGCTTGTGGGCTCTCATGGGATGACTTTAACTGGAAGGTGATTGCCCTCGGGTGAGGGGAGCAGTAGGGAATAAGAGGCATGAAGCAGCATCCTGGAGGTGGAAAGTGTCATGATGTGTCACTGGCTATGGCATGTTCTTTCCTGCTCCCCCGGGGGAAGGTGTGTGCCTTTGAAGAAAATAATTAGTAAGCACTTTAAATTTAACTAAACTGGTTCAAATTTTCAAATGTTCCCTTGAAAACTGGTTGTCAATTAACCACCCTTATCCGTTCTCTGGCTCCTCAGTGGGTATGTAGGGTTGTTACCAGTGTTCATATGGTGTTTTATTAATTAAAAACCAAAATTCTTTTGGAGTACTTTGGAGGCTGTTAGTATATACCTTTTTCAGCGTGCATTAAAACCAGTTTGAATTCTTGAATATCATAGTTTTCAGAAGACAAAATATTTAAAACTAAGCATTTGTTTCATTCTGAACTATTCAAAATTGGCCTAATGCATGGTACTGTGTATAGATAATAATGCCCTATAAAAGTGCAATCTCCTGCCAGAACAAACCAAGCAATGTTTTGTTGAAGCTGCTGTCCTTCAATGAAGTAACTTGATTTGCCTTTAATTACTCTTGAAGTGTTACTTACAATTACTTCTGAACCTTTCACTTACAGTAAGACCAGCTCAGTATGTTATTCATTCCAGCTTTTTACTTTCACTCCCACTAACTTCTTTCAGCTTCTGCGTACCTCATGGACCCAAAGCGTTCTGATAGCTGCTTTCTGTTTTCAAGGTGCTGCTGGGTTTAAAAACCAATGTAAGACAAAAGCCTCTAATTCTGTTTCTCTTCACTGTTAGAGTTTTGGAGCCACTTGGATACTCGCTGTGATTCTGGCTGGCTTCCCCACAACGGGTTTTGCTACATGCTGATGGACAGCCAGGCGTCTTGGAGTGCGGCAGATGAGTCGTGCAAAGCGAACGAGAGTAACCTCATCAGCATACACTCATTAGCAGATGTGGAACTGGTTGTTACAAGGCTTCATAACGGTGAGGTGGGGTGCTTGTGGAGGTCGAGCACCGAGTGCTGTGCGCCATAAATTGCAACCCCCTTTCCATGTTGGAGCACATGGTTGTCATAACCTCTAGCTTTTAAATGAAAGTGCTAATGCTGAGCTTGTACCCAGGCTAGCGCTGAGCGTTGCTGTTCAAGCCCAGTCCCTCTGTATTAGCTCTCGTTTTGGGTTGATCTATTTTATTTATTTATTTATCGGGCTAGCCTACTTCTAGTTGTGTAAGACCTTGTGTTTAATTTTCTCATTCAAACAGAATCATAGATAATTGGGTCAATATTTGACTACTGGGTCACTGAACTAATAAATGCTGTCTGTACTCTGTATTCTTACATTTTTGTGTACACTCTAAAATTTAAATTTGGTTGAGCTTTTTTGCTTGAGTGTTCATTATTTCTGTTTGGGTTTCTTCCCATTTATTACCTTCTCTGTGAAACTTACTCATATTAATGAATGTAAGTTAAGAAACAACATAATGGAAATATGCTGTGCTTGTCTCAAATCCTCTTTCTCTCAGTAAGAAAAAAAAATAATTGTGGGATTTATGCTGTGCAGTACAGTGATAAAAACCTAATTTTGCTGATTTCACATTCCTTTCCAATTAGTTTGAATATTATTTTGAAACTATGGTATTGTCCTAATTTTAAATTACAGATGCTGAAGAAGAAATGTGGATGGGTCTCAGGAATGAAGATGTACCAACCTTGTTCAAATGGTCAGATCGCTCAGCTGTCGTTTTTACATATTGGGATCAGAATGAACCCAAAGTTCCTTTTAACAGCACTCCTAACTGTGTGTCATATTCGGGCGAGGTAGGAATACGGTGTTGGGTTTTTTAAATTATTTTTCTGTTATAGGAGAAGCAACGCTGATGTGTGTGAAAGTCAAGGGGAGGGTGAAGGAGATAACTGATTTTTTTTTATTTTTTATTTTTTTTAATAATCTTTAAAATTGAGTTAACCCTTTTTCTACAAGCAAAATTCTAAAAATTATTTAGCCGACACTTGGTAGCTGTATACTGCGATGAATGGAAGAAATTGCTCACAGCTCTGGGAGTGCCTCTGCCATTGGCCAGACAGTTGTCCTAGTCACTCTGCGTTTTGGGTTGCTGTATTCTGGCATGTTTGTGGCAGAGAGCTAGGAAGGAGGTGAGCTGAACTATTGAAAGGAAAAGCTGGGTGCAGTCATCATCAGGACCAATGTGGGCCACCCTATTTGAGGATGGGTAGTGAGATACCTTGATAAGAGAAGAGGAGAGGACAGACACGGGGTGGGATATGGTACAGAAGAAGCAAGGGATGCGTGGGGGAAGGAGGTCACAAAGGCGAGTGGAGAGGGAAGCAGGCTGTATCCAGTCTCCCAGATTCAGGGGACAATTGGGGCAAGCATCTCTCAGCTGTGCTGTTGGGCTGGCAGTGGAGCTCTTGTGCCCTGCTCCAAGCTGTCACCTCCCCGCCTCTGCAGTAAGCTGAGCAGAGCCCCTGCACCCATTCCCTCCCTGAGCCGAGAGAGCTGGCACCACACCGGCCTTTTCTTCCCTTCTTGGATGCAATCCAGAATCCTCCTATCTCTGCATTTGTCAGCTTTCTCTCTCCCTTCCAAACATGCATCTATGCCTATAATCCAGGACATCCCACCCCAGTATTTTTCCTAGAGGCATTTTGGATTTCCCACTTGTGAAAACTCAGCCCCTGCACTATGAAAGATTTTAGAATTTTAAATACTTTCTTTTCCTTTCCTCATCACAGTTGGGACAGTGGAGAGTCAAATCTTGTGAAGAAAAATTGAAATATGTGTGCAAGAAAAAAGGAGTGATTTTGAATGAAACAAAATCGGATAAAAATTGTTCATTGGAAGAGGTAATAGGAAGCCTGTATTTTTTTTACTTTCACTTGGTTCAGAAACCTGTGTAAAATTACTTATTTCCTTCTTGCCTGTACAGTGAAATCTATGGAACGTTTTTGCTGAAAAAGACATATATATAGCGTGAGCCAAAATTCTGAGTCGCTTAAGCAGGCTCTGGATGTATTACCACTCTGTTTAATAATGAAAGTATTATGAGCTTGGACCCAGGAGATGTTGCGTTTATTTGTTTGGAAAAAAAAAAAGTTGCCTTTACTAGATATGTTATCGCTAATGCCATTTGTTCTGTGGTTTTTGCTTGAAGTGTGTTTTAAAATTTAGGATAAGCGCTTTGCAAGATAAAGATATGCAGAGGTTGATAAATGAGATTAGATTTCTGTTGCGCTTCACTTGGCTCATTTTTGGGTTTTGACTTGAGTAAAGGTGGGGGGGTTGGTTGGTGGTTGTTTCAGTTTTTTACAGTATAACATGTTACAGCATAAATAATGCTTGAAGTCTTTTCTGTTTTGAACACTCGTGGGATGGCATTACTAGCTACTTCAGAGTTCTTTGGTTTAGTTTTGTGTGGCATATTGCCAGCAACAGGAAACGGGTTTCCACCTTATCTTTCTTTCTGCACAACCTCGGAGTACTTTTATTCTGTCTCTTCAGAGACTGCCAGGATGTAGAGTTACAGCTTTCTGTGCTGTTCAGACACCAGTGGCATTGCTAGGCTAGCAAAGAGATAACACGTTAATGTTCCTTGAAATCTTAGTGTAAATATAGGGGAAGAGATTTGAATAATACAGGAATTTTGTAAGTTCACACATTTTCAGTATAAAATATTTTTTTTCGCGAGTAAAGAAACGCTAGTAATGCCCTCTTATTATTCCTCTGTTTGAATCCTGGCGTTGGTGGAGCAGCATGAAAACTGCTATTGTTTTGAATAGGACCAGGCTGTCACCCTTGTGTTTCTCTCTCTAAATGCACACAGCAGTCAGAAGACTCTGCACAGTTGAGCTAAAACAGTGGTGTGTTTTATTCCCGCGGTTGCATTATTTCTTAGAACCGTGGATCTGAGAGTTGATGATACTGGAGCTTGTATGTGATGCACTGTATTTCTTTCTTGTATACACTGTGCCAGCTTGTGGGCACCAGCCAATGTTAGCAATGATTTATTCTCTCCTGTAGATAATGCCTAAATTAGACTGTTATGTACAAGCGTGTTTTTCATTCTCTAATCAGGGGTGGGAGAGACATGGAAACTACTGTTACAAGATTCATAAAACAGAAGTTTCTTTTGGAGCACAGTGCAACCTTACAGTGATGAACAGGTAAAACACATCTCTGTAATTTATGGACATGTTTTACAGTATGATACTGGAGACATTGCCAGAGATTAAAAACTCTGTATGTTAATCAGTAGTCTATAAAGAAAAAATAGAGGTAGAATTGCTTTTGCAGAGAGCTAATAAGCCATGTTTTCCACAGTGTGGCAATAGTAAGCCTACAGTGTAAAACTTTCTTGCAAGAATGTGAATTTCCAGCCTCCTGACCCCAAGTTGAATATGGAACTGCCTGGACAGCCACATTAACTAGCTCATGTAATAATAATAGGCCTGGTTTTCAAATGAACTCAGTGGTTTCAGGTATTTTTCAAATACTGACTGAAATTAATCTGTGAATTTTCAGATTTGAGCAAGAATTTATAAACAGTCTAATTAGAAAACACACCAAAGTTGAAGAAAAGTACTTCTGGACCGGTTTGCAGGATATTAGCCAATCAGGAATATATTCCTGGGGTACAGTGGATGGGAAAAAAACTGAAGCTGTGACATACACTAACTGGAATTCCTTGCAACCAGGTAAATTTAACATTTAAAAAATAAGTAAAAATGCTATCATTTTACACTGAACAAGCATTGGAGTGTGAGTACTGTGTTACAGAACTCGAAGGATGAAATAAAAGAGTCGTTCTTTGGAAAACCAGCCATTAGTTTTAAATATGTCTTTGGTGGCTTAAATCTTAGAGTTTTCAGGAGGATGTGTGGCCATGCCCAGTGGAAAGTCTCTTGGAAAGTGGGAAACTAAGGACTGTAAAACCACTAAAGCGTTTTCCGTCTGCAAAAAATACATTGGGCTGCCCAAGGAGCCAGAAGTTCTCCCAAAGCCAACTGATCCCTGTCCCCCGGGGTGGCACAATGGGTCCGGCCTTGCCTGCTACAAGGTAAAATGTTGTTCCTATTGGATGTTAATTGTTCGTTACTGTCTTGCAGGAAGTGTGTGATTAGCCATTTTGTGGCTTGTAGCTGCTCTGAAGGGTTTTTCAGAGATGTTTTACAGCGAGGGCAGCAGTCCGTGTTGATTCACGTTGAATGCCAGATGTTTTCAGGCACCCTCCTCTGCCAGTTCCCAAAAGGGACACCTGAATAGGGAAGGAAAGTGCTTTGCATCACCTTCCCTTGTCCTTTTCCTTCCTATACTCTTTAAAGAGTGTAGATAGGAGAGGGCATTTTCTGTGGTTTGAATATGAACATCAAACTTCATCAAAAAACGTGCAGTCTCAGTTGTATTTTACTGGTTTTGAAGTAAATAGTGGAAGCAAGCAGCTATGTCCTTAGCTGAAATTGTCTATGAAATGGCTTAAACAACTTTGTTTTTAGAAATGCATTTAGAAATGAAATCCTTCCTATTAATAGTCAAATCAAGTTAAAACTGAGGCTGCTTATTGGATTATTTATCCGTTGCTTGTGGATCCAGTGTCTGTAACGAGCCATGTCTTGTAAACAGCTCGCGTAGCAAAGTGGGGAAACCCAGGATGAACAACAAGGCTGTGGGCCAGGATCCTGAAGGGATGGGGCTTAGCTGAGGTGCAGCATAGCTGTCCCGTGGCTGACGGGATGTGACAGCTGGCCCTGGTAGCTTCTCCAAAACTCTTGTTGACAAAGTGCAGTGTGTCTGTGCAGGGAGATCCAGCTGATGGGAACTGGCTTGGACCGAAGTCAAGGGCATCAAGTGGAGCAGAGGTGTGTGAGCCAAGCCTGCAAGTCTGATTACATGCAGGTAGCAAAGGGTATCCAAATGAGCCTGGTTTCAGTGAAAACTGGGCTTTGCAGTTCACCGTAAATTTGAAAGAACAGCATCCCTTAAATCCTACAATTTGGCTTGCCGTTTTGGAGTGAGTTGGGTGTTGTTTTGTAAAAAAAGAAAAACAGAGAAAGCCTGCCATATGGAGTACATTGCATTTGAAACAAGTTTTGTCAGCTAAACTTCAGAGTCTGGATGTTGTCAAACAAACTGAAAAAAATAAAATAATTGTTAAGAAGTCAAGCTCTCTCCCTATGGAACCACCAATTATGCATTCCTAGCTGGGGTGGCCATATTTGAGTAGTACAGGAGTGTTTTAAGAATACTGTCAGTTGTGTCATTTTCTGCTCTGACGTTTGGCTGTTGTGAAGTTCTTCCACAGCGAAAGAGTGCTGCGAACCAGGACCTGGGAAGAGGCAGAAAGGTTCTGTGAAGCACTTGGAGGCCACCTGCCTAGCTTTAGTCACTTGGAAGAAATCAAGGCACTTCATTCTATCCTGAGAAAAATAATCAGGTAACAAACTAGCCTTGGGCTAACATTTTTGTTTTCAGTCGCATTCTGCAGTAGATCACAAACACTGCTGCTGACCCCAAATGGCAAGTATGAGATAGTGTACGGTGGCTGTGTTTCCCACAGTAGAAAGGGCTAGATGTGGCATTTGAACTGCTGGTCATGTCACTGCCTTCCTGGAAAATGTCGAGGGAGTACGGCCTGGGCAAATGTTTCGCATTACTAGAGGGAGCGCGGGAAAAGAGGGATTTGCTTTGAGCATCATCCATTACATGAATTTAAGTCTCTGTTGTTACAATGAGTGTTATGTTGAATTTTGGCACAACCGGGTGATAGTTGTTCCTATTCTTTACTGATACGTTCTTTAGAGGCGAGATGTTATTTCAGTTTTTGAGATAGGTCTCATCTTTATTCATGAAATGCTTCCTGAATATTCTGGGTGCTATCTTTTGAAAACGTGAATAATGTAGTGTCCAGCAATCTGGTTGGCACAGATCCCATTTGGCATAACTGCAATAACACGATATGGGCATTAGATGGGTGTGTTGAGTTTTCTGGTATCAACAAATTAAATGCTACATAATTTATGAGTCTAAGGCTCTATTTTTAATCAAAGGAACTGTCACTGCAAAGCTTTATTAGGCACTGGTGTGATGTCAGATCCTTGTATAACATGTTTTTTTTGATTGGCAGCATGGTTTTTCAGAACTTTTGCCAGCTTAAACTCAAATGCTGCCAGTTATATGATCTAAATTTTATCATCAACAAACTAAATCGGGTTTATTTCAGAAGCTGCCAACATACAACACTGTGATTAAATTTAAAAACCTGATGACTGAAGAGATGCCTTCTTGAAAACCCAGTGAACTTCTTTTAGAAGTGCACAACTCATGAAAATTACTCAATGTTTATGTTAATAAGAGATGAAAAACATACTTGTATGCTCTATATATAGATGGTTTAGCTTGTATGAAAGCCACTTGTGACTCCTTTGCTAAAGTGACTGAAGTCCCTAAAATAAAAATTAGCGCCCAAATTATTTTTAGCTGTACATCTTATTATACTGTTCTGCAATCACAAATTTTGTTTTAGTGTACCTGATCTAACTCTGAAACGTGAATAGAGAAGTAACTTGTCTTTCTACAAGTACTTGAAACTACTTTTCAGCTTGCAGATCATCTAAGGTATTAATTGTAGTTAATGGCCATTTTTTTATTAGGAGGCTAAAGGTGGAGACTCTTCCTGGATTTCCAGAGAGTCAGCTGACACATGATGCTACTGTAGTTCCCATATTTCAGAAAACTTGAATTCAGCCCAGAGAAGGAAAAGTCCCAGTACTTCAGAATTATTGTAGCAGAACTTAAATAAGGGGCAATACATTGAACCTATTATAAATTGAGTATGCACTCAGAGCTGCAGTAACTGCACGTTTTCAGTATAACCCCAAACACAGTATTTTAATCTGGGTTAAACCCTTTTCAAGCATTGCAGAACTTCCTGAACAGAAATGCTATGTATTTGATATTGCCTGAAGTCTTTTAAATAATGTTTGTTTGTTTAGATAACGTAATGAAGTGTTTAAGTTAGTTATGCTTTGAAATTACTCAGAGGTGGTGATTATGTAAAGTATTTTGGACATCAAGAGTGAAAGGTGACTCGTCTGAAAATAAACTCATTTGAAAAAGAAGAAAACAGGTGAACCAAGAATAAATAATTTAGGTAACTGGGAGAAACCATCCTAAGATAAGGTTAGATGTGATTAGCTGCCGGAGTGCACTGGCATGCAGTTTGTCCGTGTTCCCCGTGTTTACTTGGTGCAAACTCTGACCTGAGCTGTTCCTTCAGAGCACTCGTTTCAGCTTGGGGAAGGAGCCACACCTTGGCTTTTTTGGTTTCGGGTTTTTTTTTTTCTTCCCCTTGCACAGTTCTCCGGTGACTCATTGAGAACTGTTTGTTTTTAGATGTTAGCAAAAGTCAGTTTGGTTCACCAGGAAAAGGGCAGCTTGCCGAGTCCATTCTGTTCTTTGCTCGGATTCCACCTTAGAGGCAGACGAGAGCTAGCATTGCTCCAGCCAAGGCGGGTGACTGCTATTGGAAAGGAAAATAAAATCTGCCTGCCAACATTCCCCTGACTGAAAGAAATAGGAGATAACCTCTTTTCACGTTGAGGGACGTGATACAGGCAGAACAGATCCGGTTCAGTTACTTCCAGTTACTGGGTTTGTGAGCGTTCTGCAGCCCGAAGCTGGCAGCGATGCTGGATGCGAGGAGCGTAGCAGCTTGGATTAGTTAGAAATAGCATTTCAGTGAGGACACCTTACTGGAAAGAAATCGCTTGCCTTTTGGATGCTCAGCTCTGCTGCTGTAACTGCCCTCAGACTAGAAAGCCTCACCAACGCTTGAGTTTGCAAGAAAAAAAAACCCCAATCTTATTCTCAGCGCGCTGGCCAGAACTGCAATAAAGCTGACGTGTGAGTTGTAGTAGTTGCATGAATACAACTTCTCTTTCCTTTCACTAAAGGGTAGGCGATCGATCAGCGGGATGGGCATTCAGGTAGTGGCAGTAGCCTGTTGCGGAGGGAAGAGCCAGGGGTTAAATAGGCTTCTTATATACTTTTAGGCCAGCACTGCCTAAAATTAAACGATGCCTTAAATCGCACCATGAGGGAGTTGGCCCAGATGTACACGTGTTACCTTTTTCAAGAACTAGGTCGAGCTACAGGCTGCAGTAACTTCATTAGGCTCTTAATTTTGTGTGGGAGCTGATATAAGGGACATGAAAAATAATTTTTCCATTTCAGCAGTTAGAATACGACAGTAGAAAAATCGCTGGCTTATATTCCCTTCACATTGATCTAAACTGTATTTATCCACTCCTGCACAACATTGAATTTTATGAAGTTTTAGTTCTGTGTGAGAGGAAAGCCACTGGTATTCTGTAGGGATTGCTGGGGACTTGGGGTCTTCCATTGTTAAGCAGCGTAGAGTCCATTGTAAAGCACAAATTGCACCTATATTTTAGGTTACAACTTAAGATAATCTAGGTTTTAGAGGCTGTTCCAGTAATGTAGGTCAAAGAATACTCTGGCTCTGATAAATTTGTTTTGATACTATTCCATAGGAAGAATTTTAAACGCTTTGCAATGAGGAGACAGATACTTCGACTACAAGCAAATTCCTTGCTGCAGACTCAGTTGCAACGCAGAGGCTTAATTCCTGTTCGTCTTAAATAGTTGATGGAATTCTTTTCTGTGATGAGGTGATAGTCTAATTTCAGAGGGCTAACAAAAGGCTTTACTTAAGCTTAGAAGTTCTATCAAGGGTAGTGTAGCAGTTACTGAATTACTCATGGTCGTGTCTGAACAGTTCCAAAACAAGCAAAAAATGTACATTCATGTGTAAATACCCAGTCAGCCAGAAAACATTGTTATGTTTGCAGACCAGTAATTGTAAATTGGGAGATAGGATGGAGAAATTCTTGACCTGACACACTTTTTAATTCATTTTTTTTATTTATTACATAAAAGCCAAATACAAGTTGAAAGACTTTGAAAAATTGCTCTAGTTCCTCAGGAAATTACTGCAGATCCTTTTGAAATGAGCATCTCAAATTTTCTTTTTAGTAGATATGCCTTTGTGATGATCAGATGCTTAAAGTGCACTAAGCCTGTAGGTGACGATTAGGAGGGGAGGGTTAAGCAATGTCTGATTCATAATTGGAAAGAACAATCACAGAAAAATAAAATCCTAAAGGTAAATTGCCAAAAGCCACTTAGCTGCTTGACAGCTGTGAATGTCTGGCTCACAGTTTTCCCTCTGGAGTGATATGGGGCATTTAGGCTCTTTAAAGGCTCTGTAGTGATATCATGAAAAGACTAAAGGCTATTCAGAATGATAAGATCGTGCTGGTGTGATCACACAACCACACCAACGTCAGAAAATTAATACAGGAGTTGAGGAAAAAAACAGAAATGAGATTTGTTGGTGGCTGATGCTTTTCCTCCTAATGGGAACCCTACCAAATAGAATGTTGTTGCCCATCTTGGATTTCATGTACGTAGCCCACATGCTCTGGGCTAAGCTGTTGTTTGTTGGTGCTGCACTGTCGGCTGTCACATCTTCATGGTGATATGTGCAGAAAGGTAGTGATGCAGTCTTACTAAACAATTTCTTAACATTGCCCCATGTTTTCATAACATTGCTTATGCAGGTAAGCCTGGGTCTGAGTTCATCCCCTCCATGTGATAGTTATTTTCATAAACTTTCCAAGTTCTGTCCTAAAATAACTTTGTCAGCACTATTTTTTTGGGAGCCTTTTCTGAACTCTGACCTCTGGTGGTCAGACATCTCCTTCCAATTTTGAGCGTAAATTTATTTCCGAGTGGTGGTTCCTTCAGACACACTGTTGGTTTTGCTCAAATAGCTCTTCTTGGGGGTTTACTCTGCTAATATAATATAGAATAATTATATCCTTTGCCTGTCTTTCTTTGTTAAGGCTAAACAATAAATTCCTTAATTCTTGTTAATAATATAAACTCTCATTCCCTTAAATATCCTGTATTCCTTCTCTGTTTGATATAACATGAATTCATGGAATTTATGATCACTGACAGAGAACATTGATGAGAATGCCTGTTCCACAGCTCTGTTGCAGTAGTATTCCACGTAGCCTGGGATTTCATAGAAAACTCATGGTCTTTCTCCTCTCTGCTGCTTCCAACTGATACCATCATTCAGAAAAGTGTCTATTGCCAAGGTAGCGGTTTGGAGTCAATTATAAACTTCAGTGCTTAGCACAAAATTGATACTTTGAAAAGCAGAGGTTGCAGTACAAAACTAACCTTACAGTTTGACTAGCACATGTTTCATTTTGTTGTGGTATCTTTACATTCATAAATAATACTAAGGACTGTTACTGCAGATTTAAGTATTTACATTGTAAACCAATTTTTTTGGACAACTTTGTATTTTGCAGTACAGCTGAAATTTTGAATTCAGGTATCCCCCACTTATGGAAAAACTAATGAAAATCACTTATGAAAATCTAGAAAAAATACAGTTCTGAATATCATCCTGTAAAACGGAGTAAAATTTCTATTGCCATTCTCTTTTGCAAGCTTTGGAGTCAATGGTGTTATGTGCTCATTTATTATGTCTATGCCTCTTCTATGAAGGTGCATAATTGGAATATGTGCCCGTGCTTGGTTTCTTGATTTGTTTATATTGCTGGCAAACTTAAGGAAAATACAAAGCCAGTTATTCTGTATGAGTAGAAATTTTCTTGTGGTTTGAGGAAGAATGTATTTGAGCAGATGGAGTAGAGGGAGACGACCTAAGATGGACAAGAGAAAGCGAAGCAAGCTAGATAAATGCTGTGTGTGAGATTCTGGAAGAAAAGCTAGAAATTAGACCTTTATATCAAGTGGCAACTGATGAATTGGTGATGCAGTGAACAAACAAATTACCTGATTTTGATTTAGTTAGTTTTCTCTATGGTCAGGGAAAGTCAACCTACATACCTTCTTAAAGAAGAGGTCCTATCCCTTAGGCCCATTTTCTCTTTTAACTGCTGCAATTTTCAGTGGTAAACCTTTGGTTGATCCTAAGTAATGCCATGACATAGGTCAGTCTTTCTGTTAAATGAACTGAACCATATACTTGGCCTAAGATTTTATCTTCTTTATTCACAGCAATGACAGATGGGTATGGATTGGAATGAATAAGAGAAGTCCAGATTCTTTGGGAACTTGGCAATGGAGTGATGATAAGCCTGTAAGTTTTAACCAGGAAACGTTCTGATTTGTTTCAGCTTGGAATGTATTGAAAGTAAATTGTTAAATATTTTAATTAAAATACAGTAGATCCTTTAACAGATGAATAATTCAGGTGAAGATTGCACGCTTAAGAGCTGCCATCCAGGCAGATTTCCAGTTAAGAACGTATCTTTAATAAGGTTAACCTGATTTCTGTCTCTATTGCATGAAAGTATTTTAACAGAAATATAGTAGCAAACAGGTAAGAACTGGGGGAGAGAACAAGATGCCTTTGTGTCACAGCAGACAGGAGGGTTTATCAGTTAATCTCCTTGATATGTCAGACTTTACCAGAAATATCTTCCTCACTGTAATTGATTTATTTACCTGAAAATAGTTCTTTCCCTCTCTTCTCCCATAATAACAGGTATGCAGACTCAAAACTGAATCAGTAACTGCCATTTAACACATATTTTAATAGTGATAAACATAATGGGATCCCAGATCTGAATCGTTGTCTCTGGGGATTACCATAGCACAAATAGACATAAAGTAATGATTTCTTTCATCCTGTCCATCTTGTAGGTAACTGGTGTTGTTATGCCACTTGATTATCTGGAAGATGAATATGATACAAGAGACTGTGCTGCATTAAAGGTTAGTTTCAAGTTTTTTAATAACAGCATACATAATTGTACTTGGAAAAATAGTTTTGCCAGCCATGTATTGAATTTGTGTTGACTGCGGAGATGATTTATTTGCACAGTGAAAAAGTTGCTAATGTTCCCTTTATCAGTCTACACCTATTATCAGTTTTCCCTTATTCAGGAAGTTTTTATAATGAACCAAGCGCTGTATTAATGATAACCTTTCATAAGACTTATTTTGAACTACAAAATATTTTAGTAACAATGCTATTTTCTGTTGCTATACTAAGTATCTCTTGTATATTACGCATAACATTTAAGCATGTAATATGTAGTCTAAAACAAAAAGCAAACAGAGCTCTACCGTGAACTTCTAAAGTCCAGATTAGTTTTTTTTGAACTGCAAGTTAAGAAAAGGTTTGCAACATAAAGTAGGGGAATGCAGTAGCCAGGGTAGAGCATGTGTTTGTGTTTATTGTTTGTATTTCCTTGTTTACTTGTGAAACAGACTGTAAGCACTGTGTCAGTTTATAATTCAAAATGGCAGGCCTGTGCTTAATTCCTAATTACGTTCTTGGTTGCTTAACTTAGTCTTGATGGCATGAGTTTTGAAATGGCCTTGAACTTTCCTGAAGCATCACCTGACTTTTTATAAGATCATTCCAATACCTTCCCTTCTTTTAATCTAATTAGAAGCACCACTGGTTTTGGGATTTACTGAAGGAAAGGATAGTTGGATCCCTTTGCTTCTGTTCACAGCTGTTTCCCCTCATTGTCTTCTCCTGTGTTCATAACCCGAGGCTGAGAAGCTGTCCCTATTAAGCTACTAAAAATTCTAGGCGAGAGAAGTTTGAAGGTGACACTGCAAATGATAAAAGAATTCTCCTTATTGGAGAGATCAGCAAGAAGGAAGTCAAATTTTAAGCTTGATTGTAAGAAATAATCTTAAATAAAGGTTATTTTTGTGCTAGTTTTGATGGTTGCTTCCTTAAAGTGGAAATGAGAATAATTTCAGGGCAGCAAGTTGCAACAGATAATTCAATAATAAGTATTGATGAGGTGCTGTGCACTATAAAAGTGCAAAGAGTCGTTGCAAGAAGAGACTTTTGTATGTAGACTGACCTTAAGTCCTTTACCTTACTGCTTCACAAACTTGGCTGTCATGAAGAATTATAGTTGAAAAGTTAAAGTTGTATCTGCTCGTTTTCTGCAAAATAACTTGTGGGACTAAAACCACAGTAAAATATACTGACTTTGCCAAAGTACCTTTTAAATACAGTTTCATTTTAGAGGCCTGTGCCACACTAACTCGGTTCTCTGTTTCTACTTTTATACAGACCTCTCAGTTTTCACGGAGATCGTTTTGGAGATTTTATTTCCATGAAGGCAGGGACCTGGAATTCTACTTCAAGCCTTTTGATTGTGAAGCTAAACTTGAATGGGTCTGTCAGATAACAAAAGGTAAACGGCAGTTACACCCATTTATTCCTATAAAATAGTGTATTTTTATTACCACTGAGTTGTCATTATTACCTCCTAACAGAAACTTTGCAAACAATATTTTGTCATTTCCTTCTGAACTGTTAAAAGGTCAGTACGTGAGATCTCTCACCTATGTCACATACAAACAGATGTACCCTTAGAATATTCAAAGATATATCAGAAAATGACCATGAGGAGGATGCAGTGTCACTGCTGTCATAGTGTTTCTCATCCAATGAAGTGAGAAGTGACTTCTTACTAGGAGAGGTGGTAAAACCCACCGAGTTGCAGCATTCGTGGACTTCACTTAATCTCTCATAGTAATGTTTATAACTAAATGACCACAGACACCTTGGGTGTACAGTTTGCTTCAGCCTTAGCTGAATTAGTTGCCTTCTGGTAAGAAGAGTGTACCTGCTCCTCGTTGCAGTGAGACAGAGAGGCGGGAGTCTAAAAGACTGGCATGGCATAGCTGCAGAGATCCAGGTTTTTCCGTGCAGTATGGAAAGTGTTATAATCCAATAAGCTTTTACATTCTGGTTGTTCTTTAAAAGGCATTTCAGGGCCTGAAACTTTTTGTTGTGGGGAGACATGGGTAGATATACTACTTTGAGGCTTGTATTCTGCTTGGGTGAAAAAAGCCCTGGTTTGAAGGTGAACCTGAAGTGACTATTCCTTTTTTTCCTCTGGACAGGTAGTACTCCAAAGACACCCGAGTGGTACATACCAGGTAAAATGGACTTCTTGCATATATTTCTACTATGTGTATATAGTTGTTAATACTCTATATCTTTCCATAGGAATTTTGTTATATTACTACTGTAATACCTGTTTAATACTAGAAAAAGACTGATAGAATTTAATCCTGAGAGAGCTCGGAATGCAGGAAGGAGCATTGGCTCTTCCCAGCATCAAACTGAAATTTCTTATTAGATTCAG
The DNA here is from genome assembly GCA_025769975.1 of Gallinago jamesoni. Lineage (NCBI taxonomy): Eukaryota > Metazoa > Chordata > Aves > Charadriiformes > Scolopacidae > Gallinago > Gallinago jamesoni. The sequence goes on along the minus strand of JAOQGH010000077.1, from coordinate 18,162,044 downwards.
AAAGAGACAGGATGAGTTCTTCAGAATTTATTCCTTATGTGTGTGATATTTCTTCTGCATAGATGAAATTGGAATTCATGGAGCCCCACTTGTTGTTGATGGAGCTGAGCTGTGGTTTGTACCAGATAAAAACCTGAGCTTCCAGGAAGCTATTTTCTACTGTCAAAAAAATGATAGTGATTTAGCCTCTGTGGATTCTTACCCAAAACTCAGGACAATACTCTCTCAAATAGAAAAGGTAAGAAGGGGTAGTCTGTCTAACAGATACTTTCCACTACAAGGAAACTTTCTTGCCAATTTTTCCAACGTAAGAAAATGTTAATCCTTAATTTCTTTTTTTTTTCCTGTTGGCCTTAATAGTTTTTAATTGTACTTAAAAGGAAAAGATGAGTTGGAAGAAAATTATTTTCATATCAGTCTTGTAAAAGATTTTTTTAATTTAAAAGTAGCATTAACGACACGGGGAAAAAAAAACCCACCTCCAAATGGAGAGAAACTGTCTTAATAGGACCACTACTGACTGCAAATACTTCACTAACAATTGTGCCAGTTCTTAATTTTATGCATGGGACAGCACATAATTTTTCACCTGATGAGAGAATTTAATTAGACATGCATGATGGTCTGATAGGCTTTACTGAAAGGGGTTTGTGGTGTTCATAACATGAATGTACATTCTATTTAGGAACCTTACCAAAACATTTCAAGTTCCAGCATCTTTCTTCAGTGCCACTCCTTGGTAGCCAACAATACTTCCTGAAATTAGCAGCTTGCAAGATCTCTTTGTGAAATTTCTCCTGACAAGAAATTACCTGGAAGGAGAAATTACAAGGCAGGAGAAATGGAGGATTTGACCTGCTAAATCTCTAGCCTTTTGTTGAAGCATTTGTTATTAGGCCATCTGCTGGAAGAACAGCATTATTCTGAGGAAGGGAGGAACAACATCAGCTTTAGGCAGCTTGCAACTATGTCCTTGTTGTCTAGTAGAGTTCCTGCCATCAGTTTTGTGTGAATGATGTATTTAGCACACACTTAAGGCAGTGCTGCAAGATTTCCTATACTTTTATCCAGCAGAGTGAAAAATGTGGGCTTTTTCTTTTAGTGGCTTCAGGGCTCCGTCTACTTGTCATATCAGTCTTGATCTGTATCCTTTCCTATTGCTGAAGAATAGTAATTCCTGCATATTTTAGAAACATTTTAGAATGTTTAAAGTAATCAAAATTATTTTTATCATTGATTTATCCTTGGTAGAGTCTGGATATCTTTCTCTGTGGGTTGTAAAATGCTGGGGTTTTTTGTTCTTTATTTCCAGTTATCAAACAGCGAACAGAAGTGGTGGCTGAAGTTTATTGATTACGGCTACAGCTATCATTCACCGTACGTAGCATAATTATGTGATGTTTTATTGTAAGCTTTCTTTGATGGGAGTTTTAGGAATATAGTTAACTAGAATAGTTTCCAAATGAAAATATTTTATACCCAAATTTGTAAAAGGGTACTTCTTCTGTATCATCCCAAAGAAGTAAGATAAGGAATTTGAACTAAGCTAGAAAACCATATGGTGTTACTCAGTGACCACTGTTCTCCACTTTTGTACACCTGTACCTGTGCCTATTCTTGCCATGTTTAACTTTGACCATGGAATACCTAAAACAGAGGGAGTGGAACTCTGTAGTGCTCAGACAAAGCAAATAGTCATTAAGATGGTATGTGTGTACAATTATAAAGTGTGTCTGTTTCGAAATATTGTTGAAATATTTCAATTAGCTGCCGGATTCTGAGTTCTATTCCCATTGCTTAATAATAATTGAATTCATAATCCATTTCTTGGATGTCTATCAGAGCCTATAGATTTCAAGTTGTTGACATCTTAGTTTTTGTCATGTGGATCCCTGAAATCTATGGTTCTAATAGCTAATATATTTCATTAATCTTTAAAATGCTTTTACTCGATTTTTAAGCTCGCTTCTATATTCCATTAATAATTGGGAAACTGAAAAAAAAATAATTTGAAAAAACCCTGTCTGAGGGTAGCTGGAAATATCTGAGACAGAGAATGTGAAATTTGTTTAAGACATCACTCTTCCAGTTAGATAATGCCAAAGTCTTGGAGGGCTTGCAGTATAGCCCTGTAGAGCTGGGCTGAGTCACAGCAAACCTTGCATCGTGCCATTCATGGCTGCAGTGAGGGATCATGGGCTCCTTAAAAGGAAAATTCTTCACTTGCCAAAATACTGTATCAATGTACTACTTTGAAAATAAAATAGGGGCTATTGCCCATTCTCCTCGCTTGAAAACATGCCAGCAATTGCAGCATGGTGGTAAATAACCTCCTACCCTTGTTCTGCACATCTCTTCAACACAGTTAATTTGGGCAAGGTACATAACTACCGTACCTGCAACATATTTGTTCCTTGTCTAGTTTTTCCCCGCTCTATCCTTTCCGGTGTTGTAGGGCATCTCCTAGAAACAGTTACCAGCCCAAATTTTTGTTTGCATTGGCTCTGGTGCTATCAGAGTTTCCACTTGAAGTTCACGTGGGATTGGAGACTGACTGTGAAATGTTTGTGTCCAGTTTACAGTTATTTTCACGCTTCCATGATCGATTCCTGAGGGATTGCTGGTATGTTTCTAGAAAGAACTGGTACAGAGGTAAGGTTGTTTTTATTTTTTTCAGCCACTCTCTGTCATTATTATATTGACAAAAAAACCAACCACAAATTTAATTTCTGTTCTACCCAAACTCTTATATTGAATGTAAATTCATATTGACTTAGGAGTCAATAGCTTCTTGATTATAATCTGATTGAATTTTGTATTTATTTTTTCCTTATGGTAGAAGCCATGATGGTATTTCTTGATGACCAGAGGCAAACCTGAATTCAGATGACAATTTTTCATGATTGGTTGTCACTCTTTTTGTGACATAAATTGATCAGGTGTAATGTGTTTTTTGGTGGCTGTCTTTTTGTGTTTATGCTGCATATTCTGAGCTTTGAAAGTGGAAGTCTTAGAGTTGTGTTAGTTAGAGGAGCTTGACTGAATACTTGGACCCACATGTGACGTACAAATTCCAACCATCTGGAGATGCAGATCTCGTTAAGTAGCAGAGTCATACTGGAAGAGGTATACAAAATAATGGAAATGCCACCCGGTGGTACTTGAAGCTGTGCGTTTCCATTTTTCAATATAGTTTTGTATTGAGGAAAATATATAAGCCCTGGAGAACAACCAGATCCTCCTGTCTACTAAGAATTTCCACTTTAAAGCGTGTTATTCTGTTGTATGCTGCTGACCTGTTTTCATCACTATTAGCCAAAAATTGCTCTTGACTAGGAAGCCAGTCCAGTTACGGTAGTAGTCCCGTAAAGCCGTGCAGGCCAAATGCTCTCCATATGGATGTTAAAGGATTCCTTTTGGCTTTTATGACCTTTCGGTCACACACCCTTTATGCCAGAATAGGAGATTAGTCCTCGTATTCAAAATCATCTTATTTCATGATTTTTCTGTTTGAAGTTTCCTCTGCCTGTATGAAGTGTTACTACTGGAAGTAAGGGATCAGACTCTGGATCTTTAGGAATGTTGTATTACTGTCTGATATAAATCATTTATGTTTGTCTTTTGCTCTGTTGTTAGTTTTAGTGTTGTAGATTTCATAGTACTTCTCTGTGGTCGCACTGGAAAGGACTTCCCTTCAGACTGGTCTTTGTCATGTCATAAAGTATAGATAGCAATTGGAGTGTCATAGGCATGACCATAACTGTTTTTTAAAATTTATATTTTTGCAGACTACCCAGTTAACTGTAATGTGAAACTGCCCTTCATCTGTGAAAAAAATAACGCCTCCTTACTAGAGAAACATGATCCCAGTTACCGCCCAGTCAGAGGAGGTTGCCCTGAAGGTTGGCATCAGTTCCGGAACAAGGTACAGAGATAACAGAGCAATCATCCTTACCTATTTTTCATAGTCCAGTAAGATGGAGTGCCCTGCCAAAAGAGGTGAGGAATTAGCCCCTGTGTTCAGGAGTGGACTGGGAAGTGGCTTTTGAAAATTATATGCAGTGATTAAAATCATCTCCCTCCCCTGCCTTCTCTGTCCCTTACTCAGCATTGATAGTTTCGTAATTTCCAAGCAGTAATTTTCAGGTTTTTTGCTTTCCCATCACCACACATTTAGGTCCAAGAATGTCGGGTTTATCATCTAATCTTGGACTCTGAAGGAAGAGAAGGATTAAAGAAGGAGAGGATGAGCTTTCTGTGGCAGAAGCATCTTGATTCTCTTGCTGAGTAATCGTAGGCAGACAGCAAGCTGGCAGGCGCTTGGCTCCCTAAGTTGCCTTGAGGACTTAACACACTTAAGCATTAGAAGCAGCTTTTAGGAATGAACCAACAGAGGTCAGAAGCCATACTATACTATATTTCAGTAGTACGTTTTAAGGCAGTCATCTGAAGTCTTAGTGAGACTGATTCCTGTTATTTGGCCCACTGTTATTCTGCACATAAGGAGCGTGCATCAAATCTGCACGTTGCGTTGTGCCGAGGTCTGCAAATTTACTTCACATCATTGCAGAATAGAGCTTTCGAGTTCCCATGGAGTTTCTCCCAAAAGGTACTGCCTTACAATGAAGATTCTTGGCCCAAACCAAGACCCTAGAGTTTGTGTATGATTTCTCATTCTTAAAACAGTACATGATCCTGGTGTAGCCAATTAAAAATTACTGAACTCTAATCCTCAGTGAATGGGGAGTTACTCGGTGGGATTGTTCATCTTTTTATATTTAGCTCTTCTGTTGAATCTAATAAGAAATGAATGCAGCTGGTATCAGTTCCCTTGCTTTCTGAGAAAAATAATTATGTTTTATTGCAGGAAATGAGAAATGAGTTTTTAGGGTTGGTTAAAGAACCTTTTCTTACTAGTTATTTCTTAGAAAGCAATGGTATGACGAAAATCAGTTTCATTGTGTTTATTTTGCAGTGTTTTCTAAAGATGAAACCCGAATATTTAACATTTAATGCAGCTAATGAAAAGTGTGTAACTTTTGGAGGCTCTCTTCCATCTATCTCAAATCAAGCTGAGCAAGGTATGATGGTGAACTGGGGGCACCTTTATTATGCACCTTCTCTTCCAAATTCAGTGTAGTTTGGCTTAAGAACTTGAGCGTAAAAATCACTCAGTTTTCTCCAGGCATGCTGGGAGCATTCTAAAAATGCAAGACCAATTAAACAAGCATTGTCTGTTGTTGTTTGCGTCACTGGAAACATAACGTGGAAATGCAGTCAGTAAACATTTGAGCAGCTTCTCTGTAGGTTTGTAGCCTGTTATAAAAAGAAAAATTTATAAAACTTTGCATTAAGGGTTGAAGATGGAAGGGTCACCATTGAACGAAGCATTCCCATGTTTTGCTTTGCAAGTTAAAACACTGTAGACATTGCACTGTGACAACCACCATAGGAGCTGCTTCCAAGACAAGCTGAGGTGTCTGTGGGGATGACATGGTAAACACAGTGGTCAGACTGGGGCACGCGGGACCCTCTGTGTCTAAGTGTTCTGAGTGGTTAATACAGCAGCAGGTCTAAACTGAGCAGCTGCAAGCTCTCCAGGACACTGATAGAGGATGGAAGGTGAGGGGGCTGCAAAATAGAGGTCTTAACACCTTTGGGACCTGCCTCTCAGCTGTCAAACTAGAGTCATGGAGGTAAATGCAGTGAGGAAGAAATGTGTTCACGCTGGCTGCCAGTAATGTTCAGTGCTAATCTGCTGAACCAGACAGCTCTATTTGCACCTATATTCTTGTGGAAAACTAACAGTTCTCTGCAGGTATAACTAAAGTAGCTCATTTGAATTCTGCAGTGTGCACATTGCATATTTTCCTCATAAGCAAATAATCTCTGCCAAATGGAATATGGAAGGCGGAGTAGGGGGGCCACTAGTGTTACCTGCAGGCAGCAGCTGAATGGTGATTGTTTTTTGGGTTTTTTTACTGCTTTTATTGGGGAGGAATAGGGTTGTAACCCTACAGGAATATACATGTCTGAAACCTGGATGGTTTGGGATGCTTTTAATATTGCAAAGGCATAGCCATTCTGAAAGGTTACCCAGTGGGATCTCCTGTCTGGTTTGGTGCGTATGGAAGTGTTTGTTATTGTTTCATGCTTTTCTTTCCCCACTATGGGTGGAAATGTGGAAGCCACCTATATGGAAAGATGGCACAGATCTCTTAAAGAAGCATGTCTCTTTCTGTAGGCTGCTTCTACTCTTCCCAGTGGCATTAGGTGACTGGCTAGCTCGGATGTGTAAATATTTAGTGTCTTTGTTTAGCTCAAAAAATAGGCTGAGGCTAATCTGGCATGTGACCAACAGCTAAGACATGTCAGCAGTAGCTAATTACAGAGGTTCAATTTGTCTTCCTAATCTAGACAAGCTCATTGAATGCCCTTGGTGCCTGAGGGGTTACCAAACCCCTGAGAGGTTAGAAGCATTCGTGCCAGAAAGCTCACCAAGAGAGGTCTCATTTAAGGTTTTCCTGGCTTAATTTTTTTCCCACTAAACCTGATTTCCTTTGTCCTGCCCTGCTTTCTGGGATGATGGGGTGGGCAAACTCTGCCAGAATCCAAGGAATGGTTCTGATTTATGGTATATGTCAGTAGGAGGGGAAGATGGGAGATAAGACTTCCCCCATCAATTCAGAGAGGGCAGAAGGGTGCTCTTTATTGTCTCTCTGCAGAGATAATAGGAAGATCTTCCAGACCTAGAGAAAAGCAGCTTCTAAAATTTAGATGGAAGTGCAAGAATACAAAGTTTTCAGAGGAACAGGTTAAATCCTGTTCCTCAGATGAGAATTTGGAGGACAAGTATCAGTACTCTGTTCCTTTCAGATAAAATCAATGTGAAAGGTGTTATCTTTTGGAAGGAAGGGATGATAAGCATCTGGCAATCATAAAGGGCTGGGAAAATGAGGTTCATACAAATGGAGGTTGCATTATTTTATTTACGTGAAGTGTGTTTTCAGATACTTACTGCTGTTGTCTGAACCACAATGTGTACGTTCATGGTTCTGCTCAACAGATTATATAACGTTCTTGCTTCCTGGGATGCCCAAAGATATTTGGATTGGTTTGCAGTTTCTGTTCAGCACGAGGGAGAACAAATGGATAGATGACAGCAGATTGTTATATAGTAACTTCCACCCGCTCCTGACAGGAAGATTAAGGAAAATTCCACTGGATGTAAGTTCTGACTTTTGACTTTTCTTGACTATTGAACAATGAAATTTGGAATATTGACTGTATGGGGAAAAAAAAAAAGCCCAAAAGTACATTAACAGCCCACATCACAGAATCACAGAATGATATGGGTTGGAAGGGACCTCTGGAGATTATCAAGTCCAACCCCCTGCCAAAGCAGGTCCACCTAGAGCAGGTTGCACAGGAACATATCCAGGCAGGTTTTGAAAGTCTCCAGAGACAGAGACTCCACCATCCCTCTGCACAGCCTGTTCTAGTGCTCTGCCACCCTCAAAGTAAAGAAGTTCCTCCTCATGTTTAGATGGAACTTATGTTCAAGTTTGTGCCTGTTACCTCTGATCCTGTCACTGGGCACCACTGAAAAAAGACCGGCCCCATCTTGACACCCACCCTGTAAGTATTTATAGGCATTGATCAGACCACCCCCCTAGTTTTCTCTTCTCCAGACTAAAAAGACCCAAGTCCCTCAGCCTTTCCTCAAGAGAGAGATGCTCCAGGCCCCTAATCATCTTTGTGGTCCTCTGCTGTACCCTCTCCAGCAGTTCCCTGACCTTATTGAACTGGGGAGCCCAGAACCGGACACAGTACTCCAGATGGGCCCCCACCAGGGCAGAGGGGGAGGATAACCTCCCTCAACCTCAACCGATCATACTC
>JAOQGH010000077.1:18142052-18154045 GCA_025769975.1 Gallinago jamesoni | reverse complement strand
GGACACAGTACTCCAGATGGGCCCCCACCAGGGCAGAGGGGGAGGATAACCTCCCTCAACCTCAACCGATCATACTCTTGTTGATGCACCCCAAGATGCCATTGGCCTCCTTGGCCACAGGAGCACATTGCTGGCTCATGGTCATCCTGTTGTCCACCAGGACTCCCAGGTCTTTTTCCCCAGAGCTGCTCTCCAGCAGGTCAGCCCCGAACCTGTACTGATGCAGGGGGTTATTCCTCCCCAGGTGCAGCACCCTACAGCCCCCAGTCAGTGGTTTTAATTGGCAAGTGAGGTGACTGACTGTAATGGAGTTCTATTTACCTTTATTTGGGTGACAACTTCTGAGCTGAGATATGAAACACTGAAGGGTGAAGGAAAAAAGCTGAAACAACTGCGTAGTAACTCTTCTGGAATTTCCATTTGCAGTTTAAAGACTATCTGAAAACAGTCATCAAAAGATGTCAATAATACTTGGTTCATTTACACTAAGAATGCATCTGTAAGCCGTTTTATGTGCTCACTGCTCTACCCAAGGTGAAGCATAATAAATTTAATTGAATCACACCTACAAACAAGATTTATTTTAAGCATTAAACCATTCCATTTATTATTCTACCCTATATTTAACTTATGAATGGTCTTTGAGTCCAGGCATCTGACAGTGTTTGTTTATGAAATAGGTGAGCTGTATTGCACCACTCCTTTGAAACTTCTTAAACAAGTTCTGACAGTTCGGGTTCTCCTAACCTAATGCTACTTCACCTTCTCTACACAAGTATGCTTACGTGTTATTTGAGTCTGATAAGCATATTTCTGGTTTTCAGCTTTTTGATGAAGAATTTAACAATCAGTGTGGTGTAATCCTCAATGATCCCAAATCACAGTATGTTGGAACATGGAATTTCACTGCTTGTGCTGACAAGCACTTCTTGGGTATATGCCAGAGGACTACAGGTAAGTCTGAAGAGTCAAAATAAATTACAGCCAGAGTTTGCAGTTAAGATACGTTTACCAGGAGAACTTTTAATGCATGAAAATTGTTGAAGAACAAGAGTCTTGCAGAGACTGAGCAGGTAAATTTTGGAAAAGCATAGTGTGGAGGATGATCTGGGACCTATATTATCATCCATTCAGGATTTTCCCTTTAGTTTTTCATAGCCCACTTCAGAGGGAATCTGTTTTCCTGAAAGACTCTGTGTGGTTTCAATGGAACCATACTTCAGCAGATGGGGTTTTAATGTTCTGTGGGTGTAGAGGTGATGTACATCAAGGGGTGGAACAAGTGACTCCTTTTTTCTCTTCAGCACTGTGGAAATGAGAAGCCCTGGGAAGGAATCTTCCAATATTTGTATCCTCCTTAAACATATGCTGTATTTCTTAGCACTACCAGAATATGAGGTATCATATACTCTTAACATTGAAATAGGTCTTCCCAGAGCAAACCTTGAGGGCATACATGGAGAGTGCTAATTTGGAGTGATGCAGCTTTCCCTAGCTTTGTACAGATCTGTCGGTGGGAGTGGGTTTTCTTTATCCAAACTAAAAATAATATTCTGATGTAGCCATGTGGGTTGGTCGACACCAATTACTGGAATCAGATCAAACTCGTATAGCTATTATACGCATTTAATTACTGCTACGAGCTAATGTTCAGCATACCCACTTCTGAGTATGTTCCTCTATGTAAATATTCATCTTAAGTAACTAACATAATACCTTCTAAAAAAAAAGGAAAAAAAACCCCACAATAAAACCAGATGTGCAAAGCACCCAAGAATACACCCACCTTCTTCATTATCAAATAGTCAAAGAGATTTCCTCCTCCATTTAGCACAAAAAGTCTCCTTTTTGTCTTCTTCGGTGCCAAATACTTCAGAAATTCAAAGTGGCCAGATCAGAAGTCTGCATGGAAGAGGTGTAGTTATGAACATTTGAAAAGGGTATTGTTATTAATAGGAGGTCAACAATATATCTGTGTAGACCAATATATTTTTAGTCAGAGCTGACTGAAATACTAAGCACTTCTTCCTAGCTGCAGATCTAGAAGGTGTAATGAGAAGGGGGTTTGGAGAATGCTAGAGAATGTGTCCTGGTGTTACAACATGGTTGCATTAGGGACCTAAGGGTAGTTCAGGCTGGAAGGGACCTCAGCAGGGCCCTCGGAGAGCTGTGAGAGAGTCCTGGTTGCCTGAGGCTTTATCCTAGGGAAAAAGATGACTCGGGTTCCTTGGAAATCTTGGCATGATTGTGATTTGCAGAACTTCTTGACACGTTAGTCATCCGCAATTACTTCTTTCAGAAATCGACATTTTCCTTACTGCCTTGTTTCCAGTTTGGTACCCCGAGATGTGTGATGGCACTCTTGGTTCCATGGCTCTTTTTTGTAGCTGTTTACTAAGTGAAAGCATTTGGCAGCAGAACACAAACCACTTCAAACAATCTGTTTCAGCCTTGTCACTTTTCTGATCTATTGAAAGCTGTAAATTGCATATAAATATCAAATTAATGTTATGTTTTTGTCGTCTTGTGTTTTGGAAAATGGCCCTGTCGGTCTATCAATCAGCCATTTATATCCTCTTATTTATAGAGTGCTTTTTAATTCCCCCCCCTTCCCCTCTCCCCCCCTCCCCCGCAGTGTGCTTTTTAATATTTTAAATGAGATATTTTAAATGTCAGGGATTTATTCCCTTTCGGAAAGCCAGTTTATTTTTGGTTATGTATAAAAGTTTTGGGCTTACCAGGTTTGCATGCCCTAATTTACCACCCCGGGGGAATGTTTGCATCTCTTATTAACTGCAGTGGCTTCGCATCGCTGAGCTGTGTGCCTTCGGCGTGATGCCCATCGCGGTGATAACGCCCAGTGCTCGGAGCACAAATAGGGAGTTATACCCCTCCCTGGGCAAGGTGGATTTTTTGGCAATTAGTTAAGCACATGTGGAGGCGAAAATCAATTCCCATTATAGCCATGGATGGCGTTAAGGAATTCTGGGACTGTGCTGTACGCTGCAGGATCTGCATAGACAAGTTTTGTGGCTCATTAGATTCGCGTAAGCATAAATTCACAGGCTCCACAAAGATAAATGAGTCAAGGTTGGCTGATGCTATATTGCAGCAGAGAGCAGTCACTTTCTCCCATTCTTAGATTTAAAGAATATGTTTTTAATTCAATAAATAGGATTCTTAACGTTTACCAGTTAGTTAAAAATAGCAGATATAAAAAGATGTGAACCTAAGTTGAGGGAGATACACAAAAATAGGTTGGGTGAAAATAATCCTCCTTAGTTTTTTCTTTTATATATTGTTTCTTTAAAGCGTCAAAGATATTTGCTTCTAACGATAATCATTAGCATAATCTACTGTCTAAGAATTACTTTTTTTTTTCCAGGGGGAATTCAAACAGACTTGGGAGTTTAAAATGTGTTCCAGTGTTTAACCACCTAATAACTGGATTCCTTTCTTATATGTAGGAACTATTGATAAGGAGGCAGAGCAAGTCTTTAATGAAACAGTGAACTATCAAAACGTTCAATACATGGTCATTCTGAAGAATTTGTCCTGGAATGATGCCATGGCTGCATGCATAAATAATAATATGCAGCTGGTTAGCATCACAGATCAGTTCCAGCAGGCTTTTCTCGCTGTTCAGGCTGCCCTTCGCAATTACCCACTGTGGATTGGACTCTTCAGCAGAGATGTAAGTTTTGTTTTCCCCTCAGACTGTGGCTTAAGCTAACTTTTAGACTTGTGTGAAATGGAAACAGGGAAAAAGAAATGCAATGAAAAGTTAATTTCTGGGGTAATTGTTTTCACTTAGGCATAACCATCTGGAAGTCCTCAAGATTAATGTTCTAAATCCTCAGTTCTCCACGTTACATAGTTGTTGAACTCCACTGGGCGGATTGATGATGATGTGACAATTATTTTAAAAGATTATAGGGTCAAGGGGAATATATTGTAGGGTATCAGCGGCATAGATCACTGAATCATCTTTGTCTCTTTTGTTAATGAGTGAGTAGTTAGTGTTGCCATTTAATATCATTGCCACTATTTACCACTTTAGAAAGACAAGCCAAAATCTGTTTTAAAAGGGAGAAACTAGAAGTGACACATAAAATCCAAAATTAATCACTGAACACTTCTGGAGATACATTTCTAAATCGTCCCTTTGACCCTGTTGTTACTTCACATTATTTGTTACTTCACATTTGAGGGAGACATGTCTGAGGCAGGTTAGTGTGTTTTTCTTCTTTTTTATATTTGGAGAAGTCAATGCTGAAGGTAGTCTTTTGCTTTATTAGTGAGAGGATCTCTTGAAGACCTCCATTGTGGCTTGAGAGCTTCCTCAGCTGCTAATGAAATGGCTTGAGCTTGCTTGCAGGGTTTATTTTTTTGTCAAGCACGTGAGTCTTGAGATAGTTGGAAGAAAAAAATTAAAACTTATTTGAGAAGTGCTTTACCCGGAAAGGTGGCTGGTGCTCTCTCAGCATCTGTGGTGTTATGATCTTCCTATGTCACCAATGGGCTACTGAGTATTCTAGGCAAAGTAGGGGAGGGAGGGAATAGAAATCCGAGTCTGTGCTTTATCAAGAATATACTTTAAAGGAAACAAGCATTTAATATTAGTGAACGTGGGGGAACCAGAACAACCTATATTGGCTCCTCTTTTGAATCTTTATCTGTAAGCGGAGATCAAATGATTCATTTTGCTGCATACAACACAGACATGCACTAGCTTTTCGCTATTGCATCACTTTGTTATTTGGGAAGAATTAAAAAGGCACATGAAAGGAAATTATAATGATACTGGTCAACAAAACTTGTTACTCCAGTGCTGGAATTATAGACACAAGAGAAAGATACAAGATAAATTAAATTAAAAAGCGATGGGGGGATTTCCTGAAGAAAACAATTAAATGTAGAATTCTTAAAGGATGCTGTGCTTGTTGTATGTAGGTTTTTTCTTAATAGTCCTGCGTCCTCCAGAGCAGGAACACATCTGATTTATTAAATCAGTTAAGTATTTAATAGATTATTTTGAACTCAGTGTGGAATAACTGAGACTGGGCCTTTTTTTCAGATATTATCAGGTTTCAAGACCAGGTAATTATATCCACCATTGATTTGCAGGTGCAGACAATGTAATATGGACATCTCATTGCCAGGCTTTCCTCCATAGGCATAGTAGTTAAATACCAACATTTGATAATTTGCCATCCAGTTCAGTTAAGTCATATTTTTGCAACTGCAAAACAGATCAGAATGTGAGGGTAGTGAAACACAGTTTCTCACTGGAGACACTCCAGGCAATATAAATATGTTATCATGTGATTATCTGTACCTAATATTTTTTACTATGTAAGCTCATCTCTTTTGCTTATACAATGTTAGGGTGGAAAACATTATGGCTGGCTGGATGGGAAACACGTTAGTTACAGTCGCTGGTCTGATGATGATGAAGAAACAAGTGAAGAATGTGTGTTTTTGGATACTGATGGCTTTTGGAAAACTTCTGACTGTTCCTCTGAAAATCGAGGTGCTATTTGCTACGCATCAGAAAGTATGTATCCTTGCATAATACTTACAAAAACTGAATATTGTTTTATTATGAAGCATATTTGGTAATTGCAGATTGTAACTTCAAAATTACAACCTTTTCTTAACTTGCGTTTTGTCAGGCTGATTTGCATGCCAGGAAAAAACTTCAAACAGGGGGCATGTACCTGTTTGCTCTTAATCCACATGTACCTTACAAATAATTTGGTGTAGATGCTTTGGCCTAGACTGTACCCTTCGTATAGTCAGCTGATTCTGCCTTTGTGCTGTTTCTGAATGACTGTTGCACATTAATCTCTCCCAGTTGTGTGTGGAAAAGGATTTGGCTTCCTCGTAGTATTGGGACCTCCTGAAATCCCTTCAGACATGGAAGTCTGTACGGGGAGGAGGTACAGGGCTACAGTGAGAAGAAAGATAGCCCATAGACACTGAACTGAAGGTGTACATTTAAGTCACCTGCAGTTCACAAAACCCTTCTAAATATATACCAATTATAGCAAGACAGGCAGGGATATAGCAGGACATCTTTTGGGGGGGGGGGGGGAGGATACAGATGTAGCACAGCCCTTTTCTGAATAATGAAAAAGATCTTTCTGAGAGATCAGGACAGACTTCTTACCTGTGGGACCATTATAATTTCGTTTGGTTTGGTTTTTTTGGGTTTTTTTTCCGTGAGAGGATGCAATTAAGCCCTTGTTGTACACACTGAGTCACAGTAAAGTGTATACTTGGCACTACGAGATCCTTAACTCTTGTGCTTGCAATCTGAGCAACTGCAGGAAGAGTCCTTCTCTCTTCCCAGGGATTAGATAAAGTCACAAAACAGAGAACTATGAAGTAGATGGTTTGTTACAGTTGTCTGCCTTCATACAAGAGGCAATAAGACCTTTTCTTTATTGGTCCACACTTACCACTTTTATGGAGGGATTTTATTCATAAACCTCTATCACATCACAATTATAAAAAGTTGTAAGGATACGTACTCTTTGGTAATGCTTACTGCTGGGTTTGTTATTTCAAAAAAAATCACCATTATGAGGAGCCTGAAAGCAACAAGGTATTACACATTTAGAGGATGACACTTAATTTGTCTCTCATGTTTTTAAATGGTACCTGAAAGAGTTCTGTGGTGTGTAAGCCTACGTGTTGTTATTAAATTGTGTCCTGAATGTTGTCTTTCCCTTCTTTAGAAAAAACTGAAAAGGAACAAGGTACACAAGTTAAGTGCCCACATAAGATTAAAAATACGCCCTGGATATCATTTAGAAACAATTGTTACACTTTTATGATAACAAAAAATAGATGGAGAGAACTGAAGTCTCAAGAAGCTCATCATTTATGCAAGAAAATGAGTAAGTACTTTATCATATTACAGGTATTTATTGACTCACATTAGCTGGAAGGAGATGAGTTTCAGATGTGAGTCACTGTCTTAGAATGACAGCAGAGTGACTGCTGAGAAAGGCTGTAGCATTTGGAAATGTGTGTTTGGTGTTGTGCTGCCTCATGCTGCTTGCCCTTGCACTCCTCGGGTAAAAGCTGCCAGAGCAGGGGTGGGAGAAACCAAGAGAGAGGCGGGTAGGAATTCTGAGATCTCTGAAAAATTGAAAGGTTGTGTTGGGTGGTTTTTGGTTTTTTTTTCTAACATATGAATTTTAAATAGGTTGCATAATTTTTATCCCCTTGGCAACATTCTGGCTTTACAGTCACATTTAATTTTTCCCCTCCTGCTCCTTGCTGAGTACAACTCTTGGGTGAAGAAAGTAAACATACTGAGAATAGTCCAGTTCAGAAAAGCAGGTGGGCTTTTCCTCTCCATCCTGAACAAAGTGTAAGCTTAGGAACAGCTTCCCTCTTATATTAAACCATTGCTCATGGCACTTCAGACATGCATCTTTCCAGAAATTGTTTTTATTTTTCATTAATTGATTTCATTTCAATTTTTTTTTTTTAATACTCTCTCTCTCCAAGGCAGTTCAAGAAAATCAGGGAAGGTTGCTGATATTTTTATGTTCTATGCAGGGAATTTTTACTACATAGAACTTGAAGTGACAGTAGAACCCACAAATATTTCTGGAGCTGGTGCTTTTAATTTATCCGCAAAACCAGGGAAAGCATTGTTGATAATACCTTTGAAAATTGTTTTTGCACAGTTTATTTGGTTATTATGTTATAAAGGTCTAGCCTTTACATATTTTTGACCTATCTGTAATAATTATTAACAATAATAGCAAAAAACCATTTAATTTATTTTGCGACTGAAAGGTGAATTTGTAGGCAAGTAATTTTAAAAAATTTTCAACAGACCCAGAAGCGTTTGTTCTGAGTGTTCGAGATGAAGAAGAGAATAACTTTGTTACGGAGCAGCTTCGTTCGTTCAGCGGTCTGGCAATGTGGGTCTGGCTGGGCGTGATTTATGATGACAATGGTAAGATTTAGGGTTTTTTTTTTTTTTTCTTAACTGAGTCGGAGACAAAGTTTGTAGTATTTTAAGTGCATGTTTCTTGCTTGTTTCAGGATACAACTAAAGCCAAACTGAATGCAAACCTGTAATAATGCTTTCTATTTATATTTATCTTCTAGCAGAAAATAGCTGGACATGCTTTCTGTTTGAGTGATAATCAGATCCAATGCGTTCTGTTTAGTCTCTTGATTTCCCTGGAAAGGACTTAAATGGGCCTGGATGAGTAATGTTAACATTTAACATTCTGTATGGAACTGATTTACTGTAACTTAAGTATCACTGTGATTTTTTCCCCAAAGTGAATATCTGTTAATGTCATTAATATATTCAAAGTTAAATGGTATTTGTACACATAATGCCAAAGTTTTAATAAACATGCAATGTTTTCCACAGATAAAGTTCTCAAGTGGTATGATGAAACTCATCTGACTTACAATAACTGGAGGCTGGGAAGACCTAACATAAAGAAGAACAGCTTTTTTGCTGGTGTAAATCTCGATGGGTTTTGGGATATTTATAATTATTCTCAAAGTTGGCATGCTCATCACTATAACGTGTACAGTATTCTTGCCTGCAAAATCGAAAGGGGTAAGTAGTGGAGATTTATGTGTAGTATTGGAGTGTTGGAGCAACATGAAGTGCACAGAACTTACTGTCTCCTTACTGTTTGAAACAGGACCCCAGCAGCACAAGCCTCCGTTGCCTGAGTCAATTCCACATGGAAACAGGACGTACAGGATCCTTCAGAAAAAGTTAACATGGTATGAGGCATTGAGAGAATGCAAACACAACAGGAGTGATTTAGCAAGCGTGCACAGTGAATCACAACAGTTATTTCTAGAAGATATTGTCAAGCGGGACGGCTATCCTCTGTGGCTGGGGCTGTCAATTCACGATGTAAGTATGTGCTGTTGGTAACCTCAGCAACAGTGCTTGTAAAGAATTTTCTGCACAGAACTGGAAATATTTTCTGATGCTTTTTCCAGTTTCTTGGCATTTCTGTTCCATGTAATAAATTACCTACTTTTTCAACCCCGGGTAACGTATGTTAACGTATAGTAAATTTTAGTGTATGTAGCCACACTGAGATATTTTTCCAAATCCTTGAAATTTTAAAATAATATAAAGGTCTCACATCATGCCTTGTGACACAAAGAATTGCAGTTTTGCAGCACTTCCTTTAGAGGCTCCAGATCTATGTCCCCATGTAGGATCAGGTTCTGTTAGCAAATAGTCAGACAAGGCTGTGTGGAGCCTGTTGAGCCCAGGTCAGGACTG
This sequence comes from Gallinago jamesoni, assembly GCA_025769975.1. Taxonomy (NCBI): domain Eukaryota; kingdom Metazoa; phylum Chordata; class Aves; order Charadriiformes; family Scolopacidae; genus Gallinago; species Gallinago jamesoni. The sequence goes on along the minus strand of JAOQGH010000077.1, from coordinate 18,144,750 downwards.
GCTCTCCAGGGCAGGTCAGGAACTGGTTCTATAGCAAGAGCTGAAGCATCCCTTCTCCCAGGAGGTGTAGGAAGAGGCAGCTCCTCCTCTTCCTCCTCCTCTGTCTGCTTAATCTTGGAGCCAAAAGCTTGTGGCCCCAGCCCTGCTCCCCAGCCCTGGCCATGTAGTTAATTGGCAAGAATTAACCTCTGCAGAGGGTTTCTATGTGATTTCTATGCATAGCTTTGCTACCTCTGCCCGTACTTTGGTCTGAATGGGTCCCTCCACTTCTCACAACTTGACCTTTCATTGTCATGGGTTCCCAGCAGTGGCTCTGAAGTAGCAGCTCTCACAGCACATATTCCCAAGCTGGCCCACTGTAGGCTGTGAGGCCACCTCGACCGTTTTCAGGATATCTAATACTGTTCACAGAAAGGAAGACAGACTGCTTAAATGAAACAGCAGGATGAAATTAAGAAAGATGTTCCCCAGAGAATAAAACAAGGCACGTGGCAGGTTTACAAACATGCTGCACCACTTTCTCAGTTTCCACAAATAAGCAGTATTTCTATATTAAGCATTGATTGGAAAATGCGAACTATGTTGTACATCTATTTAGTATGGATTTGGAAAATGAGGCCCCCTGCATTTTAATCTAGATAATCTAGAGATAAATGTTGCTACATAATTTGCTAATCTTACTACAAGATTTATACCACAACTATATGCTGTGTTTTAAAAGTGGGTTTTTTTTTTGTTTAATTAGGGAAGTAAAGCTAATTTTGAATGGTCAGATGGAAGTGACTTTGACTACTATCCTTGGGAATTAGAGAACTCAAATACCACTGAGAACTGTGTTCTGTTGGATACTAAAGGTTCTTGGAACCGTACAAAATGTACAACTATTGCTGAAGGTGCCATTTGCTATAGCCCTCCAAACAGTAAGTGTTATTTTTAATATTTTGTGTGTTTTGTCTTTACATGTTGCATTTAGAACTAGAAATGAAGGCCGAAATACTACATGGATTCCCTCTTTAAGAAGAGTTGTCTATGAGGAACTATAAAATACTTTTTAATACTTAAGGGAGATTAAATCTCTCCATTCTAGTGCTGAAAATCTAAAACATCATGGTCACTTTTTGATCACCTGTGATATGACTATCAAACCGTTTGCATTTTTTCTGAATAGAAATCCTTATCAAACATACACACCAAACTTCAAAACCCCCCCAAGAGGCAAGAAAAAATGGTTCCCAAGCCTTTGGGACTTGTCTTATGCTCGTTTTCAAATAAATTCATCTATGACATGTGAAGAAGGAACGTAAGCTAATTGAATCGTGGTTGTTGGGAGGAGAAGTTGTCCTTGTTAATACTTACTGTCCTGTTACTAAAAAGAGCCTATGCACAAATTCCTGCAGCAGAAATAACGTCAATTTGTTTTTTCTTTGCAGAGAGACAATTAGAGCCAAAGCAAGAGAACAGAGCTGCAGGGTGCCCGCAAATCAGTGGTACCCTACAGTGGATACAGTATAAGGATCACTGTTACGCATTTGACATGGCGTTCTACAATTTTTCAGTGTATAATGTGGAAGATGCTAAGAAAGTCTGCCAGAAACTGAGTAAGTTTAGACTCTTTATCACCTTACAACTTGCAATTAGTCCATTATTTGAAAAGGAAAAAAAAACAAACCCAACAGGCAAAAAAAACTACACTGGTTATACTTCAGCTTTGCAGCTTTTATGCTTCTTTAGATTAGGAAAAGTGATAGCAAGCTTTATCTTTGAACATCCCATTAAGGTTCTTGGTAAAACTTGCAATGTGATGACTGTTTGGAACGTGGCTATCTGCAACTGAAATTCAGAAATGTAAGGCTTACATTTTGAATGAAACCATTTTATTTGCATACAATTAACTTTATAATAAATAAAGTTAGTGCTATTAGCAGTGCTTTCTTATTGTGTCCTTGCATTAGCTGTTTGCTGATGGGGCACTTGCTAACCTATCAAATGATTCAAAGCATGTACTTTGTAGCTACTATTAAGGCATGCAATATCACTAAAAAACTTAGTTTTATGTCAAAGGTTTTTCTCTCATCTTTGATAAGCTATCTGGGGAATTGTATTGCAGAAGGTGGTGTTAAGCAGCCTTGCTTACAGAATTTTTAATCGCCTTCTTAGCTGAGAAGCTAGTGACTGTTGTAACTTTATTTTATTGAATTATCTTATGGTGTGAAGTTGAACTCGCTACGTAGGATGAAAAGAAAAGGTGCAGGTAGTCCCAGTCCTGGATGCAGTTTTCTGTTGAGTCCTACTGGCCTGGTAGTTGAAGGAGAAAGTGATCTTTCTCTCAATTAAGCTTCTGGATTATATTTGCATGTACTTGTAAAGAAGCCTGTCTCCAGTATACCCTTTCCTCTCTCTTATTCCTTAATGGCTGTAATACTGTACATAGAAACCTGAGGCAGAACGAGGGATTGATTTAGAAATTAACTTTACTCAGCAAAATACTGAGCTTTTGTTCAACTATATTTTTGAAAGGGGCTTATTACGTGGACAAGACTAGTAATTCTGAATGTGGCATGTCTTTTGACATCTTCCGTGTGTGAAGTGCATGGCTGCAGTTAAGTTTACTCTCATTTTAGTTTGTATGATCTCCTTGAATAACCAGTCATTTGAAGCAGTCTAGCATAACATGCTGTATTTCAGGAAATGGGGGGTT
>JAOQGH010000077.1:18055701-18141952 GCA_025769975.1 Gallinago jamesoni | reverse complement strand
ATTGAATTATCTTATGGTGTGAAGTTGAACTCGCTACGTAGGATGAAAAGAAAAGGTGCAGGTAGTCCCAGTCCTGGGTGCAGTTTTCTGTTGAGTCCTACTGGCTTGGTAGTCGAAGGAGAAAGTGGTCTTTCTCTAAATTAAGCTTCTGGATTATATTTGGATGTACTTGTAAAGAAGCCAGTCTCCAGTATACCCTTTCCTCTCTCTTATTCTTTAATGGCTGTACAACTGTACATAAAAACCTGAGACAGAACGAGGGATTGATTTAGAAATTAACTTTACTCAGCAAAATACTGAGCTTTTGTTCAACTGTATTTTTGAAAGGGGCTTATTACTTGGACAAGACTAATAATTCTGCATGTGGCATGTCTTTTGACATCTTCTGTGTGTGAAGTGCATGGCTGCAGTTAAGTTTACTCCCATTTTATTTTGTATGATCTCCTTGAATAACCAGTCATTTGAAGCAGTCTAGCATAACATGCTGTATTTCAGGAAATGGGGGGTTTATGTCTTTACTCTGCAGGTTACTTCAAGCTAATTTCACGAGCCCAGATCAGCAAATCTTTTCCCATAATAATTGTCCCCACAGAAAACTCAATGTGCAAGCACAATGAAAAAAATCTCTGAATTTGCAATTCTGACCAGTTTCCTCTTGCCCTTAGGTCCCTCAGCAACCCTGCTGACTATAGGGGATGCAGAAGAAAATGCATTTGTGAGCACACACCTAAAGGAAAACGATCTCATCACCAAGAATGTGTGGCTTGGCCTAGCTCAGAGCTCCAAAGGTAAGAAGTAGCAACTGTGTATGAGTATGAGTGTTCCATGTGGTAGATAAAAACGTATAAATCCTCAAATAAAAAAACAGTTTTGTAGTGTTGATCACCTACAGTCGCTCCTGCCTGAGGCTGGAATCCCTCATAAAGCCTTTGGGACTTCATTGTCTCTTCCTGTTGCAAACTTAAGATAATCAGGAAGTGCTGAAGTTTGTTTTCCACAACACTGTCAGTGGTGCCTAATGGTTAAGCTGCAAATGCATCAAATGCTAAAGATTTGGAAAAGAAGTGGGGCTGAAAGCTACGTGTTCGTATTTGTTGCTTTTAATGTACAGGAGAGTGCTGCTTCTTCTAGCAATGTAAAGAAATATAAATAGATTGTGAGTGACGTTGTGTAGCATTACAGCATCTTCTGATGGTCTAAACTAAGCATTTTTTTTTTTTCCTCCAACAGATCAGTCCCTGAATTGGGTTGATGGCTCATCAGTTAATTATGCCAACTGGGAAAACGGAACTGCAGAAGTCAATGAAAAATGCAGCGTTATCCTGTCCACAACTGGCGCGTGGTCTAAAGTTGACTGCACTCGTAGTCAAAGCAGGGTGGTTTGTAAAGCTCCTTTAGGTATGGAAGCATTGATTTTAGCAGAGACTTAACTTTGCAGTGACTATATTCGGGTTTTTCTTTTTTTTTTGGTGGGGAAAGCCTATGTTGACATAGAGAAAGTGCAGTTCACAAATGAACCTATCAAGTACCTCTGCCCAAGCAAGAGCCTTCTGTTGCTGTTTTGCCATGAAATTCCATTCAGGGACAAATTGTCTAGCAATATACTCCTCCCAGTTCTCACTATTCACTTAGAGTAAGGGAGAGAACTGAAATTTCCACTTAAAAGAGAGCGTAGAATAGTTGCTATTCTTACCAGAGGGTATCTATCATGGATGAGTCTGAGTTGGTGGGAACAGAAAGACTTCTGAAAATGGCTCCCTGCAGCTCCGGAAAAAACTCAGTCCTTGTGTTGCTTCCTCGTGCTCTGCTGGGTCCAGGAGAGAAAGCAGGTACCTGAGCACTGAGCAAACAAGTTCCCCAGCAGCAGCAGAATCTTTGTGACTTTGTGTACCTCTTCACTGAAGTGGAAATGCAGGGATAGGTTTACAGTCATGCTGCTAAGGAAGACTTCAACAAGATCTTTTCAGTCCAAGGGAAGCATAATACTCCCTTCCGCTCCAAGAGAGTCCAGGAACTCATTAGATTTCTGAAGTATGCAAACCTTGAAATAAGTGCAGCATTTACTAGTAGGTTTTTTTGACTTCCAGAAGTCTCTTCTAACCTACGTATGTTTAGGAAGTTAACAACAGAATGATCAAAATAAGCTGGTAGATCCTGACTCATTCGGGAACCCAACTTCCCGTTTGATGGAGACTGTTAGTGTGATGAAGCAGTTTGCCTTAATTTCAACTAAGTGTGTGCAGCTACCTAAGCATCAGCCCCATGAGAAAATATTTTTACCAAAACTCGGAAAGAATAACTATTTGTGTTTGTTCTGTTACAGGTTCCAATCATACTGGGGTGGCTGTAGCATTTGCCCTGCTAATTATCGTAGTCTTCATCATCGGATTAGTGTGGTGTCTCTATAAAAAGAAACGCCTTCACTGGAGTGCCTTCTCTTCAGTACGCTATCAAAGAGGGATGAATGATGATGAGACTGATGATGTGTTCACAAAAGATAGTTATTGAGAAACTGCTCCTTCTCAGCAATTTAGGATGAACTTCACTGTGTGAAGCCATAAGGAATGAACTACTTGATGCTTTATAACTTCTTCTTGGAAAAGTAATAAGGTTATTAATATGGGCTAAATTTTGTTCTTTTACACAAGTGCAATTTTTATTCAAGTCCATGGTAATTATTTACATTTGGCCTCAGCCATTTATGGTGCAGGGTTTCTAGAGTTCTGTGATACTTCTCAATTTACAGTATTTTCTCTTTTTACCGGAAAGAGTTTTTAATGGAGTAATTAATGCCAATAGTATACTTCATGCAACATCACTGTAACAAATGCACTTAAAATTGCCTCACAAATTCTGTAACTCTGTACAAGTATCTGTCAATAATTTCATGCCAAATGATGTGCCATTTTGATATGCTATAAGGGTCTTGCTGCTGGCATTGGACTACCCTCTGAAAGTTGCCAACACAAAGACCATAAATAGGAGACAAACTCTTTATGTAACAACTTTTGTTTGTTACAAAAGTTATAAATTTTGACATAGCAGGGGAGAAGGGAGTTACTGGACAACTAAGTTTTCATTCCCATCTAACTAGAATTTAAATTTTCTTCTTATAGTGGAGGAAGATCACACTGAGATACCCACCACCCCACAAAGACACACCAAAAATATCATGTTATAGTGGTGAGAGAAGAATCTCTATTCAAAATGTATTTTTTAAGGAAGTGTTATGGGGAATACCCTGTACTAAACCCATGCCATCTGGGAGTAAATATATTAAACATAGAATATTTGAAGCCTGAGATTGTGGCAAGCTGTAGATTACTATTCTTACCCCCTGATGTCAGTAGTGGGGCTAACAAAAATACCCATTATGGGCTAGCTACAAACACAACACAGAATTCAAGGTGCAGTAAAAGCCTTAGCCCTGTAAAAAGCAAAGGTGGGAATGTTACCTTTTATCCCGTGATGTAACTCCTCTTTGAGTAAATAGTTCAGTTTCTTTTCACAGCTCCTTTCACAAAGTTTTGAAAGCACAAATAGCAGGAATGTTTACAGTGAAAATCAGTATCTGGACTTAAGCTTTAATTAAGATTTAAAAACCTGCACTTAGAGTAATATTTAGAAAAAGACGTACAGCATTCTATCTCATGTCTTCAAACTGCTCTCAAATTAGACCAGAGTGATTTTCTTGCAGATCAAAACACGGAAGAGACCTGCTCCATTTCATGATGTGTTGCACTGTGACACCCAAGGGTGGGAGTGTTGCAGTGACAGCGTTCCTTGTTCTGTAGTGAGATCCTCCTAGTACTCTTATTTATACTGGCGTTAAGTGCCTAACTCCATAGGTGAAATGCATCGTCTGTCCCAGAAACAAGTTAAAGAGATATCTCTAAGGAAAGAGTGAGAAAGAATGTATGGTAAATAAACTTGTGTACATAAATGCTAAAAAATACTTGAGTGTTTTACGTAAAACTCAGACTTGATTTTTGTATGTGATGTGTCACTGTGGCCTTTTCTATGCACTCCAAAGAAAGCTATACAGGGAAAAGGGGAGGACAGGATCGTATCTATTAATTACTCTAGTGATTTGGTCGACTAATGTTTTGAAAAAGTCTTTAGGCTTTTTTTTTTTTTTTGATGCGCGATACAAGGAACAGGCACGCTGGCTTTGATGAAGGAGGATCTGTGAAAGACCAGCTGGGTTCCCTGCCGGTGGCACCACGATGGGAGCAACAGGAACGCGCTTGGTGCTTGGTCTGGCCCGCGGAGGAAAGCACTACTGATCCCCCCGAGGCAGCCCTGCAGGGTCTCCACGCTCAACCCCCTTTCCAGCCCCCCCCCCCTGCGGTTTACTTAACGTTGACAGCACTTTTCTTCGTTCCCATTTGCACTATTTTGATAAGCAAGTGTTGATCGTTTGGATTGAGAAATAGAGAACTTCTTGTAGGGACCGCTTTAGAGCCTGGTAAAGCGGCAGCCTGAAGGGGCACCCCAGAGGAACCGTCCCGTTACTTTGCTGATCAAAGAAGTAAGCACTTTTGTTGTTTCTTATTTGGTACTTTGGGCACAATTGTGGATGTTTTCTTTCTTCTTTCCTAAGGTAACTTGTAGAAAAAGTATGCTTATGATGCTAGGTACTGCGTAATGAAAATCACCCTTGCCCACCTTAAGCTTCCCCTGGTGTGAGAAGTGTTTGGAACTTACCAAAGCCTGGTTCCTCTCCTCTTCGGGGTGAGCTCAGATGCCCGAGTGCTTCGCCAAATGACTCCTAATGTAATGGACTAAAAAAAAAAAAAAAGTGTTGTTTATTGTCCTTTTCTAACAGCAGTAGTAAATGGGGAAAATTATTTACAAATTCTCATGTTTTAAGATTTACTGGTTTTATAGATGTTTATACTTGGAGCATTTTTAGGTGTGAATCTGAAATGGAAAAAGGAAATTAGTAGTAAAATCCTAATTCTCCAACGCACATGAGTATATACTTTTTATAAAAAAAGATCGTATATTTTAATCTTATGAATGATGTAAATAATTTTTAAGGCCCCGTTTCACATGTTTGTTTCATCATACCCGAGTTGTCTAATCACTGGTAATTCTTATTTGAGTAAGCACAACTGCCTGGGTGCAGGTGAATAACCCACTTTATTTGAAATGCATAGGAAGATTATTCAGCAGTATTGTTACTGAAAGAATAAAAGTTAAATAAAACACTAAACTGCTTACACTGGTTTTATTTCCGTGGGAGCAGTTATCGCAGCGAGGGCAGAGCTCATTAATCACTGGGTGAGAAAAGAACGCGGCACGGGGGCTGTGATCATGAGAGCAGGTCAGCAAGTGTTACCACAATAAGAAAACTAAATGGTAATAAAAGTCTTTGATGTATTTAAAAAGAATGCCAGTAACTTTCTTCTTGCAGTTAAAAATATACTTTAACCTGGCACACGGTTACACCAGGCTCTTGTCAAGCTCCTTCTGGGTTTGCACACAGAGAACATTACTCTCTGCCTTTTTTTTCCCCTGCCCCGTTCAAGGTGTATTTCATTAGCACCTCGTGGCCCATCGTAGCTCCAAAGCAATCTATAAGGGCTCCCAGCACAAGGCCCTCATAGAACATGGACAAAGTTAAATTTATTTCAGCCATGTAACATTTGCAATTGAAGCACGAGATGTGTTCTTTTTAAGTATCATCTGAATTCCAGACCTCTGAGATCTGCGGCTGCTGGTCCAAGGGCAGCGTTATTTTTATCTGCAGTAATGGCTGCCGGGAGAAACATCCTATTGTGCAAGACCACAGTCGAGGTCATCTCTTTCAAAAACCTTAATTAAAAACTGAAGATGATGGGCAGGGAAGCAAGAAGCACAGAAATGAAGTTCCTTTCCCCGGTCCCAGAGCAATGGAGTTGGGAAGGCATCCTAACGCTTCTCCACCTGGGAGCACAGACTGGCTGCTGGACGGCGGTAGAGCTCTGGGCAAAAACTGTCCAACTTCAGGTAAATGCACAAAGGTTTTTTTGCATTCTTACAACTTGGTGTGTGTGTGTCTCATCGGCCTCTCTTGTGGGGAAGGAGCTCCTCCCGTGGGGAGGGGAGCAGCCTGGGCTTTGGTTCCTCTTCCCGAATTGTGCCCAGTCTCTGAAGACACCGTGTGAAAGGTTTGTCCACATCTACCACGAGACCATTTTTCTCTTAACACTGCTTCTGCTTCAGTGACTCGGCTGACAGAGAAATGAACCACAAGTGCTTACGAGTGAGCATCGTTTGGGCCTGATGCATTTATTCTATGTCTTACCATTATTTTATTTTTTTTTTCCTTTTACTTTAAACCAAGCGCACCATCTGCTCATTGCTCTGGACATATGTTATACATCTAAACATTTTTGAAAGGAGGGAGTAAATTGCATGGCCCAGCAGTGGTATTTTTTTCGGTGTGGCAGCAAATAAGCAAAGACCAAACGTTATCATTTCTGTAGCTGAAAGCCAGAATCGTCATCGGTCCCCGTTGTGCCCCCGCTGTCGCTCTGTGTGTGGGGCACGGAGGGATGTGTGACACCCAGAAAAGGTAGTTGAATTCAGTCTGTTGTCAAGAAGCACAAAGTTCTCATCGACCAAATTAAACAGACTTTGCACAGTTTTAAAGCAAGAACTGAACGACGAGCGATATTAAAGAACTAAGATTAAGGAAAACTGGAAATTAGCTACTGGAGAGAAAAATGCAATTGTCACTCTGATGGACCTTTCCCATTTAGTTCTGAAGAGTTTTAAGATGAAAGTTGACACAGCACTAGAAGAGGTAATTTTCTGTTGGTAGCAAATTAACTTGCAAATGGTGCATAGAATAAATGCCACTATAAAGTGCTGTTATCTGGGGTTTATGCCTTTATGGTACTTTCACATTGAAAACTCCCGTGCGCTGTCGTATTATCTGCCAATACCAGCTAAGGTTTTTAAGAGATTTGAGAGGGTCGGGGAGGATGCCAGATGAGGTTTTTATTGTGATTACACAGTAATGCAACACAGACCATAAGTCCTTCTGGATTTTTATCTGAACGCAGAAGGGACTATAATTATAAACAGAACAACAGTTGTTTGTTAGCTTTGCTCCTTTTCAGCATAAATAGAATAATTTACTCCAAGGTGGCTTTTAAGAAAGTGGAATTTTAGTAATACAAAATAATCACTGCAGGATGTGCTGGCTTCATTATGCTGGCCCCTTATGTGCACATTTGTTTTTTTTGTTAGAACAAATGAGAACAAAAATCTTCCTCTGCACGTTGTGTCTCAGGACACTCATATGGCCAGTGAGCGTTCTGCTCCTGCTTTCTATTAAGCTTCTCTTTTCAAATGTCATGTGTCACAGTTCCTCTTTAACGGATGATACAGAACAGATAGTTATACAAAAATGTGCTTATACTCAGTGAAAACTAGCAAGCCTTGTATGCATATTCAAATCAAACTTACAAAGTAGTTGGTTGAGGTGATTTCACAAATATGCATGATTGATTGTCATCCCCATTAGCAACCGATCTGCTTTCTGTTTCATTGAAATGACTTTATACACACGATCTGGGTATTTAAAGAGCATCTTGTGTCAAGTGAGACTATGAATTTTACATGTCTGGGTCTAATGTGAGCACACATTCGCCCAGGGCTTGGATTGTGAGCTTCTTTGAGGACAAGGGCTGGGTTCCTGACATTTCCATCCTGTGTTGTCTCCTGCAGCCACCATTCTGCTTTGTGCCTGCCCTGTCTCATACCAGCTTTGCAGCACCAAAGCCACCCAAATGATGCACATGCCACCACAGACACAAGAGCCAAGCAGGCAGACTGTTGAGAAAGGAGATCAGAAAGCATCGCTTCCCAAAGAGCAGCAGCCAGGAGCCTGGAAGGCATGGGATGAGCTCTGCCAACAGCCCTACCATGCTGGGAAAGGGCCAGCCTGGACAGCCAGAATGACCCGTGACACCAGGACACCTCAGCCTTGGCAAGGGTGAGTCTTTCCCCTCCTCTGCCAGCTTTAAACCCACAGCAGCCATGGAGCGAGCAGCTCTCTCCACCCCAGTCCAAGCACTCTCAACACAATACAGAGGAGTTTGCCGTGGGCAAGGGGCACCACTCCCCTATTCCAGCCACAGGGGACTCCCTCTGGCCACCCTTCCTTCTGCAACGTTCTGCTTCTCCTGCCACGCAGACTCAGCCCATTCATGCCCCCACATCGGTCTCACCTGGTATGGCCAGCTCATCTTCCAGGGTCTTGAGCACAGGTCTCCCTCCACTTCACCACAGCCTGGAGAGGACAACCTGCAGCCATCCTGGGGGAGCTGGAGGAGAAGTCTCCTCGTTTAAATACTGCTGTGCCCACAGGCACACCCTGACAAGGCAAAACCAGGGACAGCTGAAGTTCTCCTTGTTTACTCAGTGTGGGGCTGCAGCAGGAGAAGGAAGCTGGACGGGTGAGCTGCTCCTTTGAATGTGTCTGCTCCGTGGCAGAAACTGCACCCAGTGCCTGACCCGGCACAGGACCGGTGAGTTTATACTGAGGGGCTGTCACTTTTTTTGATAAAGCATTGCATGGGTTTTATTGGGGTTGGTTGGTTTAAGAGGGAGGACACGTGTTTGGGACAGGTGGTCATCTTCAGCCACCTGAATAACTGAATTTTCCTTGTAGTTCTCAGCAACCGCTTCTCTTGGCAGTGGCTTGGGGCCAGAGCACAGAGCCAACTGTAGCATTAGGAATCTCTGGTGTAAAACGTGGGCAAGAGCTCGGCAAATCTGCAACATGCAGGTTCATGTTGTAGAGCAGGGGCTGGAATTCACGTGTGAGGGGTTTGCTTGGACGCCCCAGGGGGCGCACGTCATCCTTACGTTGATGCACAGCACAATGACAAAGGTACAGCCCACGGACAGAAGGGCTGCGTGTTTTGGGACAAGGTGTAAATGAACACTTGGCATTTACAGTCAAACTGGTTTAATAATTGGATACAGGTGCTTGTGATATAACTTACCAGGGGCTGGGATTTTACATGTGAACTAGTTTGCGTTTACCATGTAGGTGCTGATTATAAATGGTACCCTGCTCCAAAGCCTGACTCTGGCACCCGTTGGCACGAAACTGTTTTGTACAAAACAAACATTAGAACATACAGGCTTGAATTAAGTACTGGAGGTGCAAATACTGCTGGAGTGGAGGCCAGAAGGGACTGCACATCACGCTGACAGGGCGTTTGGTTTTGACACCCTCCTCCACCCAAACAAGTCACCCGTGTGTGAGCAGAAAGGAGGCAGAGATGGTGTGGGCTTGGGAGAGCACAGAGAGGAACATTAACAGCTGAGGAAAGAAAAGCAACCTCTGAAGTAAGCGGGGGCAGTTCCAGCCTCAAATAGAGACCTGGCAAGACTCCACAAGGTGATAAGGGTGAAGAAACTAAAAAATTCTGTGAACAGTTGGAGATGAAATTGCATAGACCCATCTCCAGGGTCCCACAGCTCTCAGAGCATCTGACCAGGGGATATATGAGAGCACGTGAATGGGGATTATGGATCACTGCTTGGGTTGATGGAGCTTTTTGTCTGCTCGAGAACAGTCTGTCTGTGTTCCCAACAGCTCAGCTGCCCCAAGCCCAGCAGCATCTGTTAAGGCGGGCTTCTATTTAAAAATGGTGCTAGATGTTTTACGGTTAAGAACGTTCTCAGAGGAGTGGCCCTTTGTGAGATGATTACTTTCTCCAAGGGCCAACTGTTGAAACAGGCTTGTAGTTGGTGAGGCTGAATTGGATGTGAAAAGTCATATTTCTTTCTGGCCTAATTAGCCTGGAAAACACTGTGCCTTTGGTGACACGTGTTCTTGGGTGAGCACCACGCCTGGGTCGTGCTACTGTGGGGTGGAAGTGATTTTCTGTTATTGCTGATGATGCCAAGGAGAAGGGATGGAGCTGATCCTGCAGAGTGGGACCTTGGGGTTGATTGATTCTTTGCGTTGCTTTCACCCCAGTAACCGCCTCAGAACCAGTCCCTTGAGCTCGCATCACTGGGGACATCTCCCGCTCACCAGAGGTGTGACCCAGCCCCAGCGGTAGCAGCAGGAGCTGGAAATAGACCTTTCTCATTGTTGCTGCAAACTCATTTCTGTCATTTGCCATAAAGGCAAAAATTTGACTCTGAGAAGAAGGGCTGTTGTTCCCTCCTGCTGCTGACGCCTACTTTTCACTTACAAGTTGTGAGCCTTAGATCTCTGAATAAACACCTCCACGTGAGCACACGATGCCTGTGAGTGAATACAGCCTGTGCAATCCAATAATTTATTAAACTTTCATCTTGTAAAGCCAGTTACAAATTAAAAAAAAAAAAGACAGCAGAAGGAATTCTGTAATAGAAAGGAGCAAAATTACAACAAATAGTAACGGGAGTTACATTCCCAAGTGGGTTCAAGCTGCCTGCAGCAACCCAAGAGCCAGAACACAGAGACAGTGCAGAGTTAGGACAGGGATCATCAAGGCTATTCTGATACCTAAGGAGATGTGGTCAGTGTATGGACCGACACAAAGTGTTACCTCTCAGGCTGCCTCTGCATTCCTGTTCTCTCTCACTTGTGACCTGCTCGTCTTTTTATTCTTTGTGACAAAAAAAAAAAAAGGGGAAGGTTGTAGGATCCTTCAGTAAAGCTATTTAAGGCAAAACTCCAGTTGAACGATTGATACAGAGTCGTGGCCACCCTCTTTGGCTGGTTGTGTGGCAGGCAGAGAGTGTTTGCACATGCTGCAGTGTAGTGGCAACGAGAGAAAAGCACAGATTATGTACAGTGTTTTTTTTCTTGTGCTGTCAACCTCAAAACTACAGTGTTCTGCGACACGGTCTTAGTGACATGGCACAATTTGGTGATGAACTGGGACGGAAGCTGTTGCGTACTGACTCCTAGTTTTCTTTTCTGTGAAAATTCTATTTCGTTGCTGACGGGCCTTAGCTGCCACTTCTTCAGAAGTGGAGACATCTGGTTTTAAACAGACAAGCAGCAAGGCCCGCGTTAAATACGGCTCCTCAGTTTCACTGAGAAACTGAACCAGCCTTTGCATTCTGGGGTCCCAAGAGTAGACAAGGGTCAGAGAAAATGGCTAGCCACGGGGCTTCTTGATTGTTAATGCAACCAATTTGTGATGTGACTGATACTGAATATTGTTTTAAACAACGAAATCAAGTTTCTGAATTCAAGAAACTGAAGATGTCTGTCATCTTTCACTGAGGAAAAAATAATAATTCTGCTTCTTCAAGTTGCAAGTAGCCATAAAAACCTCCAAGAAGCAGATGTTTTGGCAAAACAGCATTGTTTTCAAGTTTTACTGATGACTAGAGGAGACTGGAAGGGGATTTGGGGATTCAGTTTGGGGAGCAGTTCCAATTAGAATTTGGAGGAGGATGAAGGGTTTGGCATCTGCTCACAGTAATACAGAGGAAGTGAAATGCTTGCCTATAACCATTTATCTAGGCACCTCTTCACTCCGTAGGAAACAGTTCACTTAAAACTAAAGTTAAGGGGTCCCAGTCCTCCTAAAATCCTGTACAGAGAAAGAAGGATCTTAAAGCAGGCAGGCTGCTCACCATAAAACCCCTGACCTCCATCTAAACCCTGGAGTTTGTGAAGACCAGCTCTTCTGAATATGCAACTACATCACCCTCATCTCCTGGGCTGTACAGGGGAAAGGCAGTAATTGATTTTTAGGCAACAGGAGCTGCTTGGCCTGTTCCTGGACCGGCACCTGATGATCTCTTTCAGTGGTGCTGCTCCCAAAGATTTTTCTCCTATGGTGGGAGTATTTAGAATTTTAACTTAAAGTGCCGCTTTTTATAGTCATGTACCTGTGAAATTCTGTTAGAAGGTCAATAATCACTTTGGGTGTTACTTGTTTTTTTTAATGCTTTCTCATTGACCTCTTAGTTGGACCACCTGGCTTCAGTGATACAAAGGCATTTTCTTTTAAGACCAGATCAGATCATTAGTATATCCTGGGAAAAAACCCACAGTGACTTATATTTTAGAGTTGCTTGCAAAATAAATAAGAAACAAATATTCTTTCAGCAGACCATGCTGCAATCCCATGGTCCCAGATGTCTGCATGTTGGAAACTCATAAGGAAGCTTAAGTCTGCCTCCTGTAGTGCTGAAATGTTTCTTGTGAATTTTTCTGCCAGTGTGGCAGGTAATGGTGAAAGCAGCAGGGAAGACAGGCAGGAGGAGGAGGATGCTTCTGACTTTGCTTCCTTAAGGTACATTGTTCATCAAACAAGCAAAGGGAAAACAAGTTTTGGGTCATTAATGTCTAACAACAGTTCTTACTGTTTAATGTCTTTGGGCAGAGGTGCAAATCCTATGGTACTGTAGATGTCACCTGCATTTTTAAATACAGTAGTCAGTCAAGTGGAGTTCTTAAAAAACATCTTTGCTACACTTGTGCTGGCAAGTTGCAAACACCAATCATTAAACAACAACTGCCTCTCTCTCGTGGCCGTTCGTTCCTATCACCTAGTCCAGATGCTGGCATGACTGTCCACACTGGTGGCTGATTTGACGCTGCAGCGTTTCTTCACAATCATGTTGATGTACGCTTTCATGATCTTTATTATCTCACCCACCTAGAGAGAGAACACAGTAACAGAGGATAGGCACATTAAAAACCTAATTCCACTGAGGCAGGCCAGACATTTTGCAGAAAAACACTCCCCCTGCCCAAAGTCATGGCACTATGAAATTTTGTGTGTAATACTAGATGTGGACATGACAGTAAGGAAAGAAATGCTTGACAAATTTTCACTCTGAGTAGTGACACGTAAAAGAGTTGTAGTCCCAAGAGAAGCAATTTAAATGCTATTGAACTTCTTTATTTTTTGAGTTTGTGAACTCCCCATTCACATACTAGAAGGGAATGAAAAAAATGAGCATGCTTATGAGCACCCAAAATTTGAAATTCCCAGTGCATTGGAAGACCATTCAACCTCCTTCACTTCCTAACCAGCATCATTTTTTTTCTGTTTATCCCTGTATTGAGGCAGAGGTACCGTGGCACTTTAGGCATAAGCTCCCTTCATCTTCTTGCTGGCTGCCCCGTCCATTCAGCAAGAGTTCATGCACATAAATTCGTCTAGTCCGTGGAAATTAGAGCTTAACTGAAGTGCTAGTAAAACTACACATGCAACAAATCTTGCGATTTGATATACCTGGGATGTTTCAAAGAACATTTCTCTCTCATCCACTGTAATTTTGAAGGTGTTAGGCTGTGGTGCTCCGAAGAAAACAATGTGCTCATACTGGAAAGTTTCTAGTGGCTTAGGATCTCCTCGTTTGTAGACAGACACATTCTCTGTGCTGACTCCAAGCCAAAGATCATTTGGAAATCCACCCTCCTTGCACTGCAGAAAGAGAAACAAAAAATTTTGTGTAAATGCAGTAGAGGATCAAATCCTCTTTGATTCAAGGAAAAGCCCACCATTTCTGGTTCCTGTAGGGCATTTCACCTCTTCACCCCAATAGAAAAAATAGGATGTTTGCAGAAGGAGTCTTGTAGGCACTCCTGCTGCAAAGACTCCAGAGTGACGTGGCTGAGTTAAATACAAGTTGAGTAAAAAATAATTGTAATATATAATATCTCTCATCAGATTTTAAAGTGATTTAGGAAGTCAATATTCCACTTACTATTTTACAGATAATACATTGAGTGCAAGCAACTTCCCAAGATAATCCACCGAGGCAGCAACAAAACTGACAACTCTGCTCTAGCAGGCTCAGCACAGTGGTCTACGTGCCCCATCACTCACCTCAACATCAAAGAGGGTTGACCCATAACCCGGCCACTCCTTTACAATGGACATGTATTTCACCATGGCCTGATGCTGAGAGAGTCCCTGCAGCTTGGTCCACTTCTGTGCTATGCTTGCCCGAGCAGCCGAAAGCTCTTCCTTTACCCACATCTCCATCATCTGCTCCTCTTCTACCTTCTGCTTCTTCACAGAGCCCGTCTTGAAGCTACGTTTCAATGTCCCTTCGAGGAAGCTGGTCCGTCTCCTCTCCAGCGTATGGCTGGTAGTGCCGCTGCTCTTTGTTGACTGCAGTATTTTGGATTTCAGTCTGTTAACTGGGTAGATTCCATCAAGGGTCCAACTTATTTTAGAATAATCTCCATGAAGATACTGCAGCCGTAGAGCTGCTAGGCGCTGCAGAGTGTCCTCTGGTGCAGGAAAATGACCATCTATGAGGCTTTCATGCGCCTAAAAAACAAACAAGAAGTCCCCCAAAGTCATTAGAAAGCAGAAGCACACTTTATTCACAGCTGAGTCCATGTACAGATTCCTATGGCATCTGCCCATCCCAGCAGGAAAGCCAGTCCCAGAGGGAAAGACGTAACTCAAGAGGTCAGAGCAGACTTTTTCACAAAAAAGTCAAAGCCTGTAAGTGGTCAATGTGGGGGGAACACCGGACAGAGATCTCTAAGTGGTCCCGTCCTCTACTGAAAGTCTTACAATAAGGACTTTTTAGGTCTGGGAGAGACTGGAATTGCAGCAATTTGTTTTGTGCTGTACCAGATACAGCTCCTGTGTGGAGACTGTATTCAACATCAGAGAATTAGATGTAATAAACTCAAGACTTAACCTTAGTCTCATTGCACACCATCACCTCCTACCACCTCCTCTTTCACCTAACTCTCCCCAGATCCTCTTGCTTCCCTGTTTTTCTGTGAAATACATTTGTGGGTGTTTTTGCTACATCCATCTAATGTTTGAATAACATCTACTCTCCTACTGTTACTCCTCTTCTCTGCTAGTGGAAGCTGTGTAGGCTGAAATCCTTGTCAACAGGGAGTTTGGTACAACAAAGTTTCCACAGAACACTGTGATGTCTCGTTCCTGACCGTTTCCCAGATATTCATTAACAATGCTTAATATTCATTTCAAGAAAGGCCCTCACAAGGACCCACCGTCTGTGTGATGTATGTGCCATCCATTTGACTCAGTGAGTTTCAGTCTTCATGACACTGACCCCCTTTGCCATCTATTAATTAATTTTCAACAGCTATGACTTTTCTGAGGCAAGATCAAAGTGTTCGTAAAAAGTAAGAAAGATGGGACAGATTGCACAGCTGGGTACTCCAGTCAATTTAGTTTTGCATCCCTAATTGCATGGTTATTTCATACCAGTGTGATCTCTGGTCCAACCAGCATCATTGTGCTTTGGATTATCCCGACTTAGAAAAAAATAAAAAATTACTCAGCATGTAAATATTATCAACTACGTTCTCTATTCCTTCTTCTGCAGTACTGTTCTAGCGCCTGTTAATCAAACGAAACTGGCCACAAGGTAGGGGTTTTTAGGCAATTTCTGTAACACCTCAACGATGTGCTGTGCTTGTAAGCTGATATGCAAATAGCTAGATTTTCCAATTTTCTTTACATCTATGTTCTGCAAGCAGTTTCTTTTAATGATTCTTCTTGAAATTATTCAAATTTTTATATCTTTTGAAATTAAAGATAAATTTTAAGAGCATTTTATTATCATTGGTCTACCAGTTTTTTGAAGCCTTTGTTCCTTTTTGTTGCTGTTGTTCCAATACTCTTATTCCCTATCGAATTTTTCAGTGTGTCTGCTTGGTAGATTCCAGGCAAAAATCCAACACATTAAATTTTTCTGTTCAAACCAGCATTCCCCTTTCCAATGCAAATGTAAGCCAGTTTTCTGTAAACTCTTGTGTGCTTCTGCAAACTAAATCATTCTCCCAGAGTGAGTTTACCTGCTCAAACATGAAGGCAAACTCCACCCCATCTTTGGGAACATTCTCAATATCCAAGAAGCAATAAAGCTTAAAGTACAGCTGCCACTGTCCTTCCTCCTCTTCTTCTTCAGAGCCAGCAAGTCTGTAACATAGGAAACAGAGTGACTGGGGGGGAAAAAAAACCCAGTAACCAGAAGCACCAAGGTACTGGCATGTCCACAGCGCAACTCCTCTCTGTTTCAGGAGTCCAGGGGTACCTTCATATTAGCACACAGAACTACCTCATTTACCAGGACAATCTCAGTGCTGCAAACTTTTCAGTAAACTCCATCTTTTTCACTGAGTCATATGAAATTTTGATTCAGAAGACCCCAAAGTTCTTATCAGGCATCCGTGATCAAAAAATTAGATCAATGGTTATAGATAAATTCAAGACTTGGGGGCAGGACACAAAATATTCCCCATTTTCAAGATACTGTTTCCATGTAACCTTGCCACCATTTGGCACAATTTTATTTTTGTCTTTAGAACAGATATAAGATAGACAATGGCACTGCCAGTTTCTTTCACGATTTATTGTTTTCTTTGTATATCTGGCCACAAAACCACAGTCCACAGTAAGAAATTAGAGCTGCCCAAATCTTTGTTATCTCTTCTGACATAGCCATCATGATGCAACTCGACAAGATCACTACCAGACTTAAGCAAACTGTCCCTGAACTCTTTGATAAAGGCAATACTGGTGTTGCCCTGACAAGCCCAATAAAGAATGCTTCTTTGTCACCAAAATAAATGTGACCGTGGTCTTCCACAGTGAGAAAGAGCACTTGAACCTGACCAAAGGGAGGTTCAAACCAGAGTGGATGGTTGAATCACTGCGGCTGCTTTAGATAAAACCACCTGATGACCGTACTATCACTTAACACAGTGTTACATTCAACTAGGAGTTAAACATTTTATGAAACATTCTTGTACCTCTCAAACTTGGCCAAGATATCCGCCACAATCACCCGGCTCTCCACAGCACGGTCCACCTGCTGATTATGTTCAAAGAGTGCGAACATATTACGGCTGTCCTCCATTGCTAAACCTCGGATCAGCTTTTCCACCACCTGCAAAATCAGAGAGAGAGAGATCATACGCTTTCACAATGAAGAATCAGAACCTCTTTGGGACATTTCCTCCATCACATTTCTCCCATGATTATCTCATTTTCAACTAAAGGATTCTAACCCTAAAAAGTCATTCCCTGCAAGACAAGTCATTACTTATATTTGATCATCCTTGCTGTTCTTCTCTGGAGCTTTTCAGTATCCACTACTGTTTCGGAGATGGGGCAATCAGAACTCTGCACAAGATACAGGCACATTTAGGTTATCAGGATTTAGATATCATGATGATATTCTCGGTTTCTCTAGTAACAATTCCACTACTACTCTTTTTACCTCTGTGTAGCACCAATGTTTTCACAGATGTGCCTACTATAAACTGGAATCTTGCTTCTGACCTGCTAATGATTAAGTTACTGGTAGTATATCCCTTCCAGAGGGATTACACTATGAACTGGAATTTAAACTTGTCCAGAAAACTGTGTTTAGCAAGTTTTCAGAATTATTACCTTTCCAATGGACAGAACACCAGAAGTATTTAGATTTTGCAACACAATTGTTAAGTGATATTCTACAACTTGGGCATAGACCTTGCATAATTCTGAATCTGCAGAATAAGCTGAGCTTTCCCTACAGACTTTGTGGTTACAGAAAAAAAAAATATTAAAAAAAATACTGAGAAATTGGAGATGAATGGGAACCCAGTATCCAGAAACAAAGGTGTGCTCACATGCAATTAATGGTACGAGTGCATTACCTCCCCAGCGCTTGTGTGGGAATTGATGGTTATTTTACAGGAGCCACCTCCATGGCAGTACACTGTTGTGGTCATTTCTTCACGGGTGAGAAGAGCCTGTATTTCCTCCTGGGAGGGCACAAACTCCCTCGTCTTTGTTCTCTTCAGGGAATCACTTATGAATTGCGCATACCTGTCTATTTCTGAGCCTGGGAAGAGGTCTTTTACCCTAATTGGAAAGAGAAGCAAAAGAACCCATTACACAGTGAACCAGAAGGCATATGCATTACCATGTAACTTGGGATAACGCACATAAGGAGTTCTGTAAAGATAGTGACATCAAGTGCAACCGCAAGAAGAATGAGCCTGCTTATTTCCTAAACCATACAACCTGCTTTTACCACTCATTCCAAAGTCACTTCAGTGGCATTTCTAAGCAACGTGTGAAATAAGCAGTTCAAACTTTCAGGAGTGTAGTACCAGCTGCAGACTCTCTTAATTTACAAAACTGAGATTAAGAAATACGAAGTCAAATGGAAACTTTCTGCATTTACTCTTAATTGTTTTTTAAGCTGCTGGCTGTGCTTGAGCCACTTTTGCAGTATTTTCCAGAATCAAGAAGGTGGAAAGTGGATGCTTGTACACGGTTCTCTCCCCTCCAAGGCCAGCAGTTCTAAGTATAACATTATCTGCAGCTCCAGTGATAAAAACATGGAACGGCAGCATGGAGGATTCCTCAGAGTCTCTTAGAATGAGGATGTAGCTATTTTATGTACTGGCACAAATTTCACCTCACTCTTTCCTAGCCTAGAATAATCAAATAGATTTTTATCCATCTTTCTCATCATTCATGAATGGAGTGAGGCTACGTGGCTGCAGCTCAGCCCCAACGCAGACTGCTGTGGAAAGCTGCTTAGATTCTGAACATAAATTGGGAAGAAATGTAAATGAGTTAATTAATGAAAACTGGAGGTTAAAGCAGATTAGAAATACAAATTGTAAGCACTACGTGCTTAGTTAAGCAACAAATATTGAAAAAATTATAGACTAGATTTTACAGTATATCTACTACTTCACAGGACTCATTTTGCTCTGTGGCAGCTGCAAGGTGTTAAATATTTCAATTTACTTGAAAGTATGGTACTCGCCTTTCCCTCAGGTTGAGAATGTTTATATGGACATTAGTAAGCAATGGTTCATCAAGCTTAAATCCACTTTTACCACAGTCTCACAGTATTCTGTTTGGGTAGCCTTACTTCCCACATCCTTTCAACACAATGGATGGGAGGCAAGGGGGAAGTTTGAATATAGGAGAACAATTGGTAGCAAGAATTGCTCACAGAGGTAGGTTCCTGCAACACCACAGGAAGATGTTTGCACAGGAGAAGGGCGACACAGATAATTACAACAGGCAGTGGAAGACAAGCAGAGAGAAAGCATACAGGCTGCGAATGAAAAGGACCTGTACCTTCTAAGGTGGAACTTGAGGTAGCGCAGGATCCCTCTACTGGGCAGAAAAGTGCAGCTCATACATGACATCAGCTGCCAGTGGTGCAGGTTCCCAGTACTGTTGGGATGCGGCATGTGATTAGTTTGTTTGATGAGCTGACAGTACACTTCGTCACGAAGGGGCTTTAAATCATGGCAGGTCTGCAGGATGCCTTGGATAATGGGTATGGGGTCAGACACTGTCTCGATTTCCTGAAGGGAGTTAAAGATCTTCACCGCTTCATCCTGTAGGCTGCTGTAACCCTTCTCTTGTTGCACTGGGGAACGATCACAACGGTGACAAGAGGTGAGCATCTCCCCGAGTTTCTACCGACCCAGCAATGCTACCAGCCAACTGCACTAGTCTGTCACAGAAGAATGGCAACCTGAGCATTAGCTCATCTCCTCAACTTAAATTTATACTCAGAATTTATTAATGCTTCCCTTTATGGGTGTAAATGCAGTTTTTGTTAGTATTTTCCAACATCTAACTTGTCACCACTGCAAAACCATTTTTGGATATATGTGCTGAAAAGCAAAGTAATGTTTTTAAGGCAAACTAGCATTGAAATCTAGTTCAGGCTTCAGTGTCTGAGGTGCTTTTTGCACCTCATCTGCAGACACAGGTGAAGGGGTGGCCAAAAGTCACCTCCTCACCTGAGAGCTGCTATAAAGCAGAGGGTCACCAATGCAGTTCATGCTTTAGGTGCCTGAATGCTTACGTACCTCCAAAATTCTCTCTTGTGCCCATGTTAGCTTTGACCCCTGAGCCAACACAGAATTTAGGCAAATTGCTGTATCACAGATGCAGCTTTTACCTATCGTATAGATTTAAAATGCCTACACCAACAATTACATCTTTTAAGCACCTAAATGTCTGGCTTTGAATTGCTTGGCAGCACATGATGCCACTACACTGCTGCAGGCTTGTCTTCTCCCTTGGGCATCTCTGGGGCTACAGGTCCTTCTGACCCTCCTTTACAGCCGTTGCTTCTCCAGTGGCCATGCATGAATTGTACAATACAAATACACAGCCCCATAGCAAAAAGTTCCACAGTGTAAGGACTTGCTCTGTAATTTTTCTGTATTTCAGAATTTATTTTTTCTGTGCTTTAAACCTGCCACTTAATTTTAATCCTTGCATTGTAAGAGACAGCAAGCAGTTATTCCCCTTTCACTTCCTCCATGACAGTCGTCTAGGCCTAAAAACTTATTTTGGAGGCTGAATACTCCTGCTCTATTTAGTCTCTTAATTGTAGGCAAGTATTTCTATGCCTTTGATTATCTTTGGGTAGGTTTTTACTTCTCCCATCTCTTTATTAAGATGTGGGAGGCCAAGCTGCATCCTGTCATCAAGATGCAGGTGGATGACACATCAATACAGCTGCACAAAGACTTTCTTTTGCCTTCTCTAAGCTTTCAAAACCTTGCATTAGCTGTTTTGTTTCTGTGCTTGCTATAAGAGCTGCCGTTTTCATAAAGCTATGTAAATTTGTGTTCACTTTCCTAAGCAGAACTAGATCACTCCCACCTGTCGCTGCCTACGTGGCAAACTTTTTCCCATATATATTGCTTTGCATATCCAGATGGAAATTAATTTCTGAAAAGGTTTTGTGGCCCAGACACACCATGTTAGAGATACTCCTATAGCTCTTCAGCAGCAGCTTTCCGTTTTTGTATCCCAGTCTGGAATCATCAGCAAACCTCTTTGGTTTTCTGGCGGCCTATCAAACTGTCTACCTCTTTCATGTCGCTGAAGCATTTGAAGAAAGGATTCATTTAGTCTGGTTTTACAGCAGCTTCTGTATGAATAATACCCCACTGCTAGTTGTGTGGTGTAATCCTGTTGTGGGATTTCCACTGGAGCAGCTTGCAACCCAGCTGGGGCTCAAGGATGACATACACTGCCCCACGTGGACTTCACCTACACAGAGAGAGCTTACAGAGCACTTCTCTGGTGCTCAGGCTCCAGACTGATCCTCAAAATGTGAGGGGATTCTGCCACATCATAGATAAAATACTTACAGCTGACACTAACATCTCCATATGGCAGTGGGAGCAGAGGGGAATGCAAAGGGTGCTGGGTGTATCGCAAGATTGGGTTCCTCCTGTATGTCTGTTCCACCACTTCAAAGTTTGTGCTGTTTTCCTAAAAAAACCCAAAACAAACGAACAAAAAAAAACCCCCACAGTTATCATCAAATGGGGATAGTCTTTCACAGGATGTCCTTATACATTTAGGTTCTACCTTTATCTAAGTTTCTGGAGGTCCACAGAGGGACTAGGTGAACAAAGCATAATTCACATACAAAAATTACTTTATATATTATTTCTGAGAATTGAACACAAGAATAGCCATGCTGGGTCATACCAAAGGTCACCAAGCACAGGATCTTGACATCAAATGTGGCTTGCAGCTGATATCTAATGCAGGCATGTAACAGGCATGTATGGCATGATTCCTCACTGATGTAGCCTTCAGGCTTTCAACAGTAAATGCTTAATGAACTTTCTGACCACAGATCCACCATGAGCTTGTCCTCCCTGAACTTGTCTGGTCGCACTACAAGTGCTTATGAAATGGACAACTGAAATGCACACGGTGTTCAAAACCTTGGCCTGTCACTATCATACCCACTGGCATCAAGTTCTTCCACATTTTGTCCTATATTCCTTCCCTAAGAGTACCTAATGCTCTATTTGTCCCTGAAGCTGTCCCAGATGCTCCACGATCACTCCCAGCTCTTTCTTCCTGAATAGTTACTACCTAATTGCATTTGATTTAGAACTTATCACAATGTATATGTTTACATATACATTTCTTCTGAAATATGCTTTGGTGTGTCTTCTAATATGATTCTATATTTAATTTGCCACTGTTTCTGGAACGAAGCCTTTTAAAAAATTACTCCTGCTACAGTGGCACCATTTCTGCTGCTTTGAAGGATACTGTCCTCCCACCTGCACTCTGCTATTTAATCAAACAAGCCTTAGGTATGAAGAGGTTGTTAGAGTACAGTAAAGTCAGAAGGCTGGTAGGAATGGAAATTTTTTATATTTGTGTCCAGAGGATGCTTAGGAGAGGAAAGGACGAAGCAGGGATTTGCAAATACTTGATGGTGTAATCCTGCATGTGATTTGCAATTGCACAGCAGTGGTAGTCTACACTTAAGCAGATCAGTTAACATGCTAATTCAAAATAAAGTTCACCAAAGATTTGATTATTCAGTTGTACAGTCATTTAGGTTTCCCTTTTTTTTTTTTTCTTCTTATTTTCCTTTTTTTTTTTTTTCTTCCTAAGATGAGCAACCCTGCTTCTGGCCACGGCCTCGGCAATGACTAGGTGAGGCCAGCACTTGGGAGTGAGCGTGAAGCCACCTACCCTGATGTCCCGGATGAGTTGCTGTGTAGGTGTTTCTATGGGAACTTTGCTGTCAATGACACCCTGAATGGCAGATGCCCAGCGCATGGCTTCATTCAGCAGCTTCGTGTACAGTCTATAGGAGTGCTTCCGCCCATGGACGATGATGTTCCAATAGCCTGTGGAGAAACAAAGAAGACAGAAGGTGAAACTCGCTTCCGTGCTGTCTTCTCTTTTTGGCTGAGGAAATCATCGCTGCTTTGATAACGACGTATGATGTGTCTGGTTAAAATTGACTAGGTAGACATTAATGTCCCCCATTCCCAAAGCATATTTATCAGCCCGAAGGTCCCAATCCAGGTTTGGGTTCAAAGACAGCTTTCCAAGATACAAGTATCTTGCAGTGTAACATGAACGCTTCCATGCCAACCAGGCAGCTCAGACAGGGTTTGGGCTACACCGTGCTATTAATCACTCAGAAAATGACCACTCTAAACACAGCACCCTGTCAGATTGCCAAATCAATGCCCATAACTTTTAAAAATAGTATGTTTGATATAAACTGAGAGAACAGCTCAGGGTGATAATAATTCACTCTGCTAAAGGCAGCCCAACACGTCTGTTGAGATAAAAAAATCTTTATGATTTCTTGCAAATGAGCAGAATAAATTTCCTCGCATCTCACTTTAATGAATGCATCCAGCCTTTTTAAAAAATACTCAAGTAACTCCGCTACTCAAATGTCCAGTATTTCAAGTCTTGTTCTAAGGTTCACCTTCTTTGTCAGGGGGATTCACCCTTTGCCTCGTGACCCGAGTTCCCTCCCAAACTCATAAGGCAAGCAACGGAGGATCGTGCCATATCCTGCCTTCCCCAAACTGCACAGAAAGCAAACACAGCCCCTCGGCGTCTTTTCTTTCTAACAAGTTGAGTTATGCTACAAAAAAGACTTTCAGTGTATGCCATTGCTCTTAGTTAAGAGAATAACATTGACCCCACAGATAAGTGTGGGTCATGCCACAAAAAGAGAGTTATTTACAGAGATGGACTGAAAAGTATTGTCAACTATAAGAACTCATACCCCTTTCCCTGTCTGGGAAACACTCAGCTGAACAGTGACACTGCTCAGTGAGAAAACATCAGCAGTGTGTATCGCTGCCAGCTGTGTGGGACTTACTGTCACTTGCACCCCACTCTCTGGCCCTTTGCAAGTCCCTTAACAGTTTCTGTGCGGAAAGATGTTTGCAGCCAGACACAGAGCCTCAGATAACATCAAGGCTACTTTCTCAACGTGACATGCCATGACATTCCTGCTTTCTTGTTCTTACCTGTGTCTTTGAAGACCCTCTCATCGGGCTGCACTACGGAGCAGAGGCTATTGAGCACGAGCGTGCCAAGCTTGGCAGCTGTGCGCTCAGATGACTTGTAGTAATCCAGGGCAGTGTTTGTCAGAACAAACCAGCGTTTCTTCATCTTCAGAGAGGACATCTTGTTGCTGCTCTGAACCTCTTTATGAAGCCAGCCTAGCAGAGGAACGCAACATGTCAATGGTTTCCCCACCACAGCAATCCTGGCTCTTGCCTGGTGGCTCTCTAACTCTGCGACCAGAACTCCACCCTCTCTGCAAAAGGCTCATGCTGGGACCAGCTCTGCTTTACTTTATGTATCCTGCACAGTCACTGTAAGAAATTAGCCCAAAATTTTCCACAGAGCCGTTCCATCCTTCAGCCCTATGTATTTTTTTAATCAATGATGTATGGTTTAGTTTGCCATCACCATGAGGGCATCCTCTTTTCAGGATGCTTCCCTCACAAGGCACAGACATCTGAATAAATAATTTACAATTAATTCTTCCAAAGAGATGCCAAATGCATGATACATGGTGGTATATTTGGTCTTCTAGTAGAAAGATCTGTAAGCACTGCGTACATCTCTTCCTCCCACAGTCATGAAAAATAATTTCTCTCCCCGTTCAGGTTTCTCACAAAAGAAAAACAAAAAGAAATTTCAACACTAGAAAATAAAATACAGTCTGTATTGCTAAAGTTGTCTAAAAGACAATTTTCCATTTCAAGCTGTAAAAAGCAAGGTCCACCCACAAGGCAAAAAGTTCAAAGAATGTGGGACTGAGCCCAGAGATTCTATATAAAGAAAATATAAAGAGACAGACCTTCCTGAACATATGCCTTTTTGGCTACACCCCATCACACACTTATCTTACTGTGAAGTGCAGAGAATACACTTCCTTTTTTAACTAATGAACAATATGAAATAAAAGGAACTGTTGCCTTGCAATTCAGTATTTTGAATTTAAGGTACTTGAACTCAATCTGTTGTCTCAATCTGCTTTATATCATTCAATCTCCCTGAAATGTTTAAGACTAGGATGGAATGCTTATGCTGCTTTTTGGTGACCCTTTTCTCCCATCCTCCTGCCTTGCCATGACCACTCTCAGACCTTTATTCCCTGGTAGACACTTTCTGGAAGATGTAAGACAATCTGCTCATGTGTTTGTTTTCCACAGATTGGATCAGAACTCTCTTCATACACTTAAAACCATGTGATAAGCTGAAAGTACTAAGAAAATTTAAAAATATTTGAGACAAACGGGGGAACATTTTGTAACAAGTGTGTGATCACTACTATGCATCAGCTCCTCCACCTCCAACTAAGCTCTAACTAGAGATTTAATTTAAATCTTCTGCTCAGCCTCGGAGAACTATTCTTACCTCTACCATAATCAGGTTAGTTTGTTTAGCTGAGGGCAGCAGACAAAGATCTCTCTCCCTCTCTCTCTACATGACAGGTGTCAGAAGGAACAGAGCTTTCTGAAAACAAAAGCTGCAGTGTCATGTTATAGTCAGCCTAAGCCAGCTGCTCCGAAGCGGCAGCCATGCTCCCTCCTGTTCCCTGGTGGAATTCGCTGGACGTGTTGAAATAGGAACATTTCAACAGAACTAACATCAGAAAACTAAACGTATAAAGAAGTGCTTAATTTCTTCCAGCTTTAGCTTTCTGAATCCACCTAACAAGGATCCGGATAAGAGCCAGGGCCAGCACAACACAGGACACGGAGAGCAGCAGGCAGGAAGGTGGAGAGGGGCAGAGAATGGTTGGTTTTGGGGAGCAGCTAAACCCTAGATTGGATTAGCTACAATCATACCTCCCCCTCAGATTATAAACGGAAGATGAATTTCGCATGTCTTAATTGCATGCATTTCCTTTTACCTCTCACAAGGAATTCCTGGCCATCAACCTTGGATTCGCCTTTTGGTTTCTGCAGCAGGGAGATCCAGTGATGCATCTCCTCAGGGGTGTCGCTGTTGCAGTGAATCACTCGATTTGCTGTGATGATCACAAAAGAATTTGGTCTGCCAGAAAAGAAAAGCATTAAAATTGGTCATAACCATACCAGTATCTCAACTCACAGCACACCCAAAGCCATGTCCTCCAAATTACAGAGGAGTTTGGAAACACTTAAGAGCAACTCCTGTGCACTGGTCGGCAAATTGAAGAGTGCTGAGACCAGATAAATGGAATTAAGCATCTTTCAAAAGCTGTTTTCAAAGACAAGAAAACATTAATTATGTTTTCTTTAAAACGTCCTGGGTTCATAAGCACAGGACTTTGTTCTACCTTCTGACTGGACTGAACCAGTGCTAGTACCACTGGGCTGAGCTAGTACAGCCACTCTCCTCCATTATTAAAACCAGTGATGCAGTAGCAAACATAGGTCCCAGCAGGGTCAGCTAAAGTGGGTTTGAGACTGGTTTTAAAAAGGATTAACTGATCCCGACAAAACAGAGGAAAACCTGGTATGTTTGCTCCTAGATAACTCTGCCCTTCTGGAACAGGTTGCCCAGAGAAGTTGTGGATGCCCCATCCCTGGAAGTGGGATGAGACCAGGCTGGATGGTGCTTCAAGCAACCTGCTCTAGTGGGAGGTGTCCCTGCCCATGGCAGGGGGGTTGGAACTCAATGATCTTTAAGGTCCCTTCCAACTCTAACCATTCTATGATTCTCTTGCAGCAGACAAATGTATCCTACCAGAATAATATTCACGATTCTGCACAGAACCTACGCTTTACAGGAAAATGGAAAAATAAAAATATGACTGGTTCCAAGAGGATAGACTCAGAAAGCTTTGAAAGGAAAAACGGATTTCTATGAGAAAACGCAGAAATTGAAAAGTAGAATGCGAGTATGAAGCAAAAGGTAAAAGGTGCAAATCAAGCAACAGTCTGGCCATTGCATAAACCTATGGAAGACAAAAATAAGCTGCACAGAAGCCTTAGTTGAAAAATAAGCATTCTTCTCAGAATTTGTTTTACATTGATTCAAGTATTAGTACTCCAGAAGAGCATACCTCAACAGAAGCATGAACAAATTCTGACTCTTCAGTTACTACTTGTGCCTAGTTTTTTTCTGAGACACAGATTAACAATGAGGAGCCCAGGCTGAGAACTGGCTACAACATTTTGATCAATGAAATTTTAGTTTGCTACCAAGAAGTGCATTTTCTGAACTAGTAACCTAAAGTCTTGGCAACCTGTGTGAGAAAAAAAATCAGACCACAGAGGCAAATAACTTAATAGCTAACATTTTACTTCAGCACTGTAGTAAGAATCTCTGCCCTGGCTGAACCTGTTAAGACTGTAGGAAATAATTAAATGTTAACGTAAAGTGATATGAAATGTCCCATAATCTCTTCTCTGAAACTAACCAATCTGTGAACTAAAGGTATCTGCTCTGTTGCACTGTAAAAATTTGAAGAAGAGTACAGATTTCTAAATTCATCCATTAATCTTCCGCAATGCCATTTCTTTCCCCTGCATTTACAAGGTTAACTCAAAACTACTCTGTTGAAAAACCGGAAGTGCTGCTTTTGCTGGAAAGTTTTTTTGAGTATCATCAATAGGAAAGACTGTAATTTCTTGACATTAAGATCATTAAGATAATTTAAGATGGAAAGGAGAAACTTTCACTCAAAGAAAATACATGTGTGAACTTCAGTTATGTTTATTTGTTTGGAGATAAATTCCTACGAGTTTAAACAAATGCAAATCCCAAAGAAAACCTGGACCTACCCACAAAAACATTAGAGAGTTTCTGGTCTAAGAGATAGTCAGGTTGCTGTACCTACCTATCAGGATTGTCTGAGGCACAGACAGAGTCAATAAGCCCAACATCCAGGGTTCCCTGTACAGTGAAAAAGACACAGATAACAGGAATTGCTTGCATCTTAAATTACAGACATCCTCCTTCGTGAATAGGATTGGAACTGAAAACATTCTTCTGAATTCCAATAGCTTGAGTAGTAATGAACATATCAGAAAGGCACGAGTGAGTCATCTTTGCTCTCTAAACAGCATGAGAAGATGTGTAAGGGCTCCACAGGACTGGAGAAAAAAAGCACTACAAATTTCAGAGAGCATTATGAAGGTCTGAAATAACCTTTGCTAGTATCTCAGTACTAGCAAAATAAAGAAATATATAACTCTTCTCAACTGTGTATCTTCTGTCTGGAATAACTGTGACCCAGACAAGTCCCGTAATCCCATCAAAGAGGGCACAAAGCAGCCTGCACCTCCTCTGCCACTCACACCAAAGAGAGCTATTGGTGATCAAGCTGAGCCACCCACCACAACCACCATGTTCCCCACTGCTTACCCTCTTTTCTATCAGCTTTGCTGTTTCATTATAATAATTGTCCCGCTTTTTTTTTTATACCGCTCATGAACTACAGCACTGCATGCGCTGGAAAAAACGTGCACAAAATGGTTAAACACAGAGGGTTCTAAGCATGCCCACAGACTGGTTGCACAGTAACTCACCACAGCATTCTTTGGATTGGCCTGTTCATCTTGCATTTCCCTCAGCTGCTGCGCTGTCGCACTGTGTACTCGGCTCAGGACATTAAACCAACCACTGCCAATCGAAACAGACTCAAAATTAGGAGTCGGGTAAGGAAGCTCGCTCTAGAATATGATCAAGGAACCTGGAAAGCTGCCTGTGGGAAAATTTCTTCATTCACAATTTCCTGAGGACTGTTGCTACAAAATATCTCTTGGGCTGATCATACCAGACTCTAATGATGTCTCGCTCCTTATTTATCCATGAAAATTCTGTGCACGTTCTTCAACCCACTGACAGCTGCTCCCGCAAAATCCAGTTTTCTACTTGCTATTCAAGGAAGTGTAAGCAGTCTTACCAGGGAGCACGTCAGCAGACTGAGAAGAGCATATAGCAGTTGTAAAGACAGGGTCAGTTGGGAATCTTCCCAGACAGGAGTCCTAGAGACGCCTGGGAGCCTTCTCAACTAGTCTCTCTCTGATCTGCTCATAAGCTTGAAAGTCATATGGCTGTCAGTTAATCATGGGTTTTATTATAAGTTAATTTGGAGTTACTTGTCTATGAAAGGGCTTCTCGTTACAGACATATCTGGAGGCTAATCTCTGTTGCAGAACAAGCAGATTCTTATCTGCAGCTTCCAGTGAGATCCGCAAACATGTAGACTTCACGGAGGATTCTCAAATTGGATACTCTATGACATGTGCTGCTCTGCCCTTTGCTAGTGCAAGTGTTGGTGCTTTCTTCTCCCTCAGGACAGGGGCTGACAGGGCACTGACAGAGGCCAGAGTTGGTTTCCACTTGCCTTGCAATTCTGCAGTGTTATCTTAGGGCATTCCTATTCCAGTTGTGGAAGTTCTGGGTTAAGAAGTTACTGTTTCTCCAGCTACCGCCCCTTGAATTTGCCTGTTTCTTGTTCACGTGGCTGTTCTTCATTCTATTTCTGTTAATTTATTTGCAACCACACGCTTTCCCCCTTCCTCTCTACATTCAAATGAAGTAACAACAGACCCTATAAGCTTCACAGAATCAGACTAAAGTAGCTAAGAAAAACAGTTACACTGGCTGGGCTGAGAGAGCAGAAGCCAAGAGTGGGAAAAGTGGTAAGACACGTGCAGCTAGGTACAGTAACCTCTCAACTTGGCTTTGCGTAGCCAGAACAGGTTGTCCAACCTGCCCTCAAACAACTGATTCCCACTGTCTGGCCAGGACGCCAAGAAGGAAGGACATGAGTCATTTGTTTGCTTTGCTCTGGGAAGATTTTATCAGATGACACTACAGACTCCGATAAGCTGCAGCCTTTTCTCTGTCTCCTGGATAAAACCCAGCTGCTCTCGCAATCATTTACAGACAACATGAATAGACTTTTTGTTTGATTCAAGATTCCATTTAATAAATAAATCAGCTATTAGATGTTCCAGTTTATATTAAGGTTTTGTGTGTCTCCTGAAGTAACCCTTGCATTCGGCGTGCTCACAGCCACATAAGAAGGTGGCAGTCCTGTGACTGACCAACAGGCTGAACCACCATCTCGGCAGCTGCATCAGAGTCTCCAGAGTAGGTGTGGTACCCCCCAGAAAGCACAACATGACACTCTGGAATGAATCCCCTCTTTTCTGCAGCAAAAGGGAAGTGATGGTGTTTCCCAGGCTTTCCTATGAGTACTTGGGTCAGACCTGCACTGACTGAACCAACCTGACAAAACTCCCTCTTATACCTGGCATCTTCGGGTGACTCTGCGACAATGTGATAAACTCTGTCTTCTGTCACAACGTCCAAGGCATTCTCCTTTTCATGAATGTCCACAATCTCCCTGGAACACAGCAAATCGCAAGAGCCCAAACTGAAAAACTTTCAAGGGCATAAATTCCATCTGGCCAATTTTTTCACAGTGTATCATTCACCACAGAGAAGGAAAATCACTGTTTTGGATGGTTTGCAACTCCAACAGAAACACAAAATTCTTCTAATTAAGACTTTTAGGGTCCCCTTAAAAAGATTTGTATGGTTAACCTACTACAAAAGCAAAGCTTAAGGCATTAAATGGATTTTCTTCAAGACACCAGCACAGTAGATGGAAGAGGAGATAAGAGGAAGGTTGATAGAGAGGGCTGTTTACCAAGTGGGATGTGCCATTCTTTTTGACACTTTACGGGCCCACATAATGCTAACAGGTGACTAGTCTCTCCTTCTTACGGCGGGAGCTAAGGAACTGGCTACGGCACCAAAAACAGCATTCAGGGCTCAGGGAAAGGCATAGTAGATGCTGCCAAATTCAAATCCCACTGTGAGCTTCATACCACCTCTGTGAAAAGCCTGGAGAAGCCAGGAAACAGATGGAGACAGGGTAGGGGAGCATGCATGGGGGTATGCACTTAATTAGCCCCTCCTGGCCTGGCTCCATCCATGGCTTGGAAAGAGCTTCTGCCAGATTATGAAATGCAAGACTGGAAAAAGAACTACCAAGTAATTCCAGCCTCCCTCCAGAGTAGAACTAGAAGCTCTAATCGCCTTTTCCTTCCCTTATGTTTCTGATTCTCCTAGTCCCATGAAAGATACATAGGCTGATAAACTGGCAGCACTGGGCACTTCAAGAGTGAATGCTAAGGATCAAAAGGATTTGTTTCTTCACTCACTTTGCCTTTCTGATATCAATTGTCCCCTTCAGCTTTTCCTCGCTATCATTCTCAAAGTACATCAGCTTGGACTCTCGAAGCACAAACCAACGGCGCTTCCAGTTGCGGCGTGAAAGCGTTGACATGCCTCCCCCCTTTTTGTAGAGCCAGCCTGACTTCAGTGCCTCTTGCTTGGTGCGGAACCACATGAAGGCCTCGTTCTTCAGAACGCACCAGCGCCGCCTCCACGGGTTCATGAGACCTCCTGCAAAGGGAGGGAGCAAGATTTCATCAGACATGCAAGGAAGGCCATGTTTCCATTCTGATCCTCCTTCATGGACCCTTGGGTCGCCACTTCAGCTCCTACACGAAACAAAGGAGCTGAGGGAGAGAAACAAGGTTATGCTTAGGTTTGGACAGAGAAAAAAAAAAAAGAACAAACTAGTGAAACAAACTAGGTTTGTAGCTTAGAACGAGCTATTTAAGTGCATACTTAGGTCACAATTAGGTCTCAGTGGCAAAGATAGCCAGTCAAATTCCCTGACATCCACCTCCCAGATCTTTATTTATTTGCTTCTTTTATTTAAAATATATAAAAAAAAGAGAGAGAATAACCAGAGAACTAAGAGCAAATGAAGTCAATGATTTTGGAGAAACAGAAAAGGAAAGTGGTTTTCTAGATTCCATCCTCCATGGTTTGTGCTAAAGCCACTTACCCTTCATGTAGAGATAGCTGTGAAAATAGGGTGGTCCTGAGCCATTGAAGATAGTGACTTGTCCATTACAAAACTCTTCATCTGTGTCAATGTAAACATCCACTTCTTCTTCGCTGTCCAGAAACTAAAAAGAAAAGAGGGAATACAGGCTCCTTGGGTTCTCCCGGTCGCAGGAGGAGTGGAGCCACGTAACAAGGCTGGAGAAGTCACATGATCAGAAGGTGCAAAACTACACACACTCCCTTTACAAAAAAAGCAATACAGTAAAACTAGAGGCTTGTCAGCTTACACATTAATGCCTAAAGCAATAGTCTCCAGAGCATGGAATTTTCATAGCAGAAAGGAGAGTGACATTCGGCAGTGGACGTGGCTAGAAAACTCCAGTTACTTGCAGTAACAAATCCTCAGATTTTGCAGTCCAAAATCTGATTTAGTGGGATTAAGAGACAATTTTTAATTCTGGAGGATTTTTCTGATTTTTTTGGCACACATGCCAAGATACTGGACAAGATGGAGCACTTTCCCTACCAAGGAAATATCTTGCTTTGGGTTGATTAGGAAAAACAGCCCATTCCAGGATAAATGAACCCTAAAACAAACGACCTAAATTACTGAAATAATAGTATAGTATTTATTCATCCCTGTTCTCCAACTAGATAAGGCCCTCAGCCATAAGAAAGTACTTCACACATGAAATCCCAAACTACCCTATCATTTCCTTTACCTTAAATATAACTCCTTTTGATCAGCTTTTTTCACGTTATACTAATGAATTCAGCTCCTTAGACCTTTTCCTTCCTCAGATGCATGTTGCTTCTTTTCATTTTCCCTTCTGTCCTCTCTCTGTGACCCCTTTGCCTTTCTCTTTTGTCTCATTCTTGGTCCACTCGTTCATTCTCCCTCTCCTGCCATTAAATTTCCAAAAGCAGGTACTCTTGAATCAGCAGCTACTGATGGGATCTTGACCCAGCTGCAGTTACCTCTTCCTGTGGCTCATGCCATGACATAGTATCAACCAGATTTTCCATGAGTCTTAATCACTGAGGAGCTCAATAAAATCCTCCACTTCTATTTACATTTTAAGAAGAATGGTAGAAACTGGCCTCGGCTGTGACAGAATGATTTGTGACTTGAAGACAGTGATCTGCCAGTATCTGCCCCCAGAGAAGGTACCTTTACACAAACAGAACCACATCATAAAAAATTCTGATGGCTGGCAGCTGACACTCGGGAAATGCAAACAGCAAAAATCATGCAAATCTTTAAAAAGGGTCACAATCTGCCTATTGGAGAAAAAAAAAAAAAAAGCAAAGGAAGTAAACTGAATTCCTAAAAAAAAAATAAATCAATAGTTTTCTAAAAGATATTTTGCAGCTCAAGGCACATCATTTATCTGAAGTATTTTTATGGCTGTCATTGGCTTCACACCTGAACTCCTCACAATCCTCACAATACCGTGGGCTTATCTGACATCCTGTTCTGTAAGGGGATTTATTGCTTCATTATTAAGCAACTAGCCCGAGGGCACTCAGGAAGTCCAGAGCCTAGTGGGGGATCTAAGCTGAGATGCCTCTCGTTGGAGGCTAATAGCCCAGCTTTATTACCCCATGGCAGGAATGAAAAGGTTGGTTGATAGTGTGCACCAGGACCCAGCCTGGATTAGTCACAGTAATTTCTTCAAGCCTTAGAACAGCTTAACTTGTACATAGTGGCTGAAAATAAACCCTTGACTTCGAACAGTAACAGCACTAGAACGAGAGAAGTTTTAGTGACGGAAACAAATCAAACCCCAGCCTTCCCCATTTCCTCTTGTGATTATCCACTAGAAGCTCAGGCTTCTTCAGTGAAATCTCTCTAAGGTAGAACATATATCTACAAGGTACTAGTTGCCTGCCTCCGGTCTTCCTAAAGGCTCTTACATGAATATATGGCGATGGAAAAAAATTTAAAATAGGCTAGGTACATATGTGCTAGCTTGTGTACCAGTAACACTGGAGAGTTACAAGCTCGCTGGTGCCCAGCCTGTCTCTGACTCTTCCTTTATAATAATAATAATATATAATAGTAATTCTAGTTGATTATTGATGTGAGAGAGAATTCTGTATTAGTAACACTGCCCAGAGCAAGCAGGCATATATTAAGAAGGCACGGATGCTAATAAATATAAACAAAGTCACACTAATGTCTGGAAAGGTGAAGGAAGGGATCCTTACTGAGTCCAGGCTGCCACGGTTGGAGTCCAGGCTGGTACCCTGGGAGTGTCTCAGACCTTCCTCACCATTCAGGGGCTCGGCTGAGGCGCTACCTGCATCTCCACAGCCATCAAACTCCTCATGGTCGTAGTCAGACTCCACATCTGGGGGAGAAGTGTAGATTGGCTCTCCCACCTCTCCGCTGTTACTCCGTGTACCTGAGACAGTGCTGCACACGCTTTCTGCTGGGTCAGATAGGGCTCTCTGCTCTTTGGGGCTAGCAGTTCTTTCCACAGGTTGTCCTGGAGCAGGGACAACCTCTCCCACTTCCCTCTGGAGAACTGGAAACTTGGTGTTCGCACCTTCCTCTGAGTAGTTATCGCTGTTTCTTGTGCTATGCTGATTCAAGACCACTAAACTGGAAGTTGGCCGTCCTTCGTCATCAGCATGAAAACCCTCATCCACTTCTTCCTCAGCCAGCGGTGCCACCAGGCTGCACTCAATGTTGAGTGTTCCCTCACTAGAAAGTGAGTGCTCTAAATTCTGCACACTTTCATCCAGATTGCCAAAATCCAGAAGCTCCAAGAACTCCTGGGCCACCCTAGATGCCTCCTTTTCCAGCCTCTGGATCTCCTCTTCTCGCTGCCGATTAATTTCATTCCTGGTATTGTCACAGATGATAGACATGTGATCCTCTTTCTGTTGCTGCAACTTCTCAATCTCCTTCTCCAGTCTTAAGATCTCCTCCATCTGACGTCTCTCTTCTTCTTGCAGGGGAATATCTACCTCTTCGGCCTTTACTGCCTCCACCTGAAAGAATTTATAAGAGTGTTAAAGCAGCTTCTTCAACCTGTATGTATTTTTTGCTTGGTCCTTTCATTCTTCCTATCTCCTGTGCTTGCCTTGTACCTCCCAAGTGCAAAAAGGTGACTCTAAGCATCCTCTCCTCTTCTGATCAGCATCTGCCATCATCCATGTAAATGCTAAGGTAGAACTACTAGATCTTCAGGTATCTCCTTTTTTTTTTCAGCAGCCTACCTCCTTTCTGAATCACACAAAGTATTTCACTGGGATCAGTGAATTTTTGGAACAGCCTTTCCGTCTGCTGGTCATGTTACAGCCCTTTATACACTAAAATTTGTATAAAAGCATTCTGGAAGTCCATCCTCTCTCACACACATACAGGAGAAAGGAAATATATACGGATATATATATATGCAAAGCCTGCTTAAAAGCTCAAGATTTCCAAGAAATTCACTGAAAGATTTGGGGATTTCGTTGGGGTCTGACCACCAGAATTTAAGTCTGGAAGGAATATTAGCAATGAAGCAGGACTGTATCCATTGCAACCCCACCAAAATTCCACCCGGAACCTCTTGGCATTCTTTAGCATCACTGGATGAGTGATGGCTGGCTGGCTGCTGAACACTCTACTTTCCTCTATTCTTCACGCTGAAGTAACAGGAAATTTGTAGCAAGTACACAATAATTAGGAGACGGAAGATACTGGTAGCTTTCACTGACATTTAGCTATAAGATAAAGCCAGCCTCCCCTCCATGGAGGATGTTGAAACATACACAACCAAGAAAAAACAAAAATAAATTCCAAAATAATTTCATGTACTTCCTGATAGGAGTATGACAACGCAGCCAATGAGTTGGCCCATTTAAGCTACAATAGTTGTTTTATTTACAGATACCCTGTTGTTTGTTCTCTACTTCATTCTTACATGGTGGCCAAGTGCATTTTTATACTCTAATCTGACATCTCTCCTCAACAGAGCTGGCCTGAAACTGGGGAACAAGTGGTTTGGGAAAAGAAATAAGATATACTGCTGTTTTCACACACCTCAGGGTAGGTGGTCTGCTCTTTGATACACCAAGTACCAACAAACAATTAGATCACTTACAAGGGGTTTATTTTAGCTATGGCAGCAGCCATCTGCACTCTTTCTTTGGCTGTTACAGGCAACAATCCAGCCAAACAGACTGTGTCACAGTGCAGCACATCACAAGGTCATGTAATAAGCTCAAGCAGTGGAGATAAAAAAAAAAGGATGCTGCACACACAATACAGAAGTTTTCAAATCGGAACTATGCAAGCTGGTACATGAGCCTTAAGATAAAAAAATGACCTTATTAACTCCATGCACCTTTGCCAAACACCCGCAGGTTTTGAGTGAACAAACCCCATTTTTTAAATAGCGTTGCTACAATAACAACAGTAGCTCGAGGCAAAGCGTAGGCAATGAAGGACCCTTCACAGATACTCAAAGAAATATGAAAATAAAACTCACCTGAGGTACCTGGAGCAGCGCATTCAGTTGCTCCTTTTCTCTGTTAAAAAACAAGACACGATAGTCAGAGACAGAGCCAGTTTTTCCTACATGAGGCTTTTTGAATTACACGCACGCATCATCCCGCCATGGATAAGGTTAAAATAAGGTACTTGTTGTAAGATTGATTTAAAAGCTTTTGTAATTTAGTAAAAATCCAATTCTCTGTGGTTGGCATGACCTTTGTGGATACAACAGATTTTCCCCGTGCACTTAACTCTCAGATCAATCAGGAAATTGGATTACTTGGAACACACTAGGAAGGACACTGGAAACAGTGACAAAAAGACACATCAGTTGGACTCATAATAAATGTAAATAGAATCTTCTGAAGTACTATACATCCGTGGCTATTACATGAGGTTGTAGATGCCTAATTGACAGGTATCAGGAAACTGTGTTTGTTTTTTATAAAACGGAACGGAATTACTGCAATACCAGCATTGAATTTGTGTTTGGTTTTGCTTTTATTATATTAAACTCCCCCAAAAGTTATTAAATTAGTTTGGGAAAGTATTAAAGTACTTTGGGAAATGACTAAGCCGAGGACTTTCTACTCAGCAGACCTGGGTGCTCCAGCTTGAGTAACGTCTCAGTGGCATGCCAAATGGAGTTCACTGGTACAGGCTGTAAGAGTCAGGGTCAGTGAACATGAGCAGAGGAAGAAACTATCACATGGTGCTGCATCTCAACCGAGATCAAAAAGGGTGTACTCCAAGGGAAAGCTGTCACTATGGCCAGTTTCCCCATAGCAAATACCCGACAAGCAACTGAACCCGTAGGAAGCCAAACGCCAGAGTCGTGCGTAGGGAGCAAGGATAGGACCTGGCTGGAGGGAAGAGTCTTCCTGAGCAACCACTGTACAGCTCCACGCAGACCGGCGGTGGTCACTCTCAAATCTATAATTCAATCCCAAGCAGAACCAGAGGGCAACAATATTTATTTCCCAGGCCCTGCAGCTTTTCCCAGCCAAATTCTAAACTGCAGCTTCAAGACACAAAGTCCCTAAAGCTCTCACTCTTGCGTTCTCTCACTCTCTCAAAGGAATCAAGGAAATGTTTATAAATGAAAGCTGTCATAAGTGAGATCCAGATGGTTCCAACTCTGCTGAAAGATGTCTAACAGTACTCATGAGTTAAACAACTGCCTTAGATGATATAAGGGTTCAAGAAGCAGAAACATTTTAAAACAAATCAGGAATCCCATCTACAAGCTCCACACTAAGTCCCTGCAACTGTTCCTTGCATTTTTTAGACCTCTGATACTTCTTGCTGCTTTCCACCCATCTCCAACTGATCCACGCTCTTCCTGAAATGGGATACCCAAA
Source organism: Gallinago jamesoni (assembly GCA_025769975.1). NCBI lineage: Eukaryota > Metazoa > Chordata > Aves > Charadriiformes > Scolopacidae > Gallinago > Gallinago jamesoni. The sequence continues at coordinate 18,104,471 of JAOQGH010000077.1, read as the reverse complement.
CCTAGGGACAGTACTCCAACTGAAGCCCTACCAGTGCCAAGCGGAACAGAAGACTCACCCCCACATCTTACAGAAACAATTCTGTTTATAGATGGCATTTGCCCTCTCCTCTCACACAGCATGAGAGTTATTACTGGGCGAGTAACACCAACTTGGCCTCCAGACCTTCTCCCTGCTGTTGAAGCAGGCGTTCCTCCTTCTCGCCCTGCGTATTTGATTATTCCTAAGTGTAGATCTGCATATGTCTCAATCGAATGCTCTCCTACGCTTTTCAGACCATTTCTTTAATTTGACAAAATTACTGGAATTGTAATCCTCTCTAGCTATATACTTACAGCCACTCACCACATGGTTTTATCTGCAAATTTAGTAAGAATACTCATATTTCCTCATCCCACTTACTATGAAAACACTGCACTAGTACCATACCCAGCACAGACTATGGAAGAATCCCATCCAAGATTTCTCTCCTATTTAACAAAAAACTTCTATTGTTTACTAATTAAAATGCAGTAAGATAATGCAGTAAAACCATAAATCCTAGTCTTGTTTAATTTACTTTTTTCCAAGCCACAATCCTTACAGTGTCTTAGAGTGTTGTCATGTCAAAGCCCTTACCTACTCTGTACCTACCCAAAGTCAAGTTACCTACCCTCTATGGCTTTTCCCTATCCACGAGGCATGTCATAACCTATGACAGAAGGGAACAGATGACTTCAATGCCATTTGTTCTTCAGAAATCCACATTGGCTCTTTACTCCTTTATCAAGCATTTACAACTGTTTGATTATTTGTTTCAGTATGTTCCTGAAATTGAGATTAGGCTGACTGGTCCACAATTCCCTTCTTCTTCCTTTTCCCATTTTATATTATGTTTGGAATTTTCCGGTTTTATGGAAACTCCACTGCTATCAACAAAGGAGGAGAAAGAATAGCTACAGATTCAAACTGCTTCGGCTGGTTCTTGACGTACGCAAACATCAATTTCACCAAGTCTGGATGACTTCTTTGTAATCTGATTCATCTGAGCATTGTCTAACATTTTATTTCCCTGCTAGGTTCTGAATTCTTTCACATTTGTGCTAATTGTATTTAGGGTCCAACAGCTAAGCCTTCTGGAGAAGACAGAAAAACCTCCCAACCATTAAATACCTTGGTTCTTTCGACAATATATTTTTTTTCTTTCTGTTGAACAGTAGACTGAATTTCTCCATGTCTCCCTTTTACTAACAGTGTATGCACAATAACTGCATGCCAACTTTGAGTTTGTTATAGCTCGTTTGCAACTTGGTCCTTCTACTTTTGTCTCTGCACATGTGTTGGGTTTTTTGGCTTGTTCTCAGTAGATCAGCAGATTTGCAATTTCTGTGGACTTCCACCTAATTTTTGAGGTAAAATGGAAGTTCAGGATTTAGCCTAGTACCTTTGTGGCTATTCACTTTGTAGGAAGCCATTTGACACCAAATAAATAGAAAATGCTAGCAAAATGAGTAGTTCACCTCATTCCTAGAAGCACTGATGCTTCTTCACGATGAGCTCAACTCATCTATAGATTCTTTTATTTAACAATAGGTAGGGACAAACTCTACTTAGCACAATGAGGAATGTAGACCTGAGAGAGTGTCTGTGGCATTTGATATCTGCAAACTAGTTACTGACATTCTGAACTTGTACAGCTTTGTGTTGCTGACAAGGCTGTTGTTGAAAATTGACAGATTGATAAAACGGAGCCTTAATGCTGTTCAGCAAATTCCTTGACCAAACTGTTCATCGCTGGTGTCACTGACTCCATGTCTTGTCCCGGCAGATACATCATCTGACAGTCTCCAGTGAAACCACGGGCAATCTCTTTTCCTTGTGACAGGCTTCTAACTTTAGAATTTTCTGATGCTTGTCACACATGTTAGCCTGCCAAAATCCAACTTCAGGACTAATGAAAGCCTATAAGAAATGTAACCTACTATTGCTTATAAGAAATGTAACCTACTATTTATGAAAAACTTGAAACGTCACAGGATTATTTGTTTAAACTTATATAATAATCTCATAGTTGAAGCTTTATGCTTCTTAAAATGAAAGATTACAAAGAGAGGCACCCAGTTTGGACAGGATGTAAGTAACCACAGAGTGAACAGTAAATGATGCAGGAGATGCAGGATTCTCAACAGGTGTACTGTCACTGCTCACAGATCGCCTCTTTTTGTCACATTAGCTTTTCCTTTCCCCTCCTGATCTCTTGGCACATCCACATCCCTGATAAGAGACGAACAGCAGCAGGAACAGGGAGAGCACGTGTACCCTCCTGAGTGCAAGAAGAGCAGCAGCAGCAGCGGAGTGCTGCCCACCTTGCTCTCTGGCCCAGCAGGGTACCCATGAACTCTGGTACCTTCTCACACCGCTAATCCCTCCAGGTTTTGGAAGACTGCATAAAGCTTCCTTTCCCACTGCAAAGGTAACAAGAAACTTATGCATCTCTGCCCTGTCAGGGAAACTGCCCTTTTTCACATATATTCCAAAGCAGAAAAACAATAAAAACCAGAGGTACAAATACACCAGAATTAACTTTCCTAAGGGAAGCAGGACACTCTACTCTTCTGAGTTGCCCCCATCCCACCCCAACTCGGCCCCCTGGCGCTTGTTCCAGCGTCACCATCACGTCAGTGCCCCAGACCCGCCTTCACACCTCAGCAGCTTGATACCATCTTGTACCTTTCCTTCACCTCTTCCCGTCTCCTCCTACGCTCCTCCTCTTCTTGCCATTGTCTTTCCTCTTCCTCTCTTCTGATCCGGTCTTCCTCTTCTCGCCTCCTCCTCTCCTCCGCCTCCTGCTCCCGCCGGAGTTCCTGCTGCAGCAGGTGCTGGTAGAGGCGGCGGGCCAGGCGCCCGCGCCAGTGCTTCTGCAGGGTGACGGCGGAGGCCTTCAGCTGCCGCAGGCTCTTCTGCCAGAAGTAGGCTCGGTAGTTCTTCTGGATGATCACAACACTGGCTAGCACCTTCCGGTACTTCTTCCTGGAAACACAACCAAGACACTTAATGCGCCACCAGGCGACACGTGTGCTTTCCATCTCCCCTGCCCTGGCGTATCGGCCAACCTTACCACATCCACAGAAAAAGGAATTTGGAAAAACGCTGCTCAGAAATGACACAATTTATGTTCCTCTACTGCTACTACCTGAAAATCATGTTCTCCTCACTGTTCTCACTCCTATATCTACCACCGCGTTCTTTCCGTGGGCCTCTACTTTCGTGAAGACCCTGAGAGGATGAAGAACAGGTATTTGGCACCTGGAAAGAGAACATCCACTGGCCCAAAGTCATTGCACATCACACACATCCTCTGTGCAGTTGGTTTAATCACTCAGTGTGGATTTATTCGAATAAAAACATCTAAATAGCCTTACTATATGAGAACAAAGTCCCAAACTGCACCATCTTTCAAGTGGCCAAATGCAAATTACTCCAGGAAAAGCAAAAATGGGGCAAAAATACATCTGGTTACATTAATCTCGTACTGTTTGGGGGAAAACACAGTGATACTACAATATTGATTGCTGAATGTAACATTGTAACAGGCTCACATAAACATATACTTATATTGCACAACATTTTGCTTAAACAATAATGATATCAAAATAAACTCTGCAGCACTTCAACTAAAAAACATGGTAGGGCCCCAAAAGAAAAAAATAAACATTTCAGTATTTCTGTACCCTAGTGAAGTTCTAGAAAAGTCAGTTCTTGCCTCTGCATTACAGAATAGCTTTATCAAGAACCTGAAAAAAAAAAGGGACTGGTAGAAGTTTGTACATGATAGACAAACTGGACAAATAACAAAAGGGTTACTATTACACAGTAATCTGGATCAATTTGTAAGCCAGATTCAAGCAAACATTAAACTATCAAAAGAGTCAAACATAAAGTCTTCTATTGAAGAACCAAAGGCCAAACACACCTAATGTGGGATTATGTTAGGAAGCAGCAAGTCAAAAAAGGATTTATGGGCCACAGGGATTATCAGGTGAAGGTGATCCCAACACAATCTTATACTTGCAAGCAGAAATCCTGTGTAGAAGGTGCCTGCACTGGTACTTTTATCCTCTGTTCAGTATCAGCACCTCCATTTGAAGAACAATTTTAGATGCTCAAGTGATTTCTGAGGAAGCAGGACTGGAACCAGAAATCCTGGCTTATAGAAAGAGAGTGTTTGCTCCATGAACCTTAAGGAGGAGAAGGCTAAGGAAAGGCATGTTCCCAGTCAAAGTACCCACAGCTTTGGGTGGCATTTCCGTTCATCCAAAAGGGGGAAAAACAAGATTTCACTCACCTGAAGCTAAGTCTATTCAGAATGGAAATAAGTGGACATTCTTTAAAATAATTCAATATATTTAGAAACCTTAATATCTTGCTGTAGGGAAATAATCATTGGTACTATTAAAATAAAAAACCTTCTTTCATCCAAAACAGAATTTGCAGAGGGAAATTCTATCGAGCTGTTACCCAGGATCTTGGGCCAACAGGCTACAATAATCCTGTGAGGTCTTACAGTCCTAGAAAGCACGCTGGAAATAGCATAGTGTTCTTGCATAGCCTTCCCACAGACCTTCTGCAACCCTCTGAGGAAAAGACACACCTCAAAATCCCCTTCCTGGCAATCATCTCCCCCTTGAAATGGCAACAGGGACCCACGCTGACAACCTGCCACCTCCCTCCACATCAGATACGTCAGCCCACTCAAGAAAATCAGGAGAGAGATGCTAACAGCAGCAGCGTGCAGAGGTCGCGCTCTTCTCCGCAAGTATAAAGTCAAAGGGAGGAAGCACAAAGAAAAGGAGAGGAAAGGGAAGAGGTGATAAGAAGTGGGAGGTTTCAGATGAAGTGCTCCTGGGCTGGCAGCCCCCCTCACCCCCGGCTCCCGCCGTCCTCCCCGCACACGGGGGGTGAACAGCTGCACCACGCACCTTCCGCCAAGGCAGCCAGAAGTGCATCAAAAAAAGGGCACCCTGACTTTTGCAAAATGCATCTGCCAGGAACTCTCCCAAGCGCAACTCGTGCCGAGCCCTGCCCAGCCACGGGCCGGCTCTGCCTCCTGGTCTGCCAGGCTGAAGTGCCCCCTCCGTCCCCGTGCCCATGGCCAGCCTCGCGGGCGCCCTTCAGCTGGATTGCTGCACACAGGCTGTTGGGTTTCATCCCCCCCCCCCCTGCAGCCTTCCACTCACCCTCCTGCGCTGGCCACAGCCATTCCAACCTGCAGCCCACGCCGAGGAGCTGGGAGGCATCCTGACAGTGTATCACTAAAAAAGGTGGGGTGGCCACAAAGGCTCCAATGCTGCATTTAAAATTTAGTTAATTATTCTGTAGTTAGCAGTTATGCCTCCAAGGACTGGAGAACACGGGGCTGTGGAGCAATTTCCTCCTCTTTTCCCCTGAGCAATAAGGTCCTGCAGAATCCAGGGACACAGCCAAATTTGTACACAAATCCTGCCAGCCTGGGAATAGTTAAGATGTGTTTCAGCTGGTGAAGCTGTTACCAGCAGCCCAGAGTCCCACAGGTTAGCTACGAAAAATGGGCTTGATTTGAATGGGCTCGATTTTCTTGTCTCCCATTTTAGTGATCAGTCAGAGATAGCAGGCTGCAGGGAATCGGAGCAAAGAAAACGTTCTCACCCTTAGGACTGGTTCTCCAGGCTCACAGAACAAGTTCACAAAGTGGGAGAAACCAGTAAAATCCCTCCTGTGGTATATGTACCCTTCTTCCCCAACCTACTTTGCATGAGATTAAATTAATTTAGACACACTTTTCCTTGCAAAACTAACAGAAATGGTATCAAGCTTAAAGCAGCGCACAGTGGTACTCCTGACCTCTGCCCAACTCTTCACCATGGTCAAATGAACTCCCTGTTGCTGGACCTTCTCCAATATAGGTGCAGTGCAACTGGAAACTCTTCACAGAAACATTTTCCAGTCTCCCCCCCTAGCTCTTTCTCACTCCCTGCTCTCCTCCCCTGCAAAGTCCAGTTACCTCCAGCTACTTGTGAGGACTTCCCTTCTGGCTGCAGAAGCACAGCTCGTTCTTAAAGATGAGGCTCAGAAGAGCAACAAGTGGGACAAGGAATTCAGATCTGTGGAGACTGGAGGACTGCAAGATTTCTAGCCAAGAACATCACTACTGCAACGCTGTCTCCGTCACAGCCCTGCAGGGCAGCAGCTACCTTCCCAGGAACTCAGAAAAGCAGTAATCCAGTTTGCCTGCGGTGATGTTTCCCAGAAAAATCAATTTTCCTGTGCTAATCCCTACTCCTCTCTCCAACTGCTAGACACAAAGTAAAACAGAGCAGAGGCCCTGACACAAAGAACTTGCAATCTCATGTACAAACAATAGAGCCAGCTCATTTGTCTTCCTAGAGGGAAATAAATAAATGAATAAAAGCCCTAGAGACCAAATGTGTATTTTGCTGATATTCCACATTGGCAAGGCAGGGTACAACCCTCGCGTACGTTTCCCAGTGCAAAAACGAGCTACCTGGTGTAACTGGGCCTCTAAGAAGAGCGACTGCTGGTTCGGCTCTGGCTGGCCAGGGGTTTCACCTCCTCGCACGCCTGACTGACAGGTGTCTGGAGCAGAGAGGAGCCAGGAAAGAGCATCTCACTGGGATTAAGCGTGCATGCCACAGCCATTAAGGAGTCAGCTGTTGCCCTGACTGCGAGGGGCAGAGGAGGGGTGGTTTGTCTGCAGTTGGTTCTCCCAACCCTCCTCTGGGTCAGGTGCAAAAGGGAGCGGCGAGAGGAGATTAGTGGTGTGCAAAGCTGGCCGAATCCCAATTCTGAAGAGTTAATTAAAAGGAGAGGGAGATCACGAGGCAAACGGGCAGGGCGAGGGAAGAGGGTGAGCAAAGGCAAGAGCTGCAAGTGAGGAAGGAGCGCTTTGCAGGGGGAGCAGAAAGCAGAGCTGACAGGCATAAGGAAAAGGAGGGGACCCGAAGTGTAGGTTGGGCCCGGCCAGGAGAGCCCTGAAGGCAAGGAAAAGGTGTCATGGGAGGCGAGCAACGGGAACAGAGGTTCCCCGCAGAAGCCTCGCTGCGGGAGCGTGTGCGCAGAACTGCAGAAGAGGTGGCAAAGGTGCAGACCGGCTTCGGCAGGGAGGGCAGCGGCTGCGGCGCTCCCTTAGGATACGGGAGGGGAAGAAGGGAGGGATGCGAGGGGGCCAGAGAGCAAAGCAAGGGGGGGGGTCGGGGCAACCCAGGCACGCAAGCCCAGGGACGGCGGGGCAGCCCCCGGCACTGACCTTGCCATGTAGCCCAAGACGTGGGCTCGGATGACTACGGCTGCTTTCCTCAACTCCTCTTCCCGATCCTTCTCCAGCTTCTGCTCAAGAGCTTCCTTCAGGAAAACCTGACGCCACGGGGAGGAGTTTCAATAAACACAAAGAGAGGAAAGAAGTCAGTCCCCGGGAGAGCCGGGAGATTTCATCCCCGGGTGACCGGCACGGGGTGCGCGCTGTGCCCGGGGACCCCCCCCCGCCGCCGCCGCCGCTCCAGCGCCAGCCCGGGCGGCGCTTCCCGGGGAGCCCCCCCCCCTCCTCCTCCTCACGGCACCGGGGAAAAGTTTTGCGGCGACATGAGCCAAACTCTGCGCCCAACCCCCGCCTCCCTCCCTCTGCGGTCAAGACTTAAAAGAGAGAGGGAGGGAGGGAGCAGAGGAAGGAGGGAAAGAGGAGGAGGAGGAGGAGGAGAGCCCGTGCTTTAGCCCGGGATTAACTCTTTCCCCGCTGACAGCTTTCCCCGCACGATCCAGTCCCTCCTGGGGCGGTTAAATACTTGGCAAAGAAACTCCTCCGCATTTCAGGGCAAGGGAGGAACGTTTAGGTTTCTAGGCGCCAGGCAGCAGTTTTAACAGCGATACCGGTAATGGAAGGCAGTGGAAAGCTAAAATCCCTCTCGAGGTGTAAAGCTGAGCACCCAGTCCACCAGCCCCGGGTGGAAGCTGAAGCCCTCCACCGACCTCCAGGCGGACCCGCTTTGGCGGGGGGGTTGGACTGGCTGATCTCCAGAGGTCCCTTCCAACCCCGTATATCGTTCTGTGATTCTGTAACCTCCAGAAACCCTGAGGTGGAGATGTTTCCTTGCTGAGGAAGTTCAGCAGCGCAGCATGCGTTGGGGGAGACAGCCCTGATGGCAGAGGTCTCCAAATATTACTGATTGCATTTCAGTGTCCGGTATTTTAATTCTCTTCCATCAGGCATCTTCCATCGCCTGTATTTCAAACCTCTGCTCAGCGCTAAATGCCTGCGTGGGGGATGACGGTGCTATCTTAGAGACAAAAGGACTGAGATACAAGCAAGATAAGGGCATGTTTACAGGAACTGCGATGATTTATCTGAGCTACTTTAAATCAGCTGGCTTGCATTACGTTAGGCACAGGGTTCAGCACAAATTGCTGAGATAAATGCTTTGCTTTTTGAGATGGAGCGCAGCCTGCGTGGAGCTCCACGGCGCAGTGGGTACACGCTGCTGGCAGCACCCAGCCTAGATTCAAGTTGGCTAAAGTATGTCCATTGAAGCTGCAGTCACAGCAGCAACTGCCACAGGGCTCTGCTCGTGTGACCTGCTGCCTGACACGGGCTAAATCACTGCCAGGGCCACCAGCAGGACAGGCTATGGTAGGAAAGTGCTGCCCCACTGGTTAAAGCTCTGCTGGGAACGCGGGCTCTGAGGTGACACACACCCATCTCCAGAATGGTAAAAACTCCTTACACATTTTTTGAATCCATGTGGCTATGCTGAGGGGCCAGAGGGATGTTCAGATGTTTGAACAGTCATTTAGTCCAGTGTTTTGCACAAATTCTCCATCTCCCCACTTACCTCCCCTTATGCCTCTGTATACCTCCCTTTCCCTCACTGCTGTTGGCTCCTTTTTCCCTCTGCAAAGCCCACCATGTACTGAAACCTCTCCCTGAGTTAGTACCCATTGCCAGTTGCTTCCCTGGACTCTAATTTTTCCTGGGGAGTCATTTTCACTTAGATGGCCTTAAGAAATGAGCTGTTTTATAATGACTAAGTAACCATGGGTAGGCTTAAAAGAAAGTTTGTTATCAAGGTACTGCCAACCATGAAGCTGGCATCCTTCCCTGCAAGTTGTACATCCACTCCCTCTGTCAACTCAACAATCTTTTAAAGACTTCTTTGAGGCAGGGATTGCTCTTTCCGTTACATTCCAGAACCAAGCAGCAGTCACCCGTTTCAAGAATGCAACCAGCAAAATACTATCTCAGTCCATTATCTTCATCCAATTGAAAAAAAAAAATACTCAGTCCGTTGGTATTTCCCTAGTGAGCATAGACTTCGCTGTGCCAGTAAGAAGCAGTAAAAAAAAATAACTTTGAGGCATGCAGAGTTCAACAAGACCCAACTCTATTCTAATAGGGTTTTCTATATATGCTTGAGATTGGGGGGTTAATCTCAAATAACATAACAAAATCTAGTTATAAGCTATTGGCATTTTGAGGGTATTTTTTTAGACTCCCCTAGATGACAAAGATGAGTAAAATTTATTCAAATCCAGAAATATTTTTGATGCCTTGTGGAAATAACTTGGAAGTTGGCCATTTCTTTGTCATAATTCAGTCACTTTCTGAAAACATGGGATCACTTTCATCTGAGGAAGGACTGATTAAACAAAACATACAAGGTTACTTCCATCATATCTTCTCCTGCTAGACACTGGCCAAGTTTTAAACCCCAGTGCAGCACCACAGTGCTCCTCACACAGCCTCAATGCCCCCTCAGTGCAACAATGAACATGTTAAGGTTACATGTAGATGAGCAGACACAAATGTAACTGTGTGCACCCATGTGTACGTAAATGGGATCATATGTTTCTTGGGGACAACACGGGGAAAGCAGGAAGTGGGTCACTGTGACCTGGATGCCAAATAGCCTACAGAAACCTCCTCCTTCAAACAGGCCATGCAAATCAGCTGGTTGAAATGTTGGGAATTAATGCTTTCTAACAGCAAGGATTACTGTGTTAAACAGCTTTAGGAAATCTGTGTTGTGGGTATGGACAAGTATGGCAGGAGGTCTGGGTGAGCTGAGGGAAAGGGCACAGAAGCTGCTGCTCCATCCTAGCACATCCCCAGTAAAGACAAGGGCATCTCAGCACAAGCTCTTCCATCATCACACTGCGTGTTTGCATCCAAGCCCTCATCTCTGCCATGCCACCGGATAAAACCTGCCTTATATACATTAATACCTCTTATAAACATTAATTTGACAATTGCCAGCACAGCAGCTGCTCTATTCTTAATGAAAAACACAAAGATCATCCTGCCCTTCCTCCTCCGTTTCCTTTCCCAAGCTTCACAATCCCCTGCACTAATTCACAGAGTCTTTTCCTTCCTCCTCAAAACAATTGCTAGGGATATAATTATCCTTCCATTCATTTCGCAGGAAGTATTCCCCCTTCTATAAGCTTTGCTCTTCACCCACCCCTTTATACTTCTTCCTAGGTTACATCCCCATTGGTGTGTCCCACCCTTTTCAGTAGCTACTCCCGACTCCATAAGCCAATGTTAGTTCTCACCTGGTGCTAAGAATCGCTACCCGGGTACCCAGAGCTGCACCTGGAGCAGCAAAAGTGGCAGCAAGGGCACACAGGGGACTTCCCCTTCAGGACAATGACCTACGCTCCGTGCCCCTGAGCTGGTAGCTTCACTTCACCCTTACCTGAAAGCCTCTGGAAAAACTAGGGCTCCTTTCTTTATCAACCCAAGGATTCCAAACCTGTGTTACCTAGCACCAGCTAAACCACCAACACAGACAAAGCACTCTATAACCCAAAACCAAGGCACAACAGCTGGATACAGGCAGCAGGGAAGGGACTAAGAGGAAGCACCACTGCTCTGCTCAGCCTCACCTTGGCGGTTGCTTTCCTACGGGCAGGCTTTCTGGAGGCGCTGCCAGAAAACAGAGTTGCAAGAGTGGTCTCCAAGGGAGCAATGAAATGGCTTTGCCACCACCTGAGCATGGGAAAGAATGTCAAAGCGACTCATCGGAAGAATGAAATGGCAAGGCAATGGCAACCAGCACCTTGGAGCAGCCAGGGGCTGGTCAGCCATTCAGCGTGGCAGCAGGGGTGGAACAGCCCAAGACAACCTCGGACTGATAAAATTGATAGAATCATAGAATGGTTTGGGTTGGAAGGGACCTTAAAGATCATCTTGTTCTAACCTCCCTGCTGTGGTTGCTCAAAGCCCCATCCAGCCTGGCCTTGAACACTTCCAGGGATGCGGCATCCATCCAGTCCATCCAAGCAAATAGAACTGCTTCCCTCTACCAGGACTCACATCTCTAATCCAAACCATGCTGGATATAAAATAACTTCTACAACCAAACCAGATGGCTCAACTGCTTCCCAGCTCTTTTCATTTTTCCTTCTCAGTTGTGAAGAAATAGAAAGACTGCCATTCTTTATAATTTCTTTCTTCCCACAATATTCAGACCTGTAAGCAACCAGTGCCCTAGCAGAGAGACTGCTGTTTACCAACGTGCCACATAGAGCTCTTCAGCCAAGTTTTAGTTTATAGGACCGAATTGTCAAAAAAAAAAATACATTAGAGTACATCCAGTGTTTTGGCAAAATAGAAAGACATTTTGTTTGCCACAATTTACCACCTGTATTGTTTTTCCAAGAGAATTTGTTTGTGCAGGTCAAGGAGTGAGTGAAAACGGACAGATGGACTCAGTCCTTCAGACTGCACAATGGAGACTGAAGAGAAAGGGGATCCTTCTGCTGCCAGGTGGATTTCCTGCTTGTCATCAGCCTGTTGTAGTCCCTGGACTCCATCTATATAGCTTACAACCTTTTATACTCTAAAAGGTGAGTTTGGTCCTCACGTGCATTTCCCTGCTGCCCTAGCTGTAGCCCAGAAATCTTGCATTTCTTGTCATGCTGGGAAGAAAGTTCAAACTCCATGTTTACCAGGTCTAACCACCCCTTTCTAAAGCTTCCCAGGCACAAGCAGCTCTGCAACACACACACTCCACACAGGCTTTAACACTAGAGTGTTGTGAGACTGGCAGCCACGCAAGTGGGTTAACTAGAGACAAGAATGAGTGAAAAGGTTTCCTGGTTTGCTGGGACCAGTGAGGAGACACCAGATTCCCAAATCAAAGATGGGGAACACTTTAATTATAGAGTGGAAATACAGCTAAGTGATAAAACCTTCTTTCTTGAACATCAGTGCAGGCATGTGGAAGAAGGCCTTAGAAACTTCAGGTTAACACATCTCCTTCCCACAGCAATAGCCAACATTTTCCTTGGTTGTCACACAGGGTTCATAGCCCAGACTACCAACTGGGCTATTACCACTCCTCTCAGAAAGGGAAAGAGAGACCTCATTATAGTCTATATAGAGAGAAACTTTAGAGTCTATCCACTCATGAAGAAATGATGGCTCAAATCAACAAATTTGTCTCCTGGACAAGTTAAATGTGAATATTCACTAGAATTACTTCCAGTTCCATTGTGACCCTGGAAATACCCTGAATTACTTTTTTGAAGGCTTAAGGGCAAAAAAATGCTTTGATAAACCACCACGTGCTCTGGATATGGGCTGCATACCCACTACTTAGAAATGCTGTCTGCAGTGGACACCAACCACCTTGGAATATTCTTTGAAGAATTTACTTGAGTACATGGAAAGTTGTGATAGAGACAGTTTCTCACTCCTGGATTTCTATAGTAATATACCTCACATGGCTCACATCTATTTCTGTGTGAAGCTGTCTCAAAGCTGGAAAAAATTCAGACTGAAAACATCCAGCTCCCTCCCCATTAAATGAAAGATAACAGTACGTTTCCAGCTGGATGCCTGGAGAAAAAAAACCCAAGACTATGTCAGGCAAGAGAGAAGTGTTAAACATTCACCAAACCAGAAGCAAGATCTGTATTAGTCAAGTGGGGAGAAGCATTTGGATACCTTTTCCTAGAAAAATGTATGCTAGCATCTGGGCTAACTGCACAAACCCTCAGCTGAGCTTCCACAGCAGAAGGCTGTCACACATCTGGTGATCTAGCTACCTCTTCACAGTTTAGATAAATACCAAGCAACAGCTCACTGCCTCTTGCAAGAATTTCGGTTAGCCAAGCAGAGTGAAATACCCGGCAAGAGTTATGTGCCAAGAGTTAATGGCACCCATTGCAACTGCATACAATGACACCCCTGCTTGTTCTCCTTGGATCCCTAAATCGGATCAGACACAACAAAATCGATCTGGCTTGGACAATGATAGACAAAATCTAATCTAATCTAAAAGCCTTCTACATAGGCTACATATTATGTATCTAGGTACATAATATGGGAAATATTTGAGATGCTAAAGGTCAGTGGCACAGTGCAATGTATTTCACTATTCAGCCCTTTCCACTGACTTGAATCTCACCAGATGCAATTGCATCCCTTTGCATCGGGAACAAAGCCATACCCTGCCCCACACGGATGAAGTACCTTGGTTTTACCCAGCTGCCATTCTTTCTTGCTGCTGTCATAGGTCTGAAGAAAGCCTGCACATACAGCTTTGCTGTTGTCTGAGAAACATGGCCCCTTCACAAGCATTTTGTACCTAAGAACCAAACAAAATCTCATGAGATTATGTATGACAGTAACCCACACCCCCTGCCCCAATCTTTTAACTGTAATTATCCTCCTCCCATTAGTCCTTCTTCCTCTGGGATCTCTCTTCTTCATGTTTGCTTTCCAATTTGGAAATTTCCATCCCCCAGCCTTTATATGTTCCTACAACACTGGCAATTATTGTTGCAATCCCAGTAATAAAATATAAATTCAACAGCATTTTTCAGTAAAGAACAACTGTCTTTCTGAAACACGTGCTTTCATCAGACACAAGTTATTTTGTTCAGTATAGGGGTGGCATTTAATGTTCCAAGAGACAAAGGAAGCAATGTTCAATGGTCTCTTCTAGCCTTAAACTTCAAGAAATCCTTTTGATGCAGCTAATTAAAAGAAATAATCACTCTTTCCAATGTTCATCATGAACTATACTGTCCATTAAGATTTGCTTCAGCCAGCCAGATTAAGAGTTTTAAGTATGATATTTTGTTTTTACGTATTATGACCAGCTGGGTTTCACAGCATCACACAAGCAAATCTGTGACAAGGCTACCAAAAAAAAATAATTAAAAAATGGACCATCTGGCTATTTTTCCATTCTGACTTTTACCCTAAAGGCAGGTCTCCAAAAGGTCTTCCAAATCAGTCTATGATATGGGCAATAAGGGCATGGTTAGAAAAACATTTCACAAATGATCTACACCAGCAATAGCAGTTATAGAGGGAACAAATATATAGAATCATATACCTTGGGGCTGTTAGAGCACGTGGTACAACGATAGCAATTACCTGCTGAGAAAGTCCTGGTAAAGGCGTCGTATGGGAAAACCTGCTCTCCGAATTTTCACTGTCTCCAGCATCCCTGAATAACGGAGCTGATTTAGCACCACATCTGGATTGAAGAGATTTGGCGCCTACATAATGATCCAGATTCAAAAACAAATAAGCAGAGAGACAGAATAAGTATTGATCCTGGTATTACTTCTTTGCTGACTTGAACAGAGACTGTTTCTCTGAGCAGTCACACAGGTTGTGCATCTGTTTCTTTCTACAAAGTCAAACCTGCATATTTGGGCATGCCAGGTGAAAAAGGGGAAATTTGGGTCAAGGAGAAAGCAGCCTCACAACACTGCGTGATGCAGAAAAAGGGATGAAAGGAGTTGGGCAGATCGAGAAGAAAACAGTCTGCAGGCTGCTGTTGGATCATCACAGTAAAGCAATGATGCAATGCATTAACACATACAAAATGCAGATTTCTGACTCGGTTCTCTTTGCAGTCTCTCTCCAGTCAAACTGGAGACAAAGTGCAGAATTCTTTTCTGACATAACCCCCCAGCAGGCTTTCCTCTGCCATATTATACAGGGTTTCAAAACACACAAAGAAAATGATAGGTTCAGAGTTCCCCAGCCAATCTAGTTAGCAGCATATCCTCCCATCACAGTTCACAAAACAAGCGAGAGCCAGCCGGTCTCTAAGCACTGGGACTTGCTCATGAAGCTTCCACCTCCTCTGCCTTGGAGCCAGGGATCTGCAGGAGATGCTTCCTACTGCACAAGCCTTGCATTCCAGAACAGGTTGTCTACAGGCATCCTCTGCCACAGCTCTGGGCTCTGCACAAGCCTGGTTCATCTTCTGGGCTTCATAAGCACATAAAGAAGTGGGAACGGCTCTACCTTATCATACTCAACATGCAGGCTTTTCATGTCATACCAGGAGGAGAGTGTATTTTTCCCTCAAGCATAAAACCACCAGAAGGAAACAAAGAAGGTGAGGGAGAACTACTCTTATTCTCAGTTTGGACCCTGACAGAGGCGCATGTCAGGGGTTTGTACAAGAGAGTGCCCATGAAGGCCTGTGTTGCATGTATACATTTTGCTGGAAGACAGACTTGCCTTTTCTGTATTTGGTTTGATGCAGCGGATGAAGAATGGATTGGAAGTACTAAGCGTGGCCATCAGGGAATGGAGAGAATCCTAAAAAGCAGGAAGACAAAACCCTAAGGATCAAGCAATACAGGAGGGAAAGGGGGTGCATCTGACGCAATAGGGTCTTCATGCAGCCCTCCCATTCCTAACGTCCTTTGACTCTGCCCACCAAAACCTCAGCAACCCAGGAGATCCCTTCCTGTCCAAAACACACCCACACAGTTCACTCTAACACTTTTACATGACTATCCTTGTTCTCAGAGCTGTAGAGCTGATATGAGTTATTGTTACAAGTTTCTCAAACTTTAAACACAGAAAACTAAACCTGTGAAACTAACAGAAGGTTTGCAGACAATCGTTTGCAGACAATTGTGCAAGGTCCCCTCAGTAAAGTTTGATTGGAATTGCCACTATACATGTAAAAAATGTGGCCTGAAAGCACACATGGACTTAGCTGAAACCCCAAACCAACATGAAAGATCGGAGAACCTCAAGAACTTCATACACTTAGCAAAGTATTCTTTTCCTCTGCCACCCTGCATGCCTTAGCATCTCACATTTTACACCACATGGAAATCCTTGGGGCAGTGGCACTGTCTTTTTCTTAGCACTACAACATTCCTGCACATTTTCAGTGCTGGACACAAAACAAGGATGAATGACTCCTCTTGGCTGCAGGCCTTGCTTTACCCATCTGCTCCTCCCCAGAAGCCTGCTGCTCTCTTGGAAAACATCCTACCCTGAACTGGGAGCTGACAGTCGGTCTGCGCCTCTGGGTGCCCATCTTCAGTGTCTCGTCACTGCAACGACTGCAGACTCTTTCAAAAAGGTCATAGATGAAGTCCAGCCTAAGGGAGAAGAAAAGAATTAAAGAATATGCGAGGCACCCACCACCTGGGAGAAGATGGCTCTCATTCTCTGAGCTACTGCTCTGTCCCAGTTTGAAACACCTCATTTTTACTCCTGCTGTGCCACAGAGTGGCTGCAGGAGGCAGTTCAGCTGGGCACAGTGAGGAAATTAATACTTTCCATGTGGCTGCCCAGACCTTGTGGGCTGCCCTGTATGCCACACTCGGCTGCCAAGCCAGAAACCCCATCTCATGCTGTCAAGGAGGATATTACACAATAGAAGATCTCCATTCTGCACAGGCTAGGACACCTCCCCGAGAGCCACATGTCCCCAGGCAAAGCTACCCTGAGAGTACTCCAGCTATAGCGTGTGCTTTTACGCCCCTCCTCACCTAGTTCTC
Source organism: Gallinago jamesoni (assembly GCA_025769975.1). Taxonomy (NCBI): domain Eukaryota; kingdom Metazoa; phylum Chordata; class Aves; order Charadriiformes; family Scolopacidae; genus Gallinago; species Gallinago jamesoni. The sequence continues at coordinate 18,087,668 of JAOQGH010000077.1, read as the reverse complement.
ACAGCTAGCACCCGTGACACGCTCGTGCAAGTGCCACCACAGCCCTTCTGTGGCCAGACGACTTCTAGAGCTACCCTCAGCGTAGGTCAGCTCTGGGGAATCTTCCAATGGTTTGCCACTCCTTAGACAGTGGTGCTGGTTCTTACAAAGTGGCACAAAGTTCTCCAGAACTTCTTGTGCCTGTTTATTGTTAAGACTGCTTCTTAGCAGCAATTTCCCTTTCTGGAAGGGAAAAACCCTGAGTCCTTCTATTATGCTGGACAACAATGATCACAATTCTGGCTTCAAGCCCTGTGTAAATTGTTCCCCAGGTGCCACTGTCCGAGTAAGGCAGCTACGAGCAGCTAATACTCTCAGCTCCTTCAGGTTGTTCCAAGGATGCTCAGAGTATGGACTCTGCAGCAGGCTTCAGAGAAGATGCAATTCTGAAACAGTCTCATCAGGCCGGAGCCCGAAGACAATACATGGACTGTGGTAAGAGGCATGTGGTACAGCTGCTACTCAAAAACCTTCTAGGGTCTACCATGTCATTAGATGCCTCTGTCCTTCTACTAGGGCCCACCTCTGTCTTCCAGACCTTGCTCAAGATCAAACTCAGCTAATTTCTCTAGGTCATGCTGCAGCACTGGGATATAAAGTTCGGGGCCATGACTGGTCCCACAGCGAGGGCTCAGTCTCAGGATAAGGACAGAAGCTCTCCACTAACAAGCAGGCTGGAAAATAAGCAGCTTCTGTACAAATGTTGGGATTTGACAGCACAGCAAAGAGCCTTGACTCATTCAGGGGCAAATTTGCCACTGTTGGGACAGGGAGGTAAGAGGAAGAAGAGGAAAGGGAGAAGAGAGGAGGGGAAACAACCAGCATTGCCTGGAGGGATTTCTGTCATGCTTTTATAGCTCTTTTCAAAACGGGGACAAGAGTGCTGATTAAATCTGTGCCTCGACTGACTTCTCCAGCTCTCCTTTCTTTTGCCAGGACGCTTAATTACAAATAGAAGAATGATAGAGAATGATGCCTGATGCTCAGACAAAAGCGATCGCTTTCCTTGGTCTGGATATTAAATGAACGTGGCTTAGTCCCGCACAATAGATGTGGCCTCCTCACAAGGGGGACATACCTGCTGTCTTTCAGCATGTTTAAAATGTCATCTCGAAAGGTGTCTCTGTTCTTCTCCAGAAAGCCTCTCACATCGTATAGCACCTGCAACACAGACACAGCTGCTAGAAGCGCGCAGTACAAATCATTAAGCACTTCTTCGTTAACATGCCGATGCACAAGACCTCCAGCAGAGCTACACAGTTACGCTGCAGGCGTGTGCCAAGGTACGAACTTTTGGGGTCGAAGAGCTCCAGAGCTCTGCAGTTACCTGCAGCCAAGTGGCTTTTAGCCATTAATTAAAAAAAACCAAACAACAACCAACCAAACAGAAAACCCTCGAAAGCAGGAGCCAAGCGAAACAGCTGCAGCGATTTGCCTGGAGTGTGTGTGCATGTGGGGAAATCCTCTGCAAGGTGTGAGGTCCTCCATTCGCATCAGGAAACGCTAACTATGGCACCCAGTGCCCTGACCTCCCAACCACTACTGCTCGGCAGATATGACTCCAGGAAGAGGTTAGCCCTTTAGTGTGACACACCTCCACCTGCCCCATACCTCTCCACAACAAACAGCATTTAACCTTGAAGGCTTGGAGATCTTTTCCTTTTTGCAGTAGGTATTTAGCTTTTTCTCCTTCTCGACAAAAGTCAAATTTTCCTTGTCACTTTTACTTTGGGTTTTGTTTGGGAATGTCCAAAAAAAGACAACACGAATAAGAGAAGCCGAACCAAAAATTACCTAAGAAACTCAAACAAACATCCAAGCTGGAGAGTGATATGGTATTTTAAGCTTATCACACTCCCTGCACTCTACTACAGGGCACTAACTGTGAGGAAACACACAGCTCAAAGATATTACTGATTTTTGAAATCTAAAATTCAGGACCTCAAGCCCAAGTGCAAGCATCTCACAGACACACCATGAACACCTACCTCCCCAGCATAATGTCTTATGCCAAACTGATGGTCTGTAACCCGAGGTTTCACATAGTAGTGGTTGCTCTGAAAAGAAAGACAAAAAAGTCTTCTTACAATACCAGTGTAAGAATAAATAGGCTCAGTCAGGAGCTCTGCCATATGACAATGCTGGGATGGGCAAGGACTTTAGCTGTTGCAGAGCCTGACCACATCTGCTGCAGTTACCTGCAGCTACATCACAAATATGTTACTCCGATAAGATGGAAAAATTCAGCCCTTCAAGGCACTCCTCACGTGAGCAAGGGCTTGCAGAATCAAGGCTGGGCAAGCATGCCATGGATGAAATGTTAATCCTTGTGTGTCTGACACCTGAGGAGATTGGGGTCCACACAAACCATGTGGTGCTGGACAGATCAGGATGCAGGGAGGACGGCAGCTTTGCAGAACACCTACACATCCTTCATGTATCAAAGGAAACATAAAAACAATCTCCTGTCTTCCTTTACATGTCACTATATTTTCTTCACACCTCTCTTCCCCTTTTTCAATATTCACTTTTCCTTTCTTTACTAACTATTTTACTCTCTCATTTTTACCTGCCTTTCTTTGTTCTGTGAAAACTGTTAACTGTGTAAGAACCGCCATGCCACTTGAGGTCCATATAGCTGAGTATTTGGCCTCCAGGAGTGGCTATGTAGGGTAGAAGGCAATAATCTTATGAACAAGGCAATGTAATGACACTTTCATCCTAATCTCTCAAACTCCAATTATTTTCATGAGGTTTGCCTAATTAGCAACCCCGAGTGCATTTCTCATTTAAATACTTGCCCACCTGAACTGATGCAGACTTCTTGCATCCAGAGTGTCCTTTCACGGGGAGCTCTCAACCAGCTGTGCAGGGAACTACAGCCAGTAGGTTTTAAGCCTGGCTCCCATTAGTGCCATTTTTCTTCTATGGGCCACGTGTCACTTTTAAACCCACCACATCCCCTCTTAGTCATCTTTTCTCCACACTGCAGGGTCCCTTCAACGTAGTTTTCCATAACACTGAAGCTGTCCCAGACCTGTTGCTTACCAGATCTGATCTAACCCCTTCTTGAGTGGAGCGGCCCAGTGATGTACACTGCTCAAAGTGCAGGAGATCCATGGATTATACAGTGCCATAACAATGTTTTCTGGTTTTATTCTGTTGCTTTCCCAGGAATTTCCAATGCTTTATCTGAATTTTTTATTACTCCTGAGCACTATGAACAGCTTAATTAAAAGGCTACTCAATGCACAGAAATCACCAGAAATAGCAACCAAAATGTTGTGGAGCCTAAAGGAATGCAAAATAATACTGAAAGTCTCAAGTTGCTGTACAATAAACCACAGGTACCTTCTTACCATGGAAAATACATCCTGGTCTGATTATTTATCTCAGAAAAGAATAGGAGGAAGATGCAGAGAAATTCAGAGACAAATGGCAGCAAGAAAGAGGAGCTTTGAAATTTGTCCATTTGGAGAAAAACTAAAGAGGTTGGGACAGTTCAGAAAGAAAATTCAGAAGAAGCGATATATTAAAAATATTCATAAGTTCTACCTTCAAAGTTAACAAAATACCAACAACAATAAAAAAGGTAAATCAGGCATTCTCATACACCTTTACCTATAATACAAGGAACAGCCACATCAGACTAAATTGAAGGTATCAACTTAAGCATAAAGAAAGGAAATATTTCCACAAAACTGCACAGATATCCAACCAGAAGTCATTGCTATTTTATCCAATTTGTAGTCATGAGTATTACTGGCAGAGTTAGATGCAAGTATGAAAAATAAGAATATATGGATCTATGCCAATTTAAAAAAAAACCCTGCCAGATAAAGGATACAAGTTTGTGTGTGTCATGGTTTCAGCTGGGATGGAGTTAATTTTCTTGCTAGCAGCTGGTATAGTGCTATGTTTTGGATTTGGGATGAGAAACAGTAATGATAGCGCTCTACTGTTGTTAGCTGTTGCTAAGCTCTCAAGGCCTTTTCTGCTCCTTATACTGCCCTGCCAACGAGTAGGCTGGGAGGGCACGAGAGTTTGGGAAGGGACACAGCCGGGACAGCTGACCCCAACTGACCAAAGGGATATTCTATACCATATGACCTCATGCTCAGTATATAAAGCTGGGGGAAGAAGAAGAAAGGGCGAGTATGTTTGGAGTGATGGTGTTTGACTTCCCAAGTAACCATCCTGTGTGGTGGAGCCCTGCTTTCCTGGGGATGGCTGAACCCCTGCCTGGTGATGGGAAGCAGTGAATGAATTCCTTGTTTTGCTTTGCTTGTGTGTGCAGCTTTTGCTCTGCCTATAAAACTGTCTTTAGCTCAACCCACGAGTTTTTTCTGACTTGAACTCTTCTGATTCTCTCCCCCATCCCAACCTGGGGGGTGCGCGAGTGGCTGCGTGGTCCCAGTTGCTGGCTGGGTTTGAACCACACAACAGTACGTTTTCTGGCTTGGATGGAGCCTGAATTGGACAACTACGAAACATATTAACCGACAATGTTCTCACTAAGCAGTAAATTACTCCATAACTCCCTGCTACAGGGTTTAATTTGCTTTGTTTTCAGTCTATTTACTGTTAAGAACAGAATTTTGGCTGCACCAGAGGCAGGATAAGAGATTGCTATGGTGATCTCACTGTGGTTTCTGTGTCCCCAGGATAACTTTCTGACCTGTGTGAAAAAACCCTTCTACTCCTGTGTCCAGAATACAAGAAAGAGGAGGAAAGAAAGAATTTAATTAATTAGGAACAATGAGAGTGCTTTCATTAAAAGTCATGAGGCAAAAGCCATCCCCGGCCCCAGGAGACAGAGATTTGACATGCTCTGGAGCAGACTCCTGTGAGTCAGCTGGCAGGAGAAACCCATGCCCGCTGTGCAGCCGCATCCTGTGCCTGGGGTGCTGCCTCATGTCCCATCACAGACCAGCAGAACCTGACCTGAACCCAAGCTATGAATTCAGATGTCCTCTACCCACAGCCTGTGGAATGCACACTCCCTCTCTCTGTGTGCACATGAGACCGTTTGCAGGTTCCTTCACATATTACTTTTGTTCAGCACAGCCTTATTAAACACTCCCAGGTCCGGGCCTAAGGCATTTCAAATTTCCTGCACAAAGCACATATTTTACGTCAACAAAACCTTCACTTTCAGTTCTGAAATGCCGATGGGGCTAACATACTGATCATTTGCCTGCCGGCTTATTTTCTTACTTACCATATGCTGGCTGTGAAGTTTTTCCAGAAGGGTGTTGTCTGTGCCTTTGGGGAATCGACTCTCTTCATTCACCAAAGCCAGGAGACCCAGTTTCTACAGCCAGACAAGAGACAGGCTCTCACAGTCAGCAAAAGCTCTAACTGCACAGCACCAAGCCAAGAACTGGAGATCTGGACAGCACACTGAGCAATAACCCCTCAGTTATACCCAGCAAAGCTTGAGCTGAAAGCACAATTCTGACCAGCCAAAGCAGAACATAGATGGAGATTATTTATAAAAAAAATCACATTAACGTTTTACTTAAGTGCTGCTCCCTGTCTAAAATTATGGCCCCCCTCTTAAGCTTTCTCTCAACAATGAGCAGAGATCTGCTTTCTTGAGCTGTGATGTGCCTAGAACAGCTCATACTTTTTCCAGGTCACGATAGGAAGGTGATCTAAGCAACTACCTGCTTTTAAGACCAGAAGACCCCAGGTAAGGTCTCAAGGTAATCAGCAGTCCCAATTGGGATCCCTGGAAACCGTCACAGATAACTGCTCACCTTCTCGATAAGGTCCAGGCACTCTGCATTATCCATCCAGTCAATGGCTTCCCAGTTTATCCCTTCCCTGGCAGTCAAGAACAAACAGAACAAAGATGTGAAATGCAGGATCCATTCCCCTGAAGTGAAGAAGAGAAGCAGCTAAGCACGGCAGCTGTCTCAGGACTCAAAATGATGCACAGAGATTAGGCTTTGCCAAGGCTGAGGAAAAAGAATAGGACGCACAATGCACTGCTAACATATGGAGATGGAAGTAGGAGACAACCCTTCTTATCCATCCCAGTGATTTAGACCGATGCTCATCTTGCAGTCATTGAGCAAATTCCACACCAAGCACTAAGAAATTGTAGTTGCTCTCAGTTGCTTTTTCAGGAGTGATAAGCATCAGCCCAAGTGGTGGTGATGATGGACAGGTTGCTACACAGCTTCAGGAGTCAACTGCTGACCCACAAATCTGGAACGCAACCTGAAGCATGTCTGCCATAAGACTGAACCACGATTCACAGGTCCACCAAGAAGAAGAGACAGGAGCAAGTTTTCAGTGAGAGTTTTGAAGAGGATGACACAGATAAGCTTTGGCCTGACATGCAGGGGACCTACAGGGTGGCCTTGCATCTTTCAGACAGGAGCTGATGTGGGTACAGCAGTGCAACAGATGTGTTTTGAAAAACATCTGTGAAATTCTGTAAATCTGTGCTGAATGTGTTTCCCCTGTCCCCTGCCTTATCATCTTCTTATACTCTCATGAGACAGGCAATTTCTGTTTTCAGAATTCAGAGAAGCCTGGGAATAACTCTTGCTCAGGAACCCAAGGAAGACTACAGGCTATGTGTGAAGCTACTTACTGACATTCTGATAGAGACACCTTTCAGGTGAAGGCTAATTTTTTGAAGATAATGAAGCTGTTGTCTACAAACCCTTCAGCCTAGGCTTCATACTTTCAGGTTCAAAGCATTCAGAAGCCTGTGGGCAAGAGTTGGAAGCAACAAACTGGAAAGAACTATCTATTCCCCATGGAGACAAAAGATAACACTCCACGGTGTCTCAGATTTTTGCAACAATGGGTATCAGAGAGGCCATATAGTTTTACAAAAAGACCTTTTGGATTCCTTCTAAGAGCAAGAAGTCCTTCCAGAATTGAAGGGAGCAGAGTTTTCTGAAACAAATCCAATCACAAATGAATCAATTTGTTTCTAGTTTCACAGACCTCCTTTCTAATTGAATGATGAAACACACAGAGCTACTTACTAACCCTGAGGATGCGGAGATGATAGTGTGAAAGATAAGCTTTAATCACATCACCCTAGAATAACCTGAGTAGTCAACAATAAAATTCTCTCGTTATTTCCAAAGTTCAGCCACAGAACTTAAACTCCTTCGTAATCATCAGAAAAAAATCTTTTGTCACGATGATACCACTCTTAACACAAGCTTCCTGCAATGGTGGCGTTGGCCTGAGAAGTGAGTGCATAAATAGCCTTGCAGTTTTGTAATCTTTAGAATTTCATGAATTGCCTATTCAACTGTCTCCCTTTACAAGGCTGCTCTCATTTGCCCTCACTGACCCTATTCAATTGCTTAATTCACAAATATAAAGGCTTCTGTTTCAGAGCAAGAACTGAAGTATTTGTCCAGCAGCCTTCTCTAGAAGCAGAAATACTCTAGAACACATCCCAGGTACTTCACAAAATACAATCCAATACGAAGCCTGCAGAAGACAAACAGCTGTGCAGAAGGCCCCATGCTCTTTAAGCTCAGGAAACAGCCTGATGTCAATCTCCTTGCTGAGTAAAAGAGCTCTTTTCACAGCATAGGAATCTCTAGGACAGAAAGAGCTGTTGGATATCTGTCTGTCTATCTTAAGGGACTTTACTTTTTGCGCATCAAGATTCCACCCGTGTAACACCACCACTATCTTAGGTAAATCATTACTGAAGTCAGTAAGAAGGCCAGTGACCATGTGTTCTAATGGGTTAAAGCCCAAGATATTTCCATGCAGCTGAGAGGTAGAAGGGAATCTGGACTTTCTAAATACCACAGGGAGAAAGTTTTTGCTTGCAGACAAGTCACCTATGCTGGCAAAGCACATGGACAGTGCTGACAGAGACATATCCACAGCCAGGGTTGCACTAAGGTCCAGCTGCCTCTCCTGCCTTAGAAGCAGGGAGTGGAGAGCACAAAGGAGGAATGATGTCCTCCATTCTACCACCCATGAAAATAAGAGGGGGCCACTCCTTCCATTTGTCACCTGTTGTACTCCAGCTGCTCCAAAGAGAAGATGTGTTTGTTGAAATATTCCTGGAGTTTCTCGTTTGCATAGTTAATGTTAAACTGTTCAAAACGATTCACCTGTAAGAAGAAACAAAGATTATAAAACTTAACATTCTTTTCCATAGGCTCCAAAAAGAACGTGTAACAGTGATGGGGAAGGTGGCAGGCTGGGACAAAGCCAGAGACCGTAGAAGCAAGGGGTGTCAGATGGACATGAGGACAGTACTAGGAGGTCTGCTAGGAGAACAGCTTCTGTAGCTCATGCAACGCTAATTCAGTAGGCCTAAATGGTAGTAAAGAATGCTTAAGACAATCACATTTCTCTTTTTCTTAGGAAGAAAGAAAAATAATTTCTTAAGTGTTAGGTCACTGGGCTTTCTCTTCTGTGAAATATCTGAGCAGTCACTATATGGCTGCTCCACATACATCTCTCATCAGTTGCAATCAGAAGCGTTACACACACCGTTCTCAACACAAGGCAAACCAGATGTAAAACAAAAACATGCACATAGGAGTTGAACATTTAATTTGCATAAAAGTCAAAATTCCATATTATCTATCGCAGCAGATTTGTTTAGGGTCTGTGTCACAAACCAGAACTTGAATATCAGCCTACATGCATACAGGTGGCAGAAATGGAAAGCTAAATGTATCTTGCTGCTCCCAGAAGGAAGCAACAGTACAGAAATCCCAGAATGCTCTATGCTAACCTAAACAGGATACAAACCTACTAAAACTCCTTCCTATATGCACTGATATCTCCAAAACCAACCCACCCTGCAAAAGACAAAATCCTGACCTGAAAGTTCTCGAAGCCAAAGATATCCAGGATGCCCACAGACTTAAAGTTTTCCTTGCCTTTGATCTTCGTATTAATCTTGCTAATGAGCCATGAAAAACACTGGGAATAGAGCGCCATAGAGAGGGAGTCCCTGGAGTCAGCTGCCTGTAAGTGCAGAGAATAAAAATGAGTCACGGGGAGAAAAGAAAGCATAAGAGGCACCACAAATCTCTATGGGACTTCAGGTTCCTTCACTCCTTTTTAGATGTCTCAGCCCCTGTACTGCTTGTACCTGGTGCAGTATCGGTATGTACAGTCAACATTCAAGTTTGCAAATAGCCCAGCCGCACACAGATGTACCATGTCTGACCCTTGGGTAACTGAACTTGAGAGGCTGAAGGAAGTAGCAAAATCCTTGACATCTTTTGGAACAAGTGCCTGGGCAGAGAAGGTCGCAAAAATACCTCATGACTAAGGCGGCAGCAGTCATTTGCATCCCCTGAGCCAAGATTTGCAATGACAGGCAAGGTATGTCGGTTCAGTACTCCCAGTAGAGCTGTCAAATGGGTGTCCATGCAATTTTTAAAAAACTGGTAGGGCAGGATTTAATAGAGTATTCTGTCACCAAGTTAGCCTCAAAAAAACCCCTCTCCAAAACCTTCCTGCAAACAGCATTACCTCACTGGAAGACAGGGTAGGTCGGCCAACAGCCAGGATACATGCCCCAGAAGAGCATGGGTTGAGAGACCTTTCCGGAGCTGAGCCAACACCCCATACAGTGATCACAACCAAGTGTCAGGGGTGGAAAAAGTAACTTGTGATGACTAACAGGCAGTAGATAATAGGGTGTATGTCTCAGTGTGTGGATGGATGTCTGAAACTGAACTTTTGAAATCTCAAGCAAAAGCCTGCTACTTGACATCTGTAACAGGAAAGGGCTGGTTCTAAGTTTTGGTAAACACTTGGACTAAACAAAAGTGGCATGCCCCAAATCCTCCAATTAATAAAAAGACATGAGAGAAAACCACAAATCAGGAGGTTGATCGCATGCTGTCCTGCACGTACACTATGTAGACTGGGAAGCCAGGGCTCAGGGTTCTGGAAAGGAGGCCAAACACATGGATTCCCAAAGAGAAGATGCGATCCCAGAGAGTAGAAAAAAGGGCCAAGAAAGATGGTGGCAAAAATTTTGACTGGAAGAAAAATGCTGGAAGTGGGGAAAGACCTTGGAAATCAGAGACACGGAGACAAATGTCAGGGTATGCCCAAGGACCTTGGCTGGTGGTTCCTGAGACTTGTAACTGCAAGGAGCTACACAACATGAACCAACACAACTTTCTGCCCAACCCTCCTGGACAAGCAGCAATCTCCTTACTGGGAGAAGAAGCTGACATGTCGCGAATGTAATGCTGAGGGGTGAGTGAGCAAGTATGTGGAATAATCAAGTGAGGTAAAAGCTATAATTTTGCCATTTCATAAATAAACTGCAGTATTTCGATCAATTACAGGTTGTTTACTCTGTCTCACCTCTGACAGCAGGGTGATTCCCTCAGCAGGCCTGACCAGCAATGACAGACATCTTCTAAATGCACCCTCATCTGCTTTAGTTTTACAAGCCTGAATAACGTGACCTCTCCTGTTCTGCTTTGCTTATGGCACAGGCCAAATGCCTCTGGATCCTCCCAGCCCCTCTCAGCAAGCTTCTGAGGCCCAGCCTGCAATATTCTCCTTTTCACCCAATGCCACTGTTCTTCTCCTCCTTTCCCTTCCTGGGTAGCATCTCCTCGCCAGCAACCCAAGGCGGAGGACACATAGCAACCTCCTTTCTCCACAGAAGAGAACATTTCAAAGCATGGGCACACACGCCTCTTCTGGGTATGTCCTCTCTCCATCAGATGATCTGATTTACTAGTCGGGACTGAGAATGCCCTCAAGGCCGTGCCTCCGTGGTGTCTCTGGCGACGCAGTAAGTGGGACTCATTTTCCAGGAACGGGCCTTCCCCGTCCAGCTGTAAGAAAAGCCGCTTTCCCCACAATATGGCTCAAATGAGATTCTCAAAGGATCCTTTCATCCTCCCAGCCCTGCCCGCCTTCAGGCCAGTTCATCCATTCAGCCCACTGAAATGTCAAAGCTCAGGCGGGCAACGAGCCCGTTGCACAGTGAGAAATCCCTGGCAGCTCTACCAACATCTTCCTGCAACAAGTGGGAATAGGTGGGCACGGTACAGGAGGGCTTAAGCCTTAAATTTGGGGTTCAACACGCACAAATGTCAGGAATAGCTATACTATCGGGGAAAGCTCTGGTCAGAGAAACTCTAAATCCGACAACCGCTCACTGTTCTGGACTGCGTGGAGTGCCTCTGGCACTACTCATTATCCATCCTTTTGCACTGATACAGAAAGGTATGGCTTATTTAGGACAGACAGCTGAGAAGAGAAACTGTGGTTCTGGATACTGAGGATATCTGCCGCAGACTGTAGGCTGAAAAATAATTTTCACACAATTTCATTGCAAAGAAAGGTCACAAACTATGAAAAAAAAAATACCATTTCTTAAAGGCAAAGCTTAGTTTGTGATATATGAGCAGAATTGTTCACAGCAAGAAAAGAAGGAACTATTCTTCTGTAATGAGCACTTCTGAGATTTCAGCTTCACTATGGTGTCCAGTTGTAGACACTCCACTTCTTGAAAGATGTGGGAAAACAGTGACAGAGGAAGAAGAAGAGATTTAGAAAATTACTGACAAGGAAGCATTGGAGGAACTGGATTGTTTAGCTTAGAAAAGAGAACACCACGTGAAAAACTTCACAGAAGCGGAAGATTATAAGGTGGACAGCTGGGATGTCAAAGGTAATCTAAATACAAGGAGACTCTTTTCAGCTCCAGACTCCACTGCAGCTAGAGCAGGATACTTGAAGAGGCTGTGAAATTCCTTCCATGGGAAATATGAAGGAAAGTTATACAGACATCTGTCACAGGATGCTTAGTAACTCTGGTTTCTCTGCCACTGTAGGGATTGTATTGATAACCCTCTGCAGTCCATGCCAGCACAAAATGTTCATTTCGCTATAACATTATGTTTCTTCTGTCCTAGTAATATTGTTCCTTGTTTTCCAGTGTCTTGCATTTTATTAACGACAGAAGATTTTCTACAGTTATCTGTCCATGGACCTAAAACACCAAGAGTGCCCTCAAGTGATCAGCAACACCACAAGTTAGTTAGTGGGCACAGCACTGTAATGAACCAGAGAGAAACGTAACAGATAAGCAGATAAGCACACAGCACAGGTTCAGAAGATGGGAACTGCCTATCAGTTTATTCATCCTCTTTGTGGTTGTAGAGACACACAAAGGCACCACTGTGGGGTAACAACCTACCGTCTGCCGGATGTTTCGTGGTCACTGTGTGCAAGCTTTTATCTGCAGAGCAGCACAGCAGCCTAACCTGGGAGCTCTGCAAGGGAAAAGCATGCACACGTGCAATCACCACAGAGCATCCGATGTACATGACACGAGTGCATGACACGAGCACAACCAATTCCTGGTGAGTGAAGGTGACTTAAAACCAGTATCGTGCGCCGCCATTTGCAGGTGAACTGCCCTGTGAAGCCTAAAAAGCAGAGTCAATGCTGGGACCTGACCTACCAATAAGGGCAAAATATAACATACAGCTGAGCACCCAGGGGTGGAACGGGAAACCCTGATCTTGAGCACATAATGCAAGTGGGAGACAGGGGGCCTGGAGGTGCAAAAATGGCAGATGCAGGTGCATACACCAGGAAACTTACCTGCTCCACAGTGAGAGGGGAGCTGATCTCTTCCCCACGCAGAATCATGGACCTCTGTGTCAGTACTTCAGAAAGCTGGAAGGCATCTAAGCCCAGGAGGTCACTGGCAATGTTCAGCACTAATAACAAAGGAGAACACACAGTCTTCTACTGCACGGATCCCCATCACTTATGGGGGACCCATATTCTGCAGCTCAGTGAGGAAATCCCAGAGACTCTTACAAGGCAAGTGACTAAGACCCAGCACAGCAAACACTGCCCTTTACTTAATTCTCCTCAGCATACCCAAAGCTCACATATCCAGTCTTTCTGTGCCAGAAAGAAGACCTGTTATGGGCCACAGCCAGAGACTCATATAAGTCAGCCTTTCTGCTGGCAACAGGAAGAGCAAAGCACTGTGTAAAGCTCAGCACCAGCAAAATATTTACTGAATGCGAATATGTGCTTTCCTAAAGGCACAACAATACAGTCTGAGCATGGGATGCTAAATTTGGATGTCAAGAAGACAGACAATTAACTTAAGACTTGAAGCAGTTTTAATATATATTTATTACTTCTGCCTGTTTAGGGATTCACTTTACCAGACCAGCTCAGATTGGATAGCTGTAACAGAGCGCACACTAACAGATGCTTCAAAGGAAGATGTGGGAAAACCTGTAACAGACTACTTTTATCTCAGACTCCTCCCCGTTCCTGTTTCTTACTGCTCTTCCAACACGAAAGAAACTGCGAGGCTGTGGACTCAGTCTGAGGGTATCCAGGAGGACAAACGGGTCACAGGGCCACAGCCCAACCAAATCGTACCATTGCTCCGGAGCCACGCATCCTGTGGTGATGCCTTTGCAGGGTTAAACTGCATGGAGCCTGCTGGCAAAGCCACTGCAGATCGGCACAGCAGAGGGACAACGAGCTTTGTGGGAGGCCTTAGGGGGCTTTGCATGCTCTACCAAGTCACTAGGGTCCCACTTACCCGCTTTCGTCGTAACCTGGGCCCCGCCGGCTGTCATGAATTCAATGTTTCCCAGATGAAGTGTGCCAGAAAGAAGTTTGAAGATGTCTCGGATTTCTTCAGTGCTGAAGTCCACCACCTTCATGGCAGTCTATGCAAAACCAGACAGCTAATGTTGGCTGTAAATACACCCGTGGTTCAATGCAACCACCACACTCCTGACCAGCCCTATAAGATGTAAAACTCAGATTTACAGTTATGATGAATTAAAGTGAAATGGGATGGCACAGCCCCTTGCTCAGCTATACATCTGTCAATGATGTTCACTGTCTCTTCTTCTCTCCTTCATTTACCTTATCCCCATCTGAGGCAGGTGGGCATTTGCCCTGTCCTCAAGTTGGACTTTGCTGCTGCCGTTGCCTGTCCGTCACAGGAATGTGACATTGGTTTGTCTGTGCCTGTGTGAGGACATCCTTCCCTGAGCACTGGCAGTAGAGGTTACAGTTGCCCCTGGACTGCTTCCATATTCTGTCTTACCATCTTCCCTGAAGGACAGACCCATGCAATATACTTAATTTACTCTGAATCCATGTAACTCCCCTAATGTACTCTAACTTAGAATAGTAGACGTATGCACTAAGATTTAAAACCAGGCTTTCAGCATTAACTGCTAGAAGGTTAGAAACAGATAATGAGAAAGTATGGCACATTCCTTCTGTCTTTGTGCACATGCGAGTCAGGGTTCTTGGGGCATAAATTGACTTTGAGACGTAGATCCTAGTCTTCAAGCATTTGCCCCTGTCAGAGTTCTAGTTCCCTTCTTTCTTCCAGGCCTCCCCTCGACTGAAGTATAAATCCCATGTTGGCATTGAAACCTCTGCTGTACACGAGGCATTTCCTTCCCTTAAATCACACCTAAGCAGGAGCTATTAAAATCCTAAACTGACTCCTCTCACCTTGCCTATCTGTTTTCACCTGCGTTATTAAAGCCCTCAGGCTGATAACCACTTATCAAGCAAAACATGAATTGTATATTCAGCCTGCTAAACCCATAATCTCTGGAAAAGTTACAGATGTCTGTTGAAACCGGTGTGGTATTTCAGAATATGGCATTTGCACAGGTGATACAACTTTACTTAAATGTTTTTGGAGAATGCTACCTTCAGACCAAACTGTTCCCCTTCTAATGGTCAATGTGAGGTTTCCTGCATCAGGCCATTTAGAGGGCTCCCAGGAACTGTTATGGGGTGGCAGGTAGGGTTCACGCTCTCCAAAGTCTCCATCATTCTAAATTATTATTCATCCTTGACTGTTTCCAAATTCCCCCTTTTCTGTACACTAAAAACACTCTTCAAGCCTTGTTTTTATCACAAACAGTTAGAGCTGAGTTTCAGACTCATTAAACATCAGATTTTGGCTTAGGGCAAATAAATTCCACCTGTGAGATCTAGACTCTGCAGCATGTCCCTGCGATTGTGCCCAGAAGCTCGGGAGGAGTTAGGACAGGACTCACCATGACCTTACGGAACATCTCTACATCGTTGAGGTTCTCGTCAGTCACACAACCAGACTGGTTCAAGTAGTGATAAGTCTCTGGCTCAGAGAGGGAGAGGCTCTCTGCAACAGAGGAAAAAGAGGCAGGGAAGAGAAAGACAACACTTTATTTATCAATCAGCCTTTTCATGCTATGATCTTGGGTCCTCAAAACAGTGTGTATGTTTACCATGGGGAGAGTTCACCTGAACAGACTCCATATCCCTGAAAAGCCACCCTGAATGCCCTGGGGAAGGGAAAGTGAAGGGTGTGTGCTAACAAAGCTTGCAGATGGCATGCAACATTATTTAGAACAGTCAAATCCCAAGCTGCAGAGTCACAGAGGAATATTTCAATACTGAATTGACTCAGCAAAAAAACACAGAAGGTGAAAATCAGTCTCATGAAGTGTACAGAAAAATAGTCTTAACTATACATATACAGTAATGCCTTCTAAATTAGGTATCACCTAATTGAGACAGAGTCCAGGGAGTCACAGTAAGATGTCTGGAGACATCACCTCAGTGCTGAGCAGCAATCAAAAACTGAACACAGTTCAGTTCCTTCAGTTTTAGAAGGAACACAGAACTAAACATCAGGATTAGGTCTCTGTACTTATCTGTAGCACAACCACATCTTAAATACTATCTGCAGGTTTGATTCCCCATTTTGAAAAGGATAGAGAAGAACTAAAGAAAAACTATGGAGAAAGGAGACAAGGATGATCAAGAGACAGAAACACATTATAGACGGGAGAAGGGAAGCAGCCAGGGACACCAGTTTGGAAGGGAAGATGGGGAAGAATAGCAGAGATGTGCTGAAGAAAATAATCTGGTTTGTATGCTTTCCCTAAGTACCTGCTGATAACCATGATCTCTGCTATTTCCCTTTGCTTTAGATGGATCCCTGAATTGACCCACGTGGCTAATTACTGCATGAACTCCCTAAAACTAAAGCCCTGATTCCTTCCACTCTGTATCAGATCTAGTTCTCCCATTGGATTATTCTGACACACACAGAACAAAAGCATAACGAAATATCCCAGTCCCTCAAAACCACACTGTAGTTGTAACATGTCCCTGCCCACCCTCTCTGACCTCTTCAGCCAGACCATCAGTGCTCAGCAGAGCCCAGGGCAGGTACACACAGATGTTGTTAAGGGGGTGCTGCACTACAAAGAGGATTCTTCCACAGCTGCCGCTTTCTCTGCATGCCCCCTTCTAGACCCACCTCTCCCTTCCCCACATGCAGAGCTATAAACCCTCTGATTCTAGTCCTGCCACTACATCATTGGTCTTTCTAATTCTTATCTCTCCTATTGCCTATACTATGGTACACCTATGAAGGTTTGTTGTAAAAGTGTGTCTGTCAGTCCAACCTTTGAACTCCTGGAGCAGCTTCCATCAGCATCTGCATCAAGACTCTTTACCCTCCTTTGCCTCTACCCAGTTTCATTACCTCATCTCTCTATGCCCTCTCTTCACATTGCACAGACTTTTCCCTCCGGTTCAGAATGCCAAAAGTGTCTTTTCTCATACAGTATTTCTGTCATCCTCAGCCTCTTTCTCTCAACTTCCCTTTCCATTTCTGATTAAATCACCATATGGCCTTCAAGAAAGTTTTATATCAATATCCATGCCCCGGTTGACTAATACCTGCTTCATATGCTGGACTGGAAAGAGGAGCCATATCCAAAAAAATGAAATTACCTCTCTGCTCCCCGCTCACACCAGCTAGCAGAGCATAAAAGATGTGGTAATTCCTCTCTCCGGGGTTCTGGTGTACCACTCTGTTCTGAAACAAAGAATACAGGAGTAGCCAGTAGAAAGAGATCACACTTGTGGGTGCCAAGGCAAAGAGAGGACCAGGGTACAGGTAAATCTCCAGGGCCAATGCACAAGAGGAGCTTCTTCCAGTATAGTGATGGTGTTGTCTAAATAAGCTGTACCTCAAGATCTTGTCGTGTGTGGCCTGTGCAACTGAGTGTGTACAGACTTCTCTGAACTCACGGAGTGAGTGTGCACATGGGCAAACCGAACCTTGTCTGTTCTGGCCTCACTGCTCAGTGACTTCCTGAGTCCAAAGTAAACTACAGCAGAGGAGAGACATCTGCATTTGGAGTTGTACCCCCACGTTCCACTCTGTGGAACTGAGTTTCCAGGTATTTGTTCTTTCTCCCTTTCCCCTCAGTAAACAGCTTTTTCTTGGAGTCTCTCTGTAATGCACAGTGTTTATCAAGGACAGGAGAACAGGCTCTGACAGATATAGGACAAACATTGCTCCTCCACCATCCTCTTCCTCAGTTGGGACAGTTGCAGTAGTAACACCTAAAGAGCTAATGTCTATCTGCTGTGATGGAGGCATCATCACCCAGGAGGAGACCTGGCACTGCCCCACCACACTATGAGGGGGGCTCACCCAGCAGCCAGTAGAGGTGACACCTACCTTTTCCAGTAAATCTGAACAGCACGTTAAGGAGAAAACATCCAAATGACATACAGACGAATGAACTCTGTAACAAGCAACAAATCATCAAATAATTGATGCTTTGGAAAATGGACAAAGAGCAATCCAAAACGTCATCTCAGATCCTCCTCCGCGCTCCTTTTCCACGGAGGTATTATGTGGCAAAGAGATATTTAATAGGGCAGGGTCAGATAGAGCATAGGTTCTGCACAATGGTGAGGTAACCTAACAAAGGATGAACCCCATTAGGGACACCTAGAAAGATTAAAGAGGCCAGTCTAATCTGAAAGGCTGTATTGCGCACAGCAAGTCTTGCATCAGTTCTCATTGCTTCTGCAAGACACCCCTATCTTTAATCTACCAACAACACAAAGAGCAGAGACTAAACAATTCAAACCTGTTATTTACAACAGTAGTAAATTCATCTGGCTGCTACTCCAGTGGAAATTGGTGTGGTTTGTGGTCATCAGCAGCTTTGAACAACAACATCAAGAAACGTAGCCAGGGCAACTTTAGCTGCATCATGTAAACAAAAGATATGTCAAATCCTTTAGGAGAGGGGTACCTGGGCATACAGGGAACAAAGTGGTCATGGCACAACATAATTTGACTATATCCAGTCTTCCCTGTCCTTGTTGTCACTGGAACAGGCTCCCCAGGGAAGTAGTCACAGCATCAAACCTGTGAGAGTTCAAGGAGTGTCTGGATGATACTATTAATTATATGATTTAATGTTAGGTAAGTGTTAGGCCTGTGAGGAGCAGGGAGTTGGACTTAATGGTTCTTCCAGGTCCTTTCCCACTTGAGATATTCTATGATTAGAGTTCAAAGGTCCACTGGAGACAAGCAGCCCAAAACAGGGAGTCATAATTGGCCTCTAAATTCCTGTTCTCTGCATCCAAATATTGTGCAGAATATATTGATTCTGGCTTGGTCCCACTTTTCTAAATCATGACTTTGTTGGCAGAACTAACATAAGGGACAAATCTTCTGGAAATACAGGATGCAATCAACATGAGGGATCTTCCTAGGGAGCAAATTCTAGGACTTTAGGTATCAAGTGTCGTGATTGCCAAAGTGAAAAGCCAAACTACATCCCTACCTAATGTAGTACCTAGACAAAAAAGTTCCTGAGTTAGGTGCTGCAGAGCCAAAAACTTCTTCCTTCTTTAAGTTTCAAATTTATCCACAGTTATAAACCAGCTTTGAGAAACTGTGATGAGGGATTTCTGGACCCCTCCGAGCTCTTCCTCATCTTCACTCACTCCATCCATTGATCCATTTCCCACTGAAGAAAAGGATACAATCAGTTACTCGTCCTCCCTGGATATGTCCATGTTGAGAGAAGTGCAGCTGGATGAACTTGCCAAAGCGGCTGGAGTTGTTGTTATAAACTGTCTTGGCATTTCCAAAGGCCTCCAGAATAGGGCTGCAGAAACAAAGCAGAGGAGACACGACCGGTGATGGGATCCCATTACAGCAAAACCTGTGCCCAGCCTTTTGCCATCTGCACAGCGTGCACTGCCACGTGAGATTAATTTGTTACAGCACCAGACTGGACAAGCAGGAAGGGCTCAAGGGCAAGGAAGGATGGCAGGAGCAATTTAACACACCGCTAGATGAATTTTAAACCTTTGGGATTGGAGTTAATTAAATCAGTCCCCAATCAGTATGGGCAGCTGGCGTTCACGCTGTCGAGGGCATTCCCCACCAGTGTGGCTTGAGGAAATGTAGGGTGGCAAGGCTCAGCCAGGGGGTGTGCTTAACGCAGCAGCATCCCAGGAAATGGGTTAATGGGTTTGTATTATTTTTTTTCCCAGGGTTTTCAGAAGCATCAGACACGTAGGGCAAACGCTCTGTATGTTTAAACCACGTACTTCTTTGTTTCTGCCTTTGAAAGAGAAGACAGCATAAGCCATCTCTTAAAATTGCAGGCAAATATTTTCAAACTAGCAGACAAACAGAGTACTGAATTGATTTGTTTGGTACTCAAATCTGATACCAGAACACTCAAACTCTTGTTGTTACTTAAATCTTGGTTAGGTTGATACAAACAAACAGAGGGAATATACACACATGACAGATTTGAAGAGTTCATTCTAAGAGAGCCACATCATCCACTTTAGTAAAAAAAAAAAAAAAAAGTTAGAAAAAAAAAAAGCAATCTATCATCATACTTCAGATGGGTAATGAACTGGTCACCTTCCTGTATTCAGGAGGTTCATACAACATGGAAAATAATGAGTTAAAATGCATCTTGGTTCTTGCTCCACAGAACAGTAGAAGGGAAAAGCCCAAACCATTCAAAGAGACTCAATGAATCCACGATTAAAATATTCATTTTTGCAATTTAGCCAATTATAAAATAATCAGAAGGCCTGACAAGCAAGAAGTCATGGAGATGCTACAAGAACAGCCTGTATGTGGTCGTGCTTAATCTAAATCATACATAGTTATTGCAGTTATTACCCTTTTTAAACACCTCCATCGATCTACTGTGCAGTTCCACTTGAGACGGGGCAGACACAGGATTATTCACAAGTTAATAATTATTAACATGGCAAATAATCACAATTACAGATACCACTGGAGTTTGTTTCAGGCCTTGCAAGTGTGAGCTGAGTGTGAGCTGTTGTGGTGGGAAAAGCCCAGCAACCTTCAGGAAACTTCAGGCAGCATCTTCCTAAGGTACCCCTTGAAAATATCACTTTAAACAATTGGAGAAATCTGTGTGCACAGATCAGGACCTAAGTTCCTTGCCCTGGAGAATGTGAACTCCAGGACCCACGCCTCTGAAACAAGTATGTAAATAAGGACATTGCACGGGAATATCCCGCTGAGCACACCAACCCCATGAATCAACAGAAATTAATGGGACAACCAGCAGAAGGGAGGAGAGGGTTATGTTATATGGCCACAGCAGCGAGAGGGCAGCAATCAGCCAGCCAGTCTTTATGGCTCTAAATCACGTTAAATTAGATAAGCCAAGCACAAGGAAGTATCTTTATAGTTTAGTTTGGCAACGGGCTCGCGCACACGAGTGCCAAAGTCTTCCAGGGCTGGGGGAGGAAATAGGCAGGTGGGTGCCTGAGGCTGGTGGCAGCTGCAAGGCAGAGAGAGGGGTGGGTGGGCTGATGTGGCCAGGGGTGAGGGCAAGGAGGACAGGTCCCCGGGCCAAGCAAGCTGCCGGTGGGCACATGGACACGTGGCACTTGAGGCAGCGGTGAAGCGGCGCCTCGGGAAGGCGATGCTGGAGGCATCACGGGTGGGTTGCAGGACCCCAAAGGATGGGAAGCAGTTTCAGCAGGGCAGCAGAAAGAGAAGCCTGGGTTTTAGAAGCATTGCAACACGGGCAGCTCCGGGATCCAGACGCATAGGTGAAGACAAAAAGGAGGCTTAGAAGATTAGAGGGATGGATCACAGGAGAGGCGGCTACGCTGTCAGCAGTGGCACCCAGCGTGGAGAAGGTAGGAGCCTCAGAGTCAAGCAAGAAAGAAAAAAGGAAAAGTTAGCATTTTTTTTTTTTAATGGACTGATGGATATTTTTAAGGAGGAAAACAGACCGAATCAAAAGTGCCGTGGGAGTTTTCAGAGCTTGATTTCTGAGAAATAGATTGACCATGAATGTTACAACACACAAGTAAATGATAGAAAGCTGACGTAACGCTTTGTTTATAACGCTGTCTGAAATGGAGAAAAGAATCCAGCATTGTTCTGTGGGTACGTGCTGGGGTGCAAGGATGAAAATCCACCATAAGTTAACCCAAGGAGGGCGGCCGGCAGAACAAGTGAAGCTGAACTGCAAACATATGAGGTAGACTCCTTAGGAGTGGCAGCAGCTCCTGGCTCTGGGCCAGGTCTTCATCTTCTATCCTTCAGGGAAAAAGCAACAAATGAAATTCTTTTGCACTTGCACCGCGATAGCTCGCACAGCACATTAGAGATGTACACAAGATGGGTTGCGAGCTCTTTACTCCACTTCACAGCTGTGGGATCTT
This sequence comes from Gallinago jamesoni, assembly GCA_025769975.1. NCBI lineage: Eukaryota > Metazoa > Chordata > Aves > Charadriiformes > Scolopacidae > Gallinago > Gallinago jamesoni. Next base: position 18,066,080 of record JAOQGH010000077.1, on the reverse strand, counting down.
CCAGACTCAGGAATCACCTGCCTACTACCATCGTAAGCTTTTCTGGATCACAGTCAAGATACCACTTAACTGCTGAGCAGACTTGAGCCTTCTAAGCCACTTGCCTTAAAGTGGATTTTGCAGATCTTGAGTTGTGACTGTATCACACTTAAGAGCTTTTTCCAGTTTACCATAGCTCCTGGTAAAATCTGCACACCTGCAAAGGATAAATCATCCAACAACGGTCCCACCAGCACCACGTCCAAAGGCAGCAACCCTTCTTCTCAATGCTGCTCTGCTTATGAGGAGCCCAGACCCAGACTGCTCTTGCAGCTGCCCCGTTAGATGCTACATGTCTAATTAGGCTTTCTTCCTCACAGCTGCTAGTAACTTTTTGAGTCACTGTCTTCCAGGAGACATTCCTCCTCTCTACTCCCCAAGCCCTGAAATGTGCCACTTGCATGAGGGCCCCTTTTACACAGATGGTTCAAAGGATTCCAGCTTATCACACAACTAGACCCTGTTGCAGGCATCTGATTTACTCCTTCAGAGGTGTCTGCCACTGTCACAGGCTCAAACTGGGACCAACCTGCAGCCTTGTGCTTGACCGTAGGGAACTGCAAGACCCGCAGCAAGATCCTCCAGTCACAGTCTTGCCTTGGGAAATTTTTGTTTAATTAAATTCAATTTATTAAATAGAATTCAGGTGTTTAAGAAAGAGGAGGACGTGCACAATAAAACAGACACTTAAATAAACATCTTTCCTACCTCTTCCCAAGGCTTACCTGAAAATCAAACCCCTATTGTCCTCCTTTTCTTAGCCTCAGCTTCCATTTTCACCTCAGGTTACAACCAGTCCCTTGCAGCTCCTGCCACAAGGCAGTGGGCAGCACAGGGGGCTGGGGGAACACAAAACCTCTTTCTTTCTATTGCTCTTGGCTTCCTTGTTTTCTCAGCTGCTCTTTGCCTCTTACTGCTTTTCTTTAGCTGCACTTTGCTTCTTTAGGATTTCCTGACATTTTTTTCCTTGCTGTCCCTGTTCCAGCATGGGTCACCCATGGCCCCTCAGGGGCATCCCTGCCCTGGCATGGGCCATCAAGAGTGTCAGGACCTCCTTTGACATGAAGGATCTCCTGCACAGTGCATCTCCATCATGGCTGCTGGTTTTGTTCCATTCACACCCAATCTGGGCGCCGTGCACTTCCCTGCCTGCCTGACACCTTGGCAAGGTTTTGGTGGTTATTCCCTGGTGCCAGCTGCAGCCAAGACCAGCTCTGACTAGCCCCAGGTCTCCTCTACACCGGGTCTGCTGCAGCCCCCAGGCAAACCTCCTCACTCCTGACCCTTGCAGCTCCCATGGATGTTTCTCCATGAAATCACCTGCCTAGAAGAGCAAGAGAGCTGCAAGGTGGCCCAAAGGACCTTCTGAGGGCAAGATATATCAGTGGCCTGAGACAAATGGAGGCTAGGGGAGAGCTGGAGTGAAAGGAGGAGACCAGGAGTCAGAGCGTGATGGAGACTCACTTGTGGGATGTGCCATGAGCACAGCCACAACTGAGAGCTGTGGGAGAGGGGGACGACCTGCCTTGACAGCCATCCCTGTGGCAGAAAGGGACATTACCTTTGTCTTCTCCAGCCACTGCCACAAGAGACGTGGGCCTGAGAGCCATAAAGAGAGACGGTGCAGTGATGTGTGGCTGAACTCAAGGGTATGGCCAGGTGGGCACTTAGGATGAGACCCCACCTGGAGTACTGCATCCAGCTCTGGAATCCTTAGCACAGGAAGGACATGGACCTGTTGGAACAAGTCCAGCAGAGGGCCACAAAGATTATCAGAGGTCTGGAGCACCTCTCCTATGAGGACAGGCTGACAGAGTTGGGGTTGTTCAGCCTGGACAGGAGAAGACTTCCAGTACGTAAAGGAGAAAGTGGGGAGGGACTCTTTATCAGGGAGTGTAGCAATAGGATGAGGGGTAGTGGTTTTAAACTGAAAGAGGGTAGATTTACACTAGATACTAGGAAGAATTTCTTTACTGTGAGGGTGGTGAGACACTGGAACAGGTTGCCCAAAGAAGCTGTGGATGCCCCATCCCCGGAGGTGTTCAAGGCCAGGCTGGATGGAGCCACCTGCTCTAATGGGAGGTGTCCCTGCTCATGGCAGGGAGTTGAAACTAGATGATCTTTAAGGTCCCTTCCAACCCAAACTATTCTATGATTCTATGACAAGTTACTGAAGAAGGAGAAATCCCAGCCTTGGCTAGAGCATGAATTCTCTGGCTGCCACACACCCCTCAGGCTGCTATGGGGAAGAAGCCGAATTCATCCACAAGCAGCTATGGAGAGCAACCAGCGTGAGGCGTCCCGGCGAGACCACAATCTCCTCATCTTCCTGACACAACGCTGTTCAGTTGCACCATGAGCCTCACTGCCCAGCTTCGGCTCCATCCATGGCCCAAATGCAGGTGCTGCCCCAAAGGCATGTCCCTGCCAAAGGCAGGCCACCCCAGCGTGCCAGTGTCTGCAGGGACGGGGCTCACAGTGCCTGGGGGAGTGACCGTACCTGCTTTCCAGGATGGCTTCTTCCACGTGAGTGCTCTTCTCAGACGCAGGGCCCCCGAGGGAGGTCTGGCTCATGGCTGACAGAAATTTCAGCAGCAACTTGGTGCTCTCAGTCTTCCCAGCTCCACTTTCTCCACTGTTAAGGGAAAAGACATAGTTTCCATTCACAAATCCAGGACAGAACAAGCTAAAGACCATCCCACCCACGGCAGAGAAGGGATCTCCAGGAATAAACACATGGCATTTCCACTGCGGCAAGCAGGAGTCAGGCACGGGGAAGGGTAGGATGGTATGGATATTTAGGCAGGCGTCATTGCAAATGGAGCAGCAGGAGCAAGGCGTGTAATGCAGTCAGGGAGTAGCCGTTTCTCCCATTTCTAACCTTATCAGAACACACTGGCTGTCATGACGCTTCCACAAGCAGCGGTAGCACTCGTTAGCGGTGGCGAAGATATGGGGAGGCAGCTCGCCCAGGCGGTGCTGTCTGTACAGGTCTATGGCATCCCCACTGTACAGACCTGGGATGGGTTTGTAGGGATTTACTGATGCCAAGATGGAACCAATGTTTGTCTAGGGGGAGAAAACAAAACACAGCAAGGAAATAAAGCTCCTGGAAAAAAAAAAAAAAAAATCACGACAAATCTGGATCCTAAAATAACTCATGATGGAGGGAAAAAGCTTAAATAAGAGAGCTGGGCTTCAGCAGAGAGCTCCCCAGTTTGGCAAAGAATGTCAAACCTGAGGGCAGGGGCTGTACGACTGGGTATGGATGAGGCAGTTGAATTTCACTACTTTACAATTAAATGCTCTTAGTCTGTTGTCTTGGCTAAATCAAGCTTACGCAATTTAAAAACATGAAGCCATCTTCATACCCAGCTACTTTGCACTGTGCTTGGAGCTGTAAAGCAGAGCCAGGACAGAAGGAGTGTCAGGAGATACCATCAATGCCCCTATCCACAGTCTTAAGCCCCAAAGAAGGGGCTTGGCAGGGTTCAAGCAGCTCTTGAACGAAGAGGTGGGACAGAGACATACACACGTGTACGAAAAGCCACTAAAGCCTATTGGTTTTATTCTACTGAAAAATGCTTAAATCATTTGGTAAGCCAAATCAAAACTGACAGCTGAAGATGAAGCTCAGGATTTCAAGTCAAAACATTTCTACATTTTATAAACATTTCTATTTTGAAAATATTTATTTTGAAAATCTCACAGTTCAAGAAAAGAGTTAGTAAGGTTTAAAATAAAATATGCAAAGCCTAATAGTGAATTTCAAATTTATTCTTTTTGTGAAGTCAGAAGGAAATTAATTTTGTTTTTTGGGGCATGACTTTTTCGGTTCAGCCAACCAGCTCAAATCAAGTTATTCTCAGAGCTGTAGTTCGGAGCAATGGTGCCACCTCTCTCCTAACAATGGCTTTGTAATATGGTCAACATCCATCTTAAATCCTGCTGCCGACGCTGTGGTCTCCTTCACAGGGACATCTTGGACTGCTCTAATCTAGGAATACCCACTCTCAGCAGGGATGACAGAGGAAACATTCAAGATTGCCAAGGTGCCAAGCTTTGTGGCCAGGGACAACATCTAGTATTATTTCCAAACCATGAACTACGAGTTGCCACGTACATATACGGGGATTTGCATGCATCCATCAGAGAAACTGTAAACAAAACACTTGGTGACAAGAAAGACACCTGCTTTCCCCCTGCCAACTGAAATTTGGGGCCATACTGCAATGCCAAGACAGATTAAAATGCTCTAGTCACCAAAATATTTAAAAATAATTAAAGCAGCAGTCACAGATCATCAGGGGAAAAAACCCATCACCTATGCCTAATTGCGTTATCGGTGTGAACAGGCTAGCATGGAACAAGTCCTGAGGACCCTCTGACATGGATCTTGGTGGGCAGAAATATAACTCATTGGTGATGAAAGCAAGAAGCAAGCAGATGAACTTTGGCAAGACAAGTGGGAAGAAAAGGGAGAGCATTGAGAGAGAAAACACAGATTGGGAAAAAGCACTGTACGACCAGCTGAGCAACAGACATTGTCCAGAGACTGCAAGACACTGATGTCCATCCTAACACTTCTAGACCTTTGCAGCATTTTTGCCTCTCAGATGTTTGATTTTGCATTTCCCACTCTAGTTTCAGCCCTCCCAAGGAACTGAGCTCCCACTGCAGTCTCCTTTCTAGAACTTTGTCCAGTACAGCCATCTGTTTCAAAGGTGTTTCTAGGAAACTTTTCCATCTCCCAGTTGCAGTCTCCTCATCACCTGCAGTCCCTTATAGACAATTTCTGCCCACAATTTTTAATAGTAGCATTTGTGCATCACCCATGAACATATCTGCCGCTCTGTTAGTGAGGAGTGATCATCCCCAGAGAACTCTGTAGAGCAGGCCATGGCATGTCTACTTCTCAAGACAATAGATCCTACTTGGGTGACTAGGCATACCAGAGTTGGGGACAGCACAAAATGTCACCATACATCCCCTGGCTCATTTATACATCACTCACGTTTGCTGGATGTACTTTATTAAGGGATACAGGGATGGAAGAAATGCAGGGGGAAGATACACTTTTAAATGCTGCAGGCTGTTGCTGCACTCACATGATTTCCTTAAACAGTTCGGTAGAGCTTGAATAGTATTTCTGTGGGAAACAAAAGATACTGTTGAGATTTTCAGTATTCCTGTAGCACACTAATTAGGGGTACCACACCAGTACTGCTACCTATACTCCCTGGCCAGAAAGGATCCCCGTTAGGACCTTATGGTAGGATTCCTCTGGGCATACAGCTCAGAACTGTGCTGCCCTTCTTCACAGCAGGTGCCCACTTCGTGTTCTCGGTTTTCCATCCCCTCATTATTTATTTTTTTATTATTTTTAATACTAGTTATCGGTATTCCAGGTTACCCATTCCTCCAGGTGAATTTGTTTTCCAGAAGATGATGGTATCTCTCACCCGTTTCTGATCTCTATGATTTCCTTCCAAATATTTTGGGCCCTGACTGATAGTCCTAACTCCTCTCAGCACAGCTTCACCTGCAACCTTAGCCAAATATGCTCTCTCTGTGGAGCCCATGGAGAGCGATATTGCAGGAACTGAACCCCGGTAACATTCATGGTACGTTACTTGTGGATCACTGCAAAGTCATCAGGGGGCACCACCGCTGACATTCTCCATTTCTGCTTCGCTAAAAACTGTACTGAGCAGGGCCATGGCAAAAAAAAAACTAGTAGTTAGTAGTAAGGTAACTGCAATATTAATGTCTGCACTGCAGAAATGAGGAACAGCACTTGTCCAGTTTGGTGTCCTCCAGGTCAGACAAAGGTGTACCCAGATATGGTCCCACTCAAGGCTTATGATTCTTCACCACGGGTTTTTTCCCCAGTGTTCAGCATATTACAAAAAGTCAGACCCCTTCATAAATCTCCCAAAAATTCAGATCTGAGGTGCACTGCTGACATTCATGCATTATGCACAGGCAAAAAAAAATTACATTATATTTAAACTTTTAACACCTTTACACGCAGATGGAGAAGCCACAGAACTAATGCTGAAGAGGAGAAAGAATGACATATCAGAGCTAGAGGAAAGGTTTTAAGGAGATACAGCTGCTGTGATACTGTCACAGTGCTGGTGGTGTGGCATTTCTGGTGCAAGGCACAGACCGAAAAGGGAGAGAATCCTGCCTCACTTTTTGAAGTGTGAGGAAGAGGTAATGGGAGGAATACACCCAAACGGGCAAAGAGCTGCACAAACTCATAGCATGTGTCAAACACAGGTCAGGACGAGCAGTAAGGACAAAGGCCATTAAAAGAACATGTGCATGTGGGTACTGTCACAGGGTCACAAGGCGATGTCGATAGACAACAGGCAAGGGGGTATACAGCAACAAAAAAAAAAAAAGAGAATTTGCAGTCTCTTCTGCATGGTTCTGAAATGGGGTCACTTTATTGATCATTTCCTGGAATACAGGTGCATATGGTTTGGTTGCCTTGGTAACAGTTGCTACGCAACACAGAGATTTACATTTTTCTTGTCATAATCTGAAAAACTCTGGGTGCACATAGTGTGGACAAGCAAGGTAAGAGTAAAGGAAGGTAAGGCAGCCTTTGTAATATATCCTCCTCATCCTCTCCAAGTCTCAGCAGAGCACGCTGCCACCCCAGCACTCCAGGGATGCCTCATCCCAACTGTGCTTTTCCTCACAAGTCCCTTTCCTGACACTTGCCTCCTTCCTGAGGGCCAGAGGGGGAAATCAGAAGGCACAACTGCACATAAAAGCAGAAGAACTGGGTAACAGATTTGGTTTCCTAGTTTCGTCGAGCAGTGGCTTTATCTGGATCAGGAGGGATACGCAACAACAGCCTGTGTGTACTGTGCTTTCTGCTTGGCCACCTAAACCTCTGACCAGTAAGGATGGGGAAATCTGGGGAACGTGAATGCCAGCTTGTAAAACACAATGGATGGTCACAGAGGGCACAGAGCTGCAGAATAACCACAAAGCCTAGAGGTGAATGTTCATGTGTTGGACGTTCTTCTGCAGAGGGAAAGAGGCCCCTCTAGTAGGGGTAGGATCTCACAGGGCTGATGGACATGGCAAGGCAGAAAAACCCCTCCATTTCTATCTATGCAAAACAATGCTCAGGAAACAATGCCAAAATCAGTATTTTGCATGCAAAATGGCAGCCCCAAAGCTAAATAAAAACCATTAGCCAGAAGGGACATGGCCCAGCTTGAGCACTTACATAGATGTTACCCTGTTGGTAGCGCTGGTGCAGGTTAAGCAGGATGGCGGCTTCATGCAGATCTCCCAGCATGGACATGTCTTCTACCCCATCAACGCTGCTCGGGTGCATTGGCAAGACCTTTTCCCTGGAAAGGGAGGCCCTGGGGTACTGGAATACCTGGAAGAATAGGGAGAAGGACAAATAAGCTCATGACGCCTGGACACATGGGCTGATTTCCTACCAGAATCAGGCCCCTCTTTCCACAGCTTTATACTTCAGCCCTGGAAAAGGCAATAAGGCACAGGTCCGTTATCTGGTTTTGTTGTCATTCTTCCATTCCTGTTCCTCCCTATCTGAACTTCGTGGCCAGAAACCACACAGCACCCTCCCTTCTTTTGCTACAAAGTCAAACTCTCACCTTTGCTACTGACAGGGACAGGCCAACGCAAGGTCACTTGATTTTTACCGAAATCCCCTTAGAGCAGGAGCAGGGCTCCAGCCTCCAGCTGCAGGAGGCCAGGCAGGTACCACACACCGCACTCCTCAGCGTGAATAACGGTGGCAGCTGCTCCCAGGAGACCAGGACCAGCCTTTCACAAGAACACAGGTGGGATCACGTCTCTGACAGCGGAGGGGCTGAGGCAAAGCGTGTTCACATTCCAGGTTTGGCCCTGCACTTTCCGTAGGAGCAGTGTCTGGGAGAGGCTGTCATGTCAAGAGCAAAGGAGAGCAAAGCAGATGAGAAGGCAAACAAAGCAGTGACATCCTGTGTGCGTGCTGGCACGTATGGATGTGATGCAGCTTTCAAAATGTTTGTACAGTGACAGCGATTAACTTCTGTCACCGCTCTGGAAAGTGCCCCCTTCTCTCTCTACGTGGTTGGGTTCCTCTTGCCTCAATTGCTGCATCCTTCCTCCTGCTAGAGCTTCCTCCTCCTCAGTAACCCACTCTTCAGCTATCAGGTCATCTTCCTCACCCCCTTTCAACACAGCTGAGATTATGTGACTGTTCCCCTTCCTCCATTGCCACATCCCATCCCTCCTTTCCTCCTCCTCCTCAAGCACGATGCTGGCATTTCACAGAAGTTATTTCAGTTGCTTCCCACTCTTGGATTCAACCCTGTGCCGTCTCCCACCCGGCACCCCAAGCTGTGCTAGATGGTAAGGCCCAAGGCAGACAGATGGGAGACTTCATACAGGCAGCCTGAAGAAGCAAACTGGCCCCCCAGTAACCCTTCCAAAGAAACTCAGGCTTTTCCTTCCTTTCCGGGGCTCTGGTCTCTACCTCATTTCCATCCCTGCTTGTCAGACCTCCTAGGTGCCACCAAGGAACTGGCGGACCCCACAGAGAACGAACCGTGATCTATCACCGTTGATCTAGCTGGTTTCTCCTGCCTGCTTTCCCAGAGTCCTGGGGCTGCCCGTAACTGCTAGGGGGAGGCCATCCACACAGCCGCAGCCTGAAGACACAGCCAGAAGGTGCCCGTAGGCACCCCTACTCAGCTCTGACCTGCACCCGGGGAAGGAACACCCCAGCACGGGATCCCTTTACGAGACCCCCCCGTGATGCCCACAAAAGTGTGGGCAATGGAAAGAGCAGCTCTGCGCCTGGAGGGAGAAGTGGGCTCGTTTGCCCAGGTGCCTTTGCCCCAGCCACACCTGATGTGACAAGGACTTGGTCTCTTCCACTGGGAAACTGCCCCACAGCCCTGTTTTCTCACCAGCCAGGAGGCTTTCAAAAATACATAGCTCATGTTCATGAACAGCGGAAGATGAAGCCCGCTCTTGTTGTTGATGAAGCTCTCTACAGGCTGCTCTGGTCTTCCCTGGACCACTTCTGCACCTGGATATCAGAGAGGTATGACCCCCCACTCTTCAAGCATGGCCCCAAAAAAAACCCCACATCAATTTATATTTTCTTCTTCAGAGCAGAGGTCTCAGGCACTTCCACAAGAGACCTGAGGGAGCGGGAAGGGGGAACAGAAGACTACAAGCTGCAGATGCACAACACGAGCTGGACTCTGGAGCAAAACCCTTACAGCACTTCCAAACCATGAGACAGCAAACCACCCTGGCTCGCTCTTCTCTGCTGACTTGGGCAAATTCTGGAAGGGGACGAGTCCATAAGGGTATGACGTGATCTTTCCTTACATCTGCCTGGCACTTACTCGTTTACCACATTGTCAGCACTTGCAGCCATTTGGGCCAGAAGAGAAACATTAAGAAAACATCTAGGGAAAAAGCTGAATGGACAAATGTCCCAAAAGATGCCAGGCAGCTGGCAGCACCTGTGCCAAGAGGCTGCTGTGGATGAAAAATAACTGTGTGGTAGGTCAGAGATTGTCTACTTGCTCTTGGAGACAACACAGGAGAAAATGGGACCCTAAAGAGCAACACGGGCCCTAAATACACAAGTAAATGATTCATGGGGATTAGATCATCACCTATTAAACCTGTTTTGAGCCACCTGATTGGAGTTATTCAGTCATGCCTCTTAAAATAAAATCAGGTCCAAGATCCTCAAAGAGCGAAGCAGGTGCTCTGGCAGGACCACAGGAAAGGTGGATTAGGAGAATTGTCTCTGGTACCCTCTGGACAGAAACACTGCATTGGTGAAACAGACTCCCTGGAGGAGTGGTCTGACACCACACTGACACCCTAGATGAGGCCAGGATGTCACCTGTCTGTCCCTGAGGCTGGGGAGGTTCATCAAATACCCTGGCCCATCACTGCACCCCTAGCAGCTCTCCCTTCCTCAGGGAGAGGCTGGGGCCTCCAGCCCCACTGAGATTTGGGAGGTGAGGTCTCTGTGCCTCTGGAAGGCACTTGTGGAACGTGGGAGAGGTTTCAGGCTTTCCCTGGCACTGGGAGAGAGTTGGCTTTTAATTTTCAGCCTCTGTATCATCAGCAAGGTGCAGGGATCATCCAGGGTCCGGGAGATAAATCTTGGTTCCCAAGATTGTGTCAAAGGGGCTTTCCCTGAGGAGCTCTGAGGTGGTTCCCAAACATGACCCAGACATAATGACCTTCACCCCTTAGAGCTGATCCAGGCCAGCCAGACCCTTTCCCAGCTCCAGCCACCCCAGTAAAGAGGTTCTTGTTACCCA